>OX439052.1:30067290-31294045 GCA_949317995.1 Acholoe squamosa | reverse complement strand
TGTGACCAGCGACAGTCAGGAAGATACGGAAACACAATTAACACCAAACCATAACTTACATATTGTTTGTTTTTCTGTCATAAGCCCGTATAGACAATACCTCCATCTGACCATGTGTCAGGAACTCCTCTGGCTCCAAGCCAGTGGTATTCTGTAACATTTGATTGATTTAACATCTTTAAAAGTTTATCTTTTACACATTTGTTTTGGGTAGCAATCATTGCAAACACAGTGCCTAGTCTATTTTAGCTCTACTGCTTTATTCTAGGAATGGGAGACATAACAGACCAACAGGTACTAATGCAGCTTAGCCAGTGGGGCCCTTAAATCAATAAGAATAGATTTCCATAATCATATATTTTGTACACAGGGGGTGGGAGTCAGACCTCATGTTAAGAGCACAGGTTGTGACCAACAGCTGAGCCCGGTATGAGCTGCCTCATGGTGAGTGTCTTAAAGGTCACTATGCACGAATAGCTCAATCTTGGGATAAACCCATATTTACATACTTTTAACTTGTTGTATGTATCTATGTAAAAAATAAAAAAAGAAGAAAACATCCCACAAGGGGCACCCCAGTCACTCTTAGTCATGGTTGGGATGATGGTTAGGATCATGGTTGTCGTTTTAGGCATTTGAACAGATTCTCATCACATCAACAGCATTAGCTCACATAGACCTTTGACCCTTTAACTCCCTGTACTACATATATGTAGTACTATAACACTGTATTTGGGAAACACAGGGATGAAAAGGGTTCATGTTGATATATCAATCTCAAATATCATTTTGTTGTATCAAGTATATAGAAGGTTATCATAATGGATTTTTCCCTTAAAAAAGTACGTGCACGGTGTCCTTTAAATACTGCCCAATCAGCAATGGAGCACTGGCCATGATTGGCCATGATTGGCCCAATATAAGCCGACATTGGCCCAATATAAGCCAACATTGGCCCAATATAAGCCGACATTGGCCCAATGTATCCTTGCTTCCTGGGTGGCTACATCTGCCTCTCGGTTTAAGATCAACTGATTCCAGAAGAATATAGCTATGGTTTAAACATATTCTGATGCACAGATCTTCTGCATTGTTCTGTTTCTTTCTCTTTATTTTTAAACTAACAAAATATGTACCCTTTTGTTCATGTGTTACCTTAGGGACTGATAAAGTTTTGCCAGCACTTCATTGGTGCATCATGACGACCAATGGACATGATACAGTTCAGGGGCGGCGGAACCATTTTAAAGTGAGGGGGGGAAAGGGGGGGGGGTCAGGTATTGGTCCATGCCCGTGGTCTGAAATTAAGAGATGAGAGGGGGGCGGTACCGTAGCTCTCCACTAATATTTGCAAAAGACATCTTTGTTAATTCTAGACTTGATAGAGTATTCTTTTGTTATAATTCCAGTGGCACAGATGTGAATATAAATGATTGATATTATAGTAGTGTAGAGGAGTTTGGGGGTCTCCCCCCAGGAAAACTTTTGAAAATGGTGCATTCAGGTGCTTTTTTAACTATAACAAACTGTATACCCATATCAAGGATAGTATCTAAACTTCTTGCCCATATAACCAAATCATTATAGTTAGGGGTGGATGGGGTTGGGGGCAGGGCCCTCCTATGAAAAAAAAAAGAAAATCTAGACTCCAAATGGTGCATTCTGGTGCAACTTGGCAAACAATTTCATTTTCTCTCCCTTGCCTTGAATATCTAGATCTAATATGTCACCCCTTCGCCAATTCCATCCCTCAATATCATTCTCTAGTTACCCTTCCCTCTCCCACCAAGACATTTTTAACATTCTAGAAGTAAATTGGTGCATTTTGACAAGTTCTAAGTTCATAATTGTCTGCTCTGTTGAATTTATATCATAGGCTTTATAATGGTACAGTGATACACTCCTGAAATGTCAAAATATTTTGAAAAAAGTTGGGGGGGGGGGCAATACCTAGTCTTGCCCCCCCTCCAACATTAAAGTTGAGGGGGCACTTGCCTCCCTGCCCCCCCCCCCCCAAGTTCCGCCTCCCCTGGCATACACTAGTTCATCAGGTGCCCATAAAGGGTAATTACACAAGGGGTTGAGAACTGCGTAAGCATTAAACAGCAGTGCATTATAATGGTAAAAGTTCACGAGAATTGGTCCGCCGAGTGAGATAGCCCTCAGTCAGACCAATTCAAGTGAACCTTGACATTTAACTCATGTGTTTTTATTGGGATATACATGTACCAAATTACATTTATTTGGCTTAGAATAATGATTTAAACAGAGATATCAAGTCATTTAGGGTGCTGCAAATGGCCATGAAATACAGGGTATGGTTATTGCAAGGGGGTGTGCAATATGGGGCTCCAAGGTTAAGCCTATGGGACTTCAGTATTCAACTTGAGATAAAATGTCATGCCAAGCCTTTAAGGCTTGGTCTACATGATAATGCACCTCTCCCTTGTCACATTCATGTCTCTTGATGACCAAAGGACATATGTGGCCTTTAGAGGTTTAATGAATTTTACTAAGAGACTTTTAAACTTGTACTAAGAGGTTAAGATGTTCACATACCTTGGCATTTAGCACTGCGGCATGTTTCCAGGTACCTGATTTACCCTCAGGTTTGGACAGGGGGATAACGTACTTGTCTGATGACACAACAACGGGACTCGGCCATGGCTAAATGACACAACATTTATACATAAATCACCCAAATCGCATTTAATATAACATTATTGAACTTTTGGTTATTACCCTATATATAAAAAGGCATTGGTTCGTCGCTGGTCCCCACCCATTAAAATAAGCTTGACTGCTTGCCAGGAACAGATAAACCAAAAGAGGCTAGACAAAAATATGTAGTTTTTTTAAGTTAACTCGATTTTTCTCTAAGATATCAAGAAATTTAATATTATGGGATATCCCTATTCAATGAAATGTCTCCTTATCTGCCAAATCATTGGATTCAAAGGCAAAATAAAAGTAAATAGTATTTACACAATGCCTCAAAGTCATCATAGCTATATTTTTCTACAATGTTCGCCATCTTGGATCCTGAATCAAAAAGATCGGAGCCCGTCCTGATGTGACTAAAGGGTGAAACTGCAGATCGATTGTAAATCTGGATAACCCATACTATGAGCTTTAATTTGATAGGTCATACATTATATTTGAACCATTAGTTCCTGAGAAACTACTGACAAACTAACCTCTGAGAGAATCTGTTGTGAGAGTACAACATTTTTTTAGCGCCTCCCACGCCGCGTAGCGGCGGTACCACGAAGCGGTACGGGAGTGCGCTATGATGATTTCATTTGCCCCATGTGATGAGGTCTCACAATACAAAATTACTGAATACCTACATTAACGGCGGGAGGCGTTTTTTTACGCGGTCACAACCGCATTTCTTGTTAACGTTGCTGGTCTAAAATCACAGAAGGTGAGCAAATGGGAATTTTGGTGAAAGTCAGCCCCCTACACTTAGGATTTTGATTTTTCCCCAATTTTTTTTGGGTCATATTTTTGGGCTCAATGAGTTCTTGATGTTATATATGGGTTTTAGTGGATCAATATCAATATTCTGGGCTCCAGGGGGTTGAACATACCTAAAATTGACCCCTTTCAGCTTGGAAAATCAATAAAATCGACAAATTTCATCATTTTTTGTAGAATGAGGACTAGGTATGTGTCTGTCCACTTTTATTATGTAAATTATAGAGTCTTGTGGTGAAATAGAAGCAAAAATTATGTTCCTGGTCGGATTTTTTCTATTATTCTGGAGCATTTTACTTTTTGTAAAGTGGTCTGTCCGGGCGATAATTTGGTCACTTGGCCTCCCCCCATTAAATAACTAAAAGTGAAATGGGTTCAATTATGCCTTAAAAGATTTGCTACATATTGGGGGTAAAGTATGTTGAAAACAAAATTTGATTTCCTCCATAAACTTCACTGTGACGGGGCAATAAGTGATTTTCCTTGAAAATCCCCCTTTTTCCTTGTCCGGGCGAAAAATCATGTTCATTCCCCTCCTGTGTAGGATTAACACATTTAACTATCCTAACTAAGTCAGTTATTTACCCCCTACATATACCTAAGTGCCCAATATATAGGGCAATGGATTACTCTCCATCCTTTGCAGTAGCAGAGATGGGAAGTGCTATTTTGTCCGGGCGAAATCGTGTCCGGGCGAGTGACCATTGAATAACATGCCATGTTGAGGGGTTGATTTCCTACAGAAATTAAAATTTTATCTTAATGAAAATAACAGCTCTAGACCATTTAGACCAGTAGATTACAGAAATCACATTGTTATGTATGTCAGATGTGTCTTTTATATCATGAAATGAGTGTACTTATAATAAATGTTTGTAGAGATTCTTGGCATATGTCCGGGCGAATGACATTTGAGTAATAATTCATGTCGAGGGCTTGATTTTCTACAGAAACAATTGTCATATTACCATGACAATCTGAGATCTAGACCATTTTGACCTGTAGATCATGAAAATAACATGTTTCTTTATGTCAGATGTGACCTTATTATCGTAAAATGAGAATACTTTTAACGGTTTTTATCATGATTTTGCCTACATTTCTTGTCCTCACACAAAATTCAATATTCCTGCCCCTCCTCTGCACAATAGGGATATTCAAATATCCTAACTATGCCTGTTATTTACCCCCTACATATACCTTAGTACTCAATGTATGGGACAATTGATTGCTGCTAAACCTTTGCAGTATCAGGGATGGGAAGTGTTTTTTTGTCCAGGTGAAATTGTGTCCGGGCGAGTGACCATTGAGTAACATGCCATGTTGAGGGTTTGATTTCCTACAGAAATAATCATTTTATCTCATTGAAGATCACAGATCTGGACCATCTTGAGCAGTAGATGATGGAATTCACATTGTTATCTGTGTCAGCTGATTCCTTGCTATCATAAAATGAGCCTACTTTTAATGGAATTTGATCACAATTCTGAACATAATGTCCAGGCGAGTGATGAATTACAAGGTATTTTGAACAGAAATTACAGATTTTTCCCCCATCAAAACTATATACCACCTGAAAGTACATGCCGTGGGCATTGTATTCCATATAATCAATAGTTCCTACCATAGTCTGTTCAGCTTTTATATAAAACAGAAAGAAATGAATATCTTAGAATCTGAGATTTACTTGAATTCCAGGCTAGGCCCTATAGGAAAATGACCTGAGGGAAAGGCAAAAAGGCAAATACCCCGAATGGTCACTCGGGAGGACATCGTTTCCAGGTAGATAGGTCCTGGGCATTGCCATAGCAACGGTTTTCATATTTAACTCATAATATTTCATGTGCAGTTACCCCAAGACCTATACACTATCCACAAAAAATATTTTTGAGATACTACATAATTTTTTCTCAGACCTCTCAAAACTCCACCAAGGCCTATTTGCACACTTTCTATGATTTTTGACCTGCTATGATACTGCTTGCTAAGTTAAGCGCCGCTAAGATAAGCGCTTCTAGTGTAAGACACCAGTGGGCACCACAGATTTGTGCTATGAAATTATCAAATGCCCTGGGTCATAGCTGTCCCCCCCCCTCTAGTGCTGAAGGCACTAGTCTATAGATAAAGATGTTATTTGTAGGTATATTATGTATCTTACATTTGAGGAAATAAAGAGGGTGTGGATGGGGGTCCCCCATGTCACGTGTCGATTTAAAAAAATGACCATGTCCCCATGTCAATTTTAAGAAAATTTTTAATGGTCATGTCACCATTTCGATTTTAAGAAATTGTTCATGTCACCATGTCAATTTTAAGACTAAAAAATTCTAAGACTAAAATAGCCCATGTCGCCATGTCGATTTCAGTGGTCCACACCCATAATGAAAATGTGATACTCACTGAATCAATCCATCCTCCCGTCACTTTTTGTACAAAATGCTGAAATAGGAAGCAGTTACCGATCACTTGAGGGGTATGTATGTAATTGTATATACCGTGACTTACAAGAAAATTAGAATCTATGAGTGATACACTCAGCTCAGCTCTCAATGATATAGGTTTTAAAAGCAGTGTCCAATAGAATGTGTCAATCTGTAAGGGTTTTAGAGTTTGTTCCTTATTACTTCAACCATTAAGATATACTTTGTCTAAAGGGTATATATATATATATATATATATATATATATATATATATATATATATATATATATATTCCATTAGGTACTCACATCAAAACAGTTGACAGTAGGTGCCCCGGTGCCATGTTTAAGTTGACATGTTTGTACCACAGCCTGGTTCTGTACGCGGTTTGTCCACGTCACGGTGAACATGACGTCACTCAGCCATGCCACACGGGTGTAGTAATGGTCTCTGTGTATGGATACAAATATTATCAGTAACTCGTAACATTTAAAGGTCACTAAAATATTGATGCATCGTGCCAATGGAATGATGGCGAGTCTGTTCACCAACACCTCAAATGACGCATCATGCCGATTCCGGGAGTGCACTGTATATCGAACACATGTGGTAAGTGATGCATGAATGTAGCCCTGGCGAGTTACTCGCTAGGGCTACATTCATACATCATATTGAGGGGTTAACCCCTAAAAGCAGCAACAACAGCAATACTTGTATACCTACTCTATAACTAGTGTAGCAGGAGGTTGAATATGATGTATAGTGTACGGTCTACTTCCACCAAGATGTACAACATGTAGCGTTGCCATGGTGATAGGACCTGGTTTGTCATCTGACGTTACATCGCCCGCCTAAATAATGTCAATTGAATAGGTTGAAAACTATATTTTAAACCAATGATAATGGTTAGGAATTAATGGTATCATTCAAATAGTGAGCACACGAGTTAATGTATAGATATACACTTAAGGACCACAGAGTTATTCAGTATGCTTTTACATAGTATTACCATGCCATCCTTAAAGGGCTAATGAATGTTGTTTAGTATGAAGATTCCCACTATCTCACCTTGGGGTAAGCTATTTCTTCCATCCGGCCATATACATCACCTTTGTCACCAAACATTTTAAACTTGATATCAGGGACCAAGGTGTCATTGAATTTGCCAAAGATGAAGAACCGAGCATCAGGAGACCAGTAAGTGGTCACAGCCTCACTCAGGATATCCTCTGTAATTGTAACCATAAAGTCCACAGTATGGTTAATTATAGAATAATACATGCATCAATCTATATGGATAGCCCAACACATAGGCCGTGCAGCTGAATGCTTCTGTCTTGACAAAAGCAATCAGTTGCTCTGCCTTGAGCAGTGTGAGCAAGAATCGTACAGGACGCTTCTTGGTATGAGTGCTGGCCTATCTACATTATTTGTTATATATAGCACATTTATTCAACATGACATTCAAAAATCTATCGAAACCTGTGATATTTCCCTGCTATTCTCGGTGAAAACAAACCACCTGCTTGTTATATCATATCATGGCAAATAGTGCTCTCCAGTTTGAAGGTTATCTATTTATTTCTCCAGTGCTAAATTTTGATTATCTGAATTTGTAATAATTGTTACCCTATATATAAAAAGGCATTGGTTCGTTGCTGGTCCCCACCCCATTAGAATAAGCTTGACTGCTTGCCAGGAACAGATAAACCAAAAGAGACTAGACAAAAATATGTACTATTTTTTTTAAGTTAATTCGATTTTTCTCTAAGATATCAAAAAATCTAATATTATGGGATATCCCTATTCAATGAAATGTCTCTTAATCTGCCAAATCGTTGGATTCAAAGGCAAAATAAAAGTAAATAGTATTTACACAATGCCTCAAAGTCAGCACAGCTATTTTTTCTACAATGTTCGCCATCTTGGATCCTGAATCAAAAATATCGGAGCCGTCCTGATGTGACTAATGGGTGAAACTGCAGATCGATTGTAATTCTGGATGACCCATACTATGAGCTTTAATTTGATAGGTCATACATTATATTTGGACCATTAGTTCCTGAGAAACTACTGACAAACTAACCTCCGAGAGAATCTACTGTGAGAGTACAAAATTGTTTAACGTTGCTATGATACTGGTTGCTAAGTTAAGTGCCGCTAAGATAAGCGCTTCTTGTGTAAGACACCAGTGGGCACTTATCTTATTATAGAGTATCTTTGAAAAAAAAATCCTCCTCATCCTATTCAACACCTTGGCAAAGAAGGTATGAATATCATTTTGCATACACAGCGGACTAAATTATAGTTTGTATTTTGATGAGAATTTAGGTAAAGTATTTTGATTTTTTTTTTGTTATTTTCTCTTACCTTCATACATCCAGTCTGGCACACCATTAAGGATGTTCCTCTTCCCATCCTGTGTGAGGCGTGTTGGTGTGTCTTTGGCTTTCTTCATGTAATACAGATCATTACCAACCACATACAGCTACAAAAATAAGACAATGTAAATTACTACAAGTGATTCTAAACTACAAACCAATGATCATAGGAGGTGCTTGAGATAAATATATATTTTCAATATGATTTGAAATTCCCAACCATTGTCATTGTTTGGGCACTTAGTTGGAGGCCTTATCTCCAATCACGACACATGAAAGCATCTCAGGTGAGTTACTCATCATTGGATTTTCAATGGTGCATGGCGTATCTGCATATAAGTGCGCCAAACTTCCTTACGGATGGCATGATACCACCAAAAGCTATCACGTATACCATGAAGGATAAATAAAACCCCAGGGTATGCTGTTTTCTCCAACCTCAGACTAAATGAAAGAGATGAGGCATTGGCCAAATGAAAGGATTAGATTTGGTGAACTCTATCCCTATAATATACAAATGAAATTTGACAGATGTAAAGCAATTTGAATGAAACACACTTACAAGACGGCCCTGTGCAGGTGCCCAACGGCAGTACTGTAGTCTCTGTCCTGCTCCAACCTTTGTCACTTCTCTAACATGGAGATTAAAGGTTACATCGTTACAAATATGGATGTGGTAAACCCTATAGGATATACATTCAGCTTCTACAATTACCTTTCACATTTTAACATGTTGGACATTGTTATGGTCTACTATGGAGTTATAACAGGTCTATATGCGTCTACACATGCAGCAATCCTCGGATGTTTGTGAATAGTTTTACTTATAGATATGGATTATATATTCAAATTCATCGTAGCTATAAATTACAGGACATGAGAAAATGTTTAAGAGTGACATACTTGGTCTTCACGTTGTAGATATGATAAAAAGCCGTGAATGAATGTCGCCACACCTAGAATAAAGTTTTCCCCAAGTGATGCAGTTTTGTTCCTTTTTGTATCAGCAGTAATTAACTTTAATATCAAATAATAATGATAATAATGATAACAATGATAACAATAATGATGATGATGATTTTTGTATCAGCAGGAATTAACCTTAATATTAAATAATAATGATAATGATAATAACAATAATGATGATGATGATGATGATGATGATGATGATGATGATGATGATGATGATGATGATGATGATGATGATGATGATGATGAATTTTTCTTCATCTTGCTCCTACGCTAACACTCACATTGAACCATTCACTAACCTTCTTTAGACCTGATGCAAGAAGAATTTCTGACAGATCGGGCGATGGATAGAACCTGCTGACCTGCCTTTCTCTCTGTTAGAAAATAAAAAAAAAAAAAAAAGTTTTAAGAGGGGGTTTCTTAAAGTAATTGGTATCAGATCATAGGAAAAGATGATTACATAAAGTACAGTGTCATTTCATATTAAGCTTCATCATTTTCAGAAGCATTTACATACAACTCATTTTCCCGCAACTAAATATTTTCATTTTCCTTCATTGAATAACCATGATACTCTATTTTCTACTACTCGACTTCATTATTCTGCTATTAGTAGTATTTCCTATGCAATTTTATTTCATTATATCATTCACAAGCACTACAATTGTTTTATCATTATATTGATATGTAAGCTGCACCCAAATATTGCGAATGTTTATTTACAGCTCCCGGATGTTGCGAACACAGAAGAAGAATTTATCAACTATCTTATCTATGAAGTCCTTCAGCCTTGCCTTGATACTAACGATGAAATTGAATACTTTGATAGTACAGAGATTAGATAATGATGACTTGTACCATATAATACATATGCAAGGAGGGGTACATATAATTACCATTATCCACCCTTTAACAGCGGCTTATGATACAGATGGTTCCTACTGCGCCTCATAGAACTTCCCAAAAGAGGGGTGTGCACCGGTGGTTTAAAAAAAAATTGGATAAGTACTAAACTGACCGAAAATCGCCCCTACGTGCGCCTTATACATAGAGTTTCTCCCAGCTCAGGGCGCATCTTATATGTGGGGTAAACTTAATGTACGCAGGTGCTACAGTATTTTATTGATCATTGAATTCCAAGATGTACATCACACTTGGCCTAAATGTAATATCATATTCCATTTCAGGCAATTTGACCATTTTGTTTCCCTATTAATCAGTATAGTCTATATTTAGCTGTAGATTCCAGAAATTATGACACCACCTACCAGAAGTTCCCCTGCTATCAGGATAGTATCGTTTCCATCTTTCTGTCCATTCTCCCGTGACAACACATCACCATCTTTGTTCTGGTAAACCAAATTATCTATAAACAGCAGATACATCATCAAGGAAGTTTAAATAGACATGGATAAATTAATGGAGGTGGATGCACATTTATTAAAAGTATCCGACTGTTGTGCAAGAACATGGTATACTAATCATGGTTACAGGCTGTATTACAGGGCTTACTGAATTACATAATCCAGGCCTTTGTGAAAATTCATTGAAAAAAATGATGCCATACACCAAAGAAGTTACTTTTTCTACATGTTTCTGATATATCACATATATAGAGATACTGTGTTCAATTGTATACGTAAAAGATATAAGCAGAAAAGAAAAGCATCGCATCGAGTGTACTAGCTCCTCATTAATAGCACATCATTTGGATAAAGGTTCATACCATACTTGATGAGGTCAGCTAGTACACATGTATATATACCATCACATTTATATCAATCAGTCACAATGAAATTTTAGTTTATCAGCCTACTATGCAATAATACCTTCCCTGTTATCCCTTATCTGTACGATATCTCTAGTATCTGCTAGTACTTTAAATATATCCACTTCACATAGCTGAGATATTAACTATATAGTCATGGTGTCATATTAACTGTCCTCTCTATGGATATAGTGGGTAGTCCTTTGGAGGGTACATGGCGCATTAATCAATAATGAAGAAGGAATGCATCCCTGGTGAGTTGTATGCCAGGACCTCAACCATGCATCATGCTGACCCTATCAGGGTGATAAAATAGACTCAGCACTGCATTAATGCATCATGACAAAAAGGAACAAGACCCTAAGGCCATAATTTTGCCTATATATGCATGGGGTTCAAAGTGTTAAGGGTGTTACTTCATCACTTTATGGAAAAAAATGAGCGTCACTGTCACCCTTTTTTGCATATGCCAGTGTACTGGGTACTTTTGAAATTGTCTCCGTCTGTCAATCGTTAAAACCTCTTTGTCACTTTTGTCACTTTTACCTGTGCATAGGAGCATCATGTAATCCACTAAGGATATTACCTGTTATCTATACATCTACACATATGCACCTCAATAACCCGGGATCAGCAGATACATGTTATCAGGAAAGTGCTTTATCATGTTCTTCCCATTTATCAGCCTATGCCGTAAAGCATGAATGGAGATTTAAAGAAAGAAAAAAGGTAATCACCACATTAATCTAAAATATTATTTCAGAGACCTACCTCCAAACCATTGTCCTGAGAACCGTGCAGGGTAGAAATCCCAGATGTCATCAAAACCAAACTTTGTTTTGTCGTCTTGTGGCTCAGGGAAATCTGAAACATTTAAACTTTATTTAGCCTAAGAATATGTTACATTTCATCCGATATATCGATAATATGATCATTATCCTGGCATGCGTAAGAGGCATTACAAGGTATTAAATAGCCTAAGTAAACATGATTAATAATTTATAACACCAGGAAACTATATTATACGAGGCTATCAAGTTAATGACTGGCCATCATCCTGCGGATGTTGTCTCGGCCAAGCCATACAAAAGACTATATATGGTCCTGGGGTCCTGTGGGGGGGGGGGTATTATGGCATTCAAGTATATTTGTCTATTTGTTTATCCAGGTATGGTTGTCTTTTATAATTGTTGTTTTTTTAGAATCTTATGCACTGTTATCATAGTAATTCGAATAAATTCGGAGTAATTCCAATAAAACACTATGTAGATATTCTAAAGCTTATCTGTTAAAAGTGGTATTTTTCGCCTACCTCTCCCTTCTTATATATTGCTCTGTTAATCATTGTGGCTGAGGGGATTGCTTGTTGAACGATTTGTAATTCATTATGGATTTACTGGATGCATGCTTAATTCCATATATTTTGAATTGCTTTAAGAATTGAATTGAATTGTTTATTGACATAACAATCATACAAGAAGCTTTTCAAGTCAGTCATAGAAAAGACAGGTAAGGGATCAGGAAACCAACAGACTAGCCCTTTTAACCAACAGTAATCACGATTTATGAGTTTTAGAGTTAGAAAAACATGCACTCACCCATGGCAAAGCCAACGGCAGCAGACAGGGCTGCCAACAGGATTAGTCCTGCCCTTAACATAGTGGCTGATGGATTGCTGTCCAGAAAAAAAGATATGTTCAGAAAGAATTGTGAGGTTGTCATTCTACTGTACTGAAAGTCTGAGAGAAACCATGACTATGACTAATAAAGGATATTGAAAATAAACAGTGCATGTATGCATCATGACAGTATCTTGTTGTCTGACCCATCAGGACTGAAGTACAGGCCATACACTAAGCAGTCAATGTGCACAATCAAAATAAATCATCTTATCAGCCCTATCAAAAATTGATATCTAGTCAATATGTACAGTTACATAGATGCATATAATATAATTGTAACCTTAAAGTTTAGGCTATTATCACTTACCCAAATATATTGAATAACATACCTGTGTCAAGAATGCACTGCTATGTCCTATCTGGATACCCAGTCATACCAAGCTAAGGGTACAGGAGGTAACTAATCTATATACTGTATGTGTGGTGAAGTCACCACCATGTATGGTGAACCCAATCTAGGGAGTGGTCATTATCTATTAACAGGAGGGTTGGTGGGTTTGAAGGGGGGGGGGGGGGTCGTAAAAACTTTTGACCCCTCCTGGGGAGCATAAAAACTATTGACCCCTCTTTTGAGGGGGGACGTAAGGCAGGGGGGGGGCAAAAGACTTTGACCACTGTCAACAGTGGAACATAAAAATATTGTTTCTGCATGAAAACTCACCAACCCCTCCTGTTGACAAGTAGTGACTCTTCTATAGGTCTATTCAGCAAAATATTGTCACTTGTTACAAATGTTGTTCAGCAGAGTACTCAAAACTTTGCCAAGGGATTGCCCGGGCAGCTATTCATCTCTTTCATGTAGTAGTCAAAGATCAAGACCCCAGAAAAAAAATCCACTCAATAGTCCATTCTTGCTGTCTGGGCATGTAGAGCTTATTATCATTTTAACCACTGTACTGCCTCAAGGCAGAGGTTACCTCTGATAGTTACTGCTTCTGCCATCAGGTACTTGCTTTATGAAGCCAACGGAAATGCTCCAGTCTTAATTTTGCTGATTCTACTGCTAAGAAAACTACCCTTTTTTTTAACGAAGCAGGTCCGAAGTTGCATTGTGAAATAACAGGAAGCTGAAATATCTATGTACAGGTGGCGAAGTGAATTTTAATCGACTAACATTTTTTTAAATTGTTTATTGTCCAATAAACGTCTTTGTGCTTAAGCGAAACACATGTTATGAGTTTCCTACATCAACATCACATAAATTTACGTTTTGCTTCATATCTCTGCAAGTAGTGACCCGATCAACGTAATTATAACAACCCTGAAAAAACTAGACATCCTACTCTCAGAATTTTCTTGCAGCAAATAGACTTTGATTATGCTAGAATCACACTTCAAAGAGTGTCAAAATGGTCTTTTGGCATGAAAAATAATGTACATCTGTTATCCTGTTGCCTCATACAGCAGTTAATAATGGCCCTACTAACAAAACTAAAGCTCTTGTTGAAAGCCCAGACAGTCTACCTTCAAAACAGACTGAAATCGCCAAATCCATATTTTGACCCATAAGGTATAAATTATGCATTTACTGCCTAGGTCACATATAAGAATAAATGACCCAAATATGTATATATATATATATATATATATACATATATATATATATATATATATATATATGGGCAATTTTCATTTTAGGGGTCTCAACTTTCAGGCAAATCAGATGCATCAAAATAGTGTAAAAACAACCTCTTTTTGTTCCCTCATCCTAACAAAAGTATCTGAGCTAGATTAATCGATTTTTGCATAATGGCTGAATATGACCTGAAAATGACATGAACCATATGATCTAATACATAGGTTATATCATAATTTTTTCTGTGAGACATTTACTGAAGGTCTTTTAGGTGTAAGATCCAGCAAGTCCATTGTCCACAGCATTTTTTGAGCTATGTATTGCACCATACAAAGCAAGGTAATAGGGATAGCTCTTTGAAAATTAAAATGGTAAAAATGTCCATGAATATTGAATTACTGCTGATTTTACAAGGAATTTACACTAATATTGAAGGAATTATGGCCATGTTGCCGGATCTTACATTGCCCTAAATTTATAGATACATCATCAAAAATCTAAATAAATGCTTTCAGCCCCATTTCATATATTTTGTCTGTGTCATCTAACAGCATAATAATATTAAGATTAACTAAAACAAGTACTAGGGTCTGAACTTGAGTGTGTATTGATTCAAGGTAGATCAAACGTGAAATTTGGGTGTGTGAAATAGAGAAAAGTCAGAATTTTAGTGGTTTTTAAGGATAAAACCACTAAAAATCATCCAAATCTGTAAATAAAAAAAAACACTTGTAGATCTCGATGTCTATTGTTCATCTATGACTTCTGAATTGATTAATTTGACATGAGGGATTTTCTATAACAGTGTGACATATGCAGTGAAAGTTGAGACCCCTAAAATGAAAATTGCCCATATATATATATATATATATATATATATATATATATATATATATATATATATATATCATCTTATTTAACTTTTCAGACATGGCACAGACTCTTCACACTAATACCTGCTGCCTAGGGCACTTATGCCTTTCACCTTGAAGTAGTTGTAGTGAATACATCCAATATCACACACTGGGTAGCACCATTGAAAATGCACAATGCCAATTAAATGAGGTCTGCTTCAGACCTGAAGGGGTCTTTATCAGGGCTTTATAAGTGGTTTTAGGCGACCAAGCATTTAGAGAACAAAGGTTCTTACGATATGTAATTCTAATGTAATGGTAAAGGATCGTGAGAATTGGTCTGATAGAGGGTTAGCTCATAAGGCAGGGCTGAGTGAGATAACCCTTCGTTAGACCAAGTCATGTGACCATTTACATGTATCTCATGCTGTTTTAGTGGGATTGTGTTCAAAATTACATCTATTTGGCATAGAATAATGATTACATCATAGTTATCTGGTCATTTAGGGTGCTTCAAATGGCTGTGAAATTGCAGGGAGGGTTATTGCATGGGGGTGTGCAATAAGGAGCTATTTCGTTAAACCTATGGAGATGTCATATCAGCCTTGCACACTACATAATTGTGTACTGCAAAGGTTTTGTGGTGTACAGCCTTTTGTAGGAAAAAGTCAGGGGATTTTCTGCTAGGATTCTTTTTTACCTTTTAGAATCGTATCTAATTGTCTGAAATCAAGTCCTGGATGTGCCTTATATAGCATCACCTTGATGTTTAGATGACCCTTATAGGTGGGGTGCCGCCTGAACAATGTATCATACATGAGATGTAATAGTGTTGTGGATTGTGCTTAGTGTGAATAATGTGGTTTCTTTATTTCGGATGAAATAGGGGTCAAAGTCAACAGAAGCCATTTTTTGTTGTCGTATTGAGAAAATGCATAGTAATGTTTTTCCATTTAATCATCCTGGGGTATTAATTATAGTTATACTCATGCATAGAAAATGGAAGAAATCAAAGGAACTGAATCTATACAAGTGTTTATTTTGTACATTTTTATTTCAAAATTTCAACGATGCTAACAGTAAAGCATTTTATATACAAACAGCAAAGAATAACAAAAACTATGCTCTCAATTTGATTATAAACATAGTGATGATGGCAGTGAGTAAGGTGAGTGATGGAGCTACATTAGCAGTGCCTGAGCCAGGTTTGGGTGTTGTAGTTGGTGCGGGGGTTACTACAGGAGCATTAAGGTCCCAACAGTCATCTACCAGGAAGTTAGTCAGAGCGCGGAACAGGTGACGACTGTGCGTACGAGTCCCGATAGAGTGGTTTTCATCTACGTACATCTGTAACAAAGTGAAAGAAAAAACTACCGGTAAGTAAAACCGCTCAAAATTTAATGGTCATATGGTATGTTGTTTCCGAGAAGTTCCTTAACATGATGTTAGATAGCAAAGGTCACAGCAGGGGTCTGGAGGCCATTTCATAACATTCTATGACTGCTCCCGTTAAGTCGTGCCAAAATTCCCAGAGAAATAGTATTGAAATTTCAAGTCGTAGTGCTGGGTGTGATCGTAGTGTATTAAGAAATGAACTCCTGATTATTGTGTTAAAAGGCTGCATGTTCTTTTGATACACCATGAGTCATGATATGGTTGTAGTATGGAAGATCCCCGGGGCAAGATCACTCGTTTTGACAATGTTTATTCGACATGATACCTCAATACCATTGGTTGGCATGTAAAATTTTTCCAGCTTGTCAATCAAATATATTGCATTAATGTATATTTTATACAGGCTTTTAATAATTTTGCATTCATGGTTTAACATGCACTATACATACCAGCTGCTTAAACTGAATCTCCTGCTTCACCAGCTCATTGATCATATGGGCTGCATGCATGAAGTGTACATTATCTGTAGAAAGAAACATTGATTTGCAAACAAATCATTAAATGAAAAAGGCCTTCCATAATTCCTATATATTTAGGCATCTGCATATGGAGTGAGCAATATGTGTGTGATAGATGAAATCATTATTCAGTCAGTCGTCAGTCATTTTTAAAACCTCCCAAGCTGGGAGGGGGATGTGGGAATGGACAGTGGGGCTCTAAACACCTGGTCCATAGAGTGTGAGAGAGAAATTTCTCAAAATCACAAAATCATCTAAAGGTTAGATGAAAAATAAACAGAAAAATCGAAAATAGACAGGATTTTTTAAACCTGAGGATGTGTAGAAAAATACAGCCAATTTAGAGTCGTCATAACTCCTTTTATAAAAATAGAGAGATTTATAAACCAGGGGTCAGAAGTAGGAGGCTTCAATTGGACCTTTATCTTATATCTTATTTCTGATCTTCACAAAACTACTCCCGACTGACCACTGACTGTATTTGGATAAAGTGAGTAGTGGTAGAAGTGAAGTTGGTATGGTAACAGAGCTAAAGGTAATAAAAGAGATGTTATAGACATTGGGTCTTGAACTTCCTTTCTATCTTTAGGTTGGTAAAAGCATAAGGATCGAGTGTGTGCATGGGTCTAATTTTCCCTCAACCTCATCAGGTTGTCCAATCTGATTGCCTCTGAATGTTTTCAATTTCAATCTAGGAAAGGATAGGATCTTTAAGAAATTGACTGGAAAGAGGTAAAGCACAGAGCGTTTTGTTAAAGTGATAATAGCTAGCGAGATTTTTATTTGAAACTCAATATCAAAAGGCTTACCATCAGCAGTACCATGTGCTATCAGATACTTCTTGTCTTTAAACATGGGGGCTTTGTGGAGGACATCAGTTACCTACACAGATACAAAAAAGATGCGGCACATTGTTACAAAATGTTAATTAAGTACAGTCTTATTAGTTCCTTCACTGAATGCAACACGGTCATGTAACTCATTAGGGCCATATATCTTTGCCTCAGTGCAACAAGGTTGTATCTGCATATTTAAAGTTTTGCAGGAGAGGCAAAAGAAAGGGTGCAATTACTATTGCATACAGTTAATACAACCTTATTGGTTTGGAGCCTGTGGACACATATATTAGACAGAGCTTCAGTACATTCATAGAAGTTATAGATAAGGGTCAATAGGTGTTAAAACGGAAGAAACTCAATTTTGCCAAAATGTCAGTTACAACTTTGTTACACTGAGGCAACGAGCTGTACATAGGCTCAGTGAATTATTTGCATACATATGATATGTATAGGTTCTAATATTTTTCAGGTTCTGAATACTTTACACATTATAACTATCCCCATACCACAGGATAATGACATCATTTCATACTCTGAACTAGAAGTAATGTATTCTTTAGCAGCTGCAGACCAAGTAACACACCAAAAAAAGAGAGTATAGTGTGTACTACAGAGTATGTACCAAACTTAATATTACGTAATATATATATTAATGTTAGGTACATATATCTAACAGTCTACACTTTATAGCTTACGTTGTATCCAGCCTCGTTATCAGCTGCAGTAGCCAGACCCATATAGCGCTCTGTGTACGCAGAGTCTGAAAATAAGAGAAACCCAAATGTTACATTTCTTTTAGATATCATTATTATAACATACATTTCAACGGAATTACACAAGTTGTATCTACTATTAACTACATCCGACTGTGTAAATATAATTTCAAACTCTCATATAAATATAAATGGGTTTTGCCAAATGCAATTAATTGGATAACAAAATGTGAAGAAAAAGAAAAGAATGATTGGAATAAAATGAAAGAAATTGTTTAAAATCGGGTTTGATGAGAAACAGTTTATACTAAATCTGACGAAAAAAATACTTACCATAAAAAGTCTTGGTAGTTACAGGTGCCACGGCTATGGCACACTTAATGGTGTCCTTAGCATCAGCAAGAATGTGACTTGTTGTTTGACCACCATAGGACTATAGAATTAAAAATGAAAACATGAATTAGTGATGAACCACTGGTTATATCGTTTCTACCTTTTAAAAAAAAGCTGTACAAGGCATTAATTTCAATTAGCCAGTGGCACAACACATGTTTATCTATTGGGGACTTGTTGCAGTAAGATAGTGAATGCATGTTTGCACTGTTTCTGACACATAAAATTAATATAGCCCAGGGGATTAGATCTACATACATAATACCTGTGGTTCATACTTCCTTGAAGGGGTCATGATTGGAAATCCAATAAAATAACTGATGTACATACCCAACCAAATACTGCCACGTCCTTGTCCTTATCAAGATATTTCATGTTGTCCATCAGGTGCCTGAATAGGGTTATCAAAAACACCCACGATAATTGATTCTGTCAGCATTTAATTTGTCCTTGAATGTGGTTCTAGTAAAAAGATTTTAAGGCAGTGTCGTTCTAAACTTGAATTAATTATTATCATTCTGTGTCAGAGAAATGATTTCTCATGTGAAGCTTATTTATGGTAGCGTAGGACTTGCAGTTGACAAACTACATGAAAACAATGCCCCTCATTAAGATGCCTCCCTGGATGAGCGTGTGTTACACCAATAAAACATACATTACTGTATCGTTATCATTGTATGCAGGTCCATGCATCTTGGAGATTTCGACACTCTAATAATGACATGAATACTAGGTAGACCACTAGCATGATACTTCCTAGAGCATAAGGGTTGATACACTATTGATCAAGGAGTCAAAGTGGTAGATGGTGCACCAATGCAATGCTGGCCACACTGAAAACATGGAAGATCCGAAACTAGTCAGCGGTGACCACTTTAGGTCCTCAAGTTGACGATACCTAAAACTACAACTTTAGGTAGTCAAAATGACGACTTTAGGTCATCAACCTGAGTCATCAGGATGACAATACTGACAGTACAGAGTCGTCATATTGACGACTTAGGTCATTAGGATAACAACCTAAAGTCATCATTTTGATTACCTAAAGTTGTAGTTTTAGGTATCTTCAACTTGAGGACCTAAAGTGGTCACCGCTGACTAGTTTTGGATCTTCCATGTTTTCAGTGCAGTAACTGCATTGGTGCATCATGATGATCAATAGAAGTCTTCAGGTGTCCTTAATCATTACATTTCCTGATTTATAAACAAATAAAAATAAAAGTGCTTACTTGGCAAATGTGATGTGGTCCTCTACCTCCACGGTCCCCAGCCTCCTGTACATCTCATACTTAAACTTATCTCCCCGTGCTGCTGCTCCACGACTATCAACCTGTAGGATGAACACAGGGGTTTAAGCCTTTTAACTCTTTTAGGGCAGAATATCTCAAAGTGCTGGTAGGTATGCTATATTAGAGTGTGGTGCAGGGGAGTTTCTGCAGGGATCATATGTATAATTTCCCCTAATATAGATATAAGATATACCACTCTGAAAGGAGCTAAGTGTCTACTTGGTATATCTATCTCTGTAATGAGACAGTTTGGATGGGAATTTGTGAGCTTTGCCCTGATGAATCAGATAGGATTCAAAAGATGCTAATACAATAACCACATGAGAAAAACATTCATGAAATCATCTGATTGAGTTGATTAGACTTACCGATGCTACGACCACATCATGAGAGCTCCTTAGGAAGGTGAGCCAGTTTCTCTGACTACTT
This sequence comes from Acholoe squamosa, assembly GCA_949317995.1. NCBI lineage: Eukaryota > Metazoa > Annelida > Polychaeta > Phyllodocida > Polynoidae > Acholoe > Acholoe squamosa. Next base: position 31,273,335 of record OX439052.1, on the reverse strand, counting down.
CCTAGTTCATAAGTCTGCATGACGCGCTGGCTGCCTGGTCCAGCATAGCTGCACATGAAAATGATGAAGGAAAAGAGACATGATGATAAACAGATGTTCACCTAACATTACATACAAAATGGAGATCGTTTAAAACAGGCCTTAAAAGCTGACATGAGCATTACTGCCCTTTGAATGCCATGCATATTTCTATCTACACTGTAAAAAAATGTCGAAACAACGACAGAATTATTGTCCCATAGTTGTCAGAGATCCGTTGTTATTTTCACCAAGATTCCTTGTACCGTGGTACTGCCACATGGGGCTTCTTATACAAACTGCACTGGTTCACATAATTATGGGGTTTCACTGTTCAGTTTTACAAGGATCCCTGGTAGATTCAACAGTTAATGTTTACAGCGTAGAAGAACATGCCTTTGCTAATCATCTGAGCATCATTGCCGTTTTAATACCCTGTATGTTTATCTCTAAGACTTGTTGCAACGCTGCAGAAATGCTGCCTTAGTGTATTTTTGTCAGCGAGTGTTGAAATTGGCGAAAACACTTTGTTTAAACTTACACAAAGATTAGAAGTGGGTATTTCTTGTTGTCATCAAAATTAGGAGGTTTGATGATCTCGGCCTGTGTCTCTGTAAGAAAGAAAAGGCAGAATATGTTCAAATTTCTGTAGTCCTTTAACTGGTCGCATTATGCTTTGTGATTAATGTTCCCTTATCAGCATGATATACCAATGCAATGTTGGCAAGTCTACTTGGTTGCATTTGTCAGCACATTATCCTGTCGCTGCAGGATTTTATTGATGGACACAATACTGTGTCAATGATATAATTTAGAGCCTAAGCACATTTTTTCAGGAATGGTACTTATACAAGTGGAATATATGTAAGAGGTCTGAATTGGAAGAATGTAAGCTTGCATACAAATAAAGTAGTCGAAGTGATATTCGATATGTCATTCATTCTCAAAAGTAAAAAGATTTTAGTAGGAAAATTCTCTTTGAAAAGAATTATACTTACTGTATCCCCCGAGGTCTACTTCCATGAATTCACGAGTTGGCATCAGCTTTTTAGCAACTTCATCTCTGAAGCTTTTGTTATCTTCTACCACCCACACTGTAAATTAGAAAAGAAACAGCAAAACCATAAAGTAATAGTATCAATATTTATCAGACCGAATGCATGAACAGTATACCAATTTCTCAGTGAATTACCCATCATAGGATTAATTTATGTTTCCCTTCCTTTCAATATGGCAGTCGGGGTTCCACTGGGGATTGGGACACCAAATTTCAACTGGTAATTTAAGTGTGGGAAAAAATACCTGAATTATCCCTGGTAGAGCGTATACTGTAGCTGGGTATGTCAGGTCCGTGACATGACAAGATGTAGTAGTCGACTGACTTGGAGAAAGATGCTGAGACATACTGACAGCCGGGCCCTACAGAACATGACACACATACAGGCTCTGCTGATGTATTCTTCATATTGAGCCTGAAAAAAGAAGAGAGGTACTGATAGATCATTATTGATAACTTCACTGCTATACACAACGCACACTCCAGGAGTGTATCCACCTCAGAGAGTCATGATGTATGATTTTAGCACTGCCGAGTACATCACCACCCTGTGATGCCTGGGCTGTGATGTTAATGAAATATGGATGCACCTATCCAAATAGCCTAAACTAGTACATTAGTGATGTTAGTGGAAGCAGTGGAATCCTTAACACTGCTGTTCTGGGCAGCATACACTTGGTGCACAGTATGGGGATAACAGTAGTTGAATACGACAGCCCCATAGGTTTAACCAACAACCTCCGTATCACACCCCCAGTGTGATCAACCTTTTCCGTATCACACTGCCAGGTAAATCATTGCAAATGGTCACATAACTAATGATTACTAATGCCAAATAAATGAATTTTTGAACATTTCTGACAAAAATAACTTGAGATAACTTCGCCTCGTGTGATAACCCTCAGTGGGGACCAATTTGAGTGCACCTTTGTCTATTTATCAATGTCAGATATTATGTCCAAAACTAAAATTGCATAGGGTGCAATATTAGGCCTAATAGAAATAACTCCAGCGCTGCATTCATGCATCATACTTACCTATAGGTATGATGCATTAATGCACCATCGGCCGTAAACCAAAGAGCTAAGAGTAAACTGATGGACTGGTGCAAATAACAGCCACCCAGAGGCACTAGTGAGGGAATGAGAATAAAAGTTTATCCTTATATGTTAACATAATGTGCTCACTTGTAGAGATGGCGTTTTGTCGGGTCACCTCCAGTTCCAAGGTAATACCTACAACAGATACATGCATCGATAAGTATTATTCATCGCAAAGTATTTTCTGCAGAAATGCATCGGTTATTTTATCAAATATTTCATTAGTCCTTCAATGACAGCAACTTCTTTGATGGAATTTACCCAATGGCTATCATGATGCATGGAGTGGACTCCAGAAAGGTCAACATGATGCAGCAATGCAGCAAGGATTGTTAGGTACTGCTGCATTGATGCATCATGAAGAAATGTCAAGCGAAATAAATGATAACTCACAAATCATCGGTTTGACTGTCGTAAGCCTGAATGGATAGAACCTCCCATTCGCCATGTGTAAGGTAGGTCGGCGCGGCTCCAGTTTCCTATAGGAAATTTAGACTTTACGTCAACTCTTATTAACCTGAGTTCATATCAAGTTTATATAGATAAATATTAAAGTGAGTATCTTAGAGATTGAGCATGTACAGTGCTGCATTAGTTATCATTATTGTCATTATGGCCCTGGGATAATGCATAAACCAACTTTGGTGTGTAAATATAAATGGCATTTCATGAAAATCTATAAGGAAATTTTTATTCTAAATTGGACTGACCGTGACATTGAACATGGCAACATGTTTCCATGACCCTGAGGTGCCCTCATCCTTAGACAATGGAATGACGTACCTATCATCTGACGACACAACAAGTGGGCGTGGCCAAGGCTGAAGTAACATAAAACATGTGGTTTTAAGGATGTGTAGGATTGGTTGATTGATTGATTCCATTGACACAATTTCACAGAAAACAAGGGGTGCTTTTCAAACTAATGTCAACCGGCCTTGGATACTGATTTTTGCTAAATATTTATGACAAATGTCGTAATCTCAGAGGTGTACTTCTGTAGTACCAAGCGAGTAGAAGTCTCAAGAAGGATTCATATTTTTTAATAACACCCATATGATGTATATGTCTATGCTTTCTAATCCTTCAAAGAAAGGGTTATATTTCACAACTCCCATCCCACAAACCCACTACCCTGTTACATGTATTCAGCACTCCTTTCGAAAATGATTCCTGACAGTTTCAGATGTCTAGTACTGAGTATCTGTTCAAGATATTTATATAATATATTTAATTTATATAAAAGTCATTCAGCAGTTGATGTATTTTATATTTAATGACGTCCACACTTACTGAATCAATCCATCCTCCAGACACTTTGTGTTCAAAATGCTGAAATGTAAAAAGTGTAATTTATTTACACATTTACTCTTTTCAAACAAAGGTTTATGATAAACCAAGTAAGTTTCTCACAGATCTACAGAGCATTGAACATTGTAGAGTTGTTGACCTTTAACTTAACAGGCCTACTTCAGCTTTTTATACTATTGAGCAAAGACATCACCACAAATCTTTTCCCATTAATTCTGTCTATATGTATAAACATAAATCTTAAAGAAAACTTACATCTTTGCAGTCTAAGATACCATTGTTGATTGTACATGTCTGTACAACTGACTCGTTCTGGACACGGTTTGTCCATGTCACCGTGAATAGCACATCACTGACCCAGGCTACCCGAGTGTAATAATGTTCCCTGGGAGAATGAGCAAGAGATATATCAATAATGAAATAAGAATAACCCTAGAAGTCTATTTACTTTTAATCAGTGAATCTAACATCGGTCCACTCATGTTAGAATCAACCTGCTGCTATGTCAGAAAAAACAATGCAGGCAATTGCAAGGTTACATGTAACTGTATCAACATTTAGCCCAGCACCAATAGGCTTTTACATTGTAATTTACAAACATAATTATATAATTATTTGAAAAAAAGCTTTCTCATGGTAATAGACAATAATTATTAAAAAAGGCTGAATACTCACTGGCTTTTGATGGAGTCTGGGGGCGTGATGTCTATGACATTGATAGGTAAATTCTCAGTAACCTTCCACAGATGAAGTGTGGCAGTGGTGATGGGGCCTGCCTTGTCGTTCCTAATGTCTCCAGCCTTACATTTAAATATGGGGAGGTTAAGCAGAGTCATGGTACAGAAAAGAGGCAAAAAAGAGAAAAGTGCCGAACACAAAATGACCGATACTAAAGCAACAGAAGAAAACCAAAAACCCCACACAGTTTGTATGTAGTAACCTTTTAGAAACAAAAACCATGCAGTTCTTTGATTCTTACAGTTATTGTTTTAATCACATGTATTGAGTAGTATGCACCATGTCAATCCTTTGACATTACATCAAACCCATATTATCAGAATAATACTTGAAGGTAGACCCACCTTAGGGTAAGCAATCTCCTCTATTTGTCCATATACATCAGTTTTTTCACCATACATTTTGAACTTCTGCTGAGGGACATCGGTGTCTGTGAACTTGGCGAAGACCACATAGTCTGCATCTGGGGACCAGTAATGTGCCACTGCCACACTCAGGACATCCTCTGTAGAAATAAAGTATGGTTATTACTTTTATTATCGCCAATTTAAAGCACTTATGATGCATCAATGTTTATGTCCCTTTTCTTACATTGATGACTTAATCCTGGTCTAGTGAGTATTTCCTGTTGATGCGTGGTCATGTCAATTCTAAACTCAGAACTTGGCAGTGCTCTAGACTTTATTGAGATGTGGAGGGGCCTTATAAGCCTAAGATGTCTCAACACAGTCTTGAGCATGACCACTGCCATGACCAATTGGCTTAATCCTGCTATAACACTTAAAAATCACACAACAGCCACTTAATAACACAGGAATATCAAATGTTAAGTCTAAAGGTGAGATAAAATTAACCTTTTGTAATAGGAGTGCATTATAAAATATCCATCTAGATAATGCATGGTCAATCAGCCAATCAGAATGCAGCATTGAGGATAATGCACCATGACTTTGCCCAGCCGTGTTATTATATGTCGAAGAATGGCAGCATGGCACGCATGGGATACCTCTACATTTCTATAAACCGTGTAGACTGACCTTCATACATCCAGTCTGGTATGCCGTTAAAGATAGTCTTCATGTCTCCATCACTAGTCACCCGGACACCGATATTTGATGTGGTGTTGTGGAACCACATGTTGTTGTTTTCTACGTATATCTGTAAAAACAAACATTATCATGGATAAATCACTGTAGAAGAACTTTCTGGCATTAGAATATATGTATATGGAAGCTAGAGTATCTGGCACTTATAGCCTATGTAATTGTATCATCAATTTAAGATCTTAGTTCAGTGCTTAACATTTGAATACTATCCTACTGCCAACGTATTTACAAAACCCGGGCCCTATAAACATGCCGGCCAAGTCAATGGTGGTAGAAATAACATTAGAGTGCTGCATTAATTAACTTGATTAATAAACTTGAGAATTAATCCCATTTGTCATCATGATACATAAATGCAGTGAGCTATATTTGTTCTCCTGTATTTGTGCGTAATTATGACAAAGAAACAAAACTCTAAAATGAACTTTAAACAACAACTTACCAAGTGGTTGTATGCAGGTGCCCACCTACAGTACTGGAGACGTGCCCCCTCCTGGTATACATATGTGATGACCCTGGAAGTAGGGGATATTTTCTGGTTAGGGTACTTCTACTTTTGTTGTACCTAAATATATACTTAGACCTTTTACCTTCAGAGTGTTTTGTCTATGCACTCTTTCATGTAAGACCAAAGAAATGTCGATAAAAAGATTTTCTCGATGTGGGAAATGGGAAAGAAAGATGCAAATCTGGGTATCCATACAAACCACAATTTTTACGAATTAAGGCATGTCCTATTTTAAAAGATTGTCCAAAGGATCACTGACTTCTTAGTTTCTTATCACAATGAGAAAAGGTTAGATATGTAAAACATATCAAAAGAGAATTTAATACAAAGAGGTGTGTTTGAGGAAATCACCTTATCCATTTTATTGACCTTTCAATAATAATATTCTGCTGATATACCTAGTTTAAGAAGACATAGACATTATATACAATAGCTTAAACAAAGATGATTTAAGAGTAGAATTTATAAAGTAACCTACTTTGTCTCCACATTGTAGATATGGTAGATGGCAGTGAAGGAGTGACGCCAAACCTGAAACGACCCATTTTTATCATAAAGCTTATCACTGCAAAGATGGGCAGGTAAAGGTAAACACCAAATCTCTTTACATCAGCATTTAAACACCTAGACACTCAGAGTGTTTAAGTGTTTAGCTTGTCTCTCAAAAACCTAAACACTGAAGTGTTTAGGCGTTTAGCATTTAAACACTTGGCTAAATACTTCAAAGTTAAACAGGTTTAAAATTGAATGTTTTTAGTTCAAAATAAGTGTTTAGAAAAGTGGGTCAAAAAGTGTTTAACCACATGTTTAAGCTCTAAACACTGGTGTTAAATTCCTAAACACTGTTTACAGTGGTATAATATGTGTAACATGAAAGCCATTTATTGATGTTTCAATATTAGACAATTTGGTCAATAGTATATTCAATAATAGCCTTTAAAAGAAGACTGATTACCTGTTTCCATCCAGAGACGAGCAGGACGTGGGACAGGTCTGGGGATGGGTAGAACAAACTCACTGACCGGTTTTTCTGTCGATAGAAAGCGGTAAATACAGTGAATGGAATGTCTATATCCCCCTAAATTGTATAGAAATATCAATTCAAAACAATGCAAATAGTTTAGTCCCATGACACGACAGTGACCATAACACCAATATTGGTACAGTGATAGAAGATAAGAATAAAAGATATAATGTTCCATGATATCAGCCTTGTTCATAATATATGCCTACAGCGGTCATCACAATACAAAGAAGCAGGTAGTAAATATCAGTTAATCAGTGACCCTTACAATGAAAGAGTACGGGGAGGTTACTGACTCTTTCATGCGAAAGTACAGGCCCTTCTTTTGGCCATTTGACCCTTATGTGCCAGCTGCTTAGCAGGTTTAACGTAATTGATTAGTCAATAGGTAATGTAATGATTGGCATCGATAACATTCAGAACTATGCTGAAATACTGTCCCTGTCAAATATAACTTTATATCAATATTACATTATATGCTTTATCATCTTGTGGTTAGAACATTTTTAATTAGCAATATGAACTTTAGTACTCTTAGTAGAAAGGAGTGGCAGGATAGTAAACCTTTAGAGATAAGATAGTCATAAGTAGATATGATCTGTCCATGAGTATTTGTCATGATAGGTGAACTATGTAACTTATCACACTGTTTATTAATTATATGTATGTGTGCGAGTCATAAAAGGTTCCATTATAATTTATGTTTCTGTCTTTGTTTATTAATTAATGTTCAACAGTCATTGTAACACCAGGAAGATGTACAAAGATCCTTATCAAGGAGTTTGAGTGATTTAACCCTTTAGTGTAGATGCAGATATGGGTCCTTAGGACGTACATATGGCACAATACTGTTCATTATTCACCTGCAACTTGAGTTATATTCCTACTTAACTATAGATCCACAAGTAGCTTTATAATAAGCTATTGTAATAAATAAGGATGAACACCGAGTTACGAGTTAACGACTTAAACACTTTTATTCATGGGCCACATCCCGGCCCGCCCTGTGGGCTTAGGTACACCGATCCCGTATGGCGACGGCTCGTGCGGCGGCAGCTAACCCTCTCTAGCACTTCCGGCGGCGAACCCACTCTCAGTCGGATCCCGGCGTCTCGGCTACTACTGGCTCCCTGCTGCCTCACCGTGCGTCTTCCCGGCTTTCTTCCTAGTCAGTCTGACCCCCGACTCCTCCCGAGCTCGCCCTTATATACCCCCCCCCATGTTCCGGTGACGTCACACTACCAAATATGGTCTAACTCGCTAGCCGCGGCGCCACCCGGCGTCGGCCGCTGCAACTAACGTCCGGCCTCTCCGCCGAACTCGCCCGTTTCCTCCCCGCGTATTCCACCGGAGCCGACTCCATTACACTCCTCCCACCTTAATCACAACCACCGGTGGATCAATACGGAACGGGCGTATCCCGGGGTGCCGACCCTGATAACTTCTTACAGTAAACGTCATAACAGCCACATTATATAATACCGAATAATATCCTCCTGATGTTCCGTTAGGTCCGTACCAGCCTCGTAACTTCTATTAACATCAGATAATATCTCACCGGTCCGTCAGATCTATATCTACATCGCGACTCTATTAACATCAGGTATGCTCCATAACGCTTAACTTCTAAGCCGTCCCGCCCGGCGTCTGGGCATTCCTCTTACGACGGCGTTTCCACAACATCGCCCTCATCGGATTAACGAACGGGTATGTTGTCATAGCACTTAACATCTCGATATTATCAGCATATATACCATCTTAATCCTTCGGATCACACGAACATGTATGTCTCAATAACAATTAACGTTTGGATATTATTAACCGATATACAATCATCAACATATATACAATTTCAGTCTTCCTGCACTCTAGGTGCCACCCTGGGACAGGATCACTGCGGGCATCTGTAGGCAGCGGACGGATGTAGCCGTGTCCTTGCTAGCGGGGTTGCCTAACGCCGACCGTCCTGGCTCGCCTCCAGCCCTGGGGGTCCCCTGATGGCCTGCCCGTCGGCGGCCGTCTCCCCTCCAACCGTTCCCTCCGGCGGGCCGTCCCGGCTCCGGCTCTCCTGCAACACAAGATACACCGTCAGACTAGGACCCTAGGCCATCCTCCTTGTCTCCCCTCTTCTCCCGCTTCCTGAGGCCTTCCCGACGTTCCCCGCTCTTCGACTGCTACCCCCTCATCCAGCCCGCTACCCTCATGTCTCCCACGTTCCCTGTTACTCGGATACCGCCACCTGCTCTACTCTGCCAACATACATTTGATCCGTTCGTCTACTGATAGCTGTTGTATCTGCTGACCACTATACCTCTCTACCCGTTCTTGGTCTATCACAAGCGTATTCTTTGTGGTACTCACCCTCCGGCGGTAGACCGTCTGGTACAATTGGTTCACCTGAACCAGATCTCCCCCGAGCACGTCCTTCCACCGGTGGTGGCGCCCTGAAACCGGCACAGTGGGCCCCCACTCCTCGTTGGGCCTATTTCCCGTCCTCCACCTCTCGGCCGCCGTTCCTCCCTCCTCTATCCACGGGATGGTCACCGGGCCCCTGGGGAACCCATCTCCCCACCCCGGGAATGGCCTAGGGAGCTGTCCTCCTATGTCCGGGCCCATTGGTAAGACCCCCGCCGCTGCAGCCGGCCCTCCCGGCGGTCTTGGCGCTGGCCCCCTGCCCCCGGCGTGGCGCGACCCGGCGTCGAGCTGGGACTCATCACTACTGGAGGGCCAGTATTCTTTCCCCTCCCTCTCTCTCTGTCTCTCCCTCTCCGCCCAACGCCTGTCTTCGTCCTCCTCTTTCCGCCTTTTTTCCTGGTCTTTCTCCCGGCGCTTCCTCTCCTCCTTCTCTCTTTCCAACCTCTTCTCTTCCCGGCGTTTCTTTTCCTCTCTTTCCTCCCTTCGTTTCTTCTCCTCTCTCTCCTCTGCTAATCTTTTCTCCTCTTTCCTCTTCTTACTCGCCTTTTCCTCTGCCAGTTTCTGTTCCTCCCTCTTCCTTTTCTCCTCTTTCTCCTCCGCTACCCTCCTGCTCTCTTGTTCCTGCCTTCTTTTGTTTTCCTCTGCTTCCCTCTTTCTCTTCTCTTCCTCCTCCTTCTTTCTCCTACTGGCCTCGGCCACCCGCCTTTCCTCCTCTGCTTTCCTCTGTTCCTTCTTTGCCTTCTCGGCTTCCGCCGCCTTCCTTTTCTTATCCGCTTCGGCCGCCCGCTTCTCTTCTTCCGCCTTCTCCTGTTCCTTCCTCTTCCTGTCGGCTTCCGCCGCTCTTCTCTCTTCCTCCCTCTTTTTCTTCTCGGCTTCTGCCTTCTTCTCCTCCTCCCTCTTCTTCTTCTCGGCCTCCGCTACTCGTTTCTCGTCCATTTTCTGTCTCTCCCGTTCCTCCCGTGGCGCCTCAGGCCCCGCCACTTCCCCCGCCAACTGCTGGTCCGCCGACCGGTCGCCTCCTGTCCCGGCAGACGTCTGCCCATCCTCTGCCTCCCTGAAGGACTGTTCCAGGGCCACCAGGGGCCGGGCTTTCCTCCTCTCTACCGCTGACGTCGCCCCCTCGTCGTCGCCCCCCCCGGCCATCCTCCGCTGGTAGCTCTCTCTCTTGGCCTGGACTTCCTTAGCGAGGTCACCTCTCGCTCTGGGGGTCCTCGGGCGCGTGGGCTCCACCGGTGTCGTCTCCTCCGGCGTTGGGAGCACCGGGGCCTCTGCGGTGACCACCCTCCTGCGGTCCTCCCCGCCGATGAGGTTCGCGTCCAGCTCGCCTGCTGGGCCGACCGGACTGGTCTCCAGCTGCGGGGTGACCTGCTGGGAATCGGACCGGTGTACCGGTGAGGTAAACCGCCCCTGTAGCCGTGACCGGGCGGAGTCATCTCCTGGGGAGGCCGCGCGCCCGGAGCCACCGCCGGGGAGGGAGGTGAGACCATGGCTAGGATCGGGTGGTCCACCGGCAGGTGGTACATGGCCGCCAACCACTCCCGATGTTGCTGCTCAGTGGTGCCTCCAGACACCGCCGTTCCCCCACTTGTGGCCTCGGCCGGCACCTCCAGCACATCTGTCACCCCGCCCCCCAACATCTCGCTCAGGACCGCCTCGTCTATCGGTCCTCCTCCCCCCGCCGACGCGGCTGGGACCCCCGTGGCTTCGTCCCTCTTCGGCCTCTTTGGCGCTGCGGCCGTAGGCCCTCCGGAGCCCGATCCCTTCGGGGATACGGCGACTCTCGCCGTCAGAGGGAGGTCGTCGGCGTCACTGCTCTCCCCGATGTCGCAGACCGAGTCCTTCTCCCAGCTGCTTTCCCGCGATGTGGACGGGCCCCTCTTCTCTCCCCTGCTACGCTGGCCCACCTCCGCCGATTTCCCCGGGGCCGGCACCACCACCTTACTCGCCACCGCCGGGCGGGGGGACCTGGAGCCATCGTCCTCATCCTCTTCCTCCCCCTCGGACTGGGTGGCCTCTGGTAGCTTCCGACGGTACTGAATCTCCGTCGGGTCCGGGATCTTTTCGTAGATGCTCCACGGGTGCGTTGGATGTTTGGCGCACATGTGTTTCCAGAGCTCCTTGTGCCTCTTCCCCCTCACCTGCAACTCGCAGCCCTCCGCCGGGCAGTCCCATCCTGGTCCTGCCCCGGCGTGTAGGCTCAGATGCCTCTTCAGGGTGTCCAGCCGCCCTGTTGTGACCATACACCCCGGTTCCGGGTATGTATGCCGCTTCTTAGCTGGCGACTTTTTCTTGGGGGTCCTCGCCACCCCACTCCGTCCTCTTTCGCCCTTTTTAGGCCCCATTTCCGTCGCAATGTCCGTATTACTTTCGCTCCGCCGATCGTGCACCGTTGGCCGGTTTGAAAATGAAGATGGACGCGAGCCTCGTTCTGAGCGGTGACCTACATCCGCCCGCGGAAATAGGTCACGGCGCCAGACGTCCTCCCGATAGGGCTCCCGGCGGTCCCAGATGTGCCTACGGCGGTCCTCCTCCTCGTGGCGCCGCTTCTTTCCTAACACTATGTCTCTCACCCTCATAGACATCGTGCGGGGGCTCTCCCCCTCCTTTCTCATATACCAATCCCCTCGCAACTGTGGCGGTCGTTCCACCGGAATCCACCGTACCACTTCCACCCCCCGGCACCTCGGCCTGAAACGAATCCACTCCTCGTCGCTCTCCTCCCACCTCTGCTCTACCAACCCCACCGGGACAGAAGTAGGGGTCCTGGCGTACCGGCCCACTACCTGGCAACAATCCCCTCGTCCGCCTCTGGGGGCACCGTGTCCTTTTCCAACTTGGCACCAATCCTTCCGGCCGCCTCCGGGGGCCCCGCGCCCTTTTCCGACCCCTCTACTGTTCTGTCCCCTTCCCACACCGGGCACCACGGTAAGTCTGCTTTTCTCCCCTCCGGGCTCCACTCCTACCCCTCTGTTGCTGACTTCTGGTACCCTTACTAATTCTCCTTTTTCTCTTTCCAGGAACCAGGGAATGTACGAGGCCCACAACCGCCGTCCTCGACCTGCTCGTACCCCGTCTGTCTCCGCCATCAGTGACGTCACCCCCCGCAGGGCGGGAAAACGGTAAGTACCCGGATCTCCGCTTGTCCCCGGTGAGTCCGGGTAGGAACGCAGCACCCGAACGACTTCCCGCGCAGGTTCCCGGCGTGGAACCTTCTTCAGTAGGTCCCTATGTACCACTTTCGTTACCCGGCCGTCCCGGATCTCGAATACCGGCCCCCCCAGCGCCCTACTCACGGTCAACGGTCCGGTGTATGGGAGCAGGAGCTTAGACGACTTCCCAATCTCCCTCTTAGGTACCAAATAATAGACCTGATCGCCTACCTCCAAAGTCTCCCCCCTCACTCGGCCGGAGTATGAGCGCTCCTGGCGCCGTACGCTCGCCCCAGTCCGTTCCCGTGCATACTGATGGGCCTGAGCCATCCTGAACTGCAACTCCGCCACAAAGTCCTGCGGATCCACTGGCCGGCCCGGGGCGCGGTCCGGGTACAATAAAGCCAAAGGCGCCTGAGTCTCCCTCCCCAACATCAGACAATTAGGCGTCTGGTTGGTAGAGGCCTGCACCGAGGACCGGTAGGCTGCCATCACAAAGGGGAGCTGCAGGTCCCAATCCTTATGGTTACTGTCCACCGTCATCGCCAACATGGCCTCCAAGGTCCTGTTGAACCTCTCCACCAAGCCGTCTGACTTGGGGTTGTATGGGCATGTTCTAGTCTGGGCCGTCCCCAGCAGGACCTGTACCTCTCGAAATAGGGCGGATTGAAAATTCCTGCCCTGATCGGTGTGGATGACCGCCGGGGGGCCCAGGCGGCACACGAATTCGGTAACGAAGCCCCTGGCCACAGTAGCTGCCTCCTGGTCCGGCAAAGCCACGGCCTCCGCCCATCGGGTAAAATAGTCCATTATCACTAGAATGTGCCTGTTGTCTCTCGGGGTTCTCGGGAGGGGGCCCAGCAGGTCCATAGCCACCCTCTCCAATGTACCTCCCACAGGTTGGTGCCTCATCATAGCCTTCGAAGGGTGGGTGGGCTTCTTCCGGCGGAGGCAGTCCGGGCAGGTGGCACACCATAACGTCATATCTCGGCGGTAGTCCGGCCAGTAATACGACTGCTGGAGGCGCCGGATGGACTTATCTCGCCCGAAATGGCAGGACAAAGGTGCGCCATGGGACTCTCGCATCGCCTCCTCCCTCCTAGAGGCTGGCACCAGTATTTGGAAGGTGGACCTCCCCCCTGGCTCCCACCAGATGCGTCCCAGGCAGCCAGCCCTCGTCTCCAACCGCCCCAACTGTGCCACCAAGGCCCTCACCTCGTATGGCTCCTTCGCTAAATCGTTTGCTCCGGGGACTTCCTCCCCCTTCAACCAGGCACTCACCCGCGAGAGGAGAGGATCCTTCAGCTGCTGACACCTCCAGCCCTCTTCCGTATCATCCTCCACCGGTCCCTGGGCTCTCGTTACTACTCGACAACATTCCCCCTGGGCCTCCTCCGACCTACCCCACCCACACTGGCGGCAAGGGCGCCGAGACAGCCCATCGGCGTTGCCGTGTAGCCGGCCCGGCCGGTGTTCAATGTGGTAGTCGTAGGTTCCTATCAGCTGGAGCCAACGGGCCACCTGCCCCTCCGGCTCCTTGAAACCCAACAGCCAGCGGAGCGCCGCATGGTCGGTCCGAATCTTTATGTGCCTCCCCACCAGATAGTGTCGAAACTTCTTAAGCCCGAACACCACGGCCAGCATCTCCCGCCTAGTGACGCAATAATTCTTCTCCGGCCTAGTCAGGGTACGGCTGGCGTAGGCCAGTACCCTCTCCACTCCTCCTTGCTCCTGGGATATCACCGCTCCTAGGCCTAGATCACTGGCGTCGGTGTCCAGTGCCAGGGGCCCCTCGCCGGATGGGTACGCTAACACTGGCGCCGCCACCAGCCTGGCCTTCAGGGTGTGGAAAGCCTCCGCGCAACTACGATCCCACCGGAAAGTTTTGTTCTTTTCGGTGAGGAGGGACAGCGGCTTGGCCACCGACGCAAAGTCGGCCACGAAACCCCGGTAATACCCGCAAAGCCCCAGGAAACTCCTGACTTCCGAAATAGAGGTGGGAACCGGCCACTCGGCGACCGCCGCCACTTTCTCCGGGTCGGTGCTCACGCCCCGCTCATCCACTATGTGTCCCCAAAAAGATACGCTGGGACGGACCAGCTGACACTTGGAGGGCTTGATCTTCAGGCCGGCGCCTTCCAGGCGTTCCAACACGGCCTCCAACCGCCGGAGATGAGTGGGGAGGTCAGGCGAGAACACGATGATGTCGTCCAGATATACTAAACATTCCGACCACTGCATCCCCTCCATAACCACTTCCATGAGGCGCTCAAATGTGCTTGGCGCATTGCAGAGCCCGAATGGCATCACCCTAAACTGGTAGAGCCCTCTGTGTGTGGAAAAGGCTGTCTTCTCCTTATCCCGAGGGTCCATTTCCACCTGCCAGTATCCCGATGCCAGATCCAAAGTGGAGAACCATTTGGCCCCCGCCATGGAATCCAGGGAATCATCGATCCTAGGCAACGGGTATGCATCCTTCCTGGTCAAATCATTTACTCTACGGTAATCTACACAGAACCTCATTCGCCCATCCTTTTTCCGTACCAGCACGACGGGGGAGGCCCATGGCCCCTGGCTCCTTTCTATCACCCCCTGGGCTAACATGGCATCCACCTCGGCGTCCACTATCTCCCGGCGGTGAGGTGCCAGCCTCCGTGGTGGCAACTTGACCGGCGCCGCCCCCCCGGTATCAATCCGGTGGGAGACTAGGGTGGTGTGCCCCAACTCGCCGGCGGACAACTGGAAGGAAGCCCGGCGGCGACGCAGCATGGCCACCCATGGTCCCTTATCCTCTATTGGAGAGCCGGCCAACAACTCGGTGCACCAGGCGTCTCCGTCCTCCGGGGGTCCCCCGGCCGTGGCGATCATCCGCACCTCCTCCCCGCGGTCCACCGTCGACGGCATCTCCACCCCATCGAGCGTGGCTAACCCCATCCCCTCGTAAAGGGTCACCGGCTCCTGTCCGGGGTTGAAGATCAGTATCGGCACCGTAGACTCATCGGGGCTCACCAGAGTGCGCCCCACCCGGAATCCACGATTCATCTCTACTCCGTCAAGCCCCTCCACCAGGCCTGTCCTACCGGGGGACCACTGCCCCTCGACCCTTCCTTCCACTATGACTTCCCGCCGGCCCGGTACTACCGCCGTACCGCTACTAACGACCCGACATCTGGTGTCGCCAAAGTCCGCCCACAGTAGTCTTTCGCCGGCCAGATCCACGACCGCTTTCTCCTGCCGGACGAACTCAGCCCCTAGGATACCCTCCGCCCCAATATCCGCTACCAGGAAACTAACGGGCCGCTCTGCTCCTCCTCCCATCAGCAACGTCGTCACTTTACCCTCTACCTCAATAGGTGTCCCGTCCGCCGTCGTCAATCTCCCCTTATGCGGCTGCAGCTGCCCCGGCGATCCGGCACCGTGCCACCACTTGGCCGACAGCAAATTCACCGTGGCTCCGGTGTCCACCAGGAGCTGTATACCCTTACCCCACAACCCGCCTGTCAGCTCCAAGCCATTACCCGTGCGCTCCCGGCGCCCGATCCATTCCTTCGGCCTGTCTACAGAGGCCTCTTCTCGGCCACCAGAAGAGACCCTCCCCAGTTTCCCGACACCTGATTCACCTCCGCGGCATTGTCTCCGGCCCCCGCCCTCTCCTTAGCTACCCTCGCCCTGAACTGGGGGCAATTGCGCTTAAAATGTCCCTCGTCCCCGCATTCAAAGCATCCCCTCTGCCGTGGTGGGGGTCGAGGCCGGGTGGTGTTTTCCTGGAACCGAGCCTCCAGAGACGCCATGAAGCCATCCAGCTTGGTTTTCAACCACTCCTCCATAGCCGACCCCGGCCCGCCGGTAGGCCCCCCCGGAGGATCCTCCACCGACCGGACCCGACTATCCAATGTCTGATTGTCGTCGAGAAACGCCTGACCCTCAACCGCCGTCTCCAGTGCCTCTGATAGCTTCCGCGGTCTAGTCTGGAAAATCCACGCCTTTAACTGGGGATCCCTAAGACTCTCCAGGAACCGATCCTTCGCCATCGTATCCTGGGTCGCCGCATCGGCCGCCGGATAGGCCAGCCTGGTCAGGCGTGCCACGTCATCCGCCAGATTATGCAGTGTCTCGCCCTTTTGTCTGTAGCCTGTCCTCCAGAGAGCCTTATAGCTTTCCACCTGGTTGGGAGGCTGGAATCTGTTAACCAGGGCAGCCCGCAACCGAGTGTAACCTCCCTCCTCCGAGGGGTTCACCGATGACAACAAGCGACGAGCAACCCCCGAGAGGCTAATGCCTAAAAACACTCCCGCCTCCTCGTCCGTCCACTTGTTGGCACGCACGCACAAATCAAAGTGCGCCAGGAACTCGTCCAGGTTAGTAGTCCCATCGAACTTCCCCGGCATAACCGCCGGTTTCTCCACCCTTCTGGGCACGAACCCCTCCTCTAGTCTCCCTGAGGGTCCCTGTGGGACAGCTGCTAGCAGCTGTCCCCCCATTGCTGCATTCTGTGACCGACTCGCCCCGGACAAGACCCGATCAGCCTCTGGCCGCTCCCCCCGCCTCTGCCAGGGTCCTTCACTGTCGGTGGGGGCCCCATCCCCCTGGTCGACCGTCTCTCCGGAGCGCCAGGTCCGTCTAGCTGGGCTATCGGTGGGCCCCCTCTTCCACGCCTCATAGACCTCCTGAAACCGACTCCTACTCCCCTCCCGCCTTTCCGGCGGAGGCCCCGGCTCTTCACTTCCGGTCGAACTTCCCTTATTATCGCCCAGCCCCGGGCGGCGTATCACCACCCCTTCCTCTGACACATCGAGGAGGCTGCCCCGTTTACCTGCCCCCAAATACTCCTCCAACCGGGTCCCCGCCGACCCCGGCGTCCGTTTCGATGTCATCCTTAAATATAGCGCGCAGCCCCAGGGTTCGAACCAGCAACCACCGGATACGCGCCACCGCTGTCACCAATGTAATAAATAAGGATGAACACCGAGTTACGAGTTAACGACTTAAACACTTTTATTCATGGGCCACATCCCGGCCCGCCCTGTGGGCTTAGGTACACCGATCCCGTATGGCGACGGCTCGTGCGGCGGCAGCTAACCCTCTCTAGCACTTCCGGCGGCGAACCCACTCTCAGTCGGATCCCGGCGTCTCGGCTACTACTGGCTCCCTGCTGCCTCACCGTGCGTCTTCCCGGCTTTCTTCCTAGTCAGTCTGACCCCCGACTCCTCCCGAGCTCGCCCTTATATACCCCCCCGATGTTCCGGTGACGTCACACTACCAAATATAGTCTAACTCGCTAGCCGCGGCGCCACCCGGCGTCGGCCGCTGCAACTAACGTCCGGCCTCTCCGCCGAACTGGCCCGTTTCCTCCCCGCGTATTCCACCGGAGCCGACTCCATTACACTATTAATGTATTGATATTCAAGGACGAGGTGAGGTTTGCTGGAAATAATCGCCCGACCGCGCAGCGGGAGGGCGATTATTTCCAGCTAACCTCAACGAGTCCTTGAATATCAATACATTAATGCGTTTATCGCACTTATTCCTCCATTTTGTATTAATTTCTTACCTTATAACCCCAGAATTAATCCATGAGAAGACATTTTGTAAGTGCATCCGATCCGCACGATTTGACAAGCCAGCGTAGCCATTGTTTTTAATCCACCCGTCAAACCCTCGTATTTCCAACGAATTTTCGGGTATAATCCAAGGATGTCAAGCCCTGTTATTCTAGCAGCGCCAAATATACGATCTCTAGTTGGTGTTCGCCTACATTTTGTATCCATTTTCCTATAAATAAATAAGAATCCATTGATTTTCCATAACGATCCAACGCACACGGCCCGGTACACGGCCATTGCTTCTTGTTGACAGAGCGGGGAGGTGCCCGGATGTAAAAACTAGGTCAGCCACGCGTCGAGCAAGGAATGGCCGGACGGGGCGGGTCCCGACTCGTATCGATGTGGAAAATCAATGGATTCTTATTTATTTCGAAGAAAATGGAGGAATTTGGCATGGCATGTTCATCTAGGATATCTAAGGATGGTTCTCTGTTTTTTCGTTTCAATGAAGTCAGGCGACTTCTTTTATTCAATGTAATCTCACGTGGAAGATGGTCGTAAGGTAATTCTTACATTGAATCGAATCGAAATTGGTGGATTGCAATCCATTGACTTTAGTCATATGGTATTAACTACTTTTCATCAATGATAACATGTGTATCACTCTCTGAAGGGTCCTTTACAGTTCAGTTTTGTCCAGGCATTCTATGCCGTGTCTATTGGTTTGGCACATTGTGTGTGCATGAGAGTCACTTATTGATATGTATTTCATATAAATGTGAGATACAGCTTAAAACTAGGAAAGTAGCTCATTAGCCATGTGGCAACAATCATTACAATCAATAGAGCTATAACATATAGTAATACATATGTACCATTACCAATATCATTTTATTTTGTGCAGTTGTGGAACCCCTTCCCGGCTTGCCTCGGTTTTACCTATCAAGGAAATGCTTATGGCTGCAGAACACTGTTAATAACTCCACCAGGCTCCATTGAAATCTATGCTAACCAGGTCTGCAAACATCTGGTATGTGGGAAAAATTTTTCATATCTTCCATGTGTATTTGGTTCTACCACCGGTCGGCTTGGTATAGTGGACAGCGAGCTCGCCTCCTGCCCCAGCGGCCGGGGATCGATTCCCCGTTGAACCTTAACGGTTTTAACTGGAAAACTATGGCGAGGGTGGCTTCATATCCTTCTCCAATTTATTAACTTGCTCAGGTTCTAACCAAGATCGTCTTAGAGAAGAAAATGGACTCTGAGAGTGCGGTTATACCCCGATAACGGCACGGGGTTATGACCAAAAAGGCACTGTAGAGGCCAGAATCGTGAGATAAAACATTATAACTGCTCTAGAAAGATTATGGAGTGGAGGTGCAAATAATGTATACATAGATTAGATTAAGAGGAACTGCTACCGGTATTAACAATAGCATTCTTTTTGAATCGATTTTGTCGATACTGTATGGCAGTTTATTGGCTCTTCTATCTAATGATATGATCGTTGTCAATTTATACTTCTCTTATGAGAACCCTCAGCAAGGAGGAGTGGAATGGTAATTGAGTATGTAGAGATACGATTAGATACAGTGTGGTTTGTACTCAGTGACTTGTCAAGACAAAAGTACTAAATGGCATAACTACTTCTTATATGATATAGAATAATGTAATTCATGTCGACATGCGAGCCAGAATTAATTCAACAAGAACCCCCCCCCCTCTCTCTGCTTTAGTCCTAACTGAGTGCTTGGCTGTTATCATCCTTTTTCAAAGCAGGTGCGTGCTCTATTTCCCATTAATGGCTGAGAGATTGAAATGTAGGTTTTCTTTTATTCACTGATACCCCATATATAACCCTCTGCACCTGCAGTTTGCCAAGATAACCCTGAATACCTTCGTTTGAATCACCAGCTACAATACACTACGAATTCCGTTATAGTTCAGAGCTAGAGTGTTTAAAGTGGCATAGTCCGATAGTTGGAGCCAAAAAAGCAATCTTCACCAAAATGAACCAGGTTGATCATTTAGGTCATACTTCCTACTGTGACTAATTTATTTGCTCTTCTTCCACATAATCAAGCTGATATTTGAGAGAATTTTCAGATTTATACCCTATTTTCTAGTTTTGGAGTGCACGCCAAAACTCCATCCATTGGAAATACACTGTAAAATGCCTATCACAAGGTCCATGGGACCACCTTTCTAGGTGTCTATGAGCTTAAGATAGCAATAAATTGTCCACAAATGCCTAAATATCGTGTTATTGCATGGTATAGAAAACATTTAAACAGAATTTGAAAAATGAAGAAAATTGGACTATGCCACTTTAAAATACGGAGGGAGCACCAATAAAAAGGTTATATATCCCATTCAACCAATTTAGCTTCTTTGCTTCATTGATTTAGTTATTCATGTGTCTTTTCACCATCCTAATTGTCATGAAATGTCACAATAACCTTCACATCAATCAATCATTTTGATTCATCATGGAGATTTACCCATGTGTACCTGTATAATTCTAAAGTTATCAATAAAATTATACTCACAAGTGTTTCTCCGGATATGAGGAGTGTTTCAGAGGCATGCATGCTGCCGTTTGCACGCGCCATGACATCACCGTCCTTGTTGGTATACACCAGGTGATCTACAACAGGATAAACATGTTGAAGTTACAGTGAATTCAATGTTATATTGAATCAAAATTATGTGAGATAATTATTTTCCATTCATATGTTACCGGTTATAGTATTTGTCAGAAGGAATGACTAAATCAATAGAGCATGCTATAATGGCACTTATTGGTACCAGTGTTGGTGAATAACCTTGACACAGCTATTTGAATTTGTACATGCCCAGAGAGCCCTAATCACCCAGCTTAGATATTATGGTACATGTTGCAAGATTCTGAAGCTATGCTGGGCGACCCAGATTTCTAGCAAAGTGATTTAGAGTCCTTAGACATGTACCAAAGCAAAACTCATCATCAGACTTATTCACCACAAAAATTGGTACTGTTGGGCCATTTTTGAGGTCCTGGCTCATGCTCTACAATCTTGTAGTTTCATTTCTATGGTCTCTCAGGTTCAGAATAGGCCTGGAGTCCATTTTGATTACTTTGCCCCTAATCCCGTAGAGGTTTGATGTATTAACCCTTCAAAGGCCACATACCGATTCTAGCTTCATGTCTATTTGTTATAAGCAAGAATTCATTGTAATAGGATTTGGTGCAAGGGAATTTCAGTGTTCACCAGGTAGGTATTTCTCAAGATGGTATGACCGGAACCCTTTAAATCATATATAGAGGGATCCCTCACTCTAATGCCATTACACCCATAGATCTAGTGGTAACTAATGATTGCTCTGATATGACTGCCCCACCAAACCCTATGTAATCATTACATTTAATACAGAGCAGTTAGAGTGCATTACCTACGATGACCTGCTCTAACTTTGAGGGTTTCATATCATAGTGGTTGCGTTCAGTCATAGCATTTTGAGAAATGCTCTTGCGGTGCAGTTCTAGCATATACCTCACCAACACTGCATGCTTTGGTGTATTATGCCACCTCTTTAGGGGTCCTCAATATTTCAAGTCGATGTCAAGCATGAATGTGACCCTAGTGTTCTCACCTATTTACCATCTACTGTATGGCCTTCCCAAATCTCTGCCATGATTGATAACTTCCTAAGATGTACTTGATATCCGAACTCAAGCCCAATACAAGATGAGCGAGGTTACTTATGTTTACTGCATGCATCACGCTGACACTTCAAGACTGTATCAATTTCAGACCCCAAGTAAGCATGATGATCAAATGTAGCCCTGACAAGTTAATTCATAGGGCTACAATTATGCATTATCATGAAAGATATTTCTTAATACACTTGATCAGGTTCCCCTTGCAGGATTCTGGGTGTCCGAGGTCCGGCCCATCATTGGGACATAAAGACTTTTGATATAATGATTGTATAGAGGAAATGTATGTCGATTGAACATTAGACTTTCCACACATTTCCAATTGCCCAATCTCCGAAATGTGACACCGGTGGCAGTGTAATGCTGCATTCCCTGAGTTCTTTTGTTCTACTTTTGTTAGTTTACGGACCTGCCGCCGAGATTTTTGGCAAAATCCAAAAAGAATTTTCTTTTACCTTTGGCCGCTGGGATTTTTCAAGACCTGAGTAAAAAAAAAAATAATAAAAAAAAGGCCAGGGTAATAGCTAAACATCCATCAAGTCTCAGTCTTTACAATATTGACTTTCCCACTTTGATCACCAAAAGATCGTTTTGGATGCCTGAAAAGGCGTGTATTTTGGGGTGTTTTAGGTGGACTTCGTTTCTTTTTTTAACCTGTGGCCACTGGGAAATGTTGGTTCCAAAATACAAGTCTTTTTTTCTACTTTTACCTTTGGGCACCCAAATTTTCAGCTAAAAAATCCCGTAATCCAAGTTATTTTAATTAAATGGCCTAATAACAAACAGAACAAAATAAATCATGTGCCACGGGTAATGCTGCTGCGGCCGTGCCACTACAGGAGCTTTGACTAATATCAATCATCCACCAAGCGAAGGTTCACTTTATCCCTCTCCTGTTACCTAACAACAGGGTGTGCTATCTAGGGGTCATATCACTATCTACCTACCACTTTTACAGATCCACTTGACATAGCTGAGATATGGCCACTCATGGTGTCAAATTAACACTGTTATCTCTTATCTCTGACTCTGTCAGAGACCAATATTATTACCTGCACAGGCCTGTCTATGGGGCACATCTGGAGGCCATTTCTCAATATTAACATCATTGAGAAAGGCCCCGCTGTAGTCCACACATGATTGATTTTTAAGGTCCAGAAAGGTCAATTTATCCTAACAAAAGGGGTGGGGTTGGATTTAGGGGGACTAAAAATATTTCAGACCCCTTTTGGGTGACAGAAAAAGAAATAACCCCATTTTAGAAAAAGGAGATAAAATAAATAAGAACGGCAAAAAAATGTGATGGAAGAGGATCGGAGAATGATTTCAGACCTCTCTGAGGAAAGGCGGAAAATATTTGATGTGCTCTCGAAAGTAAAAAAAAAAACCTTTTGTAAAAGAAAAGAAAAACAAACAAACAAACAAAAACCCTGGGCTTCATTTTCACTTCATCTCGACCCTGCAGGAGTGTATCAAACCTGTAGAGAAGGATGACATGGTGCGACCAGTATAAACCCATCTATAGGGCTCATTCGTGCGAGCTCGGCTTTTTTTTAAAGTATATCGAGCCATTGGATTTGTCATAATTGTCAAAAGCATCCCTAAGTCTTCTTCACCGGGACTACATTCATGCAAAATTAATGTAAAAAAATATAGTGCATTAAAGCATTGATCCTTTGAAGGAGTTATGAATTGGTTAAACTTAAAGGGCTCATTGTGTTTTATAAATAAGTTCAAGTGAACCCTTAGTGTCTGCTTACCTCCAAACCATTGTCCTGAGAACCTGGCCGGTCTGAAACCCCAGATGTCATCAAAACCAAACTTTGTCTTGTCTGCTTGTGGCTCCGGGTAATGGTACCGTGGGGGCCCTGTGTGTGAAAATGGATTTGTAGAAAAGAATATTCTAAAGACAAGGTTCCCTAGGGATTACCCATGTTTAGGAATGTAAGAATGTCGAGGGGGCCACTTAAGGAAAGTTTAAATGTATAATGAATTATATTTAACCATTTCTCATGGTCTTCATTGATTAGAGCTGACTCATGGTCCTATTGCACTGAAATTCGTCCACTGTAATCATACAACACAGCATGAGAGTAATAAGTCTCATTCAATTATTATCTCTTTTTATAAGGCTGAAAATCAAAACTTACCCATGACAAAGCCGACAGCCACAGATAATGCAGCCATTAGCACAAGGACCGCCTTCAACATGGTGACCTGTGTTGGTGTACTGAAAATTATACACATTTTAAAATCATATGTAATTATTTACAAATATAATCCCTTGGTTCTTATGCTCATTGCAAACATCCAACATTAAGTAGATGAGGAAGAACCAGTTCTCAACACATCATAAACCTATAACTCATATGGGGGAATTCAACAACTTCTTAGCGCACACATTTTAGGCATGGATTTAGTGAAGATGGGGCAGCCATCGCATTTGAAAGAATTTGTTCTATTGGTTAACTAGCGCAAAATATCACTGAGAAAAACAATTTCCAAACGTAAACGTGATTTTCCCCCTTTGAATTCCTGAATCAGTCACTGTATTACAAGGTAGAATAATACTTTACAAAACTTGGTGTGATAAAAGTATAAATAAGAATAATGTTTTAATGATAAAGTTGATCATTATACCTACCTGTTCAGATATGAGTATGTACCTGGTGGTGTCCAGGTATGGTATGGAGCCAGGGGTGTCAGGTAGCCACTTCTAGGTGTGGTCTTTTATCTGTACGACCTACATCTCTGTCACCCATCAACCGGTGTCTGCTATTGGCTCATAAGGACTAGGCAGTGCCAGGGCCATATTGTGGGGAATGTCTATGAGAAACTAAGGTTTAGGTTTTGTTTATTTGATATACAATTTTGTATATTCTGAATGCGAGATCTTTGAAGTTTATTATTCTAACAAGGGTTTGCATTGGTCCTTACCTGCTTGTGACAGTAGTTTGTACAGGACAAGGGATCATTGGAATCATCACAAAGTTCTGGCATGGGCCAATACATAACTAGACACTATCGGGACACTTATCTACTTGAGAGAGGAGTCTGTAAAAAGGCTTAGTAAGTAGAAGACTTTTCATAATCTATTCTATTGAGACCATCACTTAGTTGTGGTAGTGATCCTGGTGGGACTAGGTACCATCTGGACCCTTACCTCTTGTTCTGGTAGAGGTGTATAAAGCTATTGGCTTATGATACCATGTGACCTCTGTGTCAACTTTACAAGTAGCACTGATAGTCACCTCTCTCCATCTCTGACATAACTATGTCAGAGGCGTAGGAAGCAAATCTTCATTGGGGGGGCCCAGTGGGGACCCAACCTCGACCAGCTTGAATATGATCCTTTTTTGGATCGCGGTTTTGGTTGGAGCAATAGCCGCCACCCTGTCTACGACCCCTTCTTGAGTTACCTTGCTGATTTGAATATAGACTATTCTGAGATTTTTGGTTCGCAAGAAGATTCTCAACATACCATATATGTTCTGCACTAAGATGGGCTTCTACTGAGGCCGGGTCAGCTGCTACAAAAGTAGGAATTTTCCTTTCAATGAACCTAGTTACAACCTTGTGATCATATCGAGCAAGCGCCTTTGCGCTGAATGCTCCTGTTTGGCCCTTTAGAGACATGAGTGTTTCATAATCGAGAACATTGATTTCTGGAATATTAGCCTGCCTAATCTTATCTCTGACACAGTTCATGCCATACATCAATTTTTGAAATGTCATCTCTTCATACTTCTTGTCGGTTTCTACACTGCAAAAAGGGTGTTTAAAGATACACACCAAATTTTCTCAACACCAGCATTTAAACACTTAAAGTGTTTAGGTGTTTACCTTTTAAACAGTTATTCTCAAACACCTAAACACTGAAGTGTTCAAGTGTTTAGCATTTAAACACTTGGTTAAACTCTTCTTATTTAAACATGTTTGAAATTGAATGCGTTTAGCACTTAAGAAGCGTTGAGAAAAGTGGGACAAATAAGTGTTTAACCAAGTGTTTAAGTTCTAAACACTGGTGTTTATCCCTAAACATTGTTTTTACAGTGTATATGATGATCGGGACGTAACCAGTAATTAGAATGCTTTTTCTTACTCGTGTCGGACAGGTATCTTAATTTTGAGATAAGCTCAGCTTCCTGTAACATACCCTGGTCTGAAGTCTGGACCTCAAAGAGACTACCAAAATTCCCTTTTAGGCCCAGGGATCCGGCTGAGACTCCTGCCGAGTTGAGAGTATAGGAACCCAATTCCAGATTCTGTTGTGCTGGTCTAGTAGTTTGAGGCGCTGACAGTTGATAGTTAGAAAGGCTACCCGTCTGGAGTGATCGTGTCACAATTAATTCTGTAAATATGGATCTGACCTTGCCAGAGGAAAAAATCATAAGGCTCAGGGATCCATTGCTAAATGTTTGTTGAAAAAATGAAAGAAATCTTTACAAAAAATTGGAGGCCTCATGAGTTTCTGTTCCCAAATTGTTAATGGAGGACGCACTTTCAGTAGAAGGCTTTTTGACCTCTGTGCCCGGGTGGGGAGTAGAGGGAGCAGATCCCTTAATAAAGAGACCATTAAAGACCTTGAGTAGTGGGTGCAGTTTTGCAAAATTTTTACTTGTAAGTCATTGATACAGAAGGATATGTCAAATTTCCCTATTGTGTCTGACGCGTCCAAAAAAGGCTTTGCCGCTTGGGCTAGGACTGATAATCTTTTTGGTTTTTGGAAAGACCAAAATATGTCAGGGGATTTCTGTGATCATCAATGCCTGCCCCCAAAAATGGACAATATAAGCATTCATTATAATCATAATTATACCTGGTATTACTGGGTTTAAAATGCTGGAGGCATCATTATAATAATTCAAAAATCAATATACTTACTGTTATACCATGGTTATGGTTAATTTGCATATTTTTGCCTTCAGGTTTAAGGATAAAACTCATGTAATTAACCACGGCTAGAATGAACAGTAGTTGACACTAAACCGAAACATATCATGACAGCGAGTTGACTCGTATCCTTTACCATAGCAGACAGCGGGCTGCGCATCTCCCCCTTAGTGTCAACCTCCACGGTCGTGCTGCAGTCTTGCCGTCTGGTGTATAGACAAAGTACTACGTTTCTTGTTGGATGGCGAACCGGGACCGATCGTATTCTCGCCATTTTGAGGGAATATAGGCTTAAAATCATCTATCAAAACATGGAGGGAGTAAGAATAAGGCCTAATCTTTGTTGTGTGAAAACCAGGAGGACACAAATGCTCTATAAATGGTGGAAGTTGAATGTTATTCTTGGCATACCGGACGGTATGTTGATAAACAGAAATCCAATATGGCGGAATGGCTTCCTCCTCGTCACTGTCAATTCAACTCGAGTTTCTTCTTTATCTAAGGTAAAAAGGTGCTTAGATAAGGGTTATTGATGCACTCCTTGAATTTAGTCACTTGATACAATGAATGAAGGTGTTATACCTCTAAATAACATGCAAGTTCTGGCGATGACCGGTAGATCAAAAAATGCTTTGCATGGAGTGGTTACGTGAAATATATTGGTTATGTTTTATTCACAACTTTGACCTCTTCACAACATATATTAATTCTGAAGATAATGTTCTGGTGGACCAATTGTCGTGCTTGTCTTATAAAGGTTATGTCGACAAGTGTAATAAAACACTTCAAGACAATAATATGTGTTGTATATCTTTAGAGCTAGCTTCCTAGGTTTTGCACACTAACCAGCAGGCCTATGCTGTAAGTGGGGTGGCTGTGTCCACACCTAGGGCCTGACGTGTACAACTTAGAGGGTTATAAAAAATTCTGTAAAACCTTAGACCTAACACCTTTTCCTTGTACAGTGGAGAGTTGATTGATTGATTGATTTGTGTTTTACAGCACTTTAGCGGCACTAAGTGGCTATCCCGTGCTTCACAGGTTGATAATTTAACAGAGGAATGTGTCAGTGCCCGCGCATATGTGCACCACACACATCCTGAGGGGATAGGAAAGAGGAGATATAGACCCTTTTAAGTGGGCTAGGGAAGCCCGTACAGTGGAGAGGGCTACCATTTATGCTACATACCTATCAGAATTTATAAAACCTGTGTCAGTACGGAACTATATCTCTGCGATCTGGTATTGTCATAAAATGCATAGACTTCCAGATTTTAGCTCTGATTTTATCCTAAAGCAAATGCTCAATGGCATTGAGAGATGTAAACCAGTAGGTTTTGATAATGGCCATTATCCTTTCACTCCTCAAGATTTGTTAGCTATGTACAATTTGCTTAACTTGAATAACACTGATGATGGCACCTTTTGGATTGCAGTGATCCTATGTTATCGTGGTTTACTGTGGAAATCCCACATGACGTCATCTCACCACACAATCAAATCTGGGGATATCAAGGTCACACCTTCAGCCATCATGATCAATGTTAGATGTTCTAAGACTGATCAATTTGGTCGACATTCTTTCAGGGTATTGTTGAAGACAATTCCCTCCTCACCCTTCTGTGTGGCCGATTTGATTATCAGCCGCCTAGATTCTCAATCTGATTCAGTTTGCCTACTGAATCTTCATTTTGGCTCTAAATGATGCCCCTTATCATATGAGTACTTTAACTCTAGACTGAAGAATTTGGCTTCCATCATTGGCCTGCCAATGGCCACAGTATCCACCCATTCATTATGTCATGGAGGTGTGACCCTTATGAAAGCTCTCAGGGTTCCCGTGGGGGACATAATGACCAAAGGTAACTGGCGGTCAGGAGCCGTATATTGCTACTTGCATCATACTGAATTTACATTGTCAAATATTGATAATTATACTTGTACATACTTTGCTTCTTTAATGTAAGTGCTACATTGTGGTTAGCAGGTTTTGGGTATTTTCCTGTATTTTTCCATTAAGCTGCCTCTTATTGTTGTACCTTAACCTTATGTCATGCATTTACCTTAGCTAGTACCCTTGCGATTCTTGGGCTAAGTAGGCTTGTTATTCATTGACTAGTCATTCATCTTGGGAGGCGCTTAATCAATTATTTATTATGTGTACTTAATTATTATCTCCACATACTGGTAGCTTATAATGCTGTATAGCCTGCGGTTATACCAATATAACGAGAGGGGCGTGGCCGTGCTTCTCCTGCTTCACGCCAACCAGCACTTCTGTCTGGTGCTGACCAGTTCTCCCCCTCCTCACCAGGTGGCGCGCACGCCCACCATTAGTTCACTACTCCACCAACGGGTGGCGTGCATGGTGAGGTCAAGTATCCTAGCAACAGTTCCCTTTGTTGGTATGGGACTATAAATTGGCACTTTTGGCAAAATGTTGTCAGAAGCCTGTTGGTCGTTGACTCAAGCGCAACTCCAGTACTCACTGTTTCAATTTTTAATTTTTATTTTTCTACTGATGTGATATTACTTGTATTATACTTGTTATTTATTGTATGTTGTTGTTTTTCACTGCTGTTATTGAATAAATTATGGGTATTTTCCTTTATTTTCCCACCAAGCTGCCTCTTGTTGTTGTGCCTTAACCTTGTGTCATGTATTTACCTTAGCTAGTGCTAAGTAGGATTGTTATTGACTAGTCATTCATCGTGGGAAGCACTTAATCAATTATTTATTATGTGTACTTAATTATTATCTCCACATACCGGTAGTTTATACAGCAGGGATATCTCCCCCCACATATAAGCTGTGACTTATTCACTAGGTAGTATTGTATGCAGGATTTCCTTTTATGTCCTGCCTTTAATATGAAATACATTCCTGAATTATTGTACAGAGATCAATGTCATGGACTGTAGTCGATTTATCCGATCTGCTCAATAAAAGCCCTAAGGAATTTATGAGCCACGAGTTATCATGCCAGCTGATAAGGACAAGGAAGTTTAACTCACGAAGGGTGGCACAGTGCTTTATTTATTGAATTAATTTGACCTTTTGCTAAATACCCCACCAGACTAGAGTTGATACATGAGATATGACAATATGTATCAATGCTGTACAGTTCTTTTCTCTCCACAGGCTCTTTTTACTGAACCATATTGACCCTTGAAATACTTTGATGTTCTCAAAGAGGAAGAAGGGAAAATAATCACTAACTGCCCCCATCATTATCCCTAATGGCATCTATTTCTTAGGTTTAACAAATTTTACTGAAAGCCTACATTATCACTCAGACACCTTTTGAATTCCCTTAAGTGTTCACATGGTAAATAATGTTGCCAAAATAATGTCATTTTACTGCACTATTATAGTCTAAACACAGGACTGGGACAGGGAGACCTGGGGCAGGGAGACCAGATCAAGTCCGGTGATGCCCCCTGACTGTAGGATATAATATAATTACTGATGTACACACAAAATGACTTTACAAACGCCAGAGGGAGTGGTCATAATTTATCAACAGAGGGGGATGGTGGGTTTTCGCGCAGACACACGCAAACCTTTTACACCTGCCTCAGCTGCAGTCAAAATGTGTTGTGCCCCCCTGAGGAGGTGCAGAGAATTTTCGCACCCTTCTTTAATCTACAGTAGTGCAAAGGCTTTTTTTTTTTTTTTTTTTTTTTGCTAAAAAGAGGGTAACATTTATGCCCCCCGCCCCTCGAACCCACCCACTCCTGTTGATGAATAATGCCCACCCCCTAAGTTGGCTGAAATGCATGCATGACGCTTGGAAACATCGATAAAGGGTCTTAAATAAGTGGAAAAAAAGAAAAAAAGCCCTGACATTGTCAGATTTGAGAAAACTTTGGAAACATTTACCAAAGTGAAATACGTCAACTCTTGATGAACAACAGAATAGAGAATAGAGATAGAGAATGTTTTCAAGTTTTATCAGTGCGATAGTTTAAAAATGCAGACACTAAACATTTTTTATGCACCCATATTTTATTGTTTCCGAGAACCCAAGTATAAAACCATGCATTAATGTATTGTAACAAAATATCATATTTACCAGACCAGACCTTATCAGATACGAAACTAGGCGTTACATGGTTCCTTGGCAGTTCAAGTATTATATCACAAAATGGAAGCCAGATAACTGCACCCATTGAAACAAACGGATTCATTACTAAACATTCAGTCGTAGTTTGAAAAAAAAAGTGATTTATATGTGGTAGAAATCATCCCGGGGATTATGCGATATCATATATACTAAACTAAATGTGCTTATATTATCAATAGGTCCTATCACACTCACAATATTACCCTCCCGCCCTATACTTGGAGAGGATCAATGTTCTCAATAACCTATAGTTCATTATGACATTTATAGAATGATTCATTCACACTATTAACGCATTGCATGGAAACCTATGGACATGTGTCCATCGCGTTTGAAAGGCTACAAACACGACAAAAGGGATAAACGTGAATGGTCAATATATAGAAAAAAGGCCCATTTATAAACTCCCATTGTGTCCCTCGCTTTCAAACTGACTGGAATGACCCTAAAATATTTTGAATTCATCACAGGGCCCCATTTTCATTTTTTTAATATGATACGTCAATGTGCATAGTGCTATCAAACTTGTAATCATCACCACTTCATTGGGGCATCAACGCAAGCCTTTGACTCATGAGTACTAGCTGTCTAGTGACTCACTCACCAGGGCAGCAATCCATTCATCAAACAGTTTCATATTCACAAATTACAATCTGCTATTGATGTACACGTATTATTGACTCTGTGTGTAACATCTGACATATATTGACTGATGTAACATCTAAATGAGCTATTTGAAAGTACACAAAGAACACTGATACTGTACCGGACACACTTTTGTGGCTGTTAAATATTGACAAGATGAGCAAGAGCAGCCGTCAAATATCCTGTGTTGTGGATTATGATTAAATTGCCATATAATCCAGAGTTATCACCAAACCAATAACATCTCCATAGAACTATTCTAGGATTGCTTTGATAATAATTGTCCTAATATTTTGTCTATGGAGTTCATGTTTTTTCTACATCACCAACTGATTCTATGTTCCCTTTAGCGTTATCAAAAGCATTGTCATTTGCCCCAGAAGCCTCTGATTCTGATAGCATTAGTGTTTGTGTCGTTGATATTGTTGTTCAGATGTTGACTCAGAGTCCCCTTCAGTTGCACCTGAGACAATACCTTCATCTGTCTCATCCTCTTCATCTGTCTAAAGTGTTTCTGACGTAGGCTGAGTTGATTCAGCTGTAACTAAAACTTTCTCATCTGTCTCAGAAGCCTCTGATTCTGATGATTTTGATGTTTGTACTGCTGTTGTTGATGATTCAGAGTCTCCCTCAGTTGCATCTGAGTCAGTATCTGTATCTGTTTCAATCACTTCAGATTCCTCTGACTCTGAGAGACGAAGTGTTTCAGCTGTCGGCTTAACTGTTTCTGTTATTGTTTGTCCTGTTGTGGTTGTTGTGAGACGTTTTCCTTCTTCTGCCACATGCACTACACCCTTCTTATCATTTGCAGTTGTTTCACTCTTGGTGTTGCTAGACTTTGTTGCATTCCCCTCCTTGGCAACAGTTTCCTGATTGTTCTTTGCATCCCTAACACTATCCTCTTCATCCTCACTCATGCCGTCCTCCTTGTCATCTATTGTATTATCTTCCTCAGACTCAAAATCATTTGAATTACCCTCCATTGAAATGCTTGTGTTACCCTCCTTGGCTGCAGTATCCTCCAGAGCAACAGTTTTGTTACTTCCCTTGGCAACATTTGTGTTATCCTCCTCGACAACTGTTGTGTTATTCTCCTTTATCATAGTTGCATTGCCATCGCTAGCAACAATTACTGTATCCACCTTAGCAACAGACGTATTGCTTTTATTTGCAACAGTTATGCTATCATCCTTAGCAACAACTGTTTCACTTTCTTTGGCAACAGTTGTGTTACTTTCCTTTGCAACGGTGGTATTACCTTCCTTGACAACAGTTTTGTTACCCTCCTTCGCAACGGTAGTGTTACCCTCATTGGCAGCAGTTGTGTTAGCCAACTTGGCAACAGATGCGTTACCCTCCTTAGCAACAGATGTATTACCCTCCTTTGCAACAGTTGTTGTATTTCCTGATACTGGATTCCTTCCATTTGCAGACCCAGGTGGGAGTCTTGTTGTTGTCTTCGTTGTACTGTTTCCTTGGTGAGGTTCTACTGGTGTCCTGGCTGTTGCTGTTGTTGTGGTACTAGGTGTTATAGTTGTTGCGGTAACGGGTATTATTTTTGTGGTAGTGGGCGTTGTTGTGGTGGTAGTGGGCGTTGTTGTGGTGGTAGTGGGTGCTGATGTGGTTGTGGTGCTGGAGGTTGTTACTGCAGTTGTTGTAGTACTTGTTGTGGATGTTGTAGTTGTTGTTGGTACTTTTTTTCTGGTTGTGGTCATTGTTGGTTTTTCATTAGTATTTACACCAGTTTCTGGTAATTTAGCGGCAGCTTTCTCACTGAGGCCCTTACTGTTGCTGTTACCTATATAGTCCTCATACACAGGTGTGTTCTGTTGTTTCATCACCAGGTGGAAAAGGTAGATCAAGGTGATACTCCCCACCATCGCCACAACGCGACGCACACTCATCCTCATCAGCATCAATTGTATACACAATTAACAAGCCAAACTAACTTCTGTACTGGAGTGTTCTTGATTGGAGTGTTCTAAGGCCACCTCCAAATCCACCTTGAATAGTAACCTTAGTAAGAGGTCGAAATTACCGCTTTTGACCATAGAAATTAATGTTGCAATGTGTGTAACTGGTACAAATCAATCCTATGTGTGGATGTGGCCTCCTTATAAATGTTAACCTTCTCTGTCCTGCAGCACACAGTCAAACAATAACCCTTTTCTATGTGTCAGCTAACTCTATCAAACTTCTGTTGACCTTGATATCCTTATATTATATCCTGAGAAACTTTTAAAACCGGCACAAGACTGACAGGCCATATAATGTTCTAGTGGAATGCGGCCGGATATACCCTGTAATCCATATTTTGCTGCACTGTCTATGTGGCTGGACGGTGTTAAAAGTATCAAAGTCTACTCCTGTATATGAGGATGTGTCCTTCGATCTCTCTACTGACCCTAGCTGGGGGTTGTCTGAATGGCTGAGGACTGCTCTGTGTCTGACACTCCAACATCTGGCCCTCTGCCTCAATGCAGTATTAACCCCTTAAGGCCTACATAATGATTTCTGCTATGAGTTGGCACATCAGCATTGATGCATAACGCCCATCCTTTGGGAATTCATAAAGCGGGGTGGGTTAGGGTTGGGGGGGTGGTACTTGATGCACCAATATTCATGATGCTTTAATCTATTAGGATTACTTAAAGTAAAAGACTACCTGATAACTGGATGGTGAGCTGGTGCAATGCACGCAATAAAGGGTGATGGTATGCAATAAAAACACAGGTGGTTTTAACGCTATTCATCAGATTCAATATTGTGGTGGTGGTGACGGTATTTTTTTTTAGTTCAGATGAGCTCTTGAAGTTATCAGCAGCCACCCCCACCCCCCAAAAACACAAAAAAACAACAACAAACAACAACAACAACAACAAAACAGACAAACATCAGTAAATGACAAATCCTAACCTAACCAGGCGGGGTGAAATATTGGGTATGATAACAGCTGTCAGCCTAACTCTTTGAAAATCGCATAGTGCTTTAACAGTTTAACACACGCTCGCAGCTGTTGCATTTCATCATTATACTGACTCTACGAGGTGACTGCACTGGTATCTGATGGACTGACACAAAGCTAGCAAGGTACAGCATGAACAAATTGAGATAAATCAATATGGCATGGAGGGTTCAAAGAACTAACACACGTGTGTATGTGTCATGA
Organism: Acholoe squamosa; assembly: GCA_949317995.1. Classification (NCBI taxonomy): domain Eukaryota; kingdom Metazoa; phylum Annelida; class Polychaeta; order Phyllodocida; family Polynoidae; genus Acholoe; species Acholoe squamosa. The sequence continues at coordinate 31,238,833 of OX439052.1, read as the reverse complement.
GCATTTAAAAAATAAATTCATGAAAGAAATAAAAGGATATGGTCGCAAGTTCACATTAAACTTTTATTGCAAAGGTATACACTTCTTTACATAATTTGGTAATATTTACAGATCAAAATATTGATATACATATGAAGCAAAGCTATTTCCTCTTCAACTTTCAACTACTTTGGTCATCTAGCTATTTGGTATTGTCATGCTACCGTGACATCTCGATGATGTCATAGATAAATCTCAATCATACTGATATTGTCATGGTAACTGGTTTGCTGTTTTGCTGCTGGCATGGAAAGAGGGAAGCCATCCTGATGTTGCCATGGTAACAAGGTAACATTCTTGTTGCTGTCATAGCAACAAGTCAGCTTTCCTGATGCAGCATAAAGTCAATGTCACAAAACGACCATATTAAGAACGTCCGTTACGCCATATGGGGTCAAATGGGGTCAAAAGGGGTCAAATGTGAACATATGAAGTAGAGAAAATTTCAGTATATGGCAGGCCCTAGCTTCGTTAATATTCATCACATATAAATCCTAAGGCCACCTACCCCTCCTAAATCGGTACCAAGGAATCCAATGGTGCCATTCGTTTTGTTCTATTTCAAATGGTTGCCTAGCAACAGGCCCTTTTATTTGGATATGTACCAAGCTTAATGGCTACTCGTGGTAATGAGGAAAAGCTATGATTTTACAAGGTATTTTTCACAATTTTTTTCATTTTTATTTGTTGCAAACTCATGAGCTTGAGCCTGCTGCCATAGCAAAAGGTCAGCTCACTTGGTGTCGTCATGTAAAAAGTCAGCTATCTTGGTGTTGTCATGGCAATGTCCCGGCCAGCTGTTGTGAAGTTGTCATGGTAGCAAATCAGCCATCTTGATGTTGTCTTGATATGAGGTCAGCCCTTTAAAGTTGATCGTGACATGGTAACATGCTGACCTTCTCAATATCGTCAATGTATGATAAATAGTACATAGCAGTCATCTCATCCTCGCTCCTGAGGGAGCACCTCAATGTCTGATGCGACGATTATCACATCCTTGAAGAAAAATAATTATAGAATACTAACACCTGATCTAAACAATTTGAACAGACACATACTACGATATCAAAATATACATAGAGTTTTGTGATATGCACAAGCCCCAAAAGGAAATATCCATTCCCACCCTTGTTTGCTGAGTAGTAAAATACATGCTAATTCAGTGGCATGGTGGAAGGTCGAAAAGTGCAAGTCAGACCAAATTGGTCAGACTATGATAAACTCATATAATGGCAGATAGATGTGCATACAAAGAGACAATACACACCTGTAGACCAGGTACATTGATTATCGTTGGTTCCACCAGTCGTACTTCATTCAGCTCAGGGATGACAAACCCTTTACCACCTATGTCTGAAATCAATAAATTAATTATTGCCTCACTATAGTAATCAAAGCACAATACTGATTACAAGCAACTAATCGTTCATTCTGTCATAAACCAAAAGCATTGGTTTACTTTCCAAATGATATTACAGATATGTTAAATGTAACTGATTTGTATAAAGATATAAGGAAGGATATAGCATTATGTGACATTTGATGATATTGCATCCACATATCATGCTGACCCCACGGGCTGATACAGTAAAATCCCAAATTGTTGACATGGGGCTAGGATGCAGCTTGCTGAGTTACTTAACAACACTTAATTAGTTAATACACAATGATGATAAATAGGGTCAATGCATTAGTAAAATGTTTAAACCTAATAATATGACTAACCTTGTAACATGGGGAGCAGGAGTTCTGCTGATGCTGCATTTAACATCTTACCAAATATCTCCTACAATAGAAAATGTGTTGTGATGTGGGTATTCCAGCAAATCTATTGCTAGGATAAGCTATGATCAATCTTGAGCTATTGAATTAAGCACCTAATGCAATTATATGTAATTAAATGAGATGGGTCACATTGGGCTTCAAGATCGATGGTATTTTAGGTTGCTGGGATGACCCTTGTTAACTGCCTGCGGCCTGCCCATTATTATTGCGAGTAATATTTGATGATTATGTCTAAAACCAGTTATCACTGTGGTATATTAGCAGAGTGGATTCTGAAGTTGCCTTTACAAGCCGAATAAGATATCTGGACTACTTTATGTTTACTGTACAATACAGATAGATGGGAATGATATTTACAAATAGCCAAGATTACCATGAAGGTCAGACTTATTGAATCACATATCAAACAGTTCCATTGGACGAACAATGCTGTAGATATATCAATTATTGTATCTACACTCTCAGTCGCAATTATAAATGGGCTATAAATACCCCTGTTGTGCCTACATTAGAATGCACTTCGGCCATTGGTTTTATACCTACAGCAGGTACAACTGTATTTCAGAATAATAAGGACTCTACTGTAAACCCCTTGTTGTGGACAGTGTAGCGAATAACCATGTCTTCCCTGGTCACCTGCCATGTATTGATTATTTTACTGGATATTCAAATGAGTTATATTGCGAAATCTCAGTGTGTAATGCATTGACGTACACTGATATGTTGCACTGAAATATACAGCAGGTTCTCACAATACTTACACTATTAGTTTTGCCCAATCTGGAGTATTCCACGTCCACCCAACTCCTGGTAGAGACAGAAAGTGGACATTGACTTATTGTGAGAAGATATTCCCATGCATCAATAGCCGAGGGTGTGTGTATTTCTTAGCAATGGGGAGTGGGTTATAGTAGATATGGGCGGAACAAAGATCACAAAAGAACACAGCATCATAAAGGAACACGATCCAAAACAACAAACAAAACTACAGAATGAAAAGACTCCAAAAACAGAGGTGGGAAATAGTACAAATTTTGACCCTTCTCTACAGGTCACCCACGTCTTTAATTTCCTCTAATAAAAGCAACTTGTGACTTTCCTCACAGAATAGGTTTGGCTTTCTGACCTGCGTTGTAGGGACTAGAATCCAAGAAGAATTCTGGCATCTCTCATTTGGTGGCACGAAACATCATGAGAATGTGAGGCACGTGGATCGAATGCTACTGGTGCAAAGCCATCAGGCTCAGCTATAGGAAACCCTTATGATTGAGAATTTGCAAATCTGATGGCAGGCCAGTTGTCAACATCAAAACATCCCTTATAACATCACTGAATGAATACTTACCTTAGGTCAGAAACATGGAACTTAATAGTCTGATTTCTGACAGACACTTTCACAGCACCCGTAACATTCTGAAATGTATGAGTGTACATCATGGATTTAGTTACAAATAATTTGTCAACAGTTTCTCAAATCAAAATCAATGATGATTTGATATGGCAAGAGTATGATAATCAGAGGTCACTTAAATAATAATACTATGATTCAGCAGTTACCATGGTTACATTACACCCCAGAGATGGTAATAATTCTTTGAAAATGCTTGATGGTACCTCTGACATAGATGGGTAGCTCCCATTGCAACAAAATTATACATTAGTAGAGTAGCTACAGAAACAAATCTAGAACTATAATATAGATCAGCAGATCCCATTGTGACAAAATTACACATCAGCAGAGTAGCTAGCTATACAGTAACCGATCTAGACAGAGCCATTTATCAACAGTTCGCATTGCAAGGGAGCTTATCAAACAATTTAACTTACCAAGCTAACAGAGAGGATGTTGACAGTTGTGTTGCCTTCCTGGACCTGGACCTGCGCAGCAACACCCCCAGTGAGGCGGATGTGGCCACTGTCAATAGTCAGGTTGGGTGCTTGTGTGGCAGCTACATTGATGACTACCTCTGAGTTAGGGTGGTATTCTGCCAACTGTTAATGTAGGGAATCAATTTTGAAAGTGAAAACAGAAAGCAAGAATACTTCTTGCAGGAAGTGCAGTCATTAATTGTGAATTTTATGAACAATGGATGAATTATCAATGAATTTGCCCTGCCACACTAATAACTATACTGGTTTCTTTATGCCATACTCTGGTACCACTGTGCTACCTACAACAAGCCCAAAAAGCCCAGACCAAGAGAACGCTGATCTCTCTGTACATCTATCTGTTAATTCCCAGTCTGTCTACCTGGTTGCTCAAGTGCCTGTGCATGTGGCTAATGCCTTCATTCTCAAACATATACAAATCTGTGGAAGGAGCCATTAATCAAGTACCTCTGACAGGATTAAAATACAGTATAGATCTATATGTTTTCTTCTGTATCAGAGGTTGGTCAATCTACTGAGAATAGATCACAAAAATAGGCCAAGTTGGTGGGAATTGACTTTCTTACCTCAGGTATGATGGTACCCAGACACAGCTCATAATCACCGCAGGAGACAGCAAAGTACTTCTGTATGTGGGGTGGAATCTAAAATATTAAATATACCTCAGTTAGGTACTTCTGTACATGGGGTGGAATCTGAAACATTAAATATACAGCAGCAAAGTACCTCTGTACATGGGGCGGAATCTGAAACATTAAATATACAGCAGCAGAGTACCTCTGTACATGGGGTGGAATCTGAAACATTAAATATACAGCAGTTAAGTACCTCTGTACATGGGGCGGAATCTGAAACATTAAACATACAGCAGCAAAGTACCTCTGTACATGGGGCGGAATCTGAAACATTAAACATACAGCAGCAAAGTACCTCTGTACATGGGGTGGAATCTGAAACATTAAATATACCTCAGTTAGGTACTTCTGTACATGGGGCGGAATCTGAAACATTAAACATACAGCAGCAAAGTACCTCTGTACATGGGGTGGAATCTGAAACATTAAATATACAGCAGTTAAGTACCTCTGTACATGGGGCGGAATCTGAAAGATTAATTATACCTAAGTTAAGTACTTCTGTACATGGGGCGGAATCTGAAAGATTAATTATACCTAAGTTAAGTACTTCTGTACATGGGTGGAATCTGAAACATTAAACATACAGCAGCAAAGTACCTCTGTACATGGGGTGGAATCTGAAACATTAAATATACCTAAGTTAAGTATTTCTGTACATGGGGCGGAATCTGAAATATTAAATATACCTCAGTTAAGTACTTCTGTACATGGGGTGGAATCTGAAACATTAAATATACAGCAGTTAAGTACTGCTGTACATTGGGTGGAATCTGAAATACTAAACACACAGCAACAAAGTACCTCTGTGCATGGGGTGGACATTATCATTATCCACACAGATTAAATACTAACTCATTTCTGTACATATGGTTGAACTGGAAATCAACAAAGTACTTTTGCATGTGGGCCGAGATTTTTTCTAACAAAATTCACCAAAATTCATAGAGCAATAACAATGACATTTGCAGTAGTGGGGCTGGGTGAGAAATGATCTCCTGAAACCACATGTCTGATGATTGTATAATTGATACTTACCTGTGCAGATGTGACATTGCCGGCCATTTTGTTATTTGTATAGAGTGCATGGAAGGCGGTATTAACTACATAGGACGTAATATAGACATAAACCATCTTGCCGCGATGTCTCTCGTAGAAAGGAATCTCAGCGGGTTCAAATGGAGGTTCCACCTTGTTGGGCTTGTAGTAAAATGCACCCTGAAATACAGAATTTAGTTAATGATGTGAAATTTACACTCATGGCAATAGCTAAACATAGGGTTAGAGATAGGGTTGGGCGGGGGAGGGGTGCTTTTCATTTTTTGGCAAGTCATTCTAGATTGGCTGGAAGCTGCTAACAATAAATCAATCAACTTTATTCATATCCATCAGTTTTAAATGATGTGCTGATGCAACACTGGTGTGCAATCACTATACACTGATACATCAGTGTAAAGTGTCTTGATTCTGTAAGGTTAGCACCAGCACACTGAAAATTCATGAAAGACCCAAACTGATCAGTGTTGACAACTTAACTAGTGGGGTAGATAACTGCCTATTTTCAGAAGAATCGTGCAAAATTGGATACAAGCATAAAGATTTGGTATGGTGAATCCTTATGACCATTACTTAAAATTGGCCTGTATTGCCAAAAAAAAAAGATTCTATTTTTATGTTGCCATGGTGACCACTTTCCCTACCAACCCTAATAATTGCAGAATTCATGGATAGTAAGCATTATCATTTGGTATCTAGGTGACATTTAACCATGCCTACCTGTCATATGTTAACAGTGGGTATATACTGGTATCCTATCCTGTTGCTAGGGTGCACAGTTGCCTAGCAAAAGACATTCTTATTGTTTATGTGCCTAGCAACGCACATTTTCTGGTCAATATTAAAGATACCTACCCCTACTAAATATACCACTATACTTCTAAAGATGTTGTTACCTTGTTGCTATGATGTTTAGTTGCCTAGCAACAGCCATTCCAACTGTTGATTCGCCTAGCAACATATACCCAGGTAGCAAATGTGGTGTGGCCCTACTGTGGCCCATACTATATTTGGTGTGGCTTCTCATGTGGGCCACACTGGGCTAACCAATGGTCTGCTGACAGTTTTTGACCTCAGTGAGTTATATGGGCCAAACTGGGCTAACCAATATTGGCCCAGATCAGTGACAGGGTGGGTTGGCCGCTTTGGGTTCAACATAGGTTTTTGGTGTGGCTGAAAGTGGGCTGGCCACTTTGATCACATGGCGCCATCTGGGATAAATTTATAGAAAATCTAATTTTTCCGCCTTTTCTAAAATTTTGAACCCTGAAAATGTGCTGCTAGGCCCCAGGTGCTAGCTCCTCTCACTTTATAAAGGTAAAGGTGACAATACCAAAAGAGACAATGTTAGATCGTTATTTTGTGGACGCAAGATGGTTATACACACCTACACTGTGATCCTTAGTAATAATTCAAACCTGAAATACCAGGGGGACTGTAAGTTATACCGAAGGTTCTCATTATGAGTACTTTGGTTCAGAGCAGGGTCAACGATTTTGATGTCTTCTATACTTAAGATTTAACAATTAAAGATAGGAGCACTGACCTTGTGGTAGGCATGGACTGATTGATTCCTGAAGGCGGGAAAACGGACAAGGCTAAAGTCGATCTCAAAGTCTGGAGGAATATCCTGCACCACTGAAATATGAAGAAAGGTTTTATTCACAGGAAAGCATTGACTACTCCCCTTTTTAACTTCTCTACTAGCTTAAAATGTTCTAACAGTGTTCAGAAAAATCTATCGACAATAACTTGATTTGTATTCCCATTGTCAGTAATGAGAGGTAATATTTTTATCTTTCAATGAAGTATTAAAGAATACATTACTTATTCTGAGACCCAGCTCGTAATGGAAATCATAGTAAATACGATACTCACGTTTAAATTTGGACAGTGCCCAGCCAGCCTTTTCATTTATCTCGGACTTGGCATTAGAACACACCTAAAATGTATAACATTATTATGAAAGAAATATAATACACTTAGGCCTAAAAAAAAAAATTTGTAAGTTTCCGGTAACATGGTCCAAAAAGTTGAGGTAGGTAGGTCGGATTTTTTTTTTTTAATTTTTTTTTTACTGGATCGTATTTTGGCCCATATATTCCATTGTTATTATTGATAATTGAGTCATGGAGAATCGATTTTTCTATCACACCAGCACAAAACTTGAGAGTACTTGGCCAGAATGTTGGATTCTATACTTGGACACAAGTAATCCTAAAAAATATTAGAAATATGATGTCAATGTGCAAAAATTATGAAAAAATAGGAAAAAATTAAAATTAAAATATGAAAATTTTCTTGAAAAATCTGAGGTCGGCCCCTTTAGGCTGAGGTAGGTCAGGTGACCGGAAACAAACCTTTTTTTTTTGGCCTTAATACTCAAACTTTTAAGTCTCACAGGGTCACATATTATTGGCTACAGGCCTAGATAATTATGGCAAGAGAGTTTTGCTATGTAATTTACATAATTTGAAAGATTTATAATTCTCTTTTGGCGCATCCATGGGTCTATAAGAAAAAGGTAGATTTGGACAGACCGCTATGCTTATTGATACTCACTTGGTTGAGAATGATGCTTTTTATCTTCCTCTTAAAGACCCTAGAACCAAGATTAAGGGCATCGCTGAAAAAGAAGTTTTAAAGGGTATTTTATAGAGAGATATCTCAAGTCTTTTTTTTTTTAAATCATCAGCATCTGAATGACCGCAGCCCTTAAGAATAACTTTTTTTTCCATGCATATCAGATACTAATATGGTTGATGTAGCCTCGAAGGATAATTTTTAGTCTTGATTTCATTATAGCTCATTCTCCAACTGTCTATGTGGCTCTATTGTTGTTATAAGTCCTGGGTGGATGAATTGAAAGCAATTAAAAGTTCATATTTGTCTCACCTCCATCCACCCTCAAATTTGATTGCAATATCACCTCCCGCTTTACAGCTGAACAGCTTCACCGTGGGGCGTCCCTCAGGGTCACGGCCTGGAATATAGAAATCACTTGCACTGGTGCAGCCCATGAAGAATTGACTGAAATAAGAGTTAGAATTGGACTTTTTCATATGTTCAGGCCCTCCACTACCATTCTGGGTGAAAAAATGAAATAATCTATATCGAGGCAGCTCCCCAACGCAGAAATAATGCCTTAGTGCACTTCAAATTGAAATAACCTTTTATGGAATAGCAAAATGTTTATACATGGCTATTTTAAAATGAATTGAACTTTACGACTCGCCCAGATACCACAGACATTTCAATGGGATTTAACCACCCTATTCTAACAAGTGGGGTTATGATAGAAATGGAGGGAAAATCTATGTATTTCTTGTCTTGTTGCAGCTTTACCTATGGATATCTATGACAACGGTGGAAAAAAAAGATCCTAATCATAACTCTATGGATATAAACATATTATAACTAATCAGTTTTAACATGATCTGTCCTAGAGTAAAACCACCACCCACCTACAAAGAAGTCGAGTGAGAAGCGCAGGTTTTTGGCCTCGACCGTCATGATGCCTTCTTTATTTACCTCCCAGAACCTAAAACAGATTGTAAAGAATATTAAATCATTTAAAATCACAACTTTAATATATTCAAAGAGTGTGATAATAGCCTCGATAACACGACTATAAGTGTCTCATATTTAGTAATTAATCGTTTATCGAAGTGATCCAAGTATTCTATCACTAACCTGATAGAATTAAATCTCTTTTCACTTAACCATGACAAAATGCATTATAATTAACTTTGATACAAGGGCTTGATTTTTGTGTTTTACTTATGCAAGTGACACGTGATCTCCTTTATTAACCCGAGTCAAGTGATACAGGATCTCTCTAACTTACCCAAGTGACACAGGATGATCTCTTAAAATTATCTATCTGAGTGGCAGAGGATCTCTTCTATTCACCTGATTAACATAGGTTCTCTTTTATTTACCCGAATGACATCTTTTACTTTAGGGAATGTTCAACAATTACGTCACTGCTTAGGGGGTGGGGTGGGGGGTCTTTGGGTTGCTCTATATGTTCCATACAAAAACAATGAGAAGGGGGTGGGTGGGTCCTGAAATATCCCTAAATACCGGTGACATAATTGTTGAACATTCCCTTACCAAGTAACACTTACTCAAGTGAGTTCTCTGTTTAATTACCCAAATGGGCAGTCCTCTTCAAGTGGTTCTATAACTTATCTGAGTGACACAAGTTCTCTTTTACTTACCCTAGTGACACCAGTGCTTCATAATTAGCCTTGATAACAGGACTTATCCGAGCTGCCCTCCACCGGAGTCCCTCCCCTGGTAACAATTTTAGAGATGAACGGGGCCGTGGGAACTCCACCACACGGACACTGTAAAACAGTATAAGAATATTCAAGTTTTTTTCTACATAACGAACAGGTGATTTCATAGCATAATCCTACTATTTTCATGATGTATAAATGCAGCAAATCTCTTGAGAGAGATACATTCATGTATCATGGCGACTCTACAATGTCAAGAGAAGGGGGCGTGATGCAGTGCAGGACTGAGTTAGCCATTAGGGCTATATTGATGCATCATTTTGGCAAAATGATAGCAGCCTTGAGGCGTTATAAGTGCACTTATTAAATAGTCAAATGTATCAAAAGAAATGCCCATTTGTGTAACCAGGTGTTTCTTTTATTCACCTGTAACATCGTCTTGAAACCTAACATGAAAAAGGGGCAACACACCTGTGGATGCCGACTGAGGCAGGTCCAATCTCATCACTCATGTCAGGGATGCTAAGGTTCATCAACTTCACCATCAGTGTATCAATAGCTGTCTGTGCCGCTGTAACCATGGTAACATAAGGTAAACTATTGTAACAAATTTAGCAGGTAACTTTGGTGAAAACTATGGCTGTAATATAGCAAAATATGTAAACTTTATGACAGATATCTAGGTATTGTTTCAGGAGGGAAAAAATGGAAGAAGTGATCAAGAATCCACTTACCATAGTTCAGGCCATGTTGAGTGACCTTGACCTCAAAACCTGGCAAGGCCGACTCAAACTCTACTTCAGACGTTGCCTCCTCAGGAACTGTGGTCTCTGACATCGCTGGTGCTGCAGTGGTGTCCCCAGCTAAAAGTCAAAGGGGAAACAACAAGACTTCAATGCCATATATATGCATTATTGATAAATCTTTATGGAATTACTTAATCCCTTAATATCCCATTGACCAGTGCTAAAGTTGATTGACCGAAAATTCTGTGTCAGACTGATCAGCTTGGGGGGGGGGGGCTTTGTCCGTGTGTGGACATTTGGAAGCTACCCGCAGGTAGGTAGGAAAAGGGGGGGGGGGCTGGGCCCCCTCCATTGTAAAGAAGTGGGGGCCTGAGTATGTTTTGGCCCTCCAAAAATTTGCCAAGAAATAAATTGGACAAGAAGCTAAAACTTTGTATCTACAATTAGATAAATGGGGGCCTGAGCCTCAAATCAGGTATAAAATTCCACAAAAAATACTTTTCAATGCAAAGTCTATATAGGTATATATACTAGGTGTCACCGCTTGAGCCGGTGGGTGTGGTGGGGGCCATGCTGCCCCCCCCCCCCACCATGAAGATTTGCTTCCTACGCCTCTGACCCCCCCACCCTTTCCTCCATTCCTATTCACCTTGAATCAATCATACTCACGTCTTGTATTTGCCACCTTTAGCTCTGAGATGAAGAGACGGCCATGGTATTCTTCTGTGCTTATTACACTTGTATATTATATAGGCATCTCTTGGGTTTCAGATATCCCATGCCACATGCCTCATGTCACGTTAAGGAAATTCAATGGTTATATGCCATCTATATCTATGTTCAATTTTCAATTTAAAGACAAACGCTACAGGCTGACCAATGTTAGATTTTCTATTGATAATCTCAAATAACTCTGGATAGTATTAGTTTGATACAAAAAGAATAGAATATGGAAAGAAATCCCTATGTCATAGTGCTTAATTTCCTTTTATGGCCACTTAATTGAAAATGCCTTAACTATAGAAATGAATGGGAAAAACTTTTTTTTTCATATTTTGCATCATAATGAATGACCTTCTATTGATTCATCTACGAAACTCTCTGAAAATATAAAAGACATCTTTACAAACATTAAAAAAAAAAGAAAAATTGGGGGTCACGGTTGAAATGAAAAGGTCGTGAATTATAGGTCCTATGGTAATTTAAATGGCATATAGATACCATTAATGTCTCTATAGTTATTAGAAATTAGCTGAAAAAAATATGTACAAGTAAAGTGGTCCAGTTGGAATGAGAAAACTCATTGGAAAAGTATAACTGATGAGTTCTGATTTCTGCCACCAGGTGACTTCTGTGTACCAGGTAGCATTTGTTTTTAACAGGCACACCGAATTCAGCCCCAACCCCTGTATTCTACGGGAGAGGACTCATATGAAAAGCTTTCTGTTCTTAGGGCCAGGGTTGATGATAAGTCTGATCTCATCTGCACCATGCCTAGTTTTCTATGATCTACACCCGTATGAAAATTTTCATTGTATGCTACCCAAAGAAAATGTCATTTCTCCTCCATTCCCTTCTCTCCCCACTCTCCTCTCTTCCGCTTTAGCTTTTCCCTCTCATTCACATGTTTCTAATTGCTCCCACTTACTGTTTTTTCTCCATCTTCTGCCTTATCTGTATAATCCCTCCCTTCTACCTCAAGTTTCTACCTGCCTTCCTTTTTTAAATATCATCAGCAAAATTTGGGGGTCCACTTTATAGGCAACAATATGTCATACAATAAAGGACCACTCAGTCAAGGACCTAACCTGACTTTTCCATGTATATGACTTCACTGATTGAGACCTCCTTTAAATGACAGTACGAAACTATGTGTTCACTATGTTTTCACATCTCCACCATTAAATAATTTTTAATTCATGTTATGATGAAAGTGGATACTTAGCATTCATTTCATGATAACATTTTCAGCGGGTCTTCACATGAAAATATTTTCTATGGTCATTCCCATATGAAAATCTTTCAAAGAGCCAAAAACCATTCATCAAGCTGGCTCATACGAAATATTTTCATCTAGCTGACTCATACGAAAACATTTTCATTGACCCTTTCCATATGAAAAACTTTCATATATAACAATCAACATTTTCATCAAATTGTCTCATATGAAAAATATTTTCAACTGCTCTTCAGTATGAAAATGTTTCATACATCCAAAAACCTGTCATTGAGCACTTTCGTATAAATATATTTTCAGTGATCTTTCCCATATTAAAAACAATCATAAACCTATCCACTTTTTCATTGGACTGTCTTGTATGAAAATATTTTCAGTGACCATTTCCATAAACTCTTATCCTTTTTTATTGATCTGTCTTATATGAAAATATTTTTAGCGACCCTCATCCTATGAAAAACATCAGCCTTTTCATTAAGTTGGGTCATATGAAAATATTTTTAGGAACTCCGACCATATGAAGAACTTTGATCTACCTAGAGAATATTTCATTGTGCGATCTTGTATGAAAACATTTTCATTGACTCATTTTTGATGAGAATGTTTTCAAAGGGTCCCTGTCATGCCCCTCCACTCCAAAATGTTTTAACCAGTCATGCCATATGAAACTCTTATACACACTTTATGAATAAGCCTTTCAGTAGACGGCAGCACAGACCAGATATAACCAATTATTTTCAGTGGCCTGTCCCAGTGAAAATCTCTCTTTACACTTACGAGTTTCTCAGTAGATGGCACTGTGAAAAGTCACTACATATCACTGATTTTCACCAGGAAACCTGGATGAAAACAATTTTCACCAGCCCTCCCCGGTGAAAATATCTAATCCATTCATAAATAAGCTTCTCAGTAGATGGCAGCACAGCCATATATAACCAATTATTTTCAGTGGTCTGTCCCAGTGAAAATCTCTCTTTACACTCATGAGTTCCTCAGTAGATGGCACTGTGAGCTAAAGCAAATCATTTATTATCAAATTTCTTATTTCTTGTTTCATATTGGTGGCAGTGTCCTCTCCGTATGTTATACACAATATATGTATGCATCATATAACATGCGGCATTATAACCTCCCAGTAATCAGAAAAATGATATACAATTTTTTTTAACATTTTAAAACATGAAGCCATAATAAGGAGTCATAGGGAAAAGTTCTGAAAGTGTTTTTTGTTATATAATGGGAAGCAAAGAAATCTGGAAATGATAGCGGGCAATATAATGGGGATGTACGGAAATTGAATCAGAAGGCAGGGGAATGGAGCCCCTTGTATTTAGAGTTATATATTGCAGCATTTATGTGGGATTTTTTGTTTCCATATGTTGTGCTGAAACAGGTAAATTTCTGCATGTATTCACATCTAGACCTCCATATGTTTTCTTTTAACTTATGAAAATGTGAGCTGAAACAGAAACAGGCATACAGACAGCCATATGTGGCATAATTATGTGGTACTATATCTCTGTGGTAAAACACCCACCAAGAAATGTATTGTGTCTTTGACAATAAAGGTAAGAATAAAAATATATAAATCAAACTTGTTACAGAACATACAGCAATTTGCTATTGTGCAGACAGTACAATATGGTATATTACTGGGATATGGTTTTCACAGTTTGTATATATCCTTTCCCCTCTTCCTAGATATCACTTATCATGCTGAGGGATAGCTCACTATACACAGCATATGGCGTTAGTTTGAGATGGTCGATCCTTCTTGCTGGACAAATAAACTATTCAGTTGATCAGTGTTGCTCACCTTATCTATTTTAACATTGACCCAAATACTAACCCTTCCCCTCACCCTAACCCTAGACTTGGGTTGAACTGGAGTTGAATTGGAGTTAGGTTTAGCTTTAGTATTAGTGGAAGTTTTGGGCTCAGGTTATAGGATTTTAGGAGTTGTTATGAGGATGTGATAGTGTCGGTATTGTTGTAAAAATTAGTGTTAGACTTGGATTGAGGATATGGGTTAAGGTTAGGTCTAGGGTTGATTTTAGGCTAAGGGTTTCAATTCCCTGCACAGCTAAAGCTAAAAAGTGTATGTCATTGTCTGTCTGCTAGTGCATTAGCCGACATGCCTACCAAAGGGTTTGGCATATTTGCGATGCTTGACTATAAACAGGGTTAGTAGAAGGGTCAGGATTATGATTAGGATGAAGTGTGGTAGTAGGGTTATAATTGGGCTAAGGCTCAAATTTTAGATTAGGACTAAGATTAGGTTTAGGGTCAGGGTTAAGCATTACTGAATATCAGTCGCAATTGTAATTGTGGGAGTTAATTCAGGAAAAGCGCTTTTATGTCTCTTTCTTGGTGGGTGCACTCACACTTTACTCCAGAAATCCCAATGCAGTGCTCAGTGGCTGTCGCAAGACAGTCACTCATAGATTCTAGCATTACACATAGCATTAGTATAAAGATTAGGATTAGATTTTAGGTTAATGTCAGGATCAGGGTCGGGGATTTAATGAGCATTACTCTAGAGGTACAGATAAGTTTGAAAATAGGGTAGGGGGTTAAACACCATGCTCTGAGGAGTAATCTGGACTGTTTTGGTGGGTGGTGCCATCTACTGAGTAGCTGATGAATCAAGAATGGATAGCATATTTTCACCGGGAAGGGCTGGTGAAAATTGTTTTCATTGGGTCCACTCTGTGAAAAATCAGTAATCAATGCAGCTCAGAGAATTCTTTCGTATAATATTCTCCCTGCAGTGAATAAATTGTAGAGGGGATATAAACTGTTAGGGTAAAGGAGGAATATAGTTACAAATAGAATGTAGAAGAGAGAGAATAACTAGCCCAGTGAAGAAATTTTATTTGTTACAAATTCATGAGTTTGAGCTCAAGAAAGGTTTCTCATGTCTAAGCAGGAGAGAATACCTTCATACAGGAGAACTGGAGGCTGTTGCAAAAAGAATCGAATTGGGATCTTACTGCTGTAACTCACCTTCAAGTTCCTGGCTGTTCTGCTGATCAGAACCAGCTTCTCACCTTACACTCAGAATCAATCCTCTTAGTGTGAGTCATACTGGGAAGCATTCCCCAATTCAAGACCACTTCAGAACCACTTCTATAACCAATTTCCTTGCTGTAAAACAGGGGAGAAGTCATTGCCTGATGGTAGTCAGTTCCCATTTGGGAATAGCACCTCCGATACAATGAATTTTATTTTCATGGTGTAAGGAAGATTTTCATGAATGGAACTCTATGAAAACATTTTCTTTGAAAGGACCTGTGAAAATATTTTCATATGAGACCACACAATGAAATATTCACTGGGTAGATTAAGGTTTTTCATATGGGAGGAATCGCTGAAAATATTTTCATGGTGGAGAGAAGATTTTCATATGAGTACTCGCTGAAAATATTTTCATGAATGGAACTCTATGAAAATATTTTCATCGGAAGGGCCCATGAAATTATTTTCATACGAGACCACACAATGAAATATTCTCTGGGTAGATTTTCATACAGAAGGAGTCGCTGAAAATATTTTCATGGCGGAGGGTGGATTTTCAAATGAGCCCTAACTGACAATGTGTAAGTGTATGAAAACATACATATATTTGTACTGTATATATATATATATATATATATATATATATATATATATATATATATACACACACACATGTATATATACATCCAGGTATGTAGTCTGGTCTTCTGAAAGAACAGAGGGAGAAAAGGGGGAGAGGCAGGAAAAAGGACAGGAAGGGAGAAAAGTGGGTACGGCTGAGAACCGGAAGGGAGGTACTTATATTTTAGAGAGACGGGAGAGAAGGGTGTAAAGGAGGGGGAGAAGAGGGGAGGAGGCTAGAGGTGGGAGGGAAGGGGATGGAGTAGGCAGAGGAGGAATAAGGAGACATGGGAAAGATGCAGAAGGGAAGGGAGGAAACGGGGAAGGACGGAGAAGGAGGAATTAAAGGGGCAGGAGTAGAGGGAAAAGCTAAGGAGGGAGGAGAAGGGGAAGAAAGGAGAGAGAAGGAGGGGAGACAGGACTGCATGGCAAGGAGCATAGGAGAAATGACATTTTCTTCGGGTAGCATACAATTAAAACCTTCGTATGAGTGTAGATCATAGAAAACTAGGCATGGTGCAGATGAGATCAGACTTATCATCGGCCCAGGCCCTAAGAACAGAAAGCTTTTCATATGAGTACTCTCCCGTAGAATACAGGTGACTGGGGTGCCGAATTCAGAGGTTAAGGCCCATGGCCTAGAGTCTAGAGTGGATAGCAGGGAGAGCGTTCTGGGTGATGTACACTATGGGCAGTGTATGTATATAGGGGTTACAACATTTGTGTAGGAGAGTAGGGATAGCTCATTACGTATAGAAACCCACTCTACCATATACACTGTCCATCTACTCAGATCAAACTCTCTATACCAACCATATACTAATCCTAAAACGTATGTACTTGATGGCAAGAATAAGGAATTATAATGGAGGAAGAATAAATGGCAGTGCTTTATTGTACTGCCATATAGGATTCATTGTAGAAACTATACTACCTCACTGCATTATAAAAATGGTGGTTTACTGTTCAATTTTCCAAGACTCCCTAGACATGGATAGTCACATACTGTTTACCTCTTTACCCCCACCTTCTCAACACCATAATTGCTAAAAGGTGTTTGTCAGGTTCGACCCTGACACACTTCCCTGCCTCTCTCCCTCTCCTGCTACACCTCTAATGTCACATCTTAAACAAAGATGACCGGGATGCTTAGTAACCTATAATGGCTTCAAACCATCACCATTGTTTCAATCTTTTTTCTCATACCCATCATTAATCAATGATTGGAACCTACCGTTTCTATAACTGGGACCCAGACGGGTAAAATCAACAAGCTACCAAGGCCACTTCTTAAAATCGACACAGGATATTGGGTCAAAAGACAACAAGTGACAAGTCCAATTATTATAATTAATAAGGGACATGGGCTTAGAGGCAATGGACAAAGCCACTTCTTAAATTTGACAAATGACATGAGGTTGAGCGACAAGGGACAAGAACCATTTTTGAGAATCAACAACATTTGGATAAGAGACTCCCTCAGTCTAGGGCCCTATAACTGTGAATAACAGCCCTTTTCTAATAGATTTTGGGACTGACTATCCGTGGCCCTTGTCCAAGAGAGGTGCTAATTTAAGATCTATTTTTAAAGTTTAAGAAGGATTCCATGAGGTCCCCGATATTTGTACAAGACTAGAAGTTAAAAGTGACATTATGATATTAGCCTATAATATAATTTCCTTACCATCATAAGTGAGAGCGACACCAAAGAGCGCTGTCCATAGTAACAGTAACCATGGTGTTCCCATGGTAACCCGTCTGCAATGTGGATTTGGCCGATTTACTTAGATATTCCTGCTCCAGTCAAAGTATTCCAGTTTATGCAGAACTGCTCCCTGATGTACTGATGGACTGTTCTGTGCACATGCAGCAAGATTGGAGGAGTGTGGTGGGGTGGCTTTGTGGGAGGGGGAGTGGGTGAAGGATGGGGTGTTGGGATCAGGGGCGGATCCAGGATTTTGAGAAAGGGGGGAGGCACACATTTCTGACATAGGATGGGTTGGTGTACCCATCACAAGCTTAGCGCAGGGTATTCAAAAGGTAGTGAAGCAATGAAGGTATTTGGTGCACTCTGGTGTATTTCCTGACTCTAGTTGAGAGGCTGCCATAGTCTCATTTATTAGGCCTACACATTTCTTATATATTCAGCCTTGGGGTGAGGGCAAAATGAGGACCAGTTGGCATAATAGATGAGATAAGACTGAGGTGAAGGTATGGTAAGACTGATCATAAGAGAAGGATGAGAATGGTGTCATCGGACTGGGACAAGGGAAGGATGAGACTGAGTTGGAGGAATGGTGACACTGATGATAAGGGTTGGATGAGACTGAGGTGGAGGAATAGTGAGACAGGTTATACAGGGTGGATGAGACTGAGGTGGAGGAATGGTGGGACTGATGATACAGAGTGGATGAGACTAAGGTGGAGGAATAGTGAGACTGGTTATACAGGCTGGATCGGACTGAGGTGAGGTGGAGGTGAGGGTTCTCACCCCAAGTAACTGGGACTGGGGGTGAGGACTGAGGTGAAGGAGTGGTGGACTGATTAACTTGAAACATCCTGGTGCCACCCTTAGCCCCAGCATTCAAAATCCCCAGCCTCACACTCATTTAACCCCAGTCCCACAATTTCTCCACCTCAATCTCATATCCTGTTTTACTGATCACCAGGATCTGGGACCATATTGGATACAGCATTTGAGCATACAGTAGTCTCAGCCCCAATTCCCACTGTCTCATTGGGAACTGAAAGATCAAGACGGCTTGACATGGAGGAAAAGGAGGGAGACAGTGGGAAGGCAGAGGAAGGATAAAGAAGGGGTTAGGCAATAGATACAAACATTTCTTCAAGGTGCACTGACTCGAGGACGTATGTCTGCCGACGTTTGCACCTTTAAAGTTCCTTTAAATTTAACTGGGGTCATATTGGATCCCCCCTCAGGAGCCTCAATTACCCTCACCATAGCCCCCCCCCCGCACTGAAACCTTTTACTCCCACCAGTTTTGTGACTTTAGGAGATGGGTTGGTGATTATTTTTATGGAGGAAATTTTGAAATTCTTGATGTCAAAACATGCCTTCTGATGATTTTTGGAATGATGGCATAACTTTGGCTCTAGTATGAATATATGAGAAATTCTTTCACTGATGGAAAGCCCAGGACATAGACATTTTGGACATATTTGTGGGAAAAATAGGGGGGGGGGGCACGTGTCCCCCTCTAAATCCGCCCCTGGGGACGTAAGGCTGGATGTATAGTTAGAGGAATAGGTGGAAGAGGGTGATATCGAATCACTGTAGAGTAGATATGCTCAGATTGTTTCATATATCACAAAAAGGATTTATTCAATTTCCTTGTATGCTACCTATCATGCTGTAATACAATAAAGAGCGCTTGATAATAAAACATTCTCAACTGGGATGAATCCTTTGAAGATGGCATTACTCTTTACCAATATTACCTTCTCCCCCTCCCTTCCAATCCTCCATGCCTTGCCTCCACTTTGCCCCTCTATCTTATAATGTTTAAAGTCCTCGATGTGTAGCCTTACAGTGTTTGTAGAGTACATGAAAAAAGATGATGCTTGATGTCCTTGACAAGTCTACCCAGAGTATGCTAGTGATGGTCAGCTGGATGGACAGACCGGATGCTGCTGGTCTATATGTAGATTGTGTTAATTAGCTGCTATCTTACTACAACAAACACTCCATGGGTGAGGAGGGCTGGAGAGGATTTCATAAGATGCCACGGCAGCTTCCCTTGGATTGCAGTGGCAGCTGTCTGTACTATGATATAACCCAGTTCTATTGGTCTATTTAAATCAGCGCTGCTATGGGGAAAATGGGTGCACCATGGAATAACCAAGCTAAAACCTGTTAAATACTTGTCTCCTCTTGAACAGATGCTTCATGTTAACAACTACTGGGTTTGCCACTGACGGATTGTCAGATGCACACTGAAAACCTGGAAGTTCCGAAACTAGTCAGGTTGACAAAACCTAAAAATACAACTTAAGGTGGTCAAAAAGACGACTTTAGGTCATCATCCTGGACCTGACGACCTAAGTCGTTCGTATGACAATACTGACAATACAGACAACACAGAGTCGTCATACTGATGACTTAGGTCATCAGGATGGTATTGTCAACCTGAGGACCTAAAGTCGTCACCACTGACAAGTTCCGGACCTTCCAGTTTTTCAGTTCAAGAACTTTTTGAGTTTTCTAAAGTAGTCAATATGAAGACGGTAGGACAGGGATGACTACCGCAGTGGCCTGTTTAAGTGCTGGGGTCTCAAATAAGCGTCGGTCTCGCATAAGCGTCGGTCTCGCATAAGCGTCAGGGGTACAGGGGTATTAAAATCAAACATAAACACTGAAAACAGTATTCAAATAAGTGCTTGTCTCAAATACTGCCCAGAGGTACATAGGTATTGAAATTAATGGGTGCCCAGGTGCTTAAACGGTCCACTATGGTAATTATTTTTGACCGATTTTAACTAGTATATTTTATGCTGCTATCTTAGATGGCCCTAGTGTCCATGCATTGTTTTACAGTAGACTCAGTCACCTGCATGGTCATAAGGTCCAGTCATCTAGAGCGATTACTCAGAGTCAGAAGGAGAGTGCATGTTCAGGAGGGTGTTGCTCCTATTGGAAAATGTAGTGCTGGCTAAAAGGTGCCTCTTACTGGCTTTCCATATAGTGGTAAATTTTTACTTGTGTTGCTCACAAGTGGTCATACTAGTACGGTGCTAGAAAAGGATGATTTGAGTAGGTACCTAGTTGGGAGAAGCAGAAGGTGAATGATGAAGCAGAGCATAACTCTTTTGAAAAGAGGGCACATACTGACAGCTCGATTTACCATAGGAGCAACACCTTCCAGAGTATGGGTGCGCAATAGGCCTGTCACATAGATCTCAAGTTCTCCCCAATAAGTCAAGGATCATGTATTTGAGAAGGAGCTCCTAATACACGTTGGCTCAGGCAGTTTACTATTATATAGAACTCTGCAGATCCCTAATTCAGATGCTGAAGCATCTTGTGAAATAACCCCTTGCTGATGAACAGGGGCCTACAAACAGATGGTACTATGCCTCTTGGAGCCTTGCCAGAGGGTTATGTGTGGCAGCAGGCTATTTCTCAAACAATGATGGATGGAATGCTTCCATTGCCCTACAACGCAAATACTTTCAAAACCTATCAGCCATCCCACACAAAGGCTTTGGCACCCAAAATGGCCGACCTAGAGCTAGACATAGACCTTATAGCTGTAATGGCAGGTCCCATGACATCCTCTAAGTATACATGCTGACTATCCCTGGAGGCTATTTCCTGAGGCACTGCGACTGCACACAGCCACTACGATTTGAGACTCCCATGCAAGAATATCGCAAGTGATCATAGTTAATGCCCTACTACTGCTCTGATTAGCACCTATTCAATAACTACGCATGATTTGCTAGAGCAGTCGTTCTGGTGTAAGTTAATGTTGAGGCTTAAAGGCTAGATGCCTATTTTGGAGCCCCATGCACAAAGCCTTAATGCTGTAGGAAAGCAGCACTTGCAATCCTCATCATGATGATGAAACCAGATAACAAAGAGAAATTCAACAAATATCTAGATGATATTAGTGTTATGATTTAAAAGTATTTTGAAACAAGCAAGGAAGGTATCTCAGCATTGTAATTATCAACCCCTGTTCATATTTTAGAGAGGAATTGGTAAATAAGACTGAAAAGCTAGAAATCTTTATTCCATACATTCTAATCACAGCTAGAAATGTAAATAATCTTAAATTTGGGTGTATGGAAACTCGTATACATGTAGATTCTATTTCTGTGAAAAGACAAAGCAGATTTCATTTGTATCTCATTGTATGCATGGGTCATTCACCTGTCAGCCTTTCCTACGTTGATCATCTCTTAAAACCTAGATAACCCTACTATCCTACATGTAGGACACCTAAGTGACATCATGAGAAGAGGTCTATATCCACACGTAAAATCAACAGATATAGAAGTAAAATGTTGCATCCTATAGTTCTAGACCCAAGGCTTCCTAAAATGCTTCATATGGGATTTCTTAAGTACTTCTTTGACATTACACCCATGTCCCAAAACACCTACTACTTAGGAAATTACCTACCGGTATAGATTTTGACCTTCACAGAGGGGGCAGATGCCCAAAGTCCTACTTCCTATATGTGGGACGGTGCTAATCCCTAGATCCGCTATAGGTAAAGCTTGGAAATTTCTTGTGTGGCATAAATGGCCACATATAAGCCTATTTTTCAGTTTCTGACACTCTCCCACAGGTAATGCAGTTTCCATGGCAACCAAGAGAACACTTATTTCAAAGGACAGTAGTCCAAAGTCCTACTGTCCTACATGTAGGACAGTAAGCAAACCCTTATATCTCTAGACATGTTGCAGGTAAAGCTCCGGAATTTTGTACATTGTATATTTGATCATATATCAGTCTACTTATTAATTTTCAGCACTCTATGACAGAAATTGCCATTTTAGGGGTTAAAGTGACATACTGCATTGTCCGATATTTTCCATTTTTAAATTTTGCTCAGATGCGTTAAGACACCTTTGTACCATCAGAATTAGGTTTGCTGGAGGACCAGTAAATGCGACCTTAGTCCATGCAAGCTTATAAAGGTGTACCGTGTTTCCAGCCATAGTGTATGAGGTCTCTGGTCATCTCATGTCACATTTGTGGAATTTTGTTTTTGTGATTCTTTTTTACCCCAAACCACCGGACCATGCTACTTTAATAACAAGGAGATAACCTTATTCCTCAACCTGATAAGTTTCCGGAGCTTTATTATATTGGGTGGGAATGGAAGAGATGTCATACAGATATGGTGAGAGGGCACCAGTTTCAGCATGTGTAACTTTGTCAAACTTAGACTTTATAAGCTCCACCACACCTCCATCAGAACTTCACTTGTCACTCTGTCACATATTAGACATGTTCACACTCCTTGTTGTGCTGCTGTGTGCTGCTTCAGGTATTGTTTGAATCACTGACCAAATATTTAAGTGTCTTCTTTTTACATTAGTAATATATGTTTATGTTATTACTAGGTACATGCACATAGAGCAGTGTATTACATGAAATATTGGGAAAAGTTTAGGTAAAAATGGTTGTAAAAGATTAGGACATAGGCCTACCATGAGGTGCAGCTTGCAGTTGGGCTGGAATTTGAGCACTGCCTCACATTATGAAAGTGCACCACACGGTCATGAATGCCAGGAGGGTGTTGCTCCTATTGTAAAACGAGTTGTGAGTATGTGCCCTCTTTTCTAAACAAGTCGTGCACTGTTTCACCAAAGTACTTGCACTCACCACATCAGTCTGAAAAGTCACCTGCCTTGTTTAAAACAGAGAGAGCTGCACTATCAGGTACCTACTCATGTCACACACTCTATAGTATATTATACTGACTGACTTCTCCCAACTAGATACCTACTCAAATCCCCCTTTTTTAGCACCATATTTGAATGACCACTTGTGAGCAACAAAAGAGACAAGTTATAGCTACATGAAAAGAAAGGACTGGAAAGGAGGGCATTTTTAGCCAGCTCTTCCTTTCACTATAGGAGCAACACCCTCCCGACCTATAAGCATCACCTGTGGCTCTGTGACTTTTCTCATTTGAAAAGAGTACTTACTAAGTGTATGGTGAAGGGAGTGAACATTCTGAACATTATTAAACATAATAATTCAGATTTCTCTGCCTGTGTTTCACTTACAGCCTCAGTGCGCCATGATTACATTGTTGGGGGCAGTAAGGCTGCAGTGGGTGCGTACAAGTACCACATCAGTCTGAAGTACCTTGGAAGCCACACATGTGGTGGGTCCCTGATAGGCCATGAATGGGTGCTGATGGCTGCTCACTGTGCCTATGGAACAGCGTAAGTAATAGAGACAATATCGACTCCCGGTCAGAACCTCAGAAAATCCCATCACAGTTGGTGGAGGCTGAAACACATATTACCTTTATGTTTTGCCTCATATCTCAGCATCTATTGACCCGATCAATGCAATAACAGCTCTGAAAAGCCCAGAAATCCAACTTTCAGAGTTCTCATGTGCCATTTTACAGAAAGCAGCTATTCTTCCCTCCCCCTTTGGAACACTTCAGACCTGTTATGCTGAGCGATTGAACATGGTCCAGCGAATAGACTTCAAAGTGTGTCCAAATGAGAAGCACATAATCCTGTTTCCCCATACAGCAGCAAATAATGGACATACTGACAAAATTGGAACTGTTTTGGAAAGCCAAGACAGTCTACCTCCAGATTAGACTGAAGTCCCAAAATCCATATTTTGACCCATAAGGTACCTATTCGCTGCCTAGGCCAATTTAGGATTTTGTCCCTGTCATTAAATGGCTGAAAAAACATTGGGATCCTGAGCTTCATCAGAGTGGTGTCTAGTGTCTTCCTGGTCAATGGAATGGAACATGATATCTGTTGATTATATTTACAGGACCTATTATTCAGTAGTTGTTGGAATGCATGACCAGACCATGACCAAAGGCAACCCTAAAACTCATGCAGTATCCAGGCATTACAAGGTAGGTTAATTCATCTAAATGCATTTTGCATATGGATTTCAGCAAAAAAAAAGCAAATCTATACTCCTATAAGCTGTAATGCATCAGAAGCATATACTTCAGAAGATCTTGCAAAATTTTACATACAGTATGCAGGGTCTTTGAATGAGCACCAGTCTCAAGCTCTATTAGTGCCAGGCTGCTTATGTACCGGCCATTTTTTTAATGTATAGGAAGGCTCAGATACAGAAGGTAGTCTTAGAGAAATTGTACATTCACACAGACAGGAGGGCAAGACAGCATGATAAGTTTTTTTGAAAGGTATAGACTTCAATCATTCAGAAAAATGTCCATTTTATAGAGGTATAACATTTTGGAATGAATTACCAGATGAGGTCCAGTATATAACAGTGAAGGAAACATTCAAAAAGGAGATCAAAAAGTGAAATGGTACAGAAATAAAATATATGAAGGAGAAATATAATGTGTAATTACATGAGAGCTAGATGGCAGTTAACCCACTTATTATTAAAGACCTCATAAGTCTTTGCTCTTCAAAGCTAAAAAGGTAATGTTACTGACCCCATACCCCACACAAAACTCTGATTAGTAGTTTTTTTTCTATACCAAAAGAGATGTGAGTGATTCATTTGTATCTTACTTATTACTACCCAAAACGAAATATGTGTTAACCTGCTCACTATCACCAAATGTAAATAATTTCATCCCTGTTCATACTGTCTTAACAAATGTTTGTAAAGTAGCAGGTAGATAAATTGAAAGCATATGGTTAGGTTATTTTGCTACAGATTTCATGTAACCGTATACAAAAACACAGACCTTACAACCTCACAGAAACACCATCAAGTACGCTAGGTAGTACTTTACTGGAGTTACTGAAATTCCAACATAATGCTGATGTAACATGAGAACAGAGAAAGGTATATACCTTTTGTGAGACATTTTATCTATTCCAGAAAACAAATGTCTCCAATCGGGTATATCAGGTCTTCATAATGTAAGTGCCATGTGAAGTAGCAATAAATGCCTATTTCATAGGGCATAGACAAGAAAACGGGATACTACTGTTTGAAAGGCACTTTATGACTCATGAAAGTGCTTACGATAATCAGATTTTATATCCTGCAGAATCCAGATTATGTGGAGGAAGATAACTTCCCTAATGACATAGCACTGATGAAGTTGAGTACAACTGTGGACCTGTCCAACAACTATGTGGAGCTCGCTAACATGGCACCTGATGATGGCTTCACATACGCTGGGTCTGACTGTCACATCTCCGGTTGGGGTCTGCTGAGGGGTAAGTTAATCACTGACAGAAGTGTCACATGGGGTATTAAGGACCTACCCAGTCTACATACCGGTGCTGCATTCCTGCATCATTCCGGCCCCGAGAAGGGTTTAATATAGAAATGAAAGTTTGATACAAGGCCAGCTGATTGACATTTAATCAATTCTGTACATATAATTAACTAAATGACCCCCCCCCCACCCTCAGTGGGCTATTCATTATGTAGGCCTATTGTAGTGCCAGGTTCTTTTTGCCATAACGATAATTTATACGAATATCTTTTCATGTTTCTAGATGGTGGGAGAGTAGCTGCTAACCTACAGGACTCAGAAATTGACTGTCTGACTAACACTGAGTGCAGGGATTATTGGGGTAGCAGTATAGAGGATGGACACATCTGTATCTTTGACAAAACTAACAACAGAGTGTCCGCCTGCAATGTAAGTATCACTTAGGCATTTAAGCCGACATAGTGCATTTAAAGATGCACCCAACTTAATATATCTCTAATTAATTCTATATAAAGCTCTTAAATATTGAAATATTTCTGAAATAGATTTGAACAATGTCGTTTAACACTTCATTTCAAAATGCGATTTAGAATGCTGTGAATTAAAGGCTTGCACTTCCTTTGTGATGAACGATTAATTCCATCACTGATTTTAATAAATGAATTTGATTATTTCCCAGGGTGACAGCGGTAGTCCAATGACCTGCAAGTGTTGCAATGTGCGTTATGTGGTGGGCGTGGCATCTTGGGTGGGGGATGGCTGTGATCCCATATACCCCAGTGCTTACGCCTGAGTGTCAGAGTAAAGGGATTGGATCAAGGAGATCAGCGGCCTGTAAGGAAAAATGTATCAATAAAATAAGCATGCCATTTCACTTGTTGTTTAGACATCTTATTTCTAAGTTTATGGATATATTTGTGATGGCCAATGAATCCATAAGAAAAGATGAGAATGTCTCTGTGGTTAGCAATGTGCAACGCAGTCTTTAAGGTGAAAATGACTGTTATGTCAAGTTCAACACAGCACTATCTCTACCCCGTATTTCACAGCTAGTTGCAGTGTTACTTGTAAATGGCCAGATAACCGACTAAATCATTATTCTATGCCAAATAAAAGTAAATCTGAGCATATCTCACTGAAAAATAAGAGATTCAGAAAAATGTTCACTTGAATTGGTCGGATGTGCCTCGTAAGATGACCCTTGGATAGACCAATGCTCCTCGGAGATGGCCATGTATAAGCCGCTTGTACAAGGGAATTTATGCACTTGAATGCCTTCTGATAGGGGTATATATAAATATATATATATATATATATATATATATATACGGCTGGATCACAAACCTATACATTACCCTTGGTCAGAGGGATTTCCAGACAAAATCTGACCTTCAGTGAGAGGGATTCCAGTAAAAGATATTCCAGCTTCATTACATTATCAGGAAGATACTTGTTAACACAGTAGTGACCACCTAACGCCAGCGCTGACATGTATAAGGTCGAATCCCACATGGCGAAAAATGGCTGAAATATCTTTGCGATTTTGTCCCTTGCATTTTATGGCCCTTGTTGAGGCCATAAAACACAAGGACTACTGCAAAGTTGACCCTAAACCACTGTGGGATTCGGTATTAGTTGATCAATCTTTGCATTTTATGGCCCCCACAAGGGCCATACAACACAAGGGACAAAATCGCAGAGATATTTCAGCCATTTTTCGCCAAGTGGGATTCAACCTTCACATGCATGCAAAGCTATTATAAGATACACACCAGCCCACATTGATTAACGAAATTCAACTCATGGTCAACCTAACTATTGGACTATAAACAGTTTGTTGAAAGATTGGGTAGGACTATAGTCCTATTTTTGAAGCTAGGATCTAAAAAATGTCTTCCAGTTGACATGGGGCCACCTGGTGTGTTGCTGCAGAAGCTTGGGGGGTTTCGATAATGCTAAGATCCTTTATGGATATTTAAATTTCCTATACATGCAAGCACCTAGATACATGTACACATGTATTTGGTTTATACTGTATTGATTTCCTACAAACCTCATGATGGTTTTTATGAAAAAAGGTGGATAGACCATTTGGCAGAAGAGAGTGTGTTCAAGTATGTTTACCAAGCATAATATCTACTATCTCTAATTCCATGGGTTGTTGAAGAATCCACTCAAAACAGTTATTTAAGAGTGCTTTCTTATCATGTCACAGTCGGGAATGTCGATGGGGAATGACATGTTGTTTCTGAATGCCCACATAGGGTAGATCACCCCTGACTCGACCACTAGGCATGTTGATAGAGCTTATGTCGACCACCCCACAATTACAGGTAATACTTGGGGCATATGCAGGGTTTACTCAGGGTTTAGCTAACGTAGTACAGCCCCTTAATAATTCTCTGTTATTTGAAATAAGTTAGTCTGGGGTGGTCGACATAAGGTACCAACATGCCTAGTGGTCGAGTCAGGGGTGACTTATCCTATAAACTCATTTCACTAAGCTAGTACACTTCCCATCCACTAGGGGCACAGTATGTCTAGAGGGGCAAGCCTGGACTCCACCCCCAGGCTCCCATAGGCTTACTATAGGAGAAAAGACACCTCTCACAACCATGCCATTTTGTCAGAGAAGATAATTATGCTCTGATCTCTGAGAAAAACTAGATACACAGAGAGAAAATGTTGGCAAACCTGTCATAGTGATATCCTCAGGATAATTTCATGTCAAGAAGTGCTATTTAATCTTTTACATGACTTTACATGAGTTGAAAAGTGACTAGATTCACATGGGTGGAGGGGGCGGAATGGGGGTGTCAAGTGAGGGCATCTGGCTCATTAAAACCTACTTAGGCTACCAGATGGGCAGTCACTGATTAGATTGACAGACCTCTATCTTACTCATAACCATATTCATGGGTTGAGTTTAACCACACTGTTGACATCAGTCTAAATAAAATGCACCTTTGTCAGGGTATGGTAGGCTGTTAATCATCAAAGGACCTGCCCCTTTCTGGTACAGATTTTCACTGCCACCCAAGGTCTGCTCCTTTGGACCCGGGGAATTTTGAAGACTGACACTAGCGCCCTCTGTAGTATAGGATTGATGAACTGAGTGTATAGGATGAGTGGTCTGGCAATTAGAGTAGTGTACCAAGTACATAAAGGGAACCAGGATGGACCTTCACTGAAGAAAAGCAAAGGATATGTGCTTAATTAATTTGAATCTATTTATTTGAATTCATGATAATGTGATTATGGGTATTAAAAGCTTAAGACCAATAGTATATATGGCTCATTCCAAGATTTACTGGACATGTGGTTTCTTGGGCATATAATAGCGTGGGAAACACTTCTACATCACCAATGATGTTTTTGTTCCTTAGTGGGGGGGGGTCATAGCTAAGATTTCCATATGGGTCCTGGGGCATAATTTATCTTCTATATGCATTCAAACATGAATTTTACACGATGAGGCGTGAGTGAATTTTTTTTTATCAAAGTGACCATCCAGCCCTTTAAAAAAGAGCACAATTATTTTTATTATATACGAAACGATGTATTTTGGACGTTAGGGGGTAAAATACACCAACAGGGGATGCTTGGGATGTGACCCAGGCCATTTTGGATGCATCGGGGAAGATTTTTCCTTTTGCCAAAAAGTGAGGCGTGAGTGAAAGATCGGTTCTCCGGCCAGATTTTGCCTTCTCTTGGTCCAATTCATGTATACTTGGGTTTAAATTGATGATAATTCCTTAGAATAGACTCCCCTATGTGTGTGAGACTCATTTTTGCCATGTTTGGGTGTTTTGAGACGACCCCCCATCCCAATTTGGACCTGAGTGGTGAAATTTCGGCCCTATTGTGGACTTTTAGGCCTTCTGACGGCCAAATTTGGCCTTTTTCCATGGTTTTCAGCGGGTTACATTCCTTTTCCTTCCTCTATTTGATCATTTTAGTGTGTTAATCATCCTGTGGGATCAAAAGCATAGCCATATTGGCCACTTTTAGGGGGTAGCATTCACTTACGCCTCATGCATTCACTCACGCCTCACATAAGACAAGATCGCCCACTGGTCGTCATGTAGGTTTGAGGGAAACTTTTTATGTTTGGTATGTTAGATATGTCCTACCTCTATTATATTAACCAGGTGAGTTCACCTTTGCACAAAGCCCACACTACTCTAATACTATATTTCTTGAATTCACTCACACCTTATTTTCTGTATTCACAATTGTCAATGGTTAGATTCTGGATGATTTATTTTCAAAGAATTTTTGTGGTGGGTGTAATTCTGCATTTTTCTTATAATTGGTCACTAAAATTTCAGTATCAACAATAAATCAGCTGATTGAACTTTTGGGGTTTTTGTACATCCTTATGTTATTAAGTCAACCCATCACCTAGCATAGTGTTTGTATTATCACTATTCCACAATAGAGTTATTAGAAAAGAGAATTTGGTGCATGTTAAAATACATTTCTGTACCACATGTCATGCGCGCATTTCCGAGAAGTATAGAAATTTTGTGAATTTATATTTTCAAAGTCATGGTGCACACTAAAGATATGTTTAAATGAGCTTAGATAGGTAGTGCAACCTCTTAACTTATTGTCTGAGTGTATTTATTGGTATATGATAGTGTATTGCTGAGCTAGGGCCCTTCTCGTAAAGCTTGGTAGACATGAGGCGTGAGTGAATTGTGTAGGGTTTTTTGGATGGTTAATGTTAAAATGTTAATAGGTGAACATATCATCGTGTATGGTGTTCCTATCATTTCTATTCTCAGGCTTGGAAAACATTGGCTATCCTCCTCCATAGGAGGGGGAAAAACGTTGGCCTATCCTCCAACTATTCTGGTTGAGGTTGACTCCATACCCCCTCCCTCACCTCACCAGCTGCATTACCCCCAATGGTCCAACACCTGCACTAATCTCTTATCAGCTATCACTATGGCAACCAGGAGATAAGACATTCACTGAGGGCCAGGGTCCAACAGTGGGGAGTTGTCCAACAGTGGTCAAGGCCCCTACTGTTCAACAGTGGAGAGTTGTCCAACAGTGGTTCAGGCTCCTCCACATACAGTTTTATTAGTGGAGATATGGCCAACGTTTTTCCCCCCAGTGTTGAACTTGTATTACTTTTTCCCAAGCCTGATTCCACAATAGACATATGTGAGTTAGTAAAAAAGAGTATTTGGTGTGTGGTAAGATTTTATTCTCTATGGTATGTCAAGAGCCTGTTTGCGAGAAGTGTAGAAATTTTGTGAATTTATATTTTCAAAGTCATAGTGGACACTGAAGATGGTCCTTATAATATGTTTAAATGACTCTTAACGTATTGTCTGAGTGTATAAAATTTATTGGTATATGATGGTGTATTGCTGAGCTGTGACCATTCTTGTAAAGGTTGATGACATGTGAGGCGTGAGTGAATTTCGTTGAATATATGTGGATCAACACGGTAAAAGATACGCCCAGTAAGGGGTGTGCGGGCATACCTTTTACCGTGTTGATTCACATATAAGTGTCAACGCAGGCATTGAAGACACAGTACTGGTATTATATAGGAGGCTAACTGCCATTGTTATATAAAGTACACATATTGGAGACAATGGATAGCTATTATAATGATTGTATAAGTGTTTTTACTGGCTAGGCTAAAGTTAGGAAATTGGAGAAATAATTCCTAATTTTTCAGCATTTCCAAAATTTTTGCGATGCGCCATTTCAAGAGCTTCCGACTTGTGTCCTTGCATTTGTATTCAGTGTCATAGCTCAGAGTTGCATTAAGACAGAATAATCTCATTAACAGTCAATGTTCCTTTCATATCAAGGTATAATTCACACATTACAAGGACAGTCAAGTATCAAGCATCTTGCAATATGACTGTAGACATGTTTATCGGTCGTAGACGGTCGTCAATACTTTTCTTATGATATCTCTGGTTCTATGTGGAATCTATTAACCAAACTTACAGGGCTTTTTGCTGTCATATGAAGGTATAAGGCCCACATAATAAGGATAGTTAAATGTAAGACACCTAGCAGCTATGAGTACATGTATGGTCGTAGACGTGTCCTTGTGTAAACTACCCCAAAACCATATAATAGTTTAACAGGCAGGTTCAAATTCTTTTGTGGGCTACATAGGTACATGTAAGGTCTCTACCTGGCAAATTTTATTAGTCCATCCATAGGGTCTTTCATGGTGCAAAACAACCCAAAAAAGGTCGTAGGCGTGTCCTCATGACGAATACACCAAAGGATTTATGCACCCAGTGATCACAAAAGATAATGCATGGACCCCCAACTGTTACAAAAATATTCTCTACCCGAGGGGGAATATCCCAGATGAAATAAATAAGGTTTTGGCCCTTTATTTTTTCTTCGGTAGCGAGGGGAAAAAATTAGTTCCTCGTTTTTACCCAAAAAATTACCCTTTTTGGCCCTTTGCACCCCTGTAGGTCACTTATTATGCATAGGAGATAGGCAAAACCATGGTTCCCCTTCAAGCTCTGAGCATTAAAAACCAGAATGCATAAATAACACAACTAGATCTCTTATTTTGAACAATCTATTGAGTTGGACGTAAAGACAACCCATTTGATGATGATCTGTGACTATCAGTCATACCTGTTTTGCAATAGGCTAGCGTTGACATCCTGGTTGGGGTTTTCCAGGTCAGTGAGATCCTTGGGTGTATACATACACAGTATTCATCTGTGTTGTATTCTTTTGCAAGGATAGCGGCAATCATGACAGGTAGGTGGAAAGTTTGCAGTTTACATCCCTTTTCGAATAGATTGGGATTCTATAAGGACACGCTAACAGGTGGGCCAATGAGAGACATGCAGAAAGTGAAAATTCAAGTTAACCTTAATACTAGCTTTAAACCTCGGAACTACATTACCACCCTGTAATGTAAAGTAAACCAGGCCCATAACACACATCTTTAGTTGAAGCAAATACTATTCATAAACTGTGCACACAGTCATATCTTGGTCACATTGGCACTGTTCCATCTTTCATATACCACAATTACAAGAAGGCACACCATCAGTTCAATAGAATTCCATAGGGTGTCAGTTAATGTCATGCATTATCTCCATCCACTCCACAGGGTATTACTCTTAGACTGTAATACCTTGTAGCTGGAGACCCACTCAGCCATCACACATACCCACATGCGACCCAGATGGAATTCCTTGGGCTTTCTGGGCTAGCCCAGATGGATTAAAGCTTGTAAATGTCTGGGCTGACAGATGGGGCCCACATAGCCCATTTTGATTAAAAAGAATAAAACAAAATGTTTGGACGAGATCAATCAACCTTCTGATCATACATAAAATGAGGTTTCTAGGCGAGCCCACGTGGGCCCCATCTGGCTACCCAAACATTTACCGCCTTTAACCCATCTGGGTCAGCCCATAAAGCCCAGCGGAATCCCATCTGTGTCCCATGTGGGTGTGATGGCTGTGCAGATCCCTCAAATGTGAAAATTAAAAATAGTACTGGTGTTTGGAGCAGCACAATATATGACCAATGGGTAATTTGATAGTGCAGAAACTGAAACTGAACTGGTTCAGACAACATGTAGGCCGGAACAAGGTCCAAGTTCATGATTTGGCCTCAAAATCAATTCCAAAAGGGGACACATGCATTCACACAGGTATAAAGATAATTATACCTCTATCTTCTCTAGATACCATAAGAAGTCTCCTATTACAATGGAATGTATCTCACTGGCGAGAAACAGGGTAGGCAGTGTGGTGTTTATTGTTTAGTTATACAGGTGATGGGAAGTATTTCTGCTCTGATAATTCCCCAACAGCTTCTAGGCAAGCTATTAAGTAAAACATAGCCATACCACGCTTAGAGAGTACATCAGTCTTTACACCTCGAGCTAGGAAATTCCCAGGGTGACTCAAAGCATCCTCTCTGAAAGACGAGCTCCACACAGAATTTGGGTAGATAAAATAGTTATGAAATTCAGTAGAAGCACACAGAATTTGGGTAGATGAAATAGTTGTGAAATTCATTAGAAGCACACAGAATTTGGGTAGATGAAATAGTTAGGAAATTTAGAAGAAGCACACAGAATTTGGATAGATGAAAAAGTTAGATGAAAAATTTAGTAGAAACACATTTACGATACATGTATACTTAAAATGATAACACCAAATACTTCTTAAATTGTCCTTAAGAATAGTTAGTCCCACAGCTGGTGCTTTTTGCAGGTACATTTTTGCTGCTGCTGTTCCACGCCCTGACTAATGTAGAGTCTCTTATTATGGAGAACAACCATAACACCTCAGCATGTCAAGCTACCCAGGTCAGAAGTAACACCACAGGGCAACTAGCAACAGCTTACTCTTGCATCATTACACCGGAAAATGAGCAAGAAGTTCTCGAAAATATAAGGTTAGACCATGTTGTGAGCTTATCTCTTGAGATCAACGAGCGATTCTCAGATTTTGTGTTTGGAAATGAGAGTTTTTCAAAGGATTTGGAGAGTTTGACAATCAGTTCATACTTCCCCATGCTCATATCTTCAGGAACCTTCATGGGGTCCAACAGAATTTATCAACTTTCTCTCTCTCAGAAGTATTATTTAGAAGCTGTGAATGTGAATAATACCAATGCCACTTCAACTGTGACTAAGTGGACATCTTTGCAGTTGAAACCTGGTTGGCTAAGGCCCATTCCTGGTCTAACAGAGCTCTCTCTAAGCAGTAATCGTATAGAAGGATTCCCAGATATGATATTTTGTACCCTGAAGGTGCTCAGGATTCTGGACCTCAGTAATAACCTGCTAAAAAGCTGTGGATGGCTCGGCATCAAATGTAATAACTCTGTGGTTGAGTGTTACCCTTGCCTACCAAATGTTGTAGAACTTAACCTTTACAACAACCCCATCAGATATCTTAATGTTAACATCAGTGATGATCTACCTCTTTTGAAGATACTCGATATATCTGGATGTACTTTGTCATCTATAGATCTTAGTGCAGTTCTTTCCCCTAATTTGGAAGTTCTTGCTTTGTTCAGGAATGAGATATCTTCCCTTGTAAGCAGTAACCTATGGTCCTGCAATTCCTCTCTAAACTATCTATATCTAGGTGGCAACAGGCTGCGCACTATTCCAGGCGGGATATTCAGATGCCTAAACCATCTAACGGATGTTCACTTATACGAGAACCTACTAAGTGAGGATACATTGATTGCTGCCAGTGTAAATAGTCTTGTGGAATTAACAATTCTAAACCTAGATCTTAACAACATCAGCACACTCAGTGCAGAACTTATCGGGAACATGGTCAGTTTGGTAAGATTCTCTTGTGATGGTTGCGGCTTAAGAGGCATAAAAAATGACACTTTCATAAATTTGATTAACATTCAGTGGTTGACACTGGATAATAACAACTTGCATTCTATTGATGGTTCAACATTTACACACCTGATTAATCTATATCAGCTCACTATGAGAAACAACCTTTTAGTTGCTATACCAGACTTTACCAATCCACTTCCGAAGCTATCAGAGTTGATACTTGATGGGAACAGAATATCTGAAATTGAGCCTGATAAGCTTTCTAGGTTGGCATATCGATTACAAAAATTGTCCCTTGCATTCAATCAGATCAAATACATTCCTCATGTTGCTTTCTCCAAAATGCATTTTCTTCAAGACCTAAATCTTAATAGCAATATGTTAAAAACTCTAGAGTACAACAAAGCATATTCACATCACCTGCTGCAAACCTTAAGTTTAAGTGGAAATTTACTAGCAACGATTCCATCGATGGTGCTAGAGCTGAAATATTTGGAGTTTATTGATCTTAGTTGGAACAGGATCACAATTGTACAACTTGGGAAACCAGACCCCTTAAAAATGATAGATCTCTCATTTAATAACATAACAAAATTTGAAAGTCCACTTTCTACTCTTATCAACCTTCTCTGGATAAACCTAACAAACAATAACTTGAGAGACTTAAATGAAGATGACTTCCTCACACCCAAACAACCCAGGCCTCAGGTTCTCCTACAGGGGAATCCCTTACACTGTGACTGTCAGATGGAATGGCTTCTGAAAACAAAATTTAACAGGTTAGTACTTAACATGTAGCATTTCTTTGACCAAAAGTTGCTTGGTTAGTTAAGTGCTGTTTTATCTGGTTAAAGAATTCAGTGTTTAGGAGATTAGAAACTTTGATCTGTGAAACTTAATATTATCTGTGGGGTCTAAAGCTGCCATGAACATCTGTCATCATAATGGTGGACCAAACACTTCCTCCTATGACCAGTGTTTTCCACTTAGATTATTAATCATTTCAAACTAGTCTTTCACTTCACATGGCCAGTTTTGCATATCATGTGATCAATAACTCAACTCTTGTACTAAGATTTCCAAACCTTTCTTTTATTTGATGTCTAAAGACCGTATGAGGAAAAGTGGGAGAGAAAGTTCCAGGATACAAAGATCTTCAACCCTACAATAAATAACTTTGAAGATGCTATACCTTTCGCCTATGGAAATAAACGATTTTATGCAGACGTAAGTTCCTAATCAGGATTTCATTTAACATACAGTGCTTGGTCATGTATGGTGCTCTGGAAGGCATTTCCCAAGATGGTACGACTAGACATATCTGGTATGACTTGATGTGGTTCCAGTCGTAAGAGAATTTGCTTATGACTGCCTGGCCACATGCATACAATATTGCACATGACATTGTGTGTGGGCCAGTCGTACCAGAATCACTGTTTGGCCTGGTACGACTAGAGGCTGTTCTCTTCTTATAATCTTTTGAAGCATCTCAGTCATACAAATAGGGATACATCTTCATTAATTTGATTTAACCAGTTTGGGCACACCAATTAGCGCAGTTTAGCATGAATGTCCATATACGTATGTCATATCTATGTTATTCAAAATGTCACAAGGTCTACCTTACAAATGGGGTAATAGCATGTCCACTTTTTACTAAATTACTGGATTTTGAATCGGTTCACCTCAGTATTGGCTGTTCTAGATAAGACGGAGTAAAGTACATCCAAAATGGTTTTCATGATAAATAAGAATATTTGGATGGTAAGTTAAATGGAAGTAATTCTTCCATCTTATCATGACAACCAAGTGAACAAAAACGTGAAACATTATGTTGCAATGGGAACCTCAAGCTCATTCCAAAAATGAGTCCAAATTCTAACTCTCTGTCATTACTAACATTTCCAGGATGGGAACCCCTCAAAGGTTTTATTGGCCAAAATAATGTCAATTGTGACCAGGCAAGCAAAAACACCCCTCTGCAGGGAAATTTGTTATCAAAGTTCATCTCAAGATCTTTAAAAGGTGACATCATTGGCTTAAATATTCCCAGTAGTTATGTCAGAACCCCTCCTTGAACATAGGTCGTTATTCATATTTGAAATCGGGGATTAAGCTCTAAATACACTAGAGTTTGGAGCAATAGAAGTTTATCAAACCTATTCCCTAGTAATAGAATCCAGTGCAGCCCCCTGGTGTTTTACACTAGTAGCGCTTATCTCAGCGATGCTTAACTTAGCAACAATGTGTATCTTAGCAACTCTCCTAGCTGATTCTCTCAGAGGTTTGTAGTTTAGTGCATTTCTCTGGAACTACTTATCAGATCTTAACATATGACTTATCAATTCGAAGATCTCGGAGAGTACTATTAGGATCTTTAATCAAAAAGTTGTTTCCCGCATAAATAACATTTGGGAGGGTGCCGATCTGTTTGAAGTGGGATCCAAAATGGCGTCCATTGCAGTTTTGAACGAGCATCTTTGGGAGATTATGTGTACTAAATGTCTTATTTTTTAGAAGACACTTAAAAATCATCAAAACTATTTAACGAAGAAGGAGGTATACATTCACCAAACCCTCTAGATATTAAATTGAGAAAAGTTGGACAGAAAAATCGAGTTAACTCAGACTTTCCTCACTGCTTCACAGCCTGAAAATTTCGCTTAATCTGGTACCCCAAGGGTACTCAAGGCCGAAGCAGTCAAAACCAGCAATCTAATAATGCCTTTTTTAATATAGTGTAATAATGTCTAAAAACACAATAAACCAGCCTTTTACATAAAAAATACATAAGAAAATGATGATTTTTATCATAGATTTTGATCTAAAAGGAATTATCCATTTCTGTTTTCAGTTTTGGGTGTTTGGTGAATATCCCTGAAAATTGGCATAGAAATCTGCAAATTTTGATTATTGGAATGGTTGCCATGGCAACCAAGAACAGGCATATAGGTTGGTTTTTCATGAAAAATGTTCATTTTACTATCCAAATATGGGCCATTTCTACTGAAAATGGTGCATTTTAAATGAGACCATTGAATTCTGCATCAAAAATTAGCTTAACATAATCTTTATAATGATTTTAGAGTAATTTTGCCCTTCCAATGCCCACTGGTGGCTAAAATGGGAAATTAAAAATCCCCCGCGGAGGTGTGTTTTACCTTGATGGGTCACAATTGTTCCTTACTTCTGCCCACTTTTACCCTATTGTATGTGTAATAGAGAACTGAAATTGTAACAAAACTTGGCATTTTGAATAATTATACTGACACTTATTATCAGCGGAAGTTTACAGATGAAGTAACCAATTAAAAAAGTATTAAGCTTGAGAAATTACACTGATTTGAAAGTACACTGGGGAGAGTTGGGCTTCTAGACTCCACACTTTAATGGTGCTGGGAGACTCCAACACCATTGCTCAAAGTTTTAGGATAAATGTGAGTCACTCCCCCTGTCAAAAACATTGTCCTCGGATACATAGGAACAAGATTTCCTTCTGAGCTGATGAGTGTGCCCAACATTTTCCTAACTTATGCCAGCCGAAAAACTAGGCTCTTCCCCAAATCGACTAGCCTAGTATGACTGGGCTGTACAACTGGGGCTCATAACTTGGCAGGGCACAGGGAAGGGAATATAGTTAATGTAAGTCTGGATGATCGCACAAGGCAAGCTACTAGTATTGCTTTGCATCTAGTCGTACCATGTGCACCCTGGTATGACTCAATGGGGGCCTAGTCGTACCATCTTGAGAAATGCCCTCCAGTGATGGCGGGAATGTGGGACTAATTTAAACTTTGCTGACAGAAACTTAATTTATGAACTTAACTACCGGTACATACATATAAATATCCTATGTTGCAAGTTCTAGGTTTCTTGCCCTAGTAAAATATGTTTGGTTGATTTTGGAATGGTTTCCCTATCTTTAGCCCACCATAGTGCTGAAATAGAGGTTTTTGTGTTGAATACCGATTATACCCACAATTTTCTAATGTTGTTTATTGGGTAAAAAAAAAAATGCAAGTACAAAAGAGTATTACCTAGCTTCTGTGCACTGCAGTGCTACAGCTAGGTCCCCACTATAGGGGCTTGCTAGCTATTCTAATGCCATTCATGAACTACATGTATTTGAGGAAAGGGATGTCTTTAAAGTCATTTCCTCAAACTTCATTTGACCTCATATACAATCCTATCTTTATACTGTCAATTCTAGGTTCCTGACCTTGATTTACTGGAGTGCAGAACCTCAGGCAGTGATAGTGTACAGACCCCCTTGATTAGAACAGACTTTCTCTGTCCTTATGCTGAAGAATGCACTGACTGGGGCTGCTATGAGGACTGTTGTACACAAGATACTGACTGCCCATGCAGAGGGTTCTGCTACCCTAATTGTTTATGCTACCACAAAAATAATCATAGAGTAGACTTTATGAACTGTACATCCAGAAATGTCACAAGTCTACCACACAGAGGTCCTATCTATGCCAAGCAGATCTACCTAGATGGTAACAACCTCACCCATCTGAGCTTAGATCACCTTGACTTTCCAGAATTAACAGAACTATTTCTAAACAAGAGCAATATTTTTAGTTTACAAAATAGCGTGTTTAAAAAACTTCAGATGCTAGAAATTTTGCATCTGGAGCACAATCACCTCGAGAAAATTGAACCAGATACATTTACAAATGTTTTCAAGCTGAAGGAATTATATCTTCAAGACAACAATATTGTCTCAATAGAGAATGAAAGCTTCTTGGACCTTTCATATCTAAACACATTAAAATTGCATGGGAATAACCTAGAATACCTCAATTTTTCCCTGATTGAAGGCTTGAAACTTCTAACTGAATTGACCCTCCATGATAATCCATGGTTTTGTGATTGTGATACTGGACCAGTGCTCCAGGCATGGTTGATAAAGCACCATGACATTGTCACAGACCTTGCACAAGTCCACTGTTCGAATAATTCAATATACACAGATGTTTTGGGCACAAAATCAGATTTTGGAGAGGAAGGTGCTAGAAATATCCACCTAAACTTGACGAATAAACCACTCATCCACATTGACTTTTCGAAGATCTGCACAAAAGTGGAAAAGGAATACATCAAGTCAATAACTGAATTGGCTGCACTGGCAGTAGTCTTCTGTCTATTCCTGCTTATAGTAATACTGGTTTACAAAAACCTGTTATTAATCAAAATGTGTTTATACAATCAGTGTGGCTTGCGCTTCCATAGGGAGGAGAATGATAATGTTGAAAGGCCATATGATGTATTTCTTACTTATCCTAGACAAGATGATGTATTTATTGTACAGCATCTTCTGCCTGAACTTGAATTTGGAGACATGTCATACAAGGTAGGTGCTATACATTTGTTACCATTAACAGCATCTGAGACATCTGATACAAATGAGGTACTGTAGATTGAGATGCACTACAGTGCACTCAAGAGCCTTTGATCCACAAGCTCGAGTCCTTAGATATTCTGTAAGGTCCAATTTAAAATTTAATACTGGGGTCTCTTATAAGCACTGGTCTTGAACAAGCACCGAGGGTAGGAGAATAGTTAAATAAATCTTAAGCACTAAAACCCGATATCCACTGGTTCGATAGAAGGAATGGGGGTACATGGGAATTGATATTGTTAAGTGCTACTGAACTTAAAAGATGGGAACAAAATAATAGAGTCACCCTGCCTGTGACATACCTAGAACTATTGGTTAATATTTAAAGGGCATTGTAGTCAGACTGCTCAAACTGCCTTAATGGCCTACTGTCCATTGTACTGGAAATAATCTTACTCTTGCCATGTAAAGTTTAGATCGTACTCATGTCATGTTCATGTTTATGAGATACTCTTTTTTCAAATTTAGAGTAATAATTGCACAGGTTTCATGTATTCTGTTCAATGGTTACATTAACTACGATCAAATATATTCATCTATTCAATTTCATGACAGATATGTCTGGAGGGTCGTGATTGGCCACCAGGAGCTGATAAAGCTGAGACGTTTATAGCTTCAGTACAGCAGAGTAAGCGCACCCTCCTCTTGGTGTCTGAGCACCACTTTAACGCACAGTGGTGTGAGTTCACATTTGAGGCAGCACATTATCAGGTATTCACAGTTTTTATGGCAACCAGGAACAGGCATACAGGCTGATTTTTCATGATAATCTCTACCCAAAATGGCTTTAAATGAGACCATTGAATTCTGCATCAAAAATTAGTTTGATGTATTTTATTATCAGTTTAGAGGTATTTTGCCCCTCCAATGCTCCCTGGTGGCCAAATGGGGAATTTAAAATCACTGGTGGAGGGCTGTTCTCCCTTGTTGAGTCACATTTTCTTCCATGTGATTCTAGGTGTTGATGGACAAAAAAATCCGCCTCATCATCATTCTCATGGACAGGAACCTTGAGGCCCAAATGAACCGAGCGATGAAGATGTACATAAGAACCAATACCTACCTGGTGGTTGGAGAGAAATGGTTCTGGAAGAAGCTGAGGTACTATTTGGCTGACAATCCTCGGGGTGCTGATGAAGACGTTGGAAGAGATTTTGCACTCATGCGGGTTTATGATAACCAAGCACCTTAATGAGCATGAGCCAAGGGGTCATTTTGTAAGGTGCTACAATCATGCACGGCTGAAAATAACTAGATGCTATTCCTATGGGGACTTTGTGTGACTTGAATATAGCGCCCTAATAAGCATGTGAAGAAATAATCCGCAGACTAGATTACTCATTGATTTTTATCAATCCTAGTGAAATTGTTGCATGGAAAGTGTGTTAGTACCGAGATTGGTACCAACTCATTTGAAAATGTCTTGAACATTTCAAAGTGATTATCATGACAGATTCTCATGGTCGAAAGTCATAGAAAGGGAGCTTTTGCCCCCTGGAGGGCCCTGGGGTGGATCTGTAACCATGGGTCACATAATGGAAAATATGTCCTAAAAATGTCACACGGTATTAATCTTTCGCTTATACATGTAACAATTTGGGTAATCTATTTTTTTTTATTGACATGATAAATTTAACACTATTTTCAATAATAGCGTACATAACTAAGTTTTAGTTGGTTCCACTTTGTGATGGTTCTAGAGTACGAATATTTTAGAGCAATATATTATCTATAGGTGCTTTCCTGTAGGAAACCTAATAATGTTGTACTGATGTAATACCGTCCATAATTATAATATGAAACCTGCACTTTTGTCAATGTAACAGTCTAATTCCGACATGTAATATGCTTGAGCCAATAAAACAATACAGTGCATAAATCAGTACAACCTTTAGTGTCATGTATCTGCTTCATCATGCCTAGGTCTTTCTCCTGATATATAATTGTGGCGGTCAGTTATGACATTCGACCACCGTCGAGAGTTATAGTATGTGCATCCATCCATGTGAAAGTATTAGTAGGTATGCATCGAGGCGCCCGGTCCTAAGACCAGATCCAAAGCTATTTATATCATGTCACGTGGATCCCTCCACTACTATAAAAGGGGACCCTTGTCGTCTCCCTGGGTTCAGTCCTGGACTGGCCACTCTGGTGTCCAGTTCTACTGATCCTGTGTGATAGTCTATTTCTCTCCCTACCAGTGCTTGTGCCTAGGGGAGAGTAAGGTAATTACATCTCGAAGGTTTGTATCGACAACCGTCGATACCCCACATGTTCTGACTCGATTGAGCTTGCTCTAGAGTATTGTTGATTATTGATAGACGAGACAACTCTGGTGCTAAAAGTCGACTAACGTCGAAGCTTGTCTACTGGTGTATACGAGAGACGAATAAAGAACTAGCTGGAACCTGAGTAGTGTGTCATTGTCCTTCTTT
This sequence comes from Acholoe squamosa, assembly GCA_949317995.1. NCBI lineage: Eukaryota > Metazoa > Annelida > Polychaeta > Phyllodocida > Polynoidae > Acholoe > Acholoe squamosa. The sequence goes on along the minus strand of OX439052.1, from coordinate 31,195,773 downwards.
ATTAGAATACAATCGACTTGGGTTTGGGAAATGCTACACTGGTGCCGTGACCAGCGGAGCTTTCTTGTCCGTATACATTGCTAGCGATGGCAGGTAACGACTTTGCTAAGGTCGATGCGTTGAAGGAGGATGGTAAGGAGGAACCCACCCACATCCTTACTTCTCCACGGACTAAAGGACCAGTTATGGCGAGGGCCAGTACTGGTGCCGGAGATCTGTCCGCTATTGTGTCCCCACCCGAAACAGGAGGTAGCTACTCCTTTAGTATTAGGGGAATCCATCAAAGGTTGAGTCAACCTGTATGGAGGAGTCCTACTCTTGGGATAGGACTCGGGGATGGAGGTGCCATGGGAGGTCACCAATTGACTTTCATTGGGCACCCACCCAGTTATGGAACACCTTTTGAACTGCGCTCTTGGTCGTTTGATCAACCAACTATCAACTGGGATAACAGTTTCGATAGTGGACGAATGATGAATTGTTGAAAGAACAACAATCTTCACTTTGTGAAGGCAGGAGACAGTTGGAGGTGCTGGCTGAAAACACCGAGCACTCTCGGGTTAAGAGCCAGGAAGCTGAACTTCGACTTGAACAACTACAACGAGGGACCCAGGATGCCACTAGCCTAACTCAACAGAAGTTATCTGAATTTGATAAAGAAGAAGTGGAAACATTAAAAGAAGAAAGAGATAAACTGGTGAAAGGCAATCTCGACATGAAGAAAGTGGTAAATGAATGCCAATTACTTTGGAATAAAGTCGAGCGCATAAGTGAGTCTCGTCAAAAGAATTTTGAGCAGGCTCGAAATTGGCTCAGGGAAGCCAAAGAAGAGACAGGTATGACAAAATTGAGATTAGAGGATTCTAAAGTCCAAAAATCGATTTTGTCAGATGAAGTGAACTGGCTCAGATAAGAAATGTATGCCCAGTCAGAAGAGCACTCATCTGCTGTCTCAGGTACCATTGGATCTTATGTAGATCAGGTACAGAGACTGCGAGAGGAGCGCCAGGAGCTTATTCTTCAATTACAAGCTGAAGAAGAGGCACGCCGAATGAGTTGCAAATAAGAGAACATTATCAACTCATGATCAAAAAGGTGGAAAAAGATACTCGAATCCGATTGGAACAAGAATTTGAAGCTACAGAATCAGCTGAGAAATTACGTCTCCGAGAGGAAAAACTCAAACTTGAGGAACAAGTACTAAATCTCTATGACAATTATGAGAAAGAAAATGAGTTAATAGATCTCCAATTGTCTATTGATGGTCTTAAGAGACAAGTATCAACTGGTAGGGAATACGACGAAGCCCGTATAAGGGAAGGGACGAGATGTGAGCAAGAACTTAGCAAAGCTCTGAAAGAGGATGCAGAAGTCAGGTCTGTCGAGGCACGAAAGAAGCACGAGAGGGAACTCGAGCAGAATCGGCCTTTGTCCTTTAGCCTTGATAATATGGACGCAAAAAGTCATGACGAATGGTTAAAACGCGCTCATATAGAGGCGTTGGACCTTTCTAAAAAGGAGAATTCCCTAGGCTTGTCGAAAGACGAAGAGTTCAGATTTAAGTTTTTAGTTCAAGAACTTAAAGAGGCTGAACTGGTAGCCCAACAAAAGGTTATATCTGACATGTTAGCACATATCGATCGAGTAAGCCAGGGCTTGCCCGGACGACGGTCGAGAACACCAACAGAGGCAGAACGATCATTTGCTGGATGTAATCCATTGAGTGATGTAGTAGACCAGTTTACTACACCTCGAGGAACTAATCATGCCAAACAAAACCCTCCTTGTTATGCAGAGGTGTGTCTTTGATAAATCAGGAGCCAAGTTCCACATACTACAGTCATAATAAGGGGTTCTGCTTGTGATTTATGCAAGCTACATTTGTTTATGCTATGCAGGATACCATTGCAAAACACAGAAATTAGTCAGAGACAACTGTGATATTAATATCAAATACTCTATCTCTGTGAATCATTCTAGCAACTCATCTGTGCAGTAATGAAAATCACAGAGATTCCTCTGCTACTATCAGCTAAAGTCGGATTTGGAGTGGTAAGAAGTGCAGTGAGTACCCTTGTGATTTAGGAAATTGGCAAGAGTCCAATGTTGCCGATATCCAGAATCACAGACATTTCAGACCCATTTTTCACGTAGTGAGATTTGGCCTTAAAGGGCTATAGTGGAGGCTCCACTACACAATATTTTAGTACATTCTCATCTAATTGTATCCCTATAGTGCCTAGGGTATAGGGTTTTGACATTCCTATATTGTAACATGAGATTTAAAATTGTAAACATGAGATCTCAGGGGTTATTTTATGGGTGATCTGTCTCCTTGTGTGCCATATGTACAAACTAACCTGCACCTGCATAGACTATGTGATTGGGTGGGAGTTCAATATCTAAACATCATCACAGCAAAATATAAATAACAACATAGCAGTCACACAGACCACAGGGTCTTATACTGTAAAAATCACACCTGACTGATATTGAGTTGCAGAGAGTCATCAGTGTGAAAGTCTGCAATATTTACATTAGGTCAACTTGCTTTAGTAAACAAAAACATCTTTTGACAACAAAAATGTGCCTGAGATCGTACACAAACCCTTTCCTATATATACAAATAGGTCTCTCAACATTCTTTATCTACCTTGAAATGATAACAAACACTACTATTTAGTCTGTATTTGTGTCCCATTTTGTGAGAATAGCTCCGATTCTCTGCAAAGATCGCGTAGTGGAGCCTCACTTTATGTATTCAAAATATGCTGAAGTGCACCAAAGCGTTGACATCATTGTGTCCAATGCATAAGCAGAATCAATTTATCTTAAGGCCAAATCCAACAACGCGAAAATAGTTAGAAAATCCTTGTGAAGTAGGATATGTTGTTATTTAGCCAATATCTGGGGTGGTATTATCGTCCAAGGAAGTCCAATAACAGCTAAGAATCCTTGCCAAAGTGTTATTTCAGGAGTGGAATACATCAAAAGTTTTTGATATTTTTCTCACAATTCTCTGTGATATAGGGAAATTCCCTGTGATTTAGAGGAAAACAAAAATCTTTAGTAAATCACAAGAGATCTGTATAATAATTATCTTTCATAAATCAGGACCCAAGTTCCACACACTTTAGCCATAAGAATTTTGTACTTGTGAATCAAAGTAGCAACTAGTCAGTACAGACATTTCCCTTCCAATAGTGGCTAAGAGTGGGGTTTGAGAAAGGTAGGGGTGGTATGGGAACCCTTGTGAATTTTGTTTTTGACAAGACTCCAAGGCTGCCGATATCCAGAATCACAGGCTTTTTAGACCCATTTTTCGCATAGTGGGAGTTGGCCTTTACAGCTCAGAAGGTTCCAGAATGGAAGTGAGCAGACACACAATCAGCCTCCAGCCATCTACACTGTATACACCGCACTGACCACCAATGTTACCCACTCAAAAATGTTGAAGGCCACAACACAGCTACCGGCCTGTGGTAAGTACGTCATCTTTGCAGTTCTCACTTCTGAAAGCACTGGAGGCTGTTACGAAAAGATTGAGTTGTTGCTTTCCAGAGTAGGTACCTCACTTCCCACTTCCCTCCTCTACTTAACCACTCAGTGTCACTTCCGCAGCGGGGCCGATGGTCAGCTTTCTGTGTCTCTGAAGGACACAGCAGCAGCTCATTATGTAGTCTCCTTGAAGGATACAACCAACTGACCAATCAGGAGCTGGCTTCTGCTGCAGCAGCTGCATAGCTGCCTAAGAACAAGATGCTGAACTTAAATGTGATACTGGTACCCATTCAATGCATAAATGCACTGATCTTTCCAGGGTGAAACTTAAAGTAGTATCTGTCATTTGAAATAGTTGCAAATAAGTTGAAATAAAAAATAAGACTGCTATGATATTCTTCTATTTATCACTGCTCATTATTTGCTCACTTAGGGAGTGGTCCTTCTTTATGAACAGGGGGTTGTGGGTTTGAGGGGGGGTGTATGAATTTAAGACCCCTCCCGAGGGGGGGATAAATATAGGCCTATCTATCTATTATAGATAAAAGAGATGTGCAAAAATTCTCCTCGGCTCTGGCTCGTTGGGGCACAAAATATTTTGACTATCTTCGAGGGGGGGGGGGGCGAAAACCCACCACTGTGTCCTTGAAGGATACAACCTGACTATTGCGTCCTTGAAGGACACTGGTAGACCACTGCGTCCTTGAAGGATACAAGTAGGCCAGTGTGTCCTCCAAGGACACAATCAGCCCACTGCATCCTTGAAGGCTATAAGCAGCCCACTGTGTACTTGAAGGATACAAGCAGACCACTGCATCCTTGAAGGAAACAAGGAGATCACTGTTTCCTTAACAGATACAAGGAGACTATTGTGTCCTTGAAGGACACAAGAAGAACAATTTGTCCTTGAAGGATACAAGCAGAACACTCTGCCCTTGAAGGATACAAGCAGAACACTGTGTCCTTGAAGTACACAAGCAGGCCAATGTGTCCTTGAGGGATACAACCAGACCATTGTGTCCTTAAAGGATACATTTATATGTGAGTAATCGACATGTGGATCAACACGGTAAAAAGTACATCCTCGAGGGGGTGCGCTGGCGTACCTTTTACAGTGTTGACCCACAGATGTTCTGTTACTGGATGTTCTGAGGGCAATTGAACAAAATTTGAGACCAAAATTTGTGATAACCAGAATCGACAACAACCGCTTGTCAATGACATCCCTAGGATTAGTGCATATTTACACTGCACAAAACATGCCAAAGACATTGTCAGTAACTACTGACTTTTCAACATCGAACCTCGCTATACTTCTCAGGGGTAGACATTAACACTGGCCCGGTGGCCAATGGCCAGTAGTTTGGGCTGCGGGCCAGTGATTTTTCCAAAAAAAATCCTTTGAAACTGGCCATTTGGCCAATAGAATATTTGAAAATACATTGCTATATACTAGACTGCTGGCCCGGGTGGTCAAAGGTCCAAAATGTTAGTATCTACCCCTGCTTTTAGAACACATGCTGCAGTGGTCTGCTTGTATCCTTCAAGGATGCAGTGGTCTGCTTGTATCCTTCAAGGATGCAGTGGGCTGCTTGTGTCCTTGGAGGACACAGTGGGCTGCTTGTGTCCTTGGAGGACATAGTCGGCTGCTTGTGTCCCTCAAGGATGCAGTGGTCTGCTTGTATCCTTCAAGGATGCAGTGGTCTGATTGTATCCTTCAAGGATGTTGTGGTCTACTTGTATCCTTCAAGGACACAGTGGTCTGCTAAAATTCCTGTCCCCGTTTTATTAAAGGAGGGCTATCATGGAAATTATCACTATGGGTACCTGCACAAAGAGTGCTTATAAATCCGCGGAAAACTTACAGCACCCTCATTAGTTGAGGGGTGGTCGTGCAAATTTCTATGACGCGCTGGCTTTTTTGGTCAAAGCTTAAAGGGGGCGATTTCTTTTGCCCCCCCCAACAAACCAGCTCCCCTTTTCTTAGAAAATGCACATATGTTACAATCACCCCCCCCCGAGGAGCGTGATCATTTTAGGTTCTAGGTTTATGCAAGCAGTCAACGTAAAAATTTCAGACCCCTCCCAAGTGGGGGGGATAAGGGAGTGGCCATTATTTATCAACAGGGGAAATGGTGGGATTTCACACCGACACACAATAATGTTTTTCCCCCCTTAACAGCAGTCAAAGATTTTTGTGCCCCCTGGGCCTGAGACTCGGGAGTTTGTGCACCCCTCTTCGATCTATAGTAGTGCACAGGTTTTTTTTTTGGTAAAAAGAGGGTAAATTTTTTGGGCCCCTCCTCAAGAGGGGTCAAAATCTTATTAGCCCCCCCCTTGGGAGGGGTCTGAAATCTTTATGCCCCCCCTAAACCCACCACACACCCCTGTTGATAAAAAATTTATACTCGGGCCCTAACAAAATTTTGACCTCTCTTGAGGGGGGGCTAAAAGAATTTACCTTCTTTTTAGCCCAAAAGCTGTGCGCTACTATAGATCAAAGAGGGGTGCGAAAATTCTCAGCGCTTCGGCGCGTGGGGGGGGACGGTGCAAAAAATTTACAGTCAAGGAGGGGGTGTAAAAGAATTTTGCACGTCCACACGAAAACCCACCACCACCCCCTTGTTGATAAATGATGACCATGCACTCCTTTAGACCTGCCAGCTGTTGTGTCCTTGAGGGACACTAGACTACCCCATCCCAATGTGTCAACAAAGAATTGGTGTTGTGTCCTTCAGGGACACAAGGCTAGCCCACCCATGCACTGTGTCAACAAAGCTTTGAATCCAGGATCTTCATCCATGGACACAATAAATGAGCATTTCAATTTCTTTCTATTACTATTTTGATCTGTCAAATTCTATAACAAAGAAAAATTCTGCCTATTTATTCAGAAATCAGTGTGTTTGTGCTTTGAATGCAGGCTGTAGAAGGTCCACCATCTTGGTTTTAGCAGCTGCCATCTGCTGCTGCAGAGACTGGCTCCTGATTGGTCAATTGCTTGTATCTCTGAAGGACACAAGGGATTATATCCTTCAGGGACACAGAAAGCTGACCAACGGCCCTGCTGCGTCACTTCCAACACTGTAGTCCAGAAGTAGTGACTTTCCCACAAATCAAACTGTGTTGGGAAAAGTGGTCACACATGAGTGCTTCCCAGACTGCCCACACCTACATACTTATGCGACAGGGTGTAGGAAACAACTTCCAGTTGAGGGGTTGTTAGTAACCAATGCTGGGCCACTTCTGGACCACTTCTGTTGGGAAGTACCATTTGGCAATGCAATAGAGAAGAGACTACCAAAGATGAGTGCCTTCCGTTTTTGGAAGTACACCTCCGACAGAAGTGACTTCCAAGGGTTTAGCAACAGCCACCTGGTTCTACAGGTGTAAAATCAGTCGAAATAGCCATAATCCGACATTTTATAAATTAATATTGCAAAAGTATAGAAAAAAAATCGGTAGGATTAGCAAAGAATTGCCTGACAGACGGCAGTGGAACCAGCATTTGATGGTCATTTAGGCTAGATCTATCCATCATTTAACGGCCGTATTCATTTATGCACAGAATGTATGCAAGTCATGTATTAGTGCATTTAAATGGCTGATATATAATTATGTGTGCAGAAAGGTGGAATGTCCATTAAAGTTGTTGATGTGATAAACAGATATTTTTCCTTGTCAGAAAGGACCCTGTCACACGTCCTTAACATTATCTATATCCTTGTCACCATGTCATATGTCGATTTTAAGAAAGGGCTTTGTCAATGTCTCAATTTGAAGGGTGTAGACCCATGATACATGTATTGTAATTAATCCATATACATCCACTCTAACTATCTACAATGAAGATTCACAAGACCGTCCAATTCCATTGTCGACTGGGTATCTACTTATGGTAGGCCTATACCTGTGTGCAGTCTTGTTTCTCATTGTGACTTTGGTTAGGAGGAAGTAGAAACTGACCCAGCTAATTGCCCCCAGTCATCCCTTCATGCTCCACATACTAGGGGTAATACATGTACTCATGACAAGTGGTTTATTCCATACAACCTTCTTACATAAACAGGTCCATAAATGACGTCAGGCATCTCCATAATAGAAGTTTGACCAATGGGGGGGGGCTAAAAATGAGGAAAACTACATTCATGAACAGCCCCTCAGAGTGGCCATTTGAAATGCTGTGGTGAAACCCCCACAGCCGATTTACTACCGACTTTGATACAGGGGAAAAGAGGAGGAGGCACCGTGCATCTTGCGATCTACTGAAACCTGAAGTATATCTAAATCTATTACAGGACCAGAATCAGCCCAATTCCTTTACAATAGTTGGTTTCTCGAAGGTTTTCAACTGTTCGATACATTCTTTTCAGGGAATACAGTTTACCACGATCAACATTGGGGAAGTGCCAATATTTTCGCCCTCAAACTAGGTTGGTGTCGAAATTACTTCAAAAATACGAAATTACCCTCCTGAGCATATGCTAGTCAGCTTCTTTTTCTTCTTTTTTTTTGTTGAACTTTTTGACATTTTCTCTCATATCTTCAGAGTCTGGGTGCGCCTTATACGCGAGGTGCACCTTATACATGGGGTATTACGGTACATCATTGGTTAACGCTGGGTTGCCATGCCAGACTAGAAATAGTCACATCTGTTACCCCTGATTTTAAAGGCAAAAGAACGTTTTGCCTCATGATCAGAACAGATGTCTCTATGCGCAGTGTCGTGAACTAATTTTTTGCTTCCTATACCTCTAGTTTCCACATCCAGATGAGTGAATGATAAGATGCCTCACACCAACAGCCAGCCAACTCACAGAAGGAAGAGGGATGAAAAAAGGGACAATACAATACACAGGTACTGATTTGAGATGTGACCACCGAAATTTAATCTTGAATGTTTTTAGACTTGTTCCAAAAAGGCCAAATACTGCAGTAAAGTTCTGCTTGTAGTGCTGTATATATAAATCTTACCAATCACTAAACAACATTTTTTTTTACATAATAGGGGCCAGATTTCAATTCTGTAAGTACTTCTCATTATCCAGCCATGGACAAGTGGCAAAGGGATTGTGAACTTATATTTGATGTAACAGTAACAAGCAAACGGGTTCTACTGGTTGAAAGTTTAATATTTGAAAATGTGATGCCCTCTTGTGTCTCATTTCTGAATCGTCAGCAGATTGATGTAATCACTGGGGAGAAATCTATGGGTGACAAAATACGCAAGATACTAGACATCTTGAAAAGACTCACAAATGGGAATCAATATGATGCATTTAATGCATTTGTGAAAGCTCTTGGAGGAACACAGCCAGAAGTTTTTGTAGCTATTGTTGGCAGACTGCCAACTCATGCTGAAGCTGAATTTTGCATCAAAGGTCTGAAACAGGAGATGAGGGAAACTATCACAACAACAGGGCATTGTACTGACTCAAAACTTGATGAGAAAATCGACCTACCCCATGAACATGTTCAGCTTTCAATCATAGACAGAGAATCACCTATGGTAGAAGAAGCCATTGTAGAGAGTCAACGCCCACATAGGTATTGTCATCATCTTGCAGGCTTGAGAGCCAAATACAGAAACATTTCTGCCACTGATATCCTTGGTCATGAGGCTAAACCATATAAGAAGTTTCTCGTTTTTGGCCGAGCTGGAATAGGAAAGTCTACAACTTTCCAGTGGTTGTCGAACGAGTGGGCCATGGCAGGTGGGCAATGAGATTCATTCTGCTTTTCCTAATACAGCTTCGGTCAGTAATGAATCTGGGAGTTTCCGTCAGCTGTGTTGAATTTCTGACACTGTATAGCTTGTATCCATTAGAATATATCACAAATCTAACAGCGCTGACTTCATGGCTTAAGAACTCTGCTGGGAAAGTTATTATCCTCTTTGATGGACTTGATGAAATTCCCGGATTCATGAGGCGAATGACAAGCGCACCTAAGATAACAAACCTGTGTCAGAAAGCTCATCCGTTAGACATCTGTATAAACATTATCAGAGGCAATCTTTTGCCAGGCTGCACAGTCATCTGTGCATCTCGGCCGTTTGTCGGGCTAAACGTAATGAAAGTGGATGCAAAAGCCGAAATCCTAGGGTTGAATGCTGCCAAGATCACTCAGTTCATCAAGAGAAGACATCCCAATCAGGCACACCAAATCCTTGCAGCCTTAAAGCAGAACCCCATTTTGTTATCAGCATGCAGTATTACCTTCTACTGCATGATGATAACAAGATTAATGAGTGGAGGTGTGACAGAACTGTATGATATCCTAACCTACACTCGCCTCATGGGTTTCATCTTGGTTCAATATGCAACAAGGAAGCTTTCTGGCTCTACTTTCCTTTTAGAAGGCTGTCAGTATCTCCCAAAATTAGCCAAACTAGCATTCAGAGGTATATTTCAGTCCAGAGCAAATCAAGTTGTCAAAGTTGGTTTTTGATGAGGATGACTTAGCACTAGTAGAGACCTTGATTCATTTTGAGAATCAGGGATTCTTCAAATAGTAAGAAAAAAAAGTAGGGCATAAGGTGTTACTAACAGCAGATTTCTTTCACTTGTCTGCTCAGGAAATGTTGGCAGCTGCATATTTCCTATCAGTATCATCAAATCTCAACATAGATGAAGCTTTCTCTAATGGGCAGTTTGACATGTGTTTAGTCTATATGTTTCCATTTTGACCGGAAAAATATGTGGGTAGACAAAATATGTCGTGCTGTGAGGCCATCACATCGAAGTCATTCTGTTCTTGTTGAACAGCAATTTGTGAAAATCTTGGACAGACTGTGTAAAGGAGAGGACAGAGACAGGCTGAAGATGTGTCAGTTAATATATGAAGGTCAATGGGTGGAGAAAGCAAAACAAATGGCACACCATTTCCTTCCTGGAGGCACACTTAACATACACTGCAAAAACGGTGTTTAGATTTTAAACATGTTTAGGTCTAAACACGTTTAAAACCTAAACATATAGGTCAGTTAGGTGTCTCATCAACTACACATTTAGGAAATGAACACTTTTATTCTAACTACATAAACATTTTTGCTAAACATGTTTAGATGTTTAACTAGTGGCTTCGCCACTAGAGTTTGAAGCACAATCCAGCCCTCTGGTGTCTTACACTAGAGGCACGTCACTTAGTAGCGCGTCACTTAGCAACGGCGCATCACTTAGCAATGGTGTCACATAGCAACACCAAACGAATTTACACTCTCCAAGCAGATCCTCTCAGAGGTTATAGTTTTGTAATTATCTCTGAAACGACTCACTGTATCTTAACATATGACCCATCAGACTGAAGCTCCCGGCGAGCACAATCCAGATATCTCAGAATAAAGATGGGTCATACAATAAGACCACTTGTAGAGTTGCCGTTCCCTTTGAATGGAGATCCAAGATGGTGAACATTCAGATCTAGAATAGCCTCCCTAACATGGCTATGTAATAATTTGACAAAACATATAATTTTGATAGTTCTGAGGTAAAACCTCAGATGCTATCAGGTGGGGAATTCAATACATAGTCATGAAAATATTTCTGGTACTCTATCTAAAGGCCTGGTCGAGTTAGCTGGCATTTTCCTCCCTGCTTCACAGCCTAAAAGATTTGCTTCATCTGGTACCTCAAGGTTACCACACTCTGAAGCAGTCAAAAATTACTCATTCATAATCAGCGATCTAGTAACCCATTTTTATATATAGTGTAAACAGTTAAATAATAGGTGTTTAGATTTATACACTGCTACTGATAATACTTCATCCAGCGGATGTGAGGGCCAGGCAAATCTGGCAGTACTAATAAAATAAGTTGAGATTCTCGGTCTCCAGCACCGATGAGCACCATGTTGACTAGTAAACGGTGTGAAGACGGTATGAGGTATAAGAGCACCACACAAACTACCTAATTAGACTAGTGTGTCCTAATGAAAGCAAACATCATAGAGTCTAACCAATGTCAGACTCTATGATGTTAATGCAGATGACACATTTGTGGCAGTGATGTTGTCCTACCTCAATGAACAAAACTGTCAGATGACACTGCGGAACTTAGATCTCTCTAACAACATAGCTGAAGCCCTTGTCAACACATCAATTGAACAATTGATTATCTCTGCAAATCAAATAGATGCTGTTGGTGCCAAGAAAATAGCTCAAGTGCTGATGAGGAACCAGTCCCTTACAACGCTGGTCATATCAATTAATGAGATTGGTGATGATGGCGCTGGAGCCATTGCTGCTATGTTGGAAGTTAACACCTCTCTGCAAAAACTGGACGTCTCTTATAACAGGATTGATGATGTGGGAGCATTGGACATTGCGGCTGTGCTACATCAGAATACCACTCTTACAGAACTTGATATAAGGTGTAATAGTATGGGCCCTGATGGTAGGATTGCCTTGAAAGATACAGCTAAATGTAGGCCTAACCTGCAGTTGTACATGTAAAAACTAATAAATGGATGCAGTTGATGACCCCTATGAACACCTTGTAAGTGGCTTAGGCCCATTTTCCACCACCCGATATGGACCCTCTATCGGCCAATAGACCCTTACTTAACACTGTCTTCGGCCGACAGAGGCCATGCTCCACCATTGAGCCCTATGGTAGTCCCGTCGGCCGAGGTGGTAGTTTGATGCAGCGGTCGGCCACTATTGGGACCACATCGGGTGGTGGAAAACGGCCCTTAAAGCCTGCTGGTGATGGCGCAGTCAATGGATTTGAGGCAAGTGTCGAGGCACTGATGGCATGCAGAAGGCCAATGATGAGTCTGAGTTTTGCAAACCAAAATCAAAATAAACTGCAAACTGACGGATGTCAGTCATTGATGGACAGCATAGAAACAGTATCCTTAGGGTCCCCAGCTCTCTAGTTCTATTAGATTTTGAAGTTTGTTATCTTGCTTCCTAATTCAACCCAAATCTTTTAAATTCCATTATCACTGCACACTGGCGGGCGGCAGATGGCTGACGGGCAGCCGCCATCGCTGTTTGTGATGTCATAACCTATTTCACCCATATAAATGTGGTCACGTGACCTCCCCACACAGCTGTTCATAGGGCTGAGTGAATAGCTAATCAGTACAGCATTGATGCATTATGGTGACCTTATCTATCCTGTATTTTTATCGTTTTATGCTAATAACAGCAATGCTTGTTTGACATAATGAGGGCAGTAGTGCATTACGAATGGTGCAATGTAGATCTTAATTTGAATTGCTGTTATTCTCTTGTACGTATTACCATAAACAAATATTGTATAAATATTTCCTTCTGACAATTATTGCTGTACAAATGAAACGATCCACATACATCTGTTGTTTGATTTTTATTTCTTAAATGTGTTTTCTTACAGAACTTCATTTTCTAAGTTTGGAGTATGTTTGTCCAAATTATGAACAAAAAAACAGTAGTATTTCTGAAACATAACTATCAACAAAGCATGAACCATGAGTTTGAGACATAACTATCAAAAGTGAAAGACATATGGTAACCTTCATACCATCTATACCATGCTATAGTAATCCATACTACATTTAGAGTATATCATGAACTAGAGTGACTATCTCTAAGTATATACCCTACTGGCATTATGCGGTGCAAAATACCACTGGTTCTGTTTAATCCCAGGAAGGTCTTGCCAAAAAGGAAACGTGAACAAAAAGGAAACGTGTACGTTTTTGTATTGCTAAACAAACCCGTTTAGATGAAGCATGCATGTTTCTTCACAACTTAAAAGTGTTTTCCTATAAGAGGTTCTTCTTTGTTATCTTTTGGCAAGACCCTCTTGGTGTTGACTCCTTAAACAAAAGCTTGAATGATGTTGTATAAGCATCTGACCCTGGTACTATTAATTGATACCTCAATAACTCTGCTATAGCGAAGCCATTGTACAAAACATAGATCTATAGCATCTAAGACCTATAGCCTGCAAGGCTTCTCTTGACCCAACCCGTAAAGGTTTTCTAATCCTATTCAGTTAACAGAGGCTAAGTGGACTCTGGTGCAATAGGTGTGACCAGGCAAGCAAAAACACCACTCTGCAGGGAAGTTTGTTATCAAAGTTCATCTCAAGATCTTCAAATGAGATATCATTGGCTGAAATATTCCCAGTGTCAGAACCCCTCCTTGAACATATAGGTTATAAGTTGACCTCAGGAAGATTATTCTTGATATACACTAAATCACTCTAGTTCATGATATACTCTAAATGTAGTATGTAGTAATAAATCAGCCTTTTTCATAAAAAAAATGCGGTGATATACAATATGGTGATTTTTATCATAGATTTTGATCTAGAGGGAATTTTCCATTTCTGTTTTTAAGCTTTGGGTTTTTGGTGAATATCCTCGAAAATTGGCATAATAATCTGCAAGTTTTGATTATTGGAATGGTTGCCATGGCAACCAGGAACAGCATATAGGTTGATTTTTTATGAAAAAATGTTACCATCCAAATATGGGCCATTTTTGTCTAGTGTGATATTATTAAATGAATAGAATATGTATATCAAGAATAGAAATATGTATATCAAGAATAATCTTCCTGAGGTCAACTTATTTGACATTCCACCCATTCCCTCGCAAATAAGGATCTGAATATATGTTATATATTTTATATGCGATCTGAAATGCAATTAGCACAATTCTAGTGCTATAGATCAGCAAGGCTGTACATGCATGAATAATATACTTGCCGTCTGACAGGATTTCCCACCAAAATGGTGTTTCCCTCTTGATCTGTAACTTCAACCACAAAACGGCCAAAAGCACTTCACAGCTAGTTAATCATGATAAATTCAAAATTCATATGCATCTAGCCTCACCAATTTTATCATCTGAACATATCAATTGGACCTGCCGCAGAAATCAGAAGAAATCTATCATGCAGATCTTGGATTGGTGAACATTCCAGGTATAATTTGACTCTGTTTTAGTACCTTTCTAAATTGCTCCAACAGGCATTTAAGCATTTTTTTGATAAACATAGAGATCTTCATAATAGAGTAAATTATAATTATACCTCATGGCCATGGAATTCCATAAGACTTTAAGATACACAATACACTCTTAGCATAGACCTCACCTTGAATACCTATTGTAAAAGTCCAGCCCTCTTCTGGGTATAGCTTGAACTGGCAGTTTCTCTCTTGATCACTTTAATAGTCTGAAATTGGAGATATTAGGAATTGAGATAACACTTGTTAAATCCTACCCTGTGAACCTATCCCATAGAAATAAAGATGGTAGGGCAGTTATAACCATATATCTATCAAATATTGTTCAACACCCTGATTCGGTCATACACTGACTGAGACAGCAGAGTGGTGAGCGCGGTGTACTTATCCTCATGGAGGTCAGCATTCCTACGGTGAAGGATGTCAACAACTGTCTGCTGTGATGGGATTATGAACTTCTCCAGCTCACTAGATATCCGCTGTAATACAAATGAATTGTTATTAGCCTTGGGGATTTTTCATAGATTTCAAGTGGATGCACTGAATGAAGTCACATAATCTAAAAGGGCTGCTTCCAATAAGTAAATGCTATTTTAAAGCTGTGATTAAATTTGCCATTCATTCTGGTGACAGGTGAACTGTAATGCATACAACTAAAGACTTAGGTGCCATCTGCTGCCTGCTTTTCGGTCGGATTGGACAACACTTAGTAAAATAGTTCTGACTAATTTCACTAGGTGGCAGGACTGCCCAGCAAACAAGGAACGTTTTTTTAATGGTAAAATAACGTTTTTATAAGGTTTTCTCAAACCTTTTTTTAAAACTTATTTTTAACCTTAAAAAACCGTTTTTCTGCAAACCTTTCTGATTAAAATGGTTTAGATTTGGTATTTAAAAGGTTGAAGAGAAAACATATTTTTCATAACCTTTTCTACATCCTTTCTGAACGTTTTGAAATGGGTTTTTTTAAGGTTCAGATGAAAAAAACGTTTTTATCTTAACCTTTCCTACACCTTTTCTGAATGATTTGTAATGTTATTTTTTTAAGGTTCAGATAAAAACGTTTTTATCCCAAGAAAACCCTCTTTTCTTTAACCTTAATTTTCAACCTGACATGCTGGCTTATATAGACTTCAATGTCACAACTTAGCATAAAGCCCTGGTGGCCTATTGGATAGAGCTTGGGACTCTCCATCTGAAGGTAGCAGGTTCAAACCCACACATGGTTTAGGTTTAAATTTTTCCCAGAAAAACGTTGGTGGGTGACAGAACCTCAGAAAACCTTATTTTAACCTTTAAAAACGTTATTTTAACCTTACGAAAACGTTAAATTGATGTTTGTTTAGATTCACAAAAAAACCCACTTTTTTTGGGGTTCTTCAAAAAACATTTCCTCAACTTTTAAAAAAACGTGTTTTTTTTTTGTTTGCAGGGTGAGTAGTTAGGCCTCCAATGCAGGACTCTTTCCACCATCCATAGAATACCAGTCTGATTTCTGAGCCACTGACCTAGTCTAATAATGTAGGTTGTCAATATAGATAAAATACTGGAAGCATTTTTATTTCTGCACACCTGTATCCTTGGAATTAGCATGGCTAAATTTCACAAAACAGAATGGGATTCAACCACATATATTATTTTTTAAGCTTTAACCCTCCACGTCCCATGGCCAAATCAGGGCTCAGATTTTCCCTTAAACTAGCAATGAATGATCGGTGAGTATACCTCAGGCAATGCATCTTGAATACTGACACTCCATAAGTGTAGTGACTCTTTGGATTTGATATGAGGCGCAAGCTCAGCAGTGTTAACTTATTCGCTTTTGAATACATCATACAAACAGTGGTGCACAATGCATTAAAGTACTATGTAGTCCATATAAGTAGATTTGGATTCCAGAATTAAAGTCTTGCTTGATACCCTCTGAATATATAAGTGAGTGAGGTAATGAGTTATAGTGTTAGAATTTTTTATACTCTCTTAGTATAAGTTTACTTCAAAAGAATCGATGACCATAATTAAATCAGAAGAAATAGTTAAACATCTAATATCAAACATTTACCATAATCTCAAGACTGGTCATGGGGTTTGTTTTGCTAAATGCAAACAATCCATGCCACGGCCGCCTCCGGTCCTCCTCATCTATTTCTGCCAGCTCAACTTCTGTAATTATAAAATAGGGTGGTGATGAGTTTGTGCCACCTATAATACTGTGGATAAAGTGATATGCAGAGTTTTGTTACTAATAAAAACTCAAAGGAGCCACCTTGAATATCACATATTACTGAAAGGATATTACTACAGAGAAAAAATAACAATCCTTATTTAAATTCAAGTATGTAAGATTTAATTTCGCAACAACACTGCACCAGCGATATCACATACCGTAGTAACCTTTATAAAAAAACAACAAGTGTCAGCGGATATCTCCCGTGCTGGATTCAAGTGGATATATAGAGGATAATTTACTCCTGAGATAGTTATAATATTATAGTTGTAATGCCTTAAAGTTATAATTATGATGAACCCACCTTTAGACAGACAGACGTCATTCTCAGACACCCCAGCATCAAATACATGAAGGTCGTCCATCGTGGCAAAGTCTACTTCTAAATTTCTCCTGGAACAAATATTTTCCAATTATTATTCTGTCTTATATTGTTATTATAGAGTTACTGATAAGAAGGCCTTTTTGTAAGAGAGAAACAACATATATTATTTCAATTACATGCAGTTTTCCAATAAGATTCAAGAGTTACATTCGAGCTTTGATATTCGAGCTTGGATCGGGGTGATACGCTTCTCATGGCTTGGTAAGGGGTGCATCTACTGCCGACGGATGGACCATCCGTCAGTTTCATCCGTTTCATTTATCATTGATTTCTATGGAGAAAAAAAAAACAGATGAAGGGAGACGGATAGTCCATCCATAGCAGTGGATGCAGCGCTTAAGATGGACCTGCTTCACATGATGAGCTACTTAACATCTTGATGCACCACAACAAAAACGTCATCATTAAGGTTAAGTAGGCTACCTGAGTTGTCCCTCGAGATGGAGTGCCTGCTGCAGCATTTGCCGATGGTGCTGTAGTCTCTGGCTACCCTGGGCCACCTCTATATTCAACTTTTGTGCCTCCTCCTGCATCTTACGGTGGTCACGGGCCTGTGTAAGCGTGAAAGAGTGAGTGAGTAATAGATGTTTAACGCCATTTTGACAGCTAAGGTCATATTCATGGCAAGAACTACATTACACAATTTCACAGAGGAATGTGTTGGTGCCCGCGCATATATGTGCACCACATATATCCTGATGGGATAGGAAAGAGGGCTAGGGAAGCCTGAAGTATGAAAGAAAGAAAGTGCCGGATCCACTGCTGTGAATTTCTCATGACTTGCACGTATAGCGAGTTGCAATTGGCAATTGGCTTGGCTCAGTTTCATGTCTTTCATGGTCAAATATGTGTTTGTCCTATAATATCACTTCTTATGTGGATGGAGTCTGTGAGTGTGTAGTCTACTAAAATTCAAACTGAAGACTCAGGGCTAATATTGCTTAGTCTACCTCCAACCTTCATTAATCCTTTCTCGAATGTTCCCTGTAGCTTTTCTGAATGAGGTCATAATGAAACTTTGTAAATAATCTTGTAGTGTGTTTTAAACCAATTTTTTAATTACTGATGCACATTTTCTCCAAATTGCATTAGTTTTGCAAGTTTTCATGTTGATTACCAAGAACTATCAAGGTACAATCTATACTTTGATAATCTTTTTGTGTTTTGTATTTTTCTTGTATTAGTTTCCAAGTACTATAATTATAATTTATATATTATATATCTATATTAGGACTGTTATATAGCAGCCTATCTGCCTTGTTTGTGTCTATAAACAATCAGTGTAATTGAGACCAAAACACTCACCAAACCAAGTGAGTTGTATACTTGCTTATACACAGTCAAAATTTCATCTTTTCTCTTATCTCGTTGTGCATCATCTCATGTTAAGTTCTATCAATTAAGATGGGACTGTCATGTCTTTATATTCACAAAATAACAAGTGAAACTTAGCCTAAGTCTTTTTGGTCACAATATTATCACCTCCTTTGCGTAGTGGATCGATCAATAAACACGTTTAAAAAAAAAGAATGTGAGCAGTTGCAAAGATTAGAACATCTTGATTTTTTTGCGAATCTTGTGGTGCATCGCTCGGATGACGCATGAATGTTGTCGCAGCAGGAGATCCACTGCTGGAATGTTTTCATGAGTGCATATCACAAGAGATTCGTAGCAGTGGTGACATCACTTAAATCATATTAAGGTGGTCAGTGTCCTCTTTGAGGATAAACAGAGGAAACCGTGTGACAATATTCCATTGATAAGAGATATGATTGACATGTCCATATTTCCAAAATTAAGGAAGGTGAATTTTCTATGACATAGAATAGAGTGGGAGCCAAGGTCTCAAAAGGGGCTTAGAAATGCGAATTTGTAGTTTTGCTGGTGAAGGAAATTCATTAAGTGGGTTAATTGTTAGAATGGGAATGATGAAGTCCACACCCTGCATATTGGATACAGTAGAAATTATTTAATGGTCCTGGATCTGCAAGCATGTGACATACAATGTCAGAATTCAGAGTGATCCATTATGATAAACTCTTAAAGCAAAATGGAGGTTCCGAGCCAATATCACTGTCAATAGCTACCTCAAAGCAGCTCTTCTCAATCATTATTACATGATTCTGAATTTTTTAAGACACTTACCAAAGCCGGTATGGTAGCAGCAGACACGGATGTATGGAAGTCATAGAAGCCCTTGGCGCGTATCGTCTTGTGCTGTTTGCTAACAGTGTGTTGCTGCACAGCCTCCAAACTACCAACACGGTGCTGGAGGAGGCTTGTATCCCGCTGTACTTCTACCAATTCTGAAATAGGACCAGGTATACAGCATTATTACTTTTCTAACCACAAGTAAATTTTCTTTAAACTCAGATATATGATTGATCCATGTATCTGAAGTACTCTCCCCAAATATTTTGTCCCGAGGGCAGATCCCCCTCCGACTATCAGGGCCAAAACTCATAGACTATGTGGAATTTCGACCAAATTTGTGGGGACAGGGACGCATTTTCAGCGGTTGCATAATAGGCAGTCTGGACATTTCAGGGCACTTTATATGAGGGCCTGATTACCATAAGACCGAAGGCATTTTATGATATGGCTTCATATTCTAAGGAAAGATTGTCATAAACTGACCACTCATTTATGGAATAACAGCAGATTCTGCTAGAAGACCATACTTACTTGTAATTGCAGCCTTTCTCTCAGCATCATATGTAGTGAGATGGTCATTGACAATGGCCTCCATCTTCTTTGTTTCTAAAATGATGCTGTCTTGAAGACGGGACCCCGCGCTATATGGCAACCCAAAATGTCATAAGAATCATAAGCCGAGTGGTTCAGATTATTGTGGCACAATTTTATCAAAAATGAACTTTACTGCTTACTTTAAGCTGATGCAGTGGAGGGCAAGGCAAAGTCATGAGGTGAAAGCAATTGTATACATGTTTATCTAGTTAAAGGATCTGAGTTTCATTACTAGTCAACAGCATTGCGATGCGATTCACCTACCTGAGACCATTGACAATACTTTTTGCAGTGCCCTCCACCATGTAGCCAAGGAGATTTGGGTCCTCTGACAAACTGCGCATGTACAAGTCACGGTATCCAAGGCAACGTAAAAGCAGCCGCTTGGCCAGTGCAGTGTCAGGGGTGAACACCACAAACTTCTGAAAAAAAATAAATGCCTTCGACTGAGCATGCCTTCCAGGTCCACCTAGGTAACAACCAGCCCATTTCATGTGTTACACAAATGAAAATACAGGCATACCTTCTTGGGCTTTGTGCTGGGTGATAGATACCCCCATTAATCATTTCCAGAGGGAAGACAAGAACAATGCTCTCATTATGTTCCTAGACCATAAGAATGTAGATGCAGCCACATGAAAGGAGTGTCTACCAGCACTAATAGCAAAGATAATTGGAAACCCTTCAATTTTGGCAATGGCTTCTGTGTCCAGGCCTATGAAAGGCTGATATGTATGGACAGGAGAGGATGAGTAATGCTCCCATTATGTTCCTAGACCCTGATAATGTGGATATAGCCACATGGACTGAATGTTTATCAGCCTTATTTCCAAGCCTATTACAGAAACAGAGAATTCTGGTAATGGTGACATTAAATGATATATGTTAAGCTCAGCATGCATCTGAGAAAGGTTAGGATGTCATCAATGAGTTCCTAGACCCTGAAAATGTGCTAGTGGAGACTTCAAATAAATGTCTAGCATTGTTGGATGCAAAGTTATACCAACTTTGTATGTTGACCAGTGGGTGCTAGTACCATTGTGTGAAGACTCCACACCTGGAGGTGTGATGAGTGATAACCCACACTAACCATACCTTTGAAGTTGTATTCATATTATTAAGCCACTCTGTGTTAATTAATGAGTATTAATAGTACTTCAGTGTGTAGGGTGGGACAGAGTGGATTCCTACTAGTATTACATAACTGTACCCTACTACCAGTGTAAGGCACATGCTGGTGGCCAGCTTCAGCTAGACTCTATGGCGCCACCCCTATCCCGCTAGGTCGAAATAGCAAAAATGATGAATTTCAGTCATGGCTACCTCTATCGGGTCCTATTTGAGAGAAAAATAATTTGTTTTGTGTGGCATCCACCTGAAAGTTGATCAGTATGGACCATACTTCAAATCTGGCATGGATGCCACTCCCTAAAATTCGGTCCCTCATATGGGAAAATTTTCACATTTTGCCTTCCTAATATGGGTATTTTCCACCCTTTATGCCAACTTTGACAATGGTCAAGCTCATCAATAATGGCACTGAGTGTGACCCTGCTACAGTTGTACATTTCACTTAAGTTTGCATTGGTAATGATCCATTTTTAGTGAAAAATGTCTCTGTACATACAAATATGGTGAATTTACCAGATGTCAGGTCATTTAAGTTTATGATTATGTTGCCATGGAAACCTTTGGGTTAGAACATTGACAGGGGGCAAATCTTGAGCACATTGATGAAGACTACAAAAAAGACAAGTAGCTTGATCCTATCATGCATATATCACTTAAATGGGAACAAGCAACATGAAGCATTCTTCACAATTTTAGTAGAATTTAACTGTTTGACCTTAAAAGATATGACCTTGTATTTGGAGAGGACTACTGTTCATCTGGGGTGGTGATGACCTAATATAGGTCAGTTATCATATTTAGTGCCATTGCTCTATCTTTGGATGTCTTTGATAAAATGGACCAGAAGTGAAGTTTGGTATATAGCAGATTTGACCTTAAATTTCACCTTTGACCTCAATTGCATAATCTTTTATTTTGGGTTAATGTTCTGAAGATTCAAGTTCCATATGTCAAGAACATGGACCAATAAAAAAATGTATTTTGGCCAAGGTTTGAAAAAAAGTCAATCTCAAGAGGTGATAGATCCAGGACTATTATTTAGAATTTGGATCGACCAAGTCCTTTTGAGTATAATCTTTACATGATATCAGGAGAAAATCTCTGAACCATGATGCTATTAGCCAAGGACAGGAATGGGTAGAGGGTTAGACTAGGTGTCATCTTTCATGTTGGGATTCAGGTTTGATTTGTAATAGCTGTTTATTGAAAATGATTAAATACCTGTCTCGATTCAAAGCCGACTGTAAACTCGACCCTGTTTCTGGTGTACTCAATTGCGTGCAGCTCTTCCAAAGTGAATGCAGTCTTCGGAATCAGGCTGCAAGGTAAAAAAAAAATCTGTCAATCATTTGTTTTGCAAAAAGCTGAGAGGAAAATCCATTTATCTCTTCAAATACAGTTACTATGGCTGGAAAGCAATTATTGTGAGTGACCCATTCACCTCTGAATCTCTTCACTGAAAACACTCCAGATCTTTAAACTCGTCAGATTGAGGACCTATGGTCATCAGAAGAGGTACAGAGTGAGGGCAGCACCTTACAGGAAGTGAAATCCCTCAGTCTACATCTCCCCAGTATGAGTCTATGGCATTATGTTGACAATATGTAACAAATACACAAGGTGGCAGGTATGTGCCACTCATGTTTGATGATTAGGCCTTCAGTTTTCAACTGAAGGTCTTCACCGCTGAGGACTCTAGGTGCTCAAGTTGACGATACCCAAATCTACAGCTTTGGGTAGTCAGATTGAGGACCCAAGGTAGTCAGCACCAAGGTTGTCACTCTAACAACATTATGTAATCAGTTGGACTACCTTGGATGAGTGTGTTGACCTAAACCCATCAGGTGGACTACCCAATCTGATGACCTTAGGTTGTACATTTGGTATCGTCAGTCTGACGACCTTGGGGCTTTCAGTGTTGTAGCACCAAAACAAAGCCAATATTAATATGACTTCTGGTTTGTGAGGAAATAAGAAGGAGTAATAGAATTGGATTCCATATGACAGGGCCTCACTACACTAATTTTGATACCCAGGTAACTTACATGTTATCTGTAGAGTAGAATTTGAGTCCAAGTGAATCTGTCGTGATGAGGCAGTTGGTTCCCCTCGGGGTGGTGACAGGAAGATATCGCAAGCCATACATGTCAAGATCCTGGCAGATGGACAAATATGTCATAATGGCTGCCTCCCTGAATATATACAAAATAATGACAATAACATGTGTGTGACTCCAGCCTCGGGTCCATTAATGTGCAGTCCATCTTGAATGTTGATATGACTGGGATCAGTTGCAAATTTTAGAACCTGTTGACCTCTATAAATCTTGCATTTCCACTACAGCTATTGGTTGTAGCTAGTCCAAATTTACAGAAATATTCGCTGATGCGATATTAACGAATGAGTAAAATAATTGATAAATAAAGAACCATAAAAAAAATTGATTTGTCAAGATGTGGAATGCTAACAGAAGCAATGAAATATATCAGATAATGAATGACCAATGCGCCATTAACAAATCCACATGACATACTAATAGGAGACAACGATATTTTATTATTATTATCAAAAAAATCAACTTTATAGATGATTCTGATTTAGATAGTTCTACTTGCCTTGAAGTGCCAGCACGCCTTGCATACATCTGAAACACGATACTCTCCAGGTCTGAGGGTGGACAACTAAACTGACTGAACAAACTGAAACACAACAAGGAAAATTGGTCAATAGGATGAGATGCAAGAGAGGTCGATATCTGGATACCATCACAGGTGCTAGTTAAACAAAGAAGGCTTTTCATACATTTGTCATTGCAGTATTTGTTAGTGAATATTACTCAATATGGTTGCATTTGTGCATAGTGATGGAAGCTGCACTTTTGAACAACATGTGGCAACTGTATATATACATGGTTAATCTCCTCGTTTCCTTGAAGAGTGTCAGCTTACCTTGGAGGCAGGAAGTTGCTGCTCAGAATGAGGCCGGGCTGATGCATGCAGGGATCATAGTCACCATATTGTTCCTGAGCACAGTACGAGGCAAGGACGAGCGCCATGACCGGGGGACAGAACAGGTTCTCAGATTTGATGCTCTCCTGCATGTGCAGATATAGCAAGCGCTGAAAAAAAGATGATATTCTAATGTATAATATATTATAACCCTGTTACCTTGGGATTCTTGAAGATTACATATGGTTCTCCTGGAGTATGCCTTCTCTCATATGCAAATGCAAAAAGAGTGAATAGAGATGATATTATGAATTTGACATCGAGTAGAGAAGACCTTAAAACTAACCCAGAATCATCAAAAGATGACCTTTGGGATCATAGAGATGAGGTATATCCAAGATCCAGCTTCTTACCTTGGTGACATTGAGAATTAGTTTGTCAACATTCTCAGGGTAGTATTTCAAAGTAAGGTGGAGAGATATTGGTTCCTGCTTCTTTAAATTCTGCTCAAGGACCTGATAATATAGATACGTGTTGATCATTGTAGCATAATTACCAACACAGGGGAAATAGGGGTCTGATGTCAATATCTATGGATTCAACAAAAGTGATTTAAGGTTCTTCGTTGCAATGGTATTTTAATTATGTGCTGGTAATTCGGTGTTCAGTTGGAGAACCACGCTGACTCTTTGACTCAGCGCAGGCAAGTTTATGACCAGCGCTGCTCTCAGGCATTATCTTCAAGAATTGACCTATTGCATACAATTAAATGTACTATGCAACCCTTGAACGATAAGTGATATGATAAGTGAACCCACTTATTCACTTGAAGTGAGACCCACCTTCTTGTTGAGATCCAGCCAGATGATTTCTCCAATCCTGTTGGTACAGCTCAGTCCGAAGTACCAGAACTCACGTAGTCCCAGCGACCGTACAATCTGATATGGCAACAAGCTTCAATTAATAAACTGTTGGAAATAACTGTTGCATCTACAGGAATCCCCATATACTCCTCCACAGTGAATCATTCTATTTGTGATGCAGTGAAGTAGTGTAATTTCTATAATGAAGCTCCATAAACTCCACAGTGAAACATTCTATTTGTGATGCAGTGAAGTAGTGTAATTTCTATAATGAAGCTCCATAAACTCCACAGTGAATCATTCTATTTGTGATGCAGTGAAGTAGTGTAATTTCTATAATGAAGCTCCATAAACTCCACAGTGAATCATTCTATTTGTGATGCAGTGAAGTAGTGTAATTTCTATAATGAAGCTCCATAAACTCCACAGTGAATCATTCTATTTGTGATGCAGTGAAGTAGTGTAATTTCTATAATGAAGCTCCATAAACTCCACAGTGAATCATTCTATTTGTGATGCAGTGAAGTAGTGTAATTTCTATAATGAAGCTCCATAAACTCCACAGTGAAACATTCTATTTGTGATGCAGTAAAGAAGTGTAATTTCTATAATGAAGCTCCAGGAAAAAGAAACACAGTAAAGCACTGTGTTATAAGTAATCTCTATGAAAATATTGATGAGAGCTTTGACTCAAAGATTTGCAGGTGAAAAGTCTTTATTTTTACTGTGTAACTATTGTAAAGGCTTCTACTGTAAATGGGACTGGGAAAGGACTGGGAAAAGGGTACAATAGATATTGACCATGTATACCTACCCGATCAAACACATCCTTTCCCGTAGCAGACCTTGCCAAGGTCAACTTGAATGCCCCAAGCCGTGAATTCACTTCAAGGTCAAGCTGCAAGAATGGATCAAGACAAGGTCAAGCTGCATGAAAAGATATAGACAAGGTCAGGCTGCATGAAAAGATCAAGACAAGGTCAAGCTGTAAGAAAGGATCAAGACAAGGTCAAGCTGCAAGAAAGGATCAAGACATGGTCAAGCTGCATGGAAAGATAAAGACAAGGTCAGGCTGCATGAAAAGATCAAGACAAGGTCAAGCTGCAAGAAAGGATTAAGACAAGGTCAAGCTGCAAGAAAGGATCAAGACAAGGTCAAGCTGCATGAAAAGATAAAGACAAGGTCAGGCTTCAGAGTATGTATAAGACCTTGAGGTCATGTTGAATTTTATGATTTCTTCTTTGTCTTGCAAGTGATATCACCATAGCATCGCAGTACATCTAAGACCTACTTTACATACAAGATGCAACCTGACTTCATGAAATTGCTATTTAAAAAATTTTAAAATGGTGTAACCTTTCTTCTAATCAGCACATTTTTGAAGTTCGAAAAGCTCGGTACTCTCCTGCCCCGTATGCCATTGTATAGGTAATGGGGGAAGGGCGTTTAGGACCCTCTCAACTCACTTTTCCTCCTACCTAGCTGTGAATGGCACCTAATTGTTAAGGATCTTCTATTGATTTGGCCTCATTTTCCTTTTCTACTCAGAAAGTAACAATTAATCACACAGTAAAAAAAACACCAGACTTACGTGTTTTGGAGCAAACAGCCGCATTTTTTCGCTGTAAATGGCCCTAAATCATAGCGACCTAAAAGGAAGAAAATCAGAGTTTAAAATGTGAAAGAAATAAGATTATACATGTTTTATTACACAAAGAATATCCTCCTCTGCTGTCCTCATGTATAAAAGAAGCAGCAATGGTTGTGTCAAGCTGTATGTTTTATATGATCATCCTCTCTTTAAATGTAAGATGAAAGCAGATTAATACACTTTGATGATAAACAAAAAAAAACAAGCGTCTTCTGGAACTCATTACTTTCAAGTGTTAACCTCTCATAATACTTGCCTGGTTGTTAGAATGCATACATAATACAGTTCTGGAGAATGAATACGTTACTTCATGTTGACTAGTGACCTGCCTCTATGTTGGGGACATCATACAGGCAGGCTATGTCTGAGAAGTTACCAGTCAATCATCCCTTGTTTCAACCCTTACTCACAAGAGGGCACCCTCCCACCCCAATGGTCAACCTGTTTCTCCTATACAGATGTTTGAATATAGTCTGTGATTGGAGAATATAAATACTCCCATCTAGTGGAGCTCAAGAGTACTTCTTCCCAGGATCTGGGGAAAATGTCATCATACATGTCCTGCAGGTATCATGCCCTCAAATACCACCAAGGGACCAGCGTATTTCATGGCCCTAGGGGGTGGATAAATTTATGAAGGGCCATTCGTGAATACAGTGCTGACACGTAGACTGCATTGCATTGATACATCATTATGACGGTGAAATATTAACTTAGAGATCTTATGTGACATTTAAAGGGTTAACAAGCAAATCATACTAAACTACTATAATACCCTTAAATGGTTAAGTTGGCTTTCAGCATGGGATCTTAAGCATTTTCGTTTTTGATGAATAGAGTAGTGAGCATGTCAGGAAAGAGTTGATAATACGTGTGTTTTTATTTGAGGCCTGTGAAAAATGCTAGTTAATCACTATTTTGAAATACCCTCCTGGTTTGGATTGATGCATAACAATAACGGTCTTTAAAGGGTTTTGACCGGATTAAAGCTCTATGGTAGTCTACCATTAATGGGTTAAGTTTGCATCTATTGAAGGACCCTAAATATGCTGTTTATTGTTGATTAGAGTATCACGTTAGAAAAGATTTGATATTACTTGTGGGGCTATTTTAAAATAATGCAACTTTTCAATACTGCTGATATAGTTTGGTGATTTTGTCAATAAAGGGAATTTGCAAACGTACAATGATAATAAGATTTAGAAGCTTCAACAAATCGTATGCATCACCACTGAGCCTGATGATTAGATGGGTCGGTCTTTTAAGAAACATAGCCTTATAGCTGGAAACCAAAGTCTGACAAATCCTACATGTATGTCTAATCTACGACCCATGGTCTACTGGGTCTTAAATCTGGAGGCCAATTTTATCTGGCACAATGGGGTAATAGAGGCCATGTAGACTTTGGATATTATTTTACAGATAGAATAACTATATATGTTTTTACTAGATTAGTTATATTAACTTACCTTAACATTAAACTGCACACCTACAGTCCCCTGACACTGTGTCATTACACGGTATCCTTATAGTTAGGTGGGGACCAGTTTCACCCTGGTCAAACTTGACACTGACCCCACACCCTGAATACAGGCCTTCCTCACATGTAACGGTCAGAATTTGTCAGTCAAATCTTTTAAAATCTACCACATTGTGGTGAAGCATCCTTCACACTCCTTCGAAATTGATCAAAAACGATAAAATGTATGTTAGAATAAAGAGTTAATGAAGGAGTTGGGGACTTGGGCTTGTTAGAGAGTCTTCATGCTTAGAATGCACCTGAGCTATAGTAAAGAGAAGTATTAAGAGAGAAGTTGTGGCCTGCTGGTCAAGTCTATAGTGTATACATATATAGTACCTGTTTGTATTAAGGTTATAGGTGCGGAGGGTGATGGGCAGGAGTAAGGTAAAGAGAGCAGTGTAAAAATACACCTGAACTCCACCCCCTCCCCCATTGTATACACACGTGTTACACACTGGTATAAATAGTGGAGTCCTCACCCTATCTAGCAAGCCGGATCCGCTCAGTCAGAGCACTTAGATCCTACCCTTCCAGTGGCCCGTGTGCCGAGTGGAGAAGCAAAACTTCATCATCATCATCCTATCTAGCACCGTCACGACCACCACTCTGAGTTGTCGCTGGCCCTCGGAAATTTAGGTAAAGTAGTTCTGGAGGGTCTTTCCAAAACTGAAACGTGAACCAAGAAAGAAAATGTACATGTTTTTGTGTTGCTAAATATGGTCTTGATAATCATTTAGATACAATGTGCACGGGTTTTGACACATGAAAAAGAGTTTCCCATACATTCTGCTGTAATTTTTCTGTCAATACTTTGAAAACGAGTTAGGCCATACACGTTTTCCTCACTACTACAGAGGTTCTTCGTCGTTATCTTTTGGCAAGACCCTCCTATAGTCACTGCATTGTAGTGATGAGATGTAGGCAGGTATTGTGCATACTATTATCTTCCCCACTAAATGCCTAAATATGACAGAGGTACATTGGGTTGGTCCTATTAAACCCGTAGTGACTGCATCTACTATAACAGAATACCTTTAACTGAAGTGGTAATGGTCCACCATCTCTTCAGATGGAAGGGTTCTGGACCCAAGGTTTCTTGGAAGCGTTAGGAAAGAATAGGATAAACGGCTTCAAAAATGGCCAGGAAAGATTAGGAATAGAATTAGAACTATTTCCCACATGAGAAAGGTCAAATCACCTGGATATGACCCAATGAACCATATATTTCCTATATAAATTTCTGCGACTGAGGCCTAGAGGACTATGGGTGTTAGAATCCTACCTCTCACTGGGGCTGCTTAGATGGATTGATTTGACGCTAGAATATGAATAGCAATGACACAATGTCATTTATATAGTTCTAGGTGTCCATAGGGTAACCCAATAATATTATAATAACGTGAAGACGCATACATGTATACAAATCGTAAGTTATATCATGCAGCGATAATGTGTATATTACACAACGTGGATATGTGTCCCTATACATCTATATCATAGTATGTGCATAAGTTGGAATAATCCCACATGATTGTTTCGTGAAAAAAATAGAAATGACAGATTTTGGTCTTCCCTTCATGTTTGTAAGATTTATGAATTCGATTTGCAAATGTATGTGACACAATTTTGCATTTCACTTTCAGAAATGTACTGCAGATACTATCAGTTGATTTGTTATTTTTTCCTCTTTCAGGAATTTCAATGAAAATTAATGTAGGCAATTAAATTTGCAGCTTTACTCAACTTTTGTCTAAATAGGCGCACCTTATCCTTACAAGGATAAGCCCCTAGTGTCCCTTATACTCACTTACAGGACCCATCCCCTTTACCACTCTGGAGGTTAATTCAAAACATCCTGGGATCGCAACCCCAGCGATCTTAGGAATAATTCTACCTTATCCTATTAAGCGATCTTAAGATTAGACTGTGTTCACATATCCTAGCCAGCACTAAGATCGCATCGATCTTAGCCTCAGCCCTCCTACACTATTCCAAGAATAACTGACTAGGCACAGGGGTAAGAGTCCCAAAATAAAAGAATAGCTGTGGAGTCACTCTTCTTCACAAGAGTGTTTATACCATTGTTCCCCATCCACATAATTATGGGCTAACAAAAGTGTAGTTGACCCTGTACAGTATTCAAGAGTTGTTCCCATGAATGTATGATTTATGCTCGCCTATTAGAAGCATTGTGCCCCCCCCCCCAGGACAAAGAGAGAGAGAAGGGAAGAATTACCTTACAGTGCACTTAATGCATGAGTAGCCCTAAGAACCCTCAAGGACTCTCAGTAAACGTCCTCCCTCCCCTGTTTATGTAATCAGCAGGCTGTTCACTCTTTCGATCAGGAGTGTTCCCTGTGAGTGCTCTTGTACTGAGGTGAAACCACTATGCAATTCTTTCACTAAGATCGCAGTGATCTTAGTGCTGGAAAAGGAATAGTGAAGTGATCCCAGGACTTACTATGCTTGACAGGCCTGCAATCACTGCATTAGATAGGGTAGACTGGCCAGGTCTTATGATATGTGCCTACACTAAGATCGCTGGGGTTGTGATCCCAGGATGTTTTGAATTAAGCTCCTGGGGGGATTGTGAGAGCTTTGAGAGGGTGATGGGTCTTTGAATTTTAAAAAAAAATCCACTGACTAGAACAGAAGATAAATGTCAATTTTCATTTTCCCTCTCATTTTCACAAAGTCTAGGTGTGCCTTATATGTGGAGTGCACTTTATACACAGAGTATTATGGTAGTCATTCAATGGCAGTCATTCAAAAACTGTGTATCTCTGCAATGACTTTAGAAGTAAGCATCACAACAATATTTAATTGCTCAATTCATGAAATAATTATAATCTTAGATACCGCCTTTCACAGACCTTCACTCTCACTGTGGCCAAGTTGCTACACAGAAGTCAGGTCTAGCAATGCTTAAACTTGGAGCTGACTGGCTTGTTGCCATATATATTGTGAACAGACAGTAGATGGAGGGGGATATGTGTTGAGTTATGATCAATGAATGGTTTGATTCTAAGTTAAAACTAAATATTAGGATTGCTAAAAGATTTATACTTGGAAGGACATGTCCAGGCATATATGTGTTTCCTATGTTAAGCAATAAAATCATGCTGAAAATCTGACCCCATATTCTCCCACAGTCCTAGATATAGGTCAATGGAGAATCATTGCCTACGCCTAAAAATAGTTTGTTTCCAGTCCCCCAACCAACCCTAGCAAAACAGATCTCCCGATCTACTTTGCACTTTCTCTATCTAAACATCTGTGAGAACAGTCTTCACTAGGCCTTGGCATGAAGTGAGTGAGCAGAATCCTTGGTTAAACCTATGGTAATCTCCTAAAAACCAACAATGCCAGCGCCTTGTAAAAAGAAAAACAATGTCATATGATCAAAACAAACTGAAGGAAATTGATGCTGATGGCAGACTGACGACCATCAGTCACTGACGGACTGCATAGGGCAGCGTCACTAGGGTTGTTGCTTCTCCTAGTTCTATCAGAGCTTGCAGTATGCTATTTTAGTTCCTACTTTTCCCGAATATATGAAAACTGATGGCCAAAAGCCAACATCCAACAGAAATGTTGGCCTGTATATGATGTCATGGCCTCATTTACCCATATATGGGAGGTCATGTGACCCTCTATTTTTCACTATGGTCTGGTATTTCATATGTGAAGACTGCCATAGGCTTAAATAAGGATTCTACTCTCTCACTTCATGCCAGAACCTAATGAAAATATCTACTCTCTAAATAATTATCCTATTTTGTAGGTTTTTCCAACAACGCTACGACGGATCTGAGAATTTCCATCGTAATTGGATGGACTACAAATCAGGGTTTGGTAGTCCTACAAGTGAATTCTGGATTGGCAATGGGAATCCTCACCAGCTAACCAAAGATGGAAATGCAAAACTGCTAACAGAACTTGAGGACAAAAATGGAAACACAGCGAATGCAGAATACACTACCTTTAATGTAGAGAATGAAGCTAATAATTCTGCCTTGAAGTCAGTGGATATCAGGGAGGATCAGTGCCAGGTATATATATATATATATATATATATATATATATATATATATATATATATATATATATATATAGACCTAATCTTTTAACCCTTAAAGGGCCACACCCCTCATTAGATCCCACACCCAGAATTTCTTTATTTTAAGAATGTAATATTTTCTATATAATTATGTACGTGTACACATTTCTAAAGTAAAAGATAGTCTAAAACCAGACCAAACCATTCAATAATATCCATTAGATATTCATTTCTCACTCTTCCTTTGTCAGTGCAGAGAGAATCATATTTATTGGCAAAATAGTCAATGAACAGTATTATGGAAGAACAAAGGTGGATGAACAATTATTGTTGGGAATCTATTTTATTGACAAAGCAAATGTACAATATTTATAAATGAGTTTCTAGCTTAAGACGAGGATTCCATCATGATAGAAAATGAAAGGTTGAAGCAGAATATCTAATCATAGACAAATAGTGAGAAAGGAGAGGGATTCATGAATTCTTTATGTGCAGGAGCAGGGGTGAACAATATCCACCGAGTGCATGTCATCTGGAGTAATATCAAAAGCTCCAAAAAGGTCTCTGCTCCACTATCCCAGCCAGGAATAAGATCAACCAGCCTCTAGATCACTACAGGCCCGCCAGGAGGGTCTTGCCAAATGATGACGAGGTAGTTCCTCTTAAATTTTTTTTCAGAGAGTAGCTGAGGAAATGTCGATGGCTTAACTCGTTTTCATAGTATTGACCAATAATCTTGCACTAGACTGTATGAAAAACACTTTTTGACTAGTGTAAAGAAATGTGCACATTTCACCCAAACGATTTTATAAGAAGTTATTTAGCAATACCAAAACATGCACGTTTTATTTTCTGGTTTTTGTTTGCTTTTGCAAGACCCTCCTGGGACCCCTAGTACTAACTATGGTATGCGACTGCAGGAGGGTGTTGCTACTATTGTAAAAAGAGCTGTGAGTATGTGCCCTCTTTTCTAAACAAGCCATGCACTGCTTCACCTATGTACTTGCACTCACCATATTAGTCTCAAAAGTCACCTGCCTTGTTTAAAATAGAGAGAGCTGCACTACCAGGTACCTACTCATGTCACACGCTCTATAGTTAATTATACTGACTGACTTCTCCCAACTAGGTACCTACTCAAATCCCCCTTTTTTAGCACTGTACTTGAATGACTACTTGTGAGCAACAAAAGGGACAAGTTATAGCTACATGAAAAGAAAGGACTGGAAACAAGGGCATTTTTAGCCAGCTCTTCCTTTTACTATAGGAGCAACACCCTCCAGCTCTCCCAGTGGAATAAGACAGGATTAATGTAATAGCTGCATGTCTTACATCTACAGAAACTTGTCACCCAGATGCACACAGGAGTATTCACATGAGTTAGAGATATGTTATTGATGAGTATATGACTACTCATCCGCACTGGTTCTATACATTGGTTCAATGAAATGTTTACCTATATCTAATGAAGGTTACTTTCCTGACGGCAACAGTCATGAATACAAGCTAGGACAGGAAGGTTTCAAAATAAATATAACAAAACTGAAAAAGAATGAGGAAAATCCTGGTTACTTCCTTATACAAAGATAGAATTCAGACTGGGGCACATTTTATATGATTGACATTAGAGTGTCCCCTTGGAGAAGGAAGTAGAAACTAGGCATAACAGACAGCTTATACATTATTACACATTACTGTAACACATCATTATTCGCTGAAAGAGAGAGTGGTCCACCGCAACTTGTAGTCACAAATGGTTGGTTTATTCTTATCCCTTCATGGAGGAGCATTGGCATATCTTAACATAATTTTGGCAGTGATTTATAAATAACTGAATTCGTTCACTTAAAGTTGTAGTATGTCGAGAAAGCAGCATTGATAGCTGGTTGGCCAACTTTGATCAACCATCTTTCAATGACCTGTGCCATGTAGTAAAGACCATTGAGCACTGGCAGATTCTTGGCCTTAACGCTATGGGGAATTTCGTCACTAACCAGGTTGAAGGCCATAATGGCCATCAGGGTACAGCTACAGGCTGCTTACAGTGGCTAGCCCCGTTTTGAGTCCAATTAGGCTGTGAGGCCATGATGTCACAAACGTCAGCATCTGATGGAACTAGAAAGCAAGGGACCCTCAAGATACTGCCCATATGCCATTCATCAGTGACTGGCGGCCATCAGCTTATTTTGTTTAGCTATATACAGTTCCATCACGGCCTTCAAGCTGAAACAGTGATGGTAACCCCAAAGCGTTAAGGCCAAGAAACCGTCAGTGCTGCATGCTTCAGGGTCTTTACAAAGTGTCCATAGGGGACATGTAGTTCATGCTATATAGCGTCACAGAGTCAGCACAGGGGGAATCATATTTCTAAATCTAGCTTATCTCAAAGGTATTTTCAAAGAACCATATTTCCTGAAAGGTGGAAAAACGAGGATGTGTTTTTTTTTCCCAACAGTTGTATAACAATGTTGATTACTAATAATCTAAACTCATTAAACAATTCTTTATGTATTATTCTTTACAGTTTCGACAAAAAAGATGAGACCCTTTTATGACCTTTTCTTTTTTGCTACAATATCTGGCAGCATAATTGGCTTTGGTGAACAAGCTGAAAGCCATGACTGCCCAAAGACTTGCCACTGTGATGTTGATGCAATGCAAGGGACACTCACTATCAAGGATTGTTTATCTGAACCAGGTGATGATTTGTACAAGCTGTTACAAGATCACTCAATTTGGTATCTGAGGATAACCAATGCACATTTGTCTAGTTTAGGTGATATCTCAAATCTGCACTCACTGATGTTCTTAGAACTGACCTATAACAACCTGACATATCTACCATGTCAACTTCTAAGGTTTTCAAATCTGTCAAAACTAGTTTTCACACACAATTATATGGCAACTGTGAACTGCTCCATATCAGGGTCTGAAATCTCAGGGCTGCAGTATCTATACTTAGATAACAACTTTCTGAAGTCAGTGCCGTGTGAGCTCTCAAGGTTACGCAAACTGTATAATCTGTCTCTGTCACAAAATGATATCCAGGCAGTAGAATGTGATATGTCAGATCTCAAGAATCTGAAAGTTCTCTTACTAGACAACAACAGACTTAAATCAGTGCCATGTGAACTTTCAAGATTATCCAGACTCAGTACATTGGATCTATCTCATAATGATATCAAGGCAATTGACTGCGACATGTCCTTAATGGAAAACCTAAGATACCTGTTCCTAACCTACAACAAGCTGAAGTCAATTCCATGTGATCTGTCAAGGTTATCCAATCTTTTGGAGCTACATCTGTCACAGAATGATATACATGAAATAGACTGTGATATGTCACAGATGGTGAAATTGCAGTTTCTGCACATGAACAATAACAGACTACAGTCATTCCCATGTGAATTGTCAATGTTGAGTAATCTAATAGAACTCAGTTTAGTAAATAACTATATCCAGAATGTACATTGTGATTTGACAGGGCTAATAGAGTGTACCGTTGTGTTCCTGAACTTCAACAATCTGATTTCAATACCATGTCAACTGTCAAAGTCACCTAACCTGACTGAGCTGTACCTGTCAAATAATAACATACAGTCAGTGGAATGTGACATGTCACAGTTCAAGAAGCTAGGTATTCTAGACCTAGACTACAACAAACTTGGGTCACTGTGTGATCTTTTAACGTTACCTAATCCACATTTTCTATATCTATCTAACAATGGGATCACCATGATAGACTGTGACATGACAGAGCTGAGGGAGTTAGAATATCTGATCATGGATAACAACAGGCTACAATCATTCCCATGTGAAGTGTCAAATTTGTCTAAACTGCGCTGGCTAGATATGTCACACAATAGCATCAAGATAGAAGACTGTGGCATTTTGCAGCTGAAGGAATTATTGTTTCTGTACCTAGACTACAATGAGCTGAGTTCATTTCCATGTGGACTGTCAAATTTGACAGTACTAGCTAATCTCTCTCTGTCACACAATGACATTCAGACAGTGGAATGTGATTTGTCAAAGTTGTATGATTTAGGCCATCTGGACCTTAACTACAACAGTTTGGTGTCATTTCCATGTGAACTGCTAAAGCTACCTGGCCTGTCTGAGCTATATCTCGCACATAATAACATGCAGATAGCGAACTGTACCAACTCGCCACCCGGAGCACTGAAGTATCTAGACCTAAGTCACAATATCCTCTCAACACTGTCAGTAACCAAAGGGACAATGATAGTAAATGTGTCCTATAATGCAGTTAGATATTTTGCCAAACAAACTGGTCAAGAACCCTCTTGCAAAGACCTCCCTACGTATTATTTGCAAAATAACAACATCACAAACATAATGAATATATTTGAAGGATGGGCCCTCCCAATTAGAGATTACACTGAACTTGGTCTGTGCATCAGAAAACTCATGAAACACTTCTCTGGAAATCCACTCATTTGTGATTGTACAGATTACCTATTTTACCATTTTCTCCGAATATACACAAAGGTATGGAATAACCCCTGCAGTACCCCTATTAGGATAAAAGGTAAAAACCCATTGTCAGTGTCACTTGACCAGTTTGTATGTGAAGTGAGAGACCAATGTCCAGCAGGTTGCTCATGTGTCAGAGTCCCTGATTTCCAAACACTGAGAGTTTCATGTGATGGATACACTAAATTGGAGCTGCCAAAGGAGATGCCAACTTTGAAGGATGGGGCCTTGTATGAGTTGTACTTTAGGGGAAGCCATCTTGCATCCCTTACCTTCAGGCCATACTTGGCAAACACAACAAAGGCAATTTTTACCCAGAGTCCTATTTCAGAGATACAAGTAAACACCTTTGAAGCATTGGCCAAGAACATAAAGGTACTCTATATAAATAATAACAAATTGCAATCCTTGCCTAATGGGATCAATGATATCAAATTTTCATATCCAGTTGAACTGAGACTTGATAACAACCCTTGGGAATGTGATTGCAAAGGTCTTGCACTAAGAGATTTTGCTATGTCAAAGTATACACTCACAAAGAATCTAGAATTCATCAGATGCCATTATCCTGCTGAAGTAGCAAACACCAAGGTGAATGATCTTTCCAGGAGCTATTTCTGTCACAGTGATAGCAGAAATACCCGATTTCATATCACAATTATTCTTGCTACCTGTTCTATATTGCTAATTATTTTTATTAACATCTGCATTCTAAAATGCAGAAAAGTGGTAAGAGGTGTTCCAATGAATATGCACCACTATAACAGAGGTGGGGAGGTGGATGAACATGATGATGAGGGGAGGGTTTTTGATATCTTTGTGTCATATGCTACCGAGGATGAGGCGTATGCAGGTGAATGGCTCATACCAGAACTAGAGAGGAGAGGATTTAAGGTATGTTTCCACCGTATACATTTTCTTGGTGGAGTCCCAATCCATGTTAACATGCATCAATGCATCATTAAAAGTAAGCGGACATTGGCATTTTTCTCTAGAAACTTCCTAGAGAGTCCTTATAGTAGGTATGAATTTGAACTTGCTCAGTCAATTGACATTGACGAGGGTACTCGGAGGTTGATTACAATCAAAGAAGCTACCCTTGACATGAACACACTTGACCCTAGTTATTCCGTGTATTTTCACACCCATACATTCATTGAACAAGGTGCTGCCAATTTCTGGGAAAATCTGCTATTCACAATGCCACAAAATAAACTTGGGGTTGTAGAAGAACTTGAAGTAGATGAGCATGCAGTATGAATGATAAATGCCTATGAAATGTGTCTACCCATATGTATAATGTACATTACTTTAAAAGTTACATGGCCCAATTACTGTACATACCTCCGCGTATAAACAACTTTTTGAAGGTGAGCGTCGACTCTTGCTGTTATTTTGTTGTGTTTTTATTTCTAAAAAATGACATAAGATAACTTTTTCATCAAACATATGGAATGAAACCTGTTATATGCTCACCCAGTTTACTTGAATACCTTTATACATAATACTGAATAAGGGTGCAAAATGGAAGATGGTGAAATATAGACAATAGAGCAAAACCTTACAGCTGAAGTCTAGTGATAATAATTCCCATGCCTCTTCATCCAACAAACCTCACATGGTTTTATTTCCTAGACGATAACCTTCGCTGTGCCCCACTGGATCTAAATGTATAAAACCGAGTGTTGTGTCCTAGCTATCCACTGAACTGTGGTCTTGTATACTGTAAAAAAAAAAAAGATGTCAAAATAACGGCGCATTCCTCGTCCCAAAGTTACCAGAGAACTGTCATTATGTTCACAGATATTCCTTGTACATTTGTGTACCACTGTACTGCCACCTGGGGCTTCTTATAAAAACTACAATGGATCAGTGCTTTACAGTTATCGTGGTCAACTGTTCAGTTTTACGAGGATCCTTGGTTTATTCAACAGTTATCTTTTATAGTGTATCCTCCATGTGCTGGTAATGTAGGACAGGGTGTTTGTATTTATTGGTTAACACGATTTATCATTTGTATGCTTGCACTATGTTCCAAATATAGTACATCTGGCTTGCAGCCTTATGGTAAATATTCATCTACAATCACTTTTTAGTTCCAAGTAGAAATAGGGAACCCCAAAGTAGTATAGTGTTGTAGTAAGTCCAGTACCTCAGGGTACCACCATACAGGAAACTGAGGACATGCTGGTTAATTCCATGTGTACACATAGTGGTAAAAAAAACTACCACTATGCACCTCTCCCGGTGAGCAGGAATTATACTTCAATTCTGGGCATCCATACTAAAAATATAGGTCTCTATAGTCCCCACTTTGATGACTCTATGTGATCCTGTTGATCACCTTGCGTCATTACTTTCTGCCACACTGCAAAAATGGTGTTTAGATCCTAAACATAATTCTAAACATAATCTTGTCCCCTTTTTCTGAACACAATATCATCCTAAACACGTGAAAAGTGTTTAGAGAAATGACATGTTTAGCTAATTAATGTGTTTATGCTATAAAGTGTTTAGGATTATACTAGTTTTCCTTTCTGATTTGAAGAATTTTGCTTAGATATTTGATTTGCTTATCTATGCATACTATGATATTGTATTTGGGGATTGGCTTATGAATAAATTTAGGTTGAGGACCCTATGCATCATTCATGCCCACTTTCTGAATGGGATCAATGCACCTTCATCTACAGGGACAGCTATATTGTCCAAGTATTTCATCTATACTGTATCGAACCCATATCACATCAGTGCCAGGGCCCGATTGTCAAATACAACAGACACACAGAAAGGATTTTGCCTTATATATTTTCTTAATTCACAAAATGGGTGTC
The DNA here is from genome assembly GCA_949317995.1 of Acholoe squamosa. Taxonomy (NCBI): domain Eukaryota; kingdom Metazoa; phylum Annelida; class Polychaeta; order Phyllodocida; family Polynoidae; genus Acholoe; species Acholoe squamosa. The sequence continues at coordinate 31,156,445 of OX439052.1, read as the reverse complement.
CAAGCACTAGTTGCTTCCCCCTGGTGCATTAATAGTAATGCCATAGGATGTAATTGCATAGCCTCTTATTGTTAACGTAATATACATACTGTATTAGGTAAAACTGTGATATAGGAGAATACTGCAATATATATAACCAAGCAATAACAGATGACTGCATGCAGAAGGTCAACTATAGATTAGAGCTGACACCTGATGTATATTTTATGTCTAAACACCAAGAAATATTAGTGTTTAAAAGCTAAACACCTAGTTTTCTGTCTGTTAACAGTCTACACATGTAAACATGTTTAATGTAACTAAACACCTATTGAACCAAAATGTTTAGATTTTAAACATGTTTATACCTAATTATTGACTCCTATCTGCAATCCTCTTAGTAGATTATTGGCGTTTATAAGAATATTATCACACTGGAATATGAAGTGATGAAAAAAAATATATTTGGCAAAATGATCAAAGGCATTGGCATGACACATTTTGAAGATAGACACCCGTTTTGTCATAGAAACTACAGTTCTAATCATAGGGACTAGCTGCAACTCTTTGATCTTGATCTGGTCAGAAAAGTAATCTGCAATGTTCACCCAGGGTGATCACATGTAATTACTTAGAGGTCACGGGGTACTCCCCCAATAGATCACAAATAAGCTTGGGGGAAAAGGCGATCACAGATTACCTTTCGGAGCATAATATTTTCAGTGCATGGATGTAGTACGAGAGCAGCTCAGTATAAAGTATCAGATGAATGTACAACTTTCAGAATATTTTATTCCAGGTATGTGCCTATCTTCGGATATCAGACTTCACCATGGGAAATAAACAAGGTAGGCTACTGGTTACTTATTGGAAGTACCTGATGAATACCATTTAATTGCTTAAAGCTTGTCTAATGCTTAAATATGCCCCGGAGGTGAATTAAAAAGGGTCTTTTCTTCTGAATCACCTTTCTGATCTGTTGTCCAGCATTCATGGATGAACTGGTCTTTCAACTTTAGTGACAGAAATAGAATGTTGATCAATTATTTGTGAGTTCACCTTTATGTCTCTCGACTTTCACTGTAAAAATCCTCGATCCACAGCTTAAAACATTTCCGAAGTGAAACCCTTTATCAGCAGATGATTCTGCAAGTACGACCAGACTGCAAGATTGGCGACTTCTGGCCGAATGAGTACCTGGGCACTGTAAAGCCATTCATTAATGACATGTTTAATCAATTTCAGGAAAACATGACCAGTCTAAAGAGGGAAATAAACGCCTAAGAAACACTGTCACTCTTTGAACCTTGAAGGTAAGAGCAGTCTTCATGGACATAAATAGACACCCTTTTGTCTGTTTAACTTTAAGCTTCATCGACAGACTGTAAGAAGCATACATATAAAGATAGATAGATTCGACATTGGACAAGGTCCATCATTCCAACAGTGTCGTATTAATAATTGTTAATAATGTTTATGAAGCAGATCCATATACATTAGCGTCTGAGGATGCCGCGTTTACAATCAGTGTGAACAATTATGTTAAAGATATATACACCCAGGTGAAAATATCTAAATCACAAATCTAGATATAAAAAACAGTATGACTCCTGGTGCACTATATGTGGCCATAGGACATTAATTTGAATCAACAACAGCAACTGGTTGATAATTATGTGCTCATAAGAGGTCAATGACCTCCTATTACAGCATCTATATATATATATATATATATATATATATATATATATATATATATATATATATACTGTTCATTCAATGTTGATATGTCAACGTTGAATTAACTGACAATGTTGAAGCAATGCTACATCAACAAGGAATCAACAGAGCGTTGAATAAGAAGTGATTTGTATCTTTTAATTCATGAAACACTTGATGTATGCCCAGGGATGAATGCCAACTTTCAAATTGCACTTGATCGTGTCAACTTTCAAATTCAACCATTATTTTTCAACCTTCCATCAACGGTTGATAGCCAAATTCTATCTACACTATATCAACATTGATTCGACATGAGTGTCGTCACTGGGATATACATAGTTTAAGCAAAGGCTCCACTTTTTAATGCAGCCAGTGTAGACTATTTTGTTGACTCTGGTTGGTCTGAGAACCAAGAGAAGATATAAACTAAAACAAACAGAGCAAATGCTTTGAATGGATATTGTATTTGGTGGATGCCAGTTTCACAAAGTAGGAACTCTGCTATACTTGGACTAGATATATTGTGTTGTCATTATTTAAAGTATAGCTGATCTATTGTCTAAACGTTATTTTATAGACAAGTAATGCCAACAGCCAAAAGTACACAAAACACTCTGCCATACACTCGGAAACGAAGTATATTTGACTATTCTGTGACACTCTTTTCTCTACTGTATATAATACATGCCAGGGAAATGAAAATGTTATTCACCAATTTGATTGTAAAACCTCCTTAAGCCCTTCTTCACCCTGCTTAAATCTACACTCTTGTCTAAGGTGTCGAAAGTCAAAAAGTCACCACTGAGCCAAGAACCACATGCCAACCCTCCTCCTGTGGTAAGATTTCTTCTGTATATATATTGTAGCGTTCCGAACCCCTGTCGTCTTAGCTCTATGAAAAGGACCACGAAGACTCCGTCAACTATGATATCAACACTGTTTATTGCCTGGCTTCTGGCCACACCATCTAATCCGTCGGTGAATATCGCCTCTCCGTATTCACACTTGGGGGTAAGCCTTGCTATGTGTCTCGACCAGCGCGTAACCCGGACTGACTGTCGGAGAAACATAACCACTATATATACGCTTACCATTTCACCGACGCTGGCACCGTTTGGCACGGTGCCAGCGCTGGGAAACACTCCCCCAAGCACCGCCAGGGTTGCTCGCTCCTAACATGACTCCGGGATCGGCGGGTTCCACGCCCCCATGCCAGGATGGTTTCGCTTCCACCGCCTCCCCCTCGGTCTACGCCACACTCTCCCCAGCTAATCAACAACTTACGGGGTAGAAGTGCAAAATTACCCTCCTGCGGATGGGTGTCTAATTTTGAATAAAACTATTACACCGGTCCCCTAGGTGTCTCTGTTATTAATAGTATATACACAATGGAAAAAAGGACATAGTCATACAGTGATAAGATAAACTAGCCCACTCCTGCGAGTGGCTTCAAACATAGTAAAATGACTGCCGTTCCCTATGCAGTATATAGTAACAACAACTTGGTAACATGCCTTTATACAATAATATGCAGCTCCTTGGCCGTCCTCCGACTGCAACACAAGGTGAGTAGCCCCTTTTAAGTATCATCTCCCACCTTCCATGCTTCGTCTTGGTGTGTCCCCCTAGCGTTAGGTGAGGTCTCCCCGAGGACCTAGGCCCTTACCGACCTGTACTGGTCCGCCCGCAGAAGCTTCCTCCACCTCCCCCCCGCCTGTACTGGCCACCGTCCCGCCCCTTCTCCGACAGCAACAATCCTGACCCGGTAGCATCTCCGCACCTTCCCCTATACTGGGGAGGGCCCTCCTTCCTTTCTTGGAACACGCCAAAGGTTGACTTACCCTACTGTTTAGCGGACTGGTGTTCCCCGGGGCTGCCTCTTGCCATCTCCCCTTCCTTCTCCTCCTCCTCGGGACACTCCTCCTCCTTCTCCGTCTGCTTTCCCTGAGGCCAAGCCTGGCCGCACCGAGCGCACAAACCTGACGGTGTGGCATCACCATACCGGGTTCTAGTCACTTGCACGAGCTCGTAATCTCCGTTGGGTAAGCTCTGTATGGCGGCTGACATGATCCCTCCAGGCACCACTTTAAGGTCGGGTCCCATGGTCAGCGGCTGGCGCAGCCTTGTTGCATACTCCCTCATAGACCTCCTTCTGGCAAGATAGATAATTTTTTTCTACATTTGTCTCTTGTTATGGAAATTGCAGATAAAGAAGGGCTTGAACAATGGATTATGGGGGACATAAATATAAATACCTTGCGTGAAAAACTACCTAGTACTGTAAAGCTAATCGATGCTTGCCGATTTAACGGCTATCATAAACTCATTAATCAGTGCACTAGACCCTATAAGATTATTGTATCATGTTTAGATAATATATTGACTAATTACAATGAGTCTATTACATCTGGTGTCTTGAATTTTTTAGTAAGTGATCATCTGCCTGTGTTTGCTGCAAAAACAAGAGAGAAGGTTGACTATATCAAAAAGAAAGTTTGGGTGAGAAAGTACAAAGGTTATGATGAAGAAACTTTCAAAGAGTGGCTAATAATGGCAGACTGGGATGTTTTTTATGAACTGCACGACCCTGATGGTGCTTGGTCATTCATTGAAAACTTGATAATTGAATACTTAGATGAGTACTGTCCTTGGTCTGAAATTGAGATTGTGGACAGAAGAAATAAATGGATGACACATGACATCTTATCAATGATAAATGAACGCGAGGACAATGTGGAAATGTTCTCGAAAATTAAGGATGATTATTATCTCAATAAAGCCAGGCAGCTACGTTGTAGAATTAATAAGGCTATCAGGTACTCAAAGGCCAACCAGGTCAAGTCTGTACTGGAGGAGGCTAAGTCTGACCCAAAGCAATTCTGGAGAGTTTTAAATGGAGTTTTGAAACCAGAGGTGCAAATTGCCCCTCCAGAATTGATAGGTGATGATGGTTTTATCAAGTCAGAGCACGAATCTGTAAATTATTTAAATGATTATTTCTCAAATATTGGTGCTAAACTATCTTCAGTTTTCACAGATAATGGTTATCCTGAGCGTGTATTAATGACTGAACCTGTTGATCCAACTGAAATTCCTGTGCGAGTTGAAAAAGGCTTTGTTGAGATGCTCAGAAAAGAAATAAATGTTAACAAAACTTCCGGAATTGATGGTATTAGATGTGATATTTTGAAAACAGCACTGTTATTTTTGTTAGATCCTGTTACTAGGTTGTACGAACTGAGCTTCACTAGTGGCATATTTCCTGAAAAATGGAAAAGGGCAAGGGTGAATCCAATACCCAAGCCCGGTAATATAAAGTTAATCACCAATTGGCGGCCGATATCACTATTACCTGTACCTTCCAAAATTGCGGAAAAAATAATGTATTGCCATCTAAATGAAATTCTAAATAAGAAAAATGTTATTTCTGCAAAACAATTTGGTTACCGATCAGGACTGGGGACTGCAGATGCAGTCTTCAGACTCCTGAGTGATATCTATGAAAATAGAGATAGAGGCCATTTGACTGGAGTTTGTTATCTTGACCTACGTAAGGCGTTCGATTGTGTTAATCACGCCTATCTTGTTGAAATTTTAGGACAACTTGGTTTACATGACACAACACTAAATTGGCTAATGAGTTACTTAACTGGGAGAAGCCAGTATACTAAAATTGGTTCCTTTGTTTCTAATGAAGCCCCAGTACAATTTGGTGTCCTGCAAGGGTCTGTATTGGGACCGCTCTTGTTCATACTATATATAAATGATGTCAGTGATGTTCTTGCTGATTGTAAACATTATCTTTATGCAGACGACTTGGTAATATACAGCTCAAACAACAAAATTGAAACTATAACCAATAGGTTACAAACGGCATTAAATCGATTACAATCCTGGTTTGTAACCAAGAGGCTTACTGCTAACACGGATAAATCCAAAGTTGTGTGGTATGGTTCATGCAAAAAGTTACCAAAGTCCAGGGGCCAAAAACTATATTTGTATAACAAAGAACTTGAAACCCTGAATAACTACTGCTACTTAGGACTAAAGTTAGACAGTCTATTGAGTTTTGAACCTGCGCTAAAGGATTTAAATAGTAAAATTAACCACCGTCTTTTTAGATTCAGTAAATTCAGAAACATGTTATCTGAAAAAGTTGCTGTAACAGTCTATAAAACCACCATAATGTCTGTTTTTGATTATGCTTGTTTTGCCTACGAGGGGGCTAATGAAGGCCTGTTAAAAAAGTTAGACAGAATGCAGAAGAGAGGCCTGAAAATTTGTTTCAGAGGTTTGGATCTTAATGAAGAAGAGCTCCATGAACGGGCTAATATCCCACTCCTGATGAGGAGACGACAAGAATTATTGCTTAGCTTCATGTACAAATTATCAAGAAATCCAGATTGGGTCGATGAGGAAATTAGAAGGCCAGGTATGAGGTCCGAATCAAAGATCAAGATAGTCATTCCCAGAGCACGTAACATGGGATTCAACAACTCGCCGCTATATAGAGGAGTTGAGTTATGGAACAATCTCCGAGCTGATGTCCAACACAGTGAAAGTAAACTTAAATTTAAAGCAAGAATTAGGCAGATACAAGACTTGTCCAAGATGATGTTAATGGGTGATGAGCTGAATGAGCTGGATGAGTAATATGAAAAAAGATACAGGTTAGGGAGCTGTTGAAAGACTACACCTTATCCTGATTGAGTAGAGGGAGCTGTTGTTTGCTGACTACACCCTCTACTAGAATTTATTCATGTGGAGCTGTTGAAAGACTACACTGCATGAATTTCATCCATGAGCTCACAGTGACTATACTCTCATACTGTATATCTGCTGATCATCTGTTTAAGATATGTTTTGTACCTACTGATCTGTCCATATATATCCTATTGGTATAGTGTAATACATGCTAGTATAAAACTTGTTGATAGTAACAAACTGGTGTATCATGCCTGCTGCCCTTCTTTTTGAAATTTTATTGTAAGATTATAGAGGTTGCTATTTGTGTACATAGTATATACTGTTTGTTACATAGATTTTATTTTTTCTGTTTATATTATTGTTCTCATTCTTCATTGTATAAATTCCCATCTTTATTCATTGAACTATGTGCAAACAACCACTTAATGTAATAACTGAACGAGGATTATTGTCTAATTTTACCACTTTCTGTATGAATAGTGACTTGACAATAAAACATTTTCAAACCTCAAAAAAAAAAAGCTGCCGGCCCAGTGAAGTCGTTGTGCCAGGGCATGGAGGCTTCTGCACACTCCTCCTCTCCTCCTCCGCCCCGACTCCCCCCTTCTGGTATCGCTGTAACTCCAATTATCCCCTGTGTTGGTGCCACACCGCCGTCCTCCATGTCCACCACGGGTGCACCTGTTACCACTACCACCCTATCCCGTGTAGTTGGGGGCAGGTGCAGTTCCTTCACCATACTTTCCACCACCGTTTCTGTGCCAGTCGAAATTCCCCCTTGGGTGACTTAATAACCAACCCATCCATGCCCACAGTAACCGTTCAGGGGTGGCGTACCAGACGGGGGGATGTGGCTTCCGCATGTCCTCTCCCTCCCGATGGTTTGGCCCGATCCTCCCCTGCCCTCCTCCATGCTCCCGCAGGCGGAGTCTGCATAAGTAGTTCTTCTGTGCTCTGCCGACTCACTCCCCCCACCCCAGGAGATATAAACACATCTTTCATAAGGTCACTGAGTCCACTCTGTTCCTCTCCTACCACCTTCTTCTTCTGTGAGGACTTACCCCTCTTCTTGTCTTTCTTTGGTACTGTAGCGGCCCTCTTCTCCGCCTCCTCCTGTACCTGTCTCTCTTGCTCTAGTTTAAGTTGGCGGGCCCACTCCGCCTCCTCCTCCCTCTGAATTCTGGCTTGCTCCTCTCTCCTCCTACTTTCTTCCTCCGCCTTCTTTTTTCTCCCCTCAGCCATGACTTCTCTGAATTTCTTTTCCAGCTCGGGGCATCCCTTTACCAAAGGGGGAATATCAACTTCCTCCTCACCAGGATTTTCCCCATCGGGGGTCTTAGTAGCCTGGGGAAGATCCACTCCTTTGGGATCACTGTCCTCCACTTTAGCTGCCGATTGGGGGGTGGTCTCTGTTTCAACTAGCGTCGGCTTGGGTCTATCCTCCGACAGTTGGTACGGCGGGGGTTTATCTGGGCTGCTATCCAAGCCCCCTGTTATCTGAAAGGAGTTTTCTTTAGTAGGGGACGAGTCAGCTTCCTCCGCACTGTTGGCCCCTGATACATCCTCATACTCCTCCGTCTTAATAAGCGAGCGGGGAATAGGTTCCCCAGCCATTATAGCTTCATATTCTCTCTCTATGCTTGGTATGTCCAATTTATCCACCGGCAGGTCCCTCTCCAGTCTATTTAATGTCTTAGTAGGTGTCTCCCCCCCCTTGACTGAATTTTTCCATGATTCTATCTAGTACAAAACGGAGCTTTTTGTCCTCCTCTTGGGACAACAGGTATTTCCCCGACTCCTCCTCCCGCTTCATGTCCACCAGGCTCCCTTCCCCTTTTTCCCCGTCTTCCCCTTCCACTGCTGAGTCTTTGCGGGGTGATTTCCTAGGTAATTTCTCCGGCGCACCTCCCTCCCCCTCCAGAGGCCGCTTGGCCCCCTTCCCCGCACTTCTGGTCACTACCCCGGTGTCAGGGAGGCCCTCCCTCCCGGTGGGACTGGGTAGCCCGACCAGACTCTCCAGAAAGCGAGAGGCCTTAGCGACCTCCTCCTCATCTTCTGAGCCCAGACAGATTCCTGGTGATAGTAGTGACAATATGGTCGATGCCGGGGTCGCCCCGCCCCGTCCCTCGGCTGAAGTTCCGGGCTTGGCCACGTCCCCCGCCTCTCCTTCTCTGGCGGTGCTCCCCTGAGCCGATCCGGCGGCAGACTCCCCTGTCTCGCTTGGAGTGTCCTTGGCCAGTCCCACAGGTAATAATTTGGCCTCCCCCGGTGGGCTCCACGGCCACAGCTCCCGGTGGCCACGCTGGATGTGCTGGAGTAAGTCAGACAGTCTATCTTTGGATACCATATGTTCACACCCGGGGCACTGGTAGCCCGGTTGATATTCACTGTGCGAGTTCAGGTGCCGGGTCATAGCATACTTGGTTTTAAACGCCCACCTCTTCGTCCCCCGTGGGTCCAGTCTGCACTTCTCACATCGGAAGCGGGGCACCTCGTTCACTGTCTCCATTGGCAGAGGCTTCTCTTGCTGCTTAGGTCCCATGATCAGGTATTCTGGTGTCGGCCAAAAACTAGTCGGAATTGACAGTCCCCACCCCGCTCCGTCATATTTATGGGCCCCCCGGCCATCACTCTGCCCTCTTGGGGCACCGCCCTCCCCCTCCCGTCGACCAATCAGGGGCGAGTCCTTCTTCGGCGCACGTGCGTTCTCAGCTCCTCTTGCAGCGGACCTGCTCTCATCTTTCCCACGGTTATTCCCCTTCTCCGCCTGGGGCCCGTGGGAACCTGCCTCTTGGCGTTTCCGGTCCCCCTCCGACCTCCTATGCTCCGAGCTGCTTCTCTCCGAGTGGTGCTTCTCCGAGCTCTGCTTTGCCGACCCTGCCCGCCTCCTATCCCCACTCCTGTCCTTTTGTCTGTCATCGTCTCTCCGGCGACGGCTCCCCGACCTGCTTGACGACGAGTGTGGAGGGGACTTGCCAGCCCTCTCCCTCCTCCGTCTGTCCTTGCTTCTGCTGGAGCGTTCCTTCTCTTTCTGGGTTCTATTGGCTGTAGACTTATCCTCCCGAGCTCTGGAAGTACTTCCCGGTAGGTGACCTCCGTTCCCTCTTTCTGTTATACGCTTCTCCTCCCTCCTGAACTGTTTCTTTTCTTCTCTAAAACTTTCTTTGAGAACCACACGCCTGTTATCGTCCGCCATGGTCACCCGAAGTCAGGTACAATTCAAACTTGTGACGTCACCGGCGGGCTGGTTGCTTGGAGACGGGTCAACCGGCGGGAGATATTCCTCCCCAGGGGGCAGCACCCCTACGGCACACTTCACTATAGGGGGCGCCCCCTCACCTCCTGCGGGGTTCCCGCTAGCTGTGGCCTCGTGCGTTGCCTTGTGCGTTCTCCCTGAGCTCTCCCCTCCTCTCTCCTCTCATTCAGCAGGTTTTCCCTTTGAGCTTCTTCTAACAAGATCCTCCACTTTTCCTCATGCTTAGCTATCACCCTCAGCCTCTCGGGGTCGCGCCGGGCCGCCTCCCACACCGCCTCTTTTGCCGCGTTGCGAGCCATCCTAGCCTCAGACGCCCCGGGGTCCTCCCCCACCACTGGGCTCTCCGGGTCATACGCCGGCAGATCATCCAAAGGGGGCTCATCATTAGGAGCATATCCCATCCAGTGAGACATAGCCGCCTGCTTCTCCCTCTCCAGGAAGCTGGAGTACCAGTCATCCCCCATTTTGCTCGCTTTCACCGAATCGGCTGTCTGTGAAGGGCCTTCTGGACTGCGCGTCCGCTTACGGCCCTTGAGCACCGTCCTGACTTCGCTGGTTCACTCGTCTAGGGACTCATCTGACGTGGATGAGACCTCTCCGTCGGACACCGCCCCGTCCTCCTCCGCCGGAGCAGTCTCCATGGCCAGCTCCGCTTCTCCTTCTACAGCCACCTTCAGAGAGTCGAAGTGCACTATCCGGGTTGTCCTCTCCTTCTTAATGCGGTAGACTGCCTCCCCTATCCTCCCCACCACTTCCCAGGGTCCCGTCCAGTAACTTTGCAGTTTGGGGGACAACCCTCTTTTCCTTAGGGGATGATAGTAGAAGACCTTCTCTCCTACCCCTATCTCCCCTGCCTTGGCTCGAGCGTCATAGTTGCGTCTCTGCCTCTCCACCGATTTCCCCAAAGTTTCTCTGGCTACTTGATAGGCTTTGGTCATGAAGAGTTGCAACTCCGACGGGTAACCCCCCTCCCCTCTTGGTTGGGCCAACGGGTATATCAGGTCCAGGGGCACCACTGTCTCCCTACCCAACATCATGGCGTTAGGCGACAACCCGGTGGTTGAGTGTGCGGAGGAGCGATAAGCTGCCATAACAAATGGGAGCTGCCTGTCCCAGTCTCGTTGATCTGAGGCTACCACTGTTGCCAATAGCATCTCAATGGTCCTGCTGGCTCTCTCCACCATCCCATCACTTTGTGGGCGGAAGGTACAGGTCCTGGTTTGGCGCACTCCCAGCAGGGCGATGATTTCTCTGAATAGCCCCGACTGGAAGTTTTTCCCTTGGTCGGTGTGGATCTCCACCGGCGCCCCCAGCCGACAGACGAACTCCTCCACGAACTTCCTAGCTACCGTCGGTGCCTCCTGGTTAGGAATATCATACGCCTCCGCCCACTTGGTGAAGTAATCCGCCGCCACTAGGATGAACCGGTTCCCCGCACTAGACGGTGGCAGGGGACCCATCACGTCCAATGCCATCCTCTGAAGGGGTAGCCCGGCCCCTACATGCCCCATGTTAGCCCTGTGTGGAGCCGGTGGAGGCTTCCTCCTGGCGCAGGGTTCACACCGAGAGCACCACAGGATTACGTCCCGCCGAAAGTCAGGCCAATAATACCCCCCCTGCAGGCGGCGTAACGTCCTATTCTGACCCAGATGGCCCGCCAACGGTTCCCCGTGCACCGTCCTCAGCACCTCCTCTCTTTCACCGGCGGGGACCGCGATTTGGAAACACCTTTGCCCTGCGCGTGTCTCCCACCAACGCCCTAGAACCCCTTTTTCTTTGGTTAGCCGGCCTAGCTGTGCAAACCAGGCCCTAGTTTCATAGTCCCAGCCTCGGCGCTCACTCTCATCAGGTAAGTCATTGGTAGCCATCCATCCTGCCACTTTACTAATCATTTTGTCTTTCTTTTGCAGCTCCTCCCAGGACTCGGCCGCTGGAACATCAGGACCCTCCACCGTCGGCGCATCCACCCCCGCCCGCGCAGACTGTTGTGATCGCGTTACTACCTGGCAGAATGTGGCCTCTTCCCCCTCCTCCCTCCCACACTGGGAGCAGGGTCGCCGGGAGAGGCCATCCGCGTTACCATGGAGCCTTCCCGGACGGTGGTGGATGATAATGTCATATGTGCTGATTATCTGAAGCCACCTCGCTAGTTACCCCTCCGGTTCTTTGAAGTCTAGCAGCCACCTAAGAGAGGCATGGTCGGTTCTAACCACCACAGGCCGCCCCACCAGATAATGGCGGAATTTCCGGAGCCCAAAAACAATGGCCAGCAGTTCCCTTTGTGTCACACAGTAATTTCTCTCGGGTTTAGTTAGGGTGCGGCTGCCGTACGCTAGGACCCTTTCACCGCCCTCCTGCTCCTGACCTAGTACCACCCCCAGCCCTGTGTCACTGGCGTCGGTGTCCATGACCAGCTGGCCATCAGGTTGGGGGAAAGCCAAGATGGGGGCCTTGGTCAGTTGGTCCTTTAGCTTTGCGAAGGCCTCCTCACAGTCGGGGGTCCACTTGAATGTCCTGCCCTTCTCCGCCAGAGCGCTCAAAGGCTTTGCTATGGAGGAGAATTCGGGTACAAACGCCCTGTAATATCCTGCTAACCCCAGGAAGCTGCGGACCTCCGACACCCCCGTCGGCGTGGGCCAGGACTCCACAGCTTCTATTTTCTCTTGGTTAGTGCCCACCCCCGCTTGACTCACTACGTGGCCCAGAAAAACGACTCTCCGCCGCGCCAATTGACACTTAGAAGGTTTAATCTTGAGCCCCGCCCCTTCCAGTCTCTCCAACACTTCCCCCAATCGGTGCAGGTGTTCACTGAAGGTGCTAGAGAACACCACGATGTCATCCAGGTAGACTAAGCAGGTTCTCCATTGGAGGCCACGCATGGCTACTTCCATAACACGCTCAAAGGTGCCGGGAGCGTTACAGAGACCAAAGGGCATTCTTCTAAATTGGTACAAGCCTCGGTGGGTAGAGAAGGCTGTCTTTTCCCGGTCCTCCTCCTCTATATCCAATTGCCAATAACCACTGGCTAGATCCATGGAGGAAAACCAGGCCGCCCCGGCCATGGTGTCGAGGCAATCCTCCACCCGGGGAAGAGGGTAGGCATCCTTCACTGTGGCAGCGTTTAATTTCCTATAATCAACGCAAAATCTCATAGTCCCATCTTTCTTCTTTACCAGCACAACGGGTGAGGCCCACGGACTGATAGATTCTTCTATTATCTCCGCCTCCAGCATCTTGTCCACTTCTTCTCCGATCAACTCCCGCCTGTGAGGGGCTAACCGCCTGGGGGGCTGTTTTATCGGGGGGTGGCTGCCGGTATCAATGCGGTGCTTGGCGAGCGTGGAATGGCCTCTGTCGTCTTTTCCCACTTGGAATGCCCCCAGATGCCTCCGGAGCAGCTCCGCCAGCTCCCTCCGGCGGTGAGGCTCGGTGCCCTCTACCAAATCAGCTATCACTGTCTCCTTCTCCGATTCCCCTGGACCCTCCACCATTCTACACCACTGTCCTCCTCCTTGGGCATGTTTCCTCTGGTCTATTCTTTGTAAGGCTCCCAGTGTCATCTCCCGGTAGATGATGACTGGCTCCCTTCCGGGCTTGAGGACCCTAACCCACGCCTCCCCTTTTTGCGGTCGCAACAGACTCCGCCCTACCAGAAATGGCGGTTCTCCTTTATGGCCAGCCAGGCCCTCTACCAGCCCTTCCTCCCCCTCGTCCCACGGCCCGTCCACCGCCCCTTCCAGTATGGTTTCTTCTCCGGCAGCGAGGACTGCAGCTCTCACACTCACAATGCGGCAGAGGTGGTCTTCTTTAGTCCATACTAACCGTTCCCTGGCCACGTCAATCACCATACCATTATCTCGGAGGAAGGCAGCCCCCAGTATCCCCTCCGTGCCTATGTCACCGATGACGAAGACGGCCTCCGTCGCCCTTCCCCCCAGCGTCAGTTGTGTAGAAATTTCCCCTTTTAGTGCCATGGGCCTGCCATCCACCGCATACACAGTCTCCCTGGTGGGCCTTTCTCTCCCTTTCTTTCCGTGCCTGTGCCACCATCCTTCGGAGAGTAGATTAAGCGATGCCCCGGTATCCACCAGTAGTTGCACCGACGCCCCTTCAAGCTCCCCTTCTACTATCAATCCGCCTCCGCCTCTCTCCTTCCTTCCCTGTACTATATTACGGGGGCCATGTTCACCGACCTGTACCCTGCCCTGGGTAGAGGTCGATATTAGTTTTCCGCCGGCGCTCCTTCCCTCTTCTGTACGGGCCTGTCCTCGCCCCTTTTACTCCTAAGGGGGCACTCCCTTTTGAAGTGACCCTCCTGCCCGCAGCCAAAGCAGGCTGTACTGCTCTTCTTCTTCCTCTCCTCCGGAGGGGCCTACCCCAGCTTCTTTACTAATTGCTCCACTAATTCAGCCATCCGATCCATTTTGTCGGTGTTAGTCTTAAGATGTTCATTAACTGACGCATCGGCCGCCCTCATCTTGTTGTGACTAGCCTGCTCCACCGCCAGATAAGCCTCTGCTCCGACGGCCGTCATCACCGCCATCTGTAAGTCCTTTGGCTGGGACTGGTAGACCCACTGCCTCAGGGGATTACTCAGGCAGAGTAAAAACCTGTCCAGTGCCAATGTGTCGGTTGTACGGGCGTCAGCCTCCGGGTAGGCTAGCCGGGTATACTTCATCAGGTCCTCTTGGAGCTCCTGTAACCCCTCCCCCGGTTTCCTTGTCCGGAGAACCGCCTTATACGTCTCCTCCTGGTTAGTGGGCTCGAACCTCTCCACTAGGGCCCTCCGAAGTTCGGCATAACCCTCTTCTGTGGCCGGTTTCCGCCCAGTCAACAGACGACGTGCCGCCCCCGTCAGGCTCAGGCCCAAAAACATTCCAGCCTCCGCCGGGCTCCAACCGTTAACTTTGACGCATAGATCAAAATGGTTAAGGTAATCAGCCAAGTCCGTTGTACTGTCATATTTAGTGGGCTTCACAACAGGTTTACCTTTGGAACCTCCTTCCCCGTCGGCTCCCCCATTTCCTCTCAACTTCTCTAACGGCTTCCAACTTCCTTCTCCGCCAAGGCCCTCCACCGGCGGTGCCCGGGACGCCATCTCACCCTTTCTGTCCAAGTTTCTCACCTCCTCCTTCAACGTTTTCGGTAGGTGTCCTCTCTGTTTATCCTGTTTACATAACAGCTCCTCCGCCGGCCTATCTGTTCCTTTATGTCTGATAGTTACTTCCTCGTCCACTACCTCCAAGAGGGTTCCTCTCACCCCTAGTGCCTCCGCCCCTTCCAGATCACCAAAGTCCGGTTCATCTATCAACGGATCCATTTTCTTGTGCGTGGGGTCAAACCACCGCTGTCACCAATGTAGCGTTCCGAACCCCTGTCGTCTTAGCTCTATGAAAAGGACCACGAAGACTCCGTCAACTATGATATCAACACTGTTTATTGCCTGGCTTCTGGCCACACCATCTAATCCGTCGGTGAATATCGCCTCTCCGTATTCACACTTGGGGGTAAGCCTTGCTATGTGTCTCGATCAGCGCGTAACCCGGACTGACTGTCGGAGAAACATAACCACTATATATACGCTTACCATTTCACCGACGCTGGCACCGTTTGGCACGGTGCCAGCGCCGGGAAACACTCCCCCGAGCACCGCCAGGGTTGCTCGCTCCTAACGTGACTCCGGGATCGGCGGGTTCCACGCCCCCATGCCAGGATGGTTTCGCTTCCACCACCTCCCCCTCGGTCTACGCCACAATATATATATATATATATATATATATATATATATATATATATATATATATATATATATATTGCCAGTTATTAAGGGCATAGATGACCATAATGGTCAAGTCTGGCGTTTATACCAGGAGCTTAATTCAAAACATCCTGGGATCGCAACCCCAGCGATCTTAGTGTAGGCACATATCATAAGACCTGGCCGGTCTACCCTATCTACTGCAGTGGTTGCAGGCCTTTCAGGAATAGCAAGTCCTGGGATCACTTCACTATTCCTTTTCCAGCACTAAGATCACTGTGATCTTAGGGAGAGAATTGCATGGTGGTTTCACATGAGTACAAGAGCACTTACAGGGAACACTCTTGATCGAAAGAGTGAATAGCCTGCTGCATATATATAGAGGGGAGGGAGGACGTTTGCTGAGTGTCCTTGAGGGCTCTTAGGGCTACTCATGCGTTAAGTGCACTGTAAGGTAATTCTTCCCTTCTCTCTCTTTGTCCTGGGGGGAGGGCACAATGCTTCTAATAGGCAAGCATAAATCATACATTCATGGGAACAACTCTTGAATACTGTACAGGGGTCAACTGCACCCCGTGCTCTTTTGTTAGCCCATATGGGGACGGGGAACGATGGTATAAACACTGTTGTGAAGAAAAGTGGCTCCACAGCTATTCCTTTATTTTGGGACTCTTACCCCTGTGCCCAGTCAGTACTTCTTGGAATAGTGTAGGAGGGCTGAGGCTAAGATCGATGCGATCTTAGTGCTGGCTAGGAAATGTGAACGCAGTCTAATCTTAAGATCGCTTAATAGGATAAGGTAGAATAATTCCTAAGATCGCTGAGGTTGCGATCCCAGGGTATTTGAATTAACCTCCAGGGTTTACTCTAAAATTGTAATGTAATTACCTTGTAAATCCATGTAAAATAGAAGAAATCTGTCCGGTTCTCGACGGTAACCATGTTTAATTCTTCTTCAATAGTTGGGCTAGATACAAAATCTTATGTCAGGCGTGTACTGTACGGACTGACTTATAGCACCCCTAGGTATATCAGCGGTAGGCCTATCTTACATACACAGGGCGCGTCCCGAGGTTACCGGCCAACGTGACAAGTTGTGTCAACATGGGTTCATTTAGCGCGTAATATTCGAACTTCATTATCAGGTGACGGCACCGTAAAATCGTTCAACAACTTGATAACCATGGTATAAGCTAGTGGAAACTATTACATCATAGATGCCAACTTTATACCGTGTTACGAACTTGCTGTATGAGCCCTCCTAACAGCAGCAGGTTTTAGCCACAAATGACATTCACCAAGTTTAGAGAGCCGTTTCAATTGCTTCTGTCATTCCAATCGGGTACAGAATGCTGAATCAGTGTTGACAATTACTTTATCAAAGTTGATCAACCAAATGTAATCATTGATTCAAAATTCTTATGATTATTATTTTTGCCCCGAACCAAATTAATGTTGCCATGCAATATCATTGGTTGATCAAACAAATGTCAGCATCAATTTGAAATTTTAATCAAAATATTTTTTGTCCTATCAGCTACATATCCTTGCTGAAAGTCAGCTTCGATATGAAAATGTTTTGGGTGACATGAGCAGTGTTCTAATCTACGAATTGAGGGGTTATCGTTTCATGGAATAGCATATCATTAGAAAAGTATTGGTACTGTGATATTTCTTTGAGGATTAAGCCCTTCATGTCTGCCTTTAACCCGCAAAAGGTTAGCTATATACAAGGGACTTTCTGGCGGTGCAGTACAGGTGAATATCATAAAAAAAAACTAGAGATAGATTGACAAATCATACCTTCCTTTGGGTTTAGAAATCGTCATCAAAACCAACCATCCAAGGAGTCATGTATTCTGAAATAGATCATGGAAGGACTGTTAGATGTATGGATATGGATACTGGCAAGGATGTCCACGCAGATGCAGCAGTAAAAAAGATGGATACCAATGATGATGTTCCCATGTATGCACAAGTGAATAAGCAAAAAATAAACAAGAATGTATGTGCAGATTGAAAAAATGGATGCTAATATGGATGTCCCAGAGTAGGCAGGAATTAAAAAGCGCGATGCTAAAATATAATGACAATGCAGAATCATCAGCTCACGCAGGGTCTTCAGACAGAAGAGGCCAGATAACATCTATGCCGAGGTAAAATATAGACCATGGGATTTATAATTATAATATGTCAAAAATAACATTGGTAAGGTATTTATGAAGCTTAAAATGTACTCCGAGGAGAGGGGGAGTATGTATATGCAATAAAGAGAAATAATAGTGTGCTAACTCTCTACGTTTGCTCTTGCATCTCAGTTCCTTTTCCACACGGCAACAGGCAGTGTACGGTAACCATGGCAGGTAGATGTAGGATAGTAGCATCAATCCATTAACCTTTACCATCTTCATCAACCAAAGGTGTTTAAGCACAATATCTGGAGGGCATTTCAAAATGACAGCAATCGTCGTTATTCTGAAATGTGCTTCTGGTGTCTCAGTCACCCTCATTCAAAATAGGAATGGTACAAAACTATCAATGGTCAAGATGGTCAAGGTATAGTTTTGTGCATTGGGTTCGCCTTTCTGTAACCCCTTTTAATCGCATTTTTTTCAAATATATAATTAGGATACTAAAAAAAAGAATATTGCCTCCAATGTATTCACCTTGGGTTTAAAGGGTTGTTTTAAGAACACCTGCTAATGTATATAACATTCTTTAACCTTCACAGCCGAATTCAATTGCCAAGGACAAGATGCAGCCAACTAAGAAGACAGCCACTGTCAGCCCTCCGCCAGGGGTGAGTTCAGCATACATGACTTGTACAGTTTGTATTGTAGGTGCCTTTCAGTTATAGAATGTTAGTTGAAGGTATGTTATAACAGGAGGCTAATTCAAAACATTGATAGACTTTCTAGGGGTAGGTATGGCTGAATACATTCTATTCCCATCTGCTCTGCCCATTGGTAAGCATGGAATGTTTTTTTTTACTTTTGCTAGGCAACCCAGGGGTCCTAGGTAAATGTCACTATGACCAATAAAATCTGCAGGATCTGTTTACTGGGGGTAGGTATGGCAAGGCACTTGGAAATAATTTTCAAAATGTTTAGATTTTAGAGTTTTCTATTTCATACGATAGACCAGGTCAAATCCCTTTTCATAACATCTTTAATTATGATCCTATGATATCCAGCAGAGGAGAAATGGATGAAACCGTGCAAGGTTGTAACAGTTAGTTCCTTCTATGGAAATGTATGTGGACTACCATTAGAAATTGGAACCACCATGATTGCTTGCCAACTATCAATCCTATTCATTCAGGGCTCTCAGCAGAGGTTGTGCATGGTATCATAGATATATATGCTATAAGATATAATAATGTATAATCCCAGAATGTACATGTGTCTGAGATCCCTCAACCTTTGGTTGGTTTCTATACAATTCACCAGGTGGTGCTTTAGAATGCTGAAGGGTCTTGCAAGGGTCCAGTGCCTTCATCATTCATGTCCACCAGGTGGTGGTACTGCTCTAACAGAAGAACATTGTTAATGAGAATTCTCTAGTGTTAACTGGCAGAGAATAGCTGAGGTGGGGGGGGGGTGCATCTTACATTGTACACTCCACACAAATAGTAAAATATTCAGTATAATGAGGATTGAGGGGAATTACACAATTCTCACTAGTGGTCTGTCGTTTCTGTATCTTTCCCCATTACGCTTCTATTGTCCTTTTGTGATACATGTATAGCTGTGGGAGCAGAACTCATTTTTATCAAATATGGCTAAGTCTAAAAACACCCTGCTACTAGTCTAAGGAAGCTATAAAAGCATGTACATGACCATTTGGATATGTAGAATAGGTTTATCATGTTTAAAAGTTAGTTTGTTGCTTATTTCAAATAGATTTTCATGGTCAGAGTTGACCTGTACTTCTGAGGAACTGCCATATTAAATGAGGTAAAGGAAATAATCTTTAGAGGTGGTTAGGTCATAGTCTTATCCAATACCTTTAAAATTAAATGCTGCCCACCCTGGTATCTATGTTATTCAATGAATGAGAATCAAAATCCATCAGCTCATCATAGGTGGTATGTCATAAGGCAGAGATATAAAGGTACACATGTCTCTACATAAGGGTACCAATTTCTCACTCTCACTCCCATGACTGCTGTTTTGAAGCCAGTGGTGCGTGACTTCAAAGTGCCTAGTATGGCTATATACCTATTAAACGAATTGATTTTCCCATTGCTAGACATAGAATGTTTTCATTCACTGTTGCTAGGGAACTCAGGGGTGCTAGGTAAATGTCGCTTTGACCAATAGAACCCCCAGTGTCTGTTTACCGAGGGTAGGTATGGTGAAACCTTAAATACTGTGGCTGCTTAGAGCTAGTGAACTTTGGGAGAATGATTGACGGCTCTGACCCAAAGTCATCTCATGAGCTAAGATCAAACGTCACACCTGTCAATCATCTCCAGATTTTGTGGATATTTTGATATGAGCTCAGATCTTTATCAGCCCCTAACAATCATATGGATCTGGTGAGCTTTAATGGAACCAAATTATCAGATGCATAAAAATACATCCTCTTTAGCTTTGAACAGTAAGTGAAAAGCAATTGGAACATGTGGAGGCCTGTAATAAAACTAAAACCAAATGCATCAGATATCTATAAACAAACTTTATTAATGACACTCTCATGCATCCACCAAGCTACCTTTAGGTCACAACTGCTATAATAGGCTCTTGTGGTCTATTTAGGTATTATTGCAAAATGACACTGTTATGGTCTAAGATACCTCTGTATATCGTTTAGTATTATTCACAAAATATACTACTCTTCTTTGGACTTGATGGAGTGCATGACTGTATGTTCTGTGGACTAAAGGCATAAACTGGCTTACCATAGGACCCTGGCAATTAGATGCAACATTTCCTTCAAACAGCTTGACTGAAGCTGTAGAGGGTGTAGAGGGTGTGATAAAGCGTCCCTGCGATATAGTTCATAATTTTTGGATAATTTTTATTTTAGACACTGGGTCTGGGATATGCTGAACTGTCTCTGACGACTGACCAAAGCACTCATAAATTGCGACCAGAGAAAGTCGTGCTAGGAACCATGTATTCTGAGATAAACCACGTGAGGACTGCCAGAAATATGGATGTAGACAATCATATGCAAAATATGGTAATTGACAGTGACATCTTTGGGGATACAGAAGTCAAAGAGTTGCAAATCAACAATGATGTTCCCGTCTATGCAAAAGTGAGGAAAGCCAAAAATGATGTCCCTGAGTATGCAAAGGTGATGAAACCTCATAATAGCAATGATGTCACTGCGTATGCAGAAGTCAAGAAGCCACAAAATAAAAATGATGTTTCTGGGTAAGCAGAGGTAGAAAAGCCACATTGTTACAATGATGATTCTGAGTATTCAGAATTGTGGGAGTCACATGATAATGATGTGACTGAGTATGCAGAAGTGCGGAGTCCACATAAGAACGAGGGTAGCGCTGGGTAAGTTGAAAATTTATGCATTCCTAGATAAATCAGCGTTAGTTCTTGATCATCCAGCATTGAATGAGTTCCATATTCAGGATAGGGGATTATATGGATAGAGTTCAGGTGAGTAACTCATCAATGATACACCCCAGAGAGGTATATGATGACCTGCACTGATGCATTATAAGGAGCATGAATCTGGAGGAATCATCTGGTCCCTAGCCCTGTAATAATATAGATTGATGGATCCAGGTTTATGTTCCTTTTTGATCGGTATGATGCATGAACAAAGCTTTAGTCGTTCTGACATAATGACAAATGTTACATTAAAGTCAATATTCCACTGGACTCCGGTGTCCCAGATTTTTTGCATATGGAACGATCGGCTAAAGTTTGGAGGGCTAAAAAGGCAGCAAAAAATTCTCTATGCCTTAAATAGGTCAATGTTTCCCGTTCCAATCCAATGAAATTAAACATTTTAGATTTCATGGGGTTGAATCATTTGGGCTCTCAAGCAAATTGGGTCCAATGGAATATACATACACACTTCAGGCAAGAATACATCTTTTAAAGTGGTAGAACACATAATACATATTCATGGACATGTGTATACATAGAGCATATTTTCCCTCTATTTACAGGCTTCCTGTCAGTGTGGATGTAGAGAATGGACTGGAGGTGTGTAGAGCAATGGACCAGGAGGTGCAGGTACATCCTGTAGTCAGGTCAGGGACGTTGGTGTACAAGTCAACCTTACACTGGAACAAGAAGGACTACCACCCCATGCCATGGAGGAACAGGGAGGAGGGAGGAGCATAGATTAACAGATTAATGCCATTAGTCTAAAGAGATAAGTCTAATGACATGACAGAGAGTAGGGCAATGATAGAAAGACTGGTTTCATTTGAACTTTATTAGATGACAATAATGCTTTCCATGAGTAATCATATTGAAGTGTATTCCTTATAATGAGTAGATAATGGTACCGTAAACTGGTAAACACTATGATGTTTCATCGTTCAATAGAACTCATGGAAACCTTACTGTATAAACAGGGCCCAGGGTTTGTTCCTTTGCAACCCCATCACTGAGATTTTCAAGAAGATTCACAAAAAAAATGACAGATGATTTAATCGTAAAAATTAACAAATGATTTAATCATGCTGGGAATCTTATTCCCGTAATGTAAGGGAACGATTATATTGTTACCGGTATTGATACCCAGGTGGAGCCACTGCTCCTACTACAGGTGTGTGCTACCTGGACAGGTGTGGGTTACCTGTCAGGTGCTGACCTACATTGCTGCTACCAACCCTCATGCTGGAGGGTCTGGTGCTTGGTCACAGCTGGGGAAAATTCTTTCATCATGGTGGTATGTGAGGCCTGCGAGTACGAATACCATGGAAATAAGAAATCTTGTCCCGAGTGCTCAAGCCCCAACCCTCGCTGGATGACAGGAGACCGGATGGTTGGACATAAATCAGCCGGGGAGAGCGACCAAGCACCCACGGAGAGCGACATGGAGGAGAGCCCACCCCCCCCCCCAGAGGACCCAGACATGGAGCTGTTACAGCAGATTAGGCAGGAGAAAGCCAGAAAGGCTAAAATTGACATACTTTCTAGGAGGAAGGAGTTAGAATTGGAGTTAGCAAGTCTTCGGGCAGAGAATAACCGTTCCATTAGAGAAATCAACGATGGAGTACGTGCTTGGCAAGGGGCTATGGGTGCGTTCGATTCCCAACCTTTATCATCTACCATTCCTCCGCTGGTCCCCAGCAATAATGCTTTGTCAGACCAGGCACAAGCGGCCGAACACAGTACGGTAACCTACGAAAGCGGGGAATCGAACGCACCTGTTCCTTCGCTGGTACCCGGCATGGATGCTCTGTCAGACCAGGCACAAGCGAATCTAAATATTTGCTGCGGAGGCCAAGATGGCCGACCTATCCTTCCTGTTGACAAAGTGCAGGCATTTGGGGCAGCTATTTCAGGCCAAAAAGGCCTTCCGCAGGCCATTAGGGTGGAGAAAATGTACTACAAAGACTCAAATGGTATGTTTCATGAATTTTCTAACCCAAACATTCCCAATATAGCCCAAATAAGCTCAGGAGATCCATCGCTCACCGGAGGTGTGGGTGTCAACAAAGCCTCCGGTGGCCGCACGCTCAACAGAGACCCCTCATACCAAGAATACCTTGCCTGGAGGAAAAGTAGGTCTGGATTGTGCACTGAGACTGATGCTAATAAGGGTGATTCTGCTGCGCTCCAGGGCTTACGTCCGCTTGGTGGGAATGAAGGACCCACACCCCTGGGGGAAGGTAGAAATCCTTTACAGTCTGTGCACCCTCCTAACCTGCCTCAGCGTATTCTACATAAAGGCATGGTGTATGAGGTGGTTCCCAATCAGCAACCCAATCAACAATTGCGATCAACTCAACACACACTCCAAGCTGGTCTAGCTAGTGCCGGCTTGTCCTCAGCATCACTTGGGATTCTGGGGGACAACGCGAGCAGTCTACTCACCGATCCTACCCCCACAGGTATGCCGGACTTAGACTGGCTTAACAACTTTAAAATGTTTTCCGACACCTCAAAACGTAAACGCTCAACCAATAAATTGAGGCCTGATTGTCACATAGATACAGACAAAAAGTTTGAAGACATGAGCTTTCAAGAGTTGATCAATGGTATGAACTGTGTAGCTGAATTCATTAACACTACTGGTTTGCCCCGGGTTACTTTAGACGGCTATCGGGCACACATGAGGTTCGTTTCCCTCAAAGCTCAAGGAGGAGCCTTCCCAGCAAAAGCCCTAGCTAAATACGATCATAAAGTGGTTGATGATGTTATTGAGGGTAAATTAGCGAATTTTGTCTCCGGTTACACCCCAGCCGTAGAGGCTTATTTGAGTGCGGAACACATGACCGTAGTGGAGAATTTGCTGTCAAGGCAAGATCAGGGTTCCAGTCGCGGTAACAACAGACGTCGCCGCAATCGTCAGCGGGGTGGTAATCAGCCCGGATCAGATTGGCCCGCAGACATATGTTGGAAATGGAACTCTAATGTATGCGATTATGATCCGTGTTATAAGAAGCATGTCTGCGCCACTTGTAGAGGCGCGCACAAGAAGAGATTCTGTATGAGTGACGACGTGCAATCGGATAAGAACGCCCGTCAGCACGGCAACCAGCAAAATCAGTGACTGTGCAACCATGCTTATACAGGTTTGGGCATAGGCTCCACATATGCAGATTGTTTGTCAGACCTGTGGCCCAACACTTATGATTTTGTAAACTGCTCAGCTAATATAACAGAACTGTTGTCTTGCTATATTGGTTACGCTCCACTCTGGGATGCTTCACTCCCACATTATGTTGCGGGTATTAGGACACAGTTTAATATTTGTGGCTGGAGAAAAATGCTTTCAGGAGGTCCGACACAGGTTTACGGTGAAGGTGGTTGGGACTGCAATGCCCATTACCTGTTAGATGGGGTTTGTCATGGTTTCAAATTAGTTGATACTTTGGGCCCATCCGATGGCTACTTTTGTAAAAATTATCCGTCGGCAGAGATAGACGCTCATGATTATATCAACGAATTAATCCTGAAAGAACTCAGTATGGACAAGTTGTCAATAGTAGATATCCAGCCTAAATGTGTCCACGCTATGGGAGCAGTGGAAAAGTCCAGTGGTGGTTATAGACCTATTACCGATGCTAGCCGCCCATTGTACGGCAGTATTAATAATTACACCAAAGACACTTTCCATTCGTTTAGCTACCACTCTATCGATGACATTTCTGAACTTATGGAACCAAATTGTTTCATGGCGGTGACAGATTTACAAAGTGCTTATCGCACAGTGTTAATTAGGCCTACGGACCGCAACCATCAGGGGTTATGTTGGAACATTGACGGAAAAAATTGTTTTTTACAAGATAATTTCATGAGCTTCGGCACGAGGGCTGCCCCCTATATATTTAACAGTATATCCGATGCCATAGCTCGCTATGTCAATGCCAATGGTTTTTTATGCCGAAATTATTTAGATGACTTCATCGTTCTTGGTAGCGATTATGAGGAATGCAGGAACGCTCAACTGTTTCTCCACGCTACAATACGCTCGCTAGGCTTCCATATAGCTTATGCTAAAGTTCGATCCCCCTCACAGGTTCAGCGTTATTTGGGGGTGATCTTGAACTCGCTTGATATGACGCTCAGCTTACCACAAGACAAGTTGGACAAGCTTCACTTAGAGCTGCGCTTTTTTGCTGGTCGCCGTAGGGCGACGAAGCGCCAGTTACAACACCTTTGTGGTGTGCTAAGTCACTGCTCAACTCTGGTACGGGGAGGAAGAACATTCTCCCACAGGGTCATAACGATGTTACGAGTGTTTACTGCGAAGAAACGTTATATTACATTGTCGGATTCGTTCCACGAGGACCTGAAATGGTGGGGCGACTTCGCGTCATGGTTCAATGGCTCAGCGAAGATTATCACTCCGCCTGAATTCACCTCACTTGTGTACACTGACGCTTCTGGTATAGGTTATGGTGCCGTTCATGGTAATGATTGGTTATGCGGTCACTGGTGTGACAAGCTAGTGATGGGAAGCGACATTCACGGTCACTGCCGGGACGCACCGACAACGGAGATACCAGCCAATATTAATGTCAGGGAACTGTATCCCATATACGAGGCCTTAGAACGCTGGGGTCCATATTGGAGAGATCACAAAATATATTGTGTTACTGACAACACTCAAGTTATGCATGCCATCAACAAGGGTAGAAGTGACAATGACGCCTCAATGATTTTGTTGAGAAAAATTTTTTGGTTATGTGTTATATTTAACTGTCACTTAGTGAGTATTCATATCCCTGGTGTACAGAATGTTCTAGCGGACGCGATTTCAAGGGCCACATGCTCTAAAGACTTACCCGTATTTCTTTGTTGTAGACGCTAGTCAGCGAGTGCGCCAATTAGACTTGGAAGCAGCCGAGTATAGGTCCAAGGCATGGGCCCCCAGTACGTGGAGGACAAAGGCTTCCCAGTGGAAGCGTTACATAAGCTTCAGTAACTCGATCCTCAGACCAGCGCTCCCCACAGATGCTCAACATATGTGCCGTTATGTCGTAGACATGGCGAGAAGTCTTAAGTATTCGACTATCCAAAATTACGTTAGCGGAGTGATCTCACTGAATATGTACTATGGTTATGATGTCAAGTTTATCCGCTCTTCTTTTGAATTCATTATGACTCTAGCCGGGATTCGCAGGGTCTTAGGTGATCCGGAACCGGTGCGCCCATCGTTCACTTTGAAAGACATACTCAACATGTACAAATTTGTCGACATGAGTCAAACTCGTGACAGAGTCCTATGGACCTGCATGGCACTAAGCTTTAGAGGACTACTCAGGAAATGTAATATAGTCCCAGATACTATCGCAGCTG
Organism: Acholoe squamosa; assembly: GCA_949317995.1. Classification (NCBI taxonomy): domain Eukaryota; kingdom Metazoa; phylum Annelida; class Polychaeta; order Phyllodocida; family Polynoidae; genus Acholoe; species Acholoe squamosa. The sequence goes on along the minus strand of OX439052.1, from coordinate 31,130,068 downwards.
TTGGAGTTCATTATCTCAGGCGCGGAGCGGTTAGTTTCACAGACTGGGGCATGGAGCTGGCCGTGTCTAGCTCTAAGACTATTCAGCATGGCCAGAGAGTACACAAGGTACCAATCACTTATGCTCCCGGTTCTCCTCTATGTGCTGCGAGTCTGGTCAAACGTCATTTGAATGAATTCCCCAGTTCCGACCCTTCAGCTCCGGTTTTTGTACTTCCCAAGAACTCAGAACTGGTACCAGTCACTTACGGTCAATTGCTGAAATTTCTGAAGAGGTTGATGACCTTGTCCGACTTGCCTTCAGAACGTGCTGGCATGCACTCCCTCAGGAGGGCAGGAGCCCTATACATGTACCAAATGGGTCTGACATTGGAGGACATACGCCAGGCCGGGGACTGGGCCGGTATGGCCGCCTTATTGTACCTGACTAAACCTTATCACACACGTATTGAGACGGACATGGTAGTGTCAAGCTGTTTGGGGAAAGAGTGGTCTTTAGGATATGACTCTTAGGCATTATATATTTTCCATGTTTCTTTTCATGATGTTTATTAATTATGTTATTCCTTTACTTGGAGTTGCCGGTAGTTCTGTTAAACTGGCCCAAGTCCATCACTGCGTTATTCCCTTGTCCCTCTCACCGTAAAGGATTAATGTAAGGGAACGATTATATTGTTACCGGTATTGATACCCAGGTGGAGCCACTGCTCCTACTACAGGTGTGTGCTACCTGGACAGGTGTGGGTTACCTGTCAGGTGCTGACCTACATTGCTGCTACCAACCCTCATGCTGGAGGGTCTGGTGCTTGGTCACAGCTGGGGAAAATTCTTTTTTTTTTTCTTTTGTTTTTTCAATAAATAGGCCGGTAGTTCTGTTAAACTGGCCCAAGTCCATCACTGCGTTATTCCCTTGTCCCTCTCACCGTAAAGGATTAATAAACATAGATATTATCCAACTTATTTAATATGTATTTTAAGCACTGATTTAAATGAGCCATATGCATTTACCGGCAAGTGGACCAGAATATCACATGATTTCAGATACATAATGCGTTGTTAAAACATGATATTCATATATATATATATATATATATATATATATATATATATATATATATATATATATATATATATATATATGTCATTACAATTGTATCATTTACAATGAAGAATCCTGTCAATCGTCTCTGAGGGATGGTGGGTGGTAAATTGTATTTTGTCACACAATTTTAAAACAGTTACATCAGTTGTTTATATATGTGACCCATCCTTACAAAATGGTACGGAAGTCGCACATAGAAAATGTTTAGTTATTGGTATATTCATTTACAGCTCATCAAGAGCTTTCATTTGGTATATAACACTTGCATATTTAAACTAGGTGTACCTCTGTGGATCTTCTGTTGGTAAATTCAGTGATATCAATTAAAAATTGATTAAACTGAGATAATTGACATATCAAACATATAATAATTTATGAATCCTATATAATTCCTATGTAATTCTATATAACCAAGAAAACTATATCTATGATATTTTGGCATTGGAGGCTTAAATTCAGTTTAGTAGGCAAGGATTCTGAAAGATATCTACCCATATGTTAGAAAAGTGATAAAATATCAATTTAAAAAAATCTGATATTTTTTACCCTATACCACTTGAGAAGCCTATATCTAGGTTTCTACATGTCATTTCAATTGACTCCGCAAACGTTAAAGTCAATTGTGATAAGTAGACCATGCAATAACGATGTATGTTTGCTAAATAAGTGAGATATGGTTCTAGAAGTTTTTGTATACAACCTCTTTGGTGCATATACACAGCTGACACCTCCTCGCCGGTGGGGTGTTTCAGAAGCCGGACATGATAATGAACATTAAATAACAATTGTGATGTAAGCAGCTGTCATAGGTTGTGTACTGGGAAAACAGAACAAGGCATGATTTCGTGATGCATGTACCATCGTGATGCTGTTATAAACAGTGGTAAAGGGGCAATATGGTGAGCTAGCTATGGTGTGAACTGGTATAGCAACTGGGTTGCGTCTGTTGATAGTTTTCTAGTGAACAAGAAATTAGATTGACGTAAGAAAGTGGCCGTGCCAAACAGTCGGTGTGCAAATGATCAGGGGTGGCAGTGTGTGGCAGGTGGGTGCCTGTATAACGTCATTGCTGTCGAATGTTAGTGCACAGGTGAGCTGAAGCGATACTAATGTATGCATGAGAGGCACACACAGAATGAGTAGTGTTGTAGTTGGTGGTTCTTTCCAGGCTAAATTAAAAGAAATGAATGAATTTCCCATAATGGGGTAAATGTAGCACCTTGCTTTCCACTGGCTTTATATCAAATTGGAATTCAGGACTCTGGTATGTTCAACTTTTCCACACTAGGTGCCACCCTTATAGCTACGTCGAGTGATATTGTGGTAGCATCCCTCCTCTGAACCATACAACCCAGCTTACAACAGACATAGCTATAGGACATTGTCGGCATCAATAGATGGCATATATCTTATACCGCCTTAATGCCAAGAGACCAGAAATGGGTCGGAAATAGCCCAATTGTCCAAGGGTAGTTATTTATTCATAAATTTCCTTCAATGAGAATCAATACTTTGTAGAGCTACAGGGAGCCAAATCTATTTCCGCCATGAATTTCAACATTGCACCCCACTCCACCCCTGGGTCTCACATTTGTAATGTTTTATTAATGTTCTAGTTGTTGCCCATGCCTAACGTCATACCCTTGGCTCCTGGGGATTTATGATGATTAATTACCGTAATGCCTAGCCGTTAAGCAGAGCCCATACACAAGGATGGACCCCAACTGTGAGTGTAATGAATGTAGCTTTGTGCCAGTGTGCTCTTTTTAGATGAGGTTTATATAACTACAGAAAAGCACGGTAATGACCAAAATATCCGCCCTATAATTTTGCCATTTAGGATCAGGCTAAATTGGGGTGGGAAAACATGGAAGTAGATATAGGCCCCACATCCCAACGCGGCAGGTATTTTTTATTATCCTTAGGGTCCCCTGAACTAGATTCATGATGTTAACATTGATTATCTTGGGATGCACTACCGGTTTTTGTTCATTATCCATTTGCGGGTTCAGACCACTTTTGGGTCAATTTTGCTACCATGTTATTCAACTGTTCAAAGGGTATGCTCAGTCCCTAAACTCTCAGACCATCTTACCTTGTCCGGATCCTGAGGCTATTTGTTTTGTTGGAAAGAAGACATAATAAGCTTTTAATTAAGCCTTAATACATGTTTTCAAGTTCAGATTTGAGTGTACCAGAAAGTTGGGAAGATGGAAGATTGAATTTACAAAGTTCCTTTTTTAACTGAAAATTTTAAATGCACACCAGATACATGTATAAAACTTGCTCTTATCCCCATCTAACCACAATATCTAATATGCTTTATGTAAGCCAAACCTTTCTGAGTAATATGAGACATTTTGCAGCATTCCTTATTGACTATGACCCACGTTATTGCCTTGGAAGCAAAGACACTACCTTGAGCCGATATGATGCTGTTCCATCTCCCTCTTTATCTAAATGGATGTTTTTTCCTTCTAAATCGTCATCAATTCTCCTGACTCTTATGTCATGTTTCTACTTCAAAAGAATTAATGGCAAGGCTGTATATGGCTGAAATTCAAAATGGCCGACAATAGATTCAAATGTCACTTTGAATTTCATATTATGTCTAGAAAGTATCTAGTAGGTCCTACCACCCTTTAAATCAGCTTAGTAGAATACAGTGGTGCTTTGGTTTGTTGCTAGGTGGTGTGGTTGCCTAGCAACAGTAGCTATGCATAGCAACAAAGCCTGAAAATATGCTTGAATGTGCATATCTGCATGGGTTCCTTTCAGCAACATACTCCCCTGATGTAAACTTGCATATAACTCTTCTGTGATTCCATCATGGACTAGCAATATAGGTGATAAAAAGGATGCTAGGTTGTGTTGTGGCCTAGCAATAGCAGTTCTGTACAGCAACAATGCCTAGCTTCTTACCTCACAGTATGAACATAGGTAGTAAATGGTTGCTTTGTCATGTGGTTGCCTAGCAACTGCAGCTTTACATAGAACACCATGTCCAAATCTCTGGAGATAGTCACAGATAAGTACATGGTCTCGCCTCAGGAATGAATTGCAACATACAATTCTCAATAGTAGTGTAGGTTAGGAAAAGGAACCTTGATGGTAAAGAGCATCTATAGTCATGATGATGCTAGAGCATTGTTTAGATAGAATAGAGATCTGGATAGGAACTACAGGCTTACTTAACCTTACTGGGGATGATGAGTGCTAAGATCATTGAACAGATCTCAAATGACAGATAATCTTTGAAAGTAAACCTACAGTATTAGGATTCTGAGTCTGGTTGGGTTGAGAGATGATCAATCCCAGAAAATCAGTCTAGTAGTGTGACATTATTGGCCACAATAACACAAGAACAAAGTAGTAAATGTGTGAAATGACAGCTCAAGTTAGAGATAGAGGGGAGGTTATTTTTCCCCAGATCCTGGGGAATAGTTCACTTGAACTCCACTAGATGGGCAGGATACCGATGACGGCGGTCTAGCTAGTCCTGAGGACTAAGGTGACTGGCGCGTCCAGGCTAACCTAAATACGCGGACTCTAAAAGGAGCCTCCCGCGGTGCGCGTAGGTGCGCGGGCGTAGTGGTAGTCCTCAGGACTATAGCTAATAAAAATGCGATGCTTAAGTCCTAAGGACTAAAGCCTAGTCCCCAGGACTAAGAATATATAAGCAAATGTCAACGAGGCCTATAAGGCCTCGTTGAATACGGCAGACTCACCGAGGGGAATGCGATGCAAAAATATTCCATGGGAGTTGACATTTGCATTTATGTCATGGCCCTACGGGGTTAATTTGCTTTAAAATAGAGAAACACAGCTCAAATCTGTTCAGAATCCAAGATGGCAGACACCCATTGAATACGGCCACATTGTATTCCATCCCCCCCATTGAATATGGCATATCCAGTACTGTTCTATAGTAACGGTCGTATTTGCCATGACATAAGAGGATATTGTCCTAGGGACTAATTGTACATTAATCCCATGAATTACCCTGCAGACCGCATGACTTTGTATAAGACTGTGCTGTTAGTCTCCAGGACTAAGCTTTTAGCCCTGGGGACTAATTCGTAGACTCAGGGACTACTTGTTTAGTCCTGAGGACTACAAAAACATTTGCCTAGTCCTCAGGACTAATGCATGTGGTTCTGAGGACTAATTCATTGATTGATGTCTAATGTAGTTGTGACTAGGGATGTAGTCCCCAGGACTTCAAATTTAGTCCTGAGGACTACTTCTTAGTCCCCAGGACTGCTCTGTGTAGTCCCAGGGACTAAAGATACAGTCCTGGGGACCAAGGACTGTGTCTCTAGTCCCAAGGACAATGTTGCAGTCCCCAGGACTGTATCTTTAGTCCCTGGGACTGCACAGTAGTCACTGGGACTACAAGTAGTCCAATGGTGACTAAAGGACTGAAGGTAGGCCTATGGTCCTAGAGCATAGTCCTTGGGACTAAGACCCTACATCCCACCTACCCCTTGAGACTTGGCAGATATAGATAGTCCTCGGGACTAAGACCTAGTCCTCAGGACCGGCTGGACTGAAATAGTAGTCCCTGGGACTATGTCTCTAGTCCCCAGGACTACATCTTTAGTCCTGAGGACCAGGCAGCTACATCTTTAGCCCTCAGGACTTAACAGTTAGTCCCAGGGACTGAACCTTGTACCAGGGTATAGATATGGAAAAGGCTGCGTTGATCAATTTCTAGCCTTCAGAACCATTCTTCTAGCCTGAGGACTACACTTTAAGTCCTTAGGACTAAAGTTGTAGGCCTCAGGACTAACGTCCAATCACCAGGAATGTCTCTAGTCACTAGCACTAGGTCACTAGCACTAGATGTGTAGTCCTCAGGGCTAAAATATCATCCTGAGGACTATAAACTTTAGTCCTCAGGACTAAGTTTTTAGTCCCAGGGACTATGTCTTTCTAGCGTGAGGGCTGTTCCGCGTACCCATGTGGTCGGAAAAATAAAACGTAAGGCCTTAGTCCCAAGGATTGTCCCTGGGACTACACATTAGTCCCAGGGACTAAAGATACAGTCCTAGGGACTAGATTATAGTCCTTGGGACTTAGACCCTGGCTCATAATCATCCAAGAGTAAAGAGTAGCGAATAGTCATGGTGCCCTGGGGATGAGATTCATAGTCCCAGGGACCACCTGTTTAGTCCTGAGGACTAAACTGTAGAACGCCGAGTAAAGGCGCGTTCTAGTCCCCAGGACTAGATGTCGGGCGCGTGGCTGCTGCTGGCCGCTGCAGCGTACGCGGCAAATAGGGCCAGCGCGGACGCAGCAGACGCCTTAGTCCTCAGGACTAGCGAGACCGCCGTCATCGGTATCCTGCACTAGATGGGAGTTTGAGATCTCCAATCATACTTTATATTCTAAATATCTGTATAGGAGAGACAGGTAAAGCATTGGAGTGATAGGGTGCCCCTTGTGAGTGAGGGCGAGAACAGGGGATGATTGTCTCCAATACACAAGCAGGTTGCCAGCCAGTATTCTAGAATGGCTAGTTTGATCTTAAAACCTACTTGTTAATTTGTGTCTATCTGTCAGATGTCTTGATAGTGGTCACACATCCAATAAACCACCCCATGAAGTATTCTGTCCATTAATCAAACCTTCCTTCAAAATGAATTACAGAGTTAGTGGTCAAGTCTGTGATTGTCGTTTAAAAGATGCAATAGATGACTTGGGACTGCAGTGAGCAGCTCAATGTTTAAACCCTGGTTTGCTTTAAAAGATGGCTATAAATTGTCAAAGGCCCTATCAAGAGGTTACTTTGTGGCGAAAGAATTATTGTAAATATTTTCTATTTTCATTTGATTGGACTACTGTTTTTTTGTTATTGTTTATCGTTTACGTGTATATATTCAGTGAATGGTTGTCATTTCATGGTCTGTGGAGTTTAGGATTTAAATTGCAGGAGGGGGCTGGTGATTTCTTCTATTAATTGCAGGAGTTTTGAAGATAAAATTTAATATGTGGAAATATATGAATTACTGGGGAGAAGTGATGTGATTTGTTTGTGTGGGACATGGTTAAAGCCAAAATCGCCTGAAGGTTTTATTAACAGAGATGACAGATTATTATATAGACATGACAGGGTTGGTAAGAGTTGTGGTGGTGTTGGTGTGAGTATTAGATTGGGCTTAGGTCAATATTAAAGGTTGTTAATGAATTTACTATTCAAACAATTGACTATGAGAGCATTGCTATTTTGCTAAGTTTGCCTGGTGAAAAGGATCTTCTAATTGTCTCCATTTATAGAATTCCAAATACTAATGTGTAAAACTTTATTAATTTTTTGAAAAATATTGCTGGTTTTGAGTATAATGGAAACATGGGTAGACACGAAACATGGATCTTGGGTGACATAAATCTAAATAATAAGTATAATGATGTGGATGCAGGATGTAAAAAATTTAGATCTCTATGCCAGGATATTGGCTGGAAAATTATGATAAATCAGGTAGCTCGTCCTTTTAGTGGAACATGTATTGATAATATTATTACAAATAGCCTCGATGTCACAGAAGCCAGTACTGTTTCTGCTTTAATTTCGGATCATTTTCCTGTGTATGCTTGTAGAGGACATGAAAATTTCAGATATGTTTCTTCCACTTACAAAGGGAGAGATTATGGAAATTTTGATGAAAAAATATTTAAAGATTTTTTGCCTAATTGTGACTGGGACTTATTGTACAATGCAAGTGATGATCCAAACTTGTTATGGTCGATGTTTCTTAATCCAATTGAACAATATTTAGACAAATTTCATCCTTATGTAGAAAGGAAGATAAAAAATACAAGAAAGAGCTGGGTTGATGATGAGGTTATGGATCTTGTTTTTGAAAGGGAGGGCTGTTTGCGCTTATATAGTGCAAACAAAGGTGCCAAAGAAAAACAATCCATTAAGGATTGTAGAAGAAAAATAAGGAAAAAGATTAAGGCTAATCAAATTAATGGTATAATGCAAGAGTTACATGAGAGTTTTAATAACCCAAAAAGCTTTTGGGAACATATAAATGACATGTTCAAAAGTACAGGCTCAATAGTCTACCCTGATATGAAACATCATGTTACAGGAGCTGATGTACCAACTGATGAGGCTTGTGAATATGTAAATGATTACTTCTGTAACATAGGCAGGGAACTACATATAGCTTCCGTCGGAGAGGAACAATGTGAAATGGACAATGTTCGGAACACTGATGATATTCTACAACAAAAAGCACAAATATTAAGGTCAATAGATGGGACATCTATTTTGCTGTTAAAGAAATAGACAAAAATAAATCCTCTGGTATAGAAGGCCAAAGAGGAGATATTTTACAGTGTGCCATATTATGTCTATTGGATCAATTTACTCACATTGTTCAGATCAATTTTGACAAGGGCATTTTTCCTAGTAAATGGGCTGAGGCCCTAGCTAAACCTTATCTTGGAGTCAATATTGATAGCAGATTAAGTTTTGACAAACAGATCAAGATTACAAAAAGAAATATTTGTAATAAATTGTTTAGACTTGCTAAGTTGAGGAAATATTTAACTCAGGAACAGAGTATCAAAATTTACTGTTGTACCATTAGACCAATCATAGAATATTGTTCATTTATTAGTACTAGTTGCAATGAGGATGGTTTAAAAGCACTACAACGGCTCCAAAATCGAGCTCTGGGAATTTGTTTAAAATGTAGAATCAGGAAATACAGTGTTAATGAGTTACATGGTTTATGTAAAATTGATCTCCTTGAGAAAAGATTTGACATGCTACTTTTATGTTTAATGTATAAAAAGTCAAAGCCTGTGGAAAATATAGCTCATCATCATAATACACAGTCTCAGGACGAAATTTGTTTTGTTTTGCCAAGAATTATATCTAGACATTATAAAAGTGTCCAGCCAAGGCAAAAGGGTCTCCCAAGGGGAAAAGTCAATTTCTAAATTCAAATCATGAGCTTTTCAATGATGTATTACATTAGAAAATATCTCTGCTAGCTTTTGAGTTATGGCTCTATGAATTTCGGTGGTCATTAACATATCGATATACCAAATAAGCTCTAACTTGCATATTTCCCAAGATATCTTGAGATAAGTATAAGTATGCATAATTATGATTCTATCATTTTCTTATAGAATTTGACCTAAAAATAGGATTTTTACCATTTTTTGAGTATATTCCTCTCTGTGAGTGGGGCTTTCAATAGCATTCCACAAACCTTACCTAAAAAAGTGTATCATATTTAATATTTATAGACCTCCTAGTGGTGATGTTACAACCTTCTGTGAGACTTTATTAGCGATGGCGAACTCTATAGACATCCAAGACACAGAATTTTTAGGTTAGGAGATTTCAATATTGACCTCACAGGCATTCACGCAACTAACAGAAAAAGAGATGAGACTCGCATGATAAAAAATACTATACTACAACTGGGCTGTGTACAATATATTAATGAATTTACCCACTTCGAACCCAATGGACATACATCTCTTCTTGACTTAGCCTGTTCCAGCTCCAACAGCATTGTGGATAGTGGAACCCTAAATATTCACATAGCTGATCATCTCTGTATCTACCTTGTTAGAGCAGCTAGAACCCATGACAAAGTACCTATTTCTTTTACAGGGAGAACTTATAAAAATTACAAGTTGTAATTGGTCTTAGGTCAGTTGTCTCAAACCTAAGACCAATATCTATGCTTCCCCTAATCTCCAAATTATGTGAAAAAATTGTTCACAACCAGCTGATGAGATATCTAACTGTGAATAACATACTAAATTCTAAGCAACATGGCTTTAGGCCTGAGCATTCTACCATATCTGGACTACAGGCATTAACTGATGAACGAGGGAATGGAAAATCAATCAACTACCTTAGTTTCATATCTTGACTTCGCCAAAGAATTTGATACTATAAATCACTCTATTTTATATGCTAAATTAAAGAAGATTGGACTTGATGAAGCCAGTCTTCGTTGGTTTAGATCTTATCTCTCTAACAGGACTCAAGCCACTAAGGTTAATGGTATTTGCTCCTCCAAACTTGAAATCCTATGCGGGGTGCCTCAAGGCTCTATATTAGGGCCTTTATTATTCCTAATATACATAAATGATCTTGATACATCCTTGCAGTTCATGGAATCACAACTATATGCTGATGACACAGCCTTATTCCATACCTATAAAGAGCCCACACCAGATATAGTAACCCGTATGAACCAAGACCTGGAGAATGTAGCAAACTGGTGTAAGAAAAACAAATTATCTCTAAATATCAAAAAAACTAAATATGTAATCTATGGAGCCAATCCTAGATTGAAAAAACATAGAGAAATAAATCTATCAATTAACAACCAGCCACTTCTGAGAGCTTTCAATTACAGATATCTTGGCCTGGAACTTGATGATGAATTAGGCTTCAAAAATCATACCAAAGTTATCTACAATACTCTATCTTATAAAACTTACCTAATGGCCAAATTGAGGAAATATATTACCCAAATGCGGCAAGGGATATCCTGGTTACTATGATCTTACCCATCATTGAATATGCCCAAATTATCTATGGTAAAGTCTACATGACTGGCTGGGAGAGGTTAGAAAGCAGTCTTAAACGTCTCCTAAAATTGTGCTACTACCCTATCAGACAGGAAGGAATAGAATTTATAAGAGAAGTCAGTGGTATCAATACTTTGGCTGATAGATGAGACTTCACACTTTGTATGGCTGCTTTTAAATATATATTCAAATACTGGAAATTATAGATAATAGAGACATAAATACCAGAAAACATGACTCTAAGCTTGCTAAAACTACTTGGCCAAAACTAACAAAAGCTAGACAATCATATACCCATAGAGTAAGTCATAGATGGAATAATTTACCCACAAACATAAGGTGTATTGAGTCCCCAACGGTATTCAAGAGGAAAATAAATGATATGTTATCTACATATAGGCCTTATCCAGCAAAAGCTTCCACCCCCCCCCTCCACAGCTCCATTAACACCAGTTTTATCAAACTCACATGTCTATTTTTCTAATTAAAATATAATAAGTGACATATGGAGATGCTCCTACCAACTCCACCATTGACTCTATAAATATACTACTAAAAGTCAATAATCAACAAACTAACACATATGATTCTTGGTAAACACAGGCAGTTGTTGGCCGGGCTACAAGGCCCTACTGCCTATATATGTTATTTATAGCTTTAAATCCTTAAGAATTTTACTTATTGTATTACTTTATTTGCTTTTGTACTGAAATTCAATTATGTCAATGAGATCTGCTGTATTGCGATAACTCGGACCATTGTGTTCCCCTAATGCAGCCTAAATAAAGAATTTTGAATTGAAAAAAATTGAATTGAATTGAATCCACTATGTTCACTGTAAGTGATGTGGAATGGTAGAAGATACTCAAGGTCTGTGTGCCAGTGGCTTTCAGTAGTATTATCAGGGTCAACTAGTAATTTAGTACACCATGTGTTGGGGATAATGAACTATAACAGATCAACATGCCTTCTCAGGAGTGTCCAGCAGCATAATTCCCAGCAGTTGGGATCACACTGCTATTAGAGAAGTTGAACCAGAATGTAATGTTCAGAGATATGTAAGGATAGATAACACTGGGCCTTATGCTCTGAAGAGGTAACAGATGCGAGAATATCCTAAGAATTGTACAATTGTATTCCAAGCCGTCTATTTCATTTTCTCAATATGTGAATGAAACCACCTTGCACTTACTTCCAGACAAGTAGGCTGCCCAAAACTTTTGGGATAATCAATTAGGCATGCTGTATATTATGGGGCTGTATTCTAAATGTGTGTCATCAGTACCAGCAATGGTAAATTTTGATAATATGACAGTGGTTACAGGAATTTGATATTGGAGCAAGGGGACAGTTGTTAGGAATTACAATCCTGTGTCATCATGGATGATCTGAGATGCATGGATATGTATATACAAAATAACACAGGGTGCAGATGTAGCAAATGACCTTGCAACCTGTTATATGCTTCTATTCTGAGATCTGCACAGGGGAGCTATACATAGAAGTTCTTGAGGCCAGACCATACACTTATCTGTGGCTATCTGTATAGATTTGGACATGTGATTCTATGTAAAGCTGCAGTTGCTAGGCAACTACATGACATAGCAATCATTTACTACATATACAGTGTAATGGCACAGGGGGAGCTATATGCAATTTGAAATCATTGAACTATGTCCTTGAGGGGAGACTATGCACAAGACATAGTATATGCCTATAGGTATTAATCTAGACTTTGTTGCTATGCAAAACTGCTATTGCTAGGCCACCACACAACCAAGCAACCTTTCATCACCTATATTCCTATGCTATGATGGAAGTCACAGAAGAGTTATAGGCAAGTTTACATCAGGGGAGCATGATGCTGAAAGCAAACCATCCAGATATGCACATTTGAGCATTTTTCCAGGCTTGATTGCTATGCATAGCTACTTCTGCTAGGTAACCACACCACCTAGCAACAAAACAAAAGCACCACTGTATTCTATTAAGCTGATTTATAAGTGGTAGGACCCACCAGATACTTTCTAGACTGTACATATGCAATTCAAAGTGACATTTGAATCTATTGTCAGCTATTTTGAATTTCAGCCATATACAGCCTCGCCATTAAATTTTTTTAAGTAGAAACATGTGTATTCTTAATTAGCACCTTTTCTTACATTAGAGTCAGGAGAATTAATAAAGATTTAGCATGGATTTAGATAGAGAGGGAGATTATGGAAATGGAACAGCATTGTATTGGCTCAAGGTAGTGTCTTTGCTTCCAAGGCAATAACATGGGTCATAGTCAATAAGGAATGCTGCAAAATGTCTCATATTACTCAGAAAGGTTTGGCCTACATAAATCATATTAGATATTGTGGTTAGATGGGGATAAGAGCAGGTTTGATACATGTATCTGGAGTGCATTTAAAATTTTCAGTTAAGAAAGGAACTTTGGGATTTCAATCTTCCGTCTTCCCAACTTTCTGGTACACTCAAATCTGAACTTAAAAACATGTATTAGGGCTTGATTAAAAGCTTATTATGTCTTCTTTCCAACAAGACCAATAGCTTCAGGATCCAGACAAGGTAAGATGGTCTGAGAGCTTAGGGACTGAGCATACCCATTGAATAACATGGTAGCAAAATTGACCCAAAAGTGGTCTGAACCCACACATGGATAATGAGTAAAATTCGGTAGTACATCCCAAGATAATCAATCTTGAATCTTGTTCAGGGGACCCTAAGGATCGAAAAAATACCTGCCACGTTGGGATGTGGGAGGGTGCATGGTGGGCCCTATCAGCCCCCAGCCTGATAAGGTCATTCATTCTGCATTGTGCTCAACTCTGACTGACCAATGCTTATCCATAGTGTGAATGCATGGAGGAAACAAGTCATGTTGGGCAAGGTTGCTCAGTTGGATAAAAACCACGCACAATCTATTATGTAAGTATTAAATATTTTCTCATCAAGACAATCAAGGGTTTTATTCCTTAGTAATATAGAGGACGTGCAACAACTGATTTGTTTACAGACTTATGCCACGACAACGTCTACATACACATAATCAATTAGCAGAAAATGGAAAGCAAGGCTGCTCCAAAATCATACATATTTATTTAATTAGAACTGGCATGCCACAACGTACCTGACCAGACAGTTCCACTCCAAAAAGCACGCCTTCCTTCCTGGAATCAGGCAAAATAAGGAATAAATAGAGATGAATCTACCCAAACAGACAACATTCACCAAGGAACATCCTGAGAATAAGAGGGAATCTATCACAAAAAGATCAATACAGCAAGAAATGATAGATTTTTAAGGCAGCTGTCGATAAGGTGTCAGATTTTTCCTGGGGTTAAGGTGATGAGATTAATGGAAATATTTATTAACAGTACTGACTTGCAATATACGCTGAAAGATAACTGTCTTGTGAATTAACCTAAAAATAATTTTATTCATAAAAGAAGTCACCATTTTCTGCTGCATGGGTTTATGACCTTGAAGTATCCTCCCTGATTTATAGCCAGTAATTCAAATAGGTAGCATTTTAAGAAAAGATCTGTTAGGGTTCATTACATTTATTTTTTTCCTTTTTTGGCATCATTTTCCTTTGTGAATTCGAAGCTCAAAGCAGGTGGTAATCGAACAGATGTTGAGTCAGATGGGTGAGTCTACCCACTTAGCATAAAAACGTTTTTATTGGTTTCCCTATTGGTTATTTGGTTGAAAATTGGTTGAAAAATACGTTTAAAAACGTTTTTTGCCAAGTGGGTAATGACTATAAAAACCTTGCCCATTAGTTAGGTAAACTGGAGAGGACAGATGGAGCAAAAGGTCATATATTATATCTAGATTGATCAAACATGGATGAGAACATTTCCTAAATGATGATAATGGATGATAACAGCAGTTCCTTCTACACAAGTCTGAAGTCCGTCAAGTCATTATCAATTTAAGTCTCAACCCTCTCAAGCTTCTTTCCTTTGTGCAGCATCTAAAAAAGTAACAGGAATAAATTCATAAATTTTGTTTTCACAGAGTTTATGGGGATTGCTTCTGTCGATTGTCAGGTCAACTATGACACTGATTATGGCGAGGAAAATACCAATTCACTTACATTCAGAGACCTGTGCAAATCAATCTGTCCCTAAAGCTATAGTTGAGGTCAAGCCTGAGCTGCTCCCCTCTTCATGAAATAATTATTGAGCTCTTCTATCTACCATCCACACATCACTGAGTAACACGCTCCAGCACTGACCATGTACATGGACAGCTGTGATTAGTGAGTTCTGCCTTACGAATCAAATATAAAGGGCAAATACAATATATTGTAAATCATGGAGGGGAGAAAGAAAAGGAAGAGGCGAGGATGGAGTATGGATCCAGTGGCAATTGCCTTTGGCGTGCTCATCTACATATTGACCTTGTCAGGTAAATAAATTGATTTAATGTTAATCCAAAATAGACTTTTTAACAATATTCAAAACCTACCATCATGAAGATGCTATTGATCAATATATGATATAGGCCTACAAAGTATTCAGAATATGACTATTCAGTTTTGTATCCTGAATGCTTCAGTCATGTGGCCTTTTCATCACATTATCTGCAAGTGTACCTGTTGGGTAGCTACACTGCAAAAATGGTGTTTAGATTTTAAACATGTTTAGGTCTAAACACGTTTAAAACCTAAACATATAGGTCAGTTAGGTGTCTCATCAATTAGACATTTAGGAAACACTTTTATTCTAACTACATAAACATTTATGCTAAACATGTTTAGATGTTTAGAGTTGAGACAATTGAATAATAGGGGTTTATATTTAAACATCAATATGTTTAGATACTTGGATGTTGAATCCACACCAGGTAGCAGCACTACATTTGAATGGGCTATCTGCACAAAGTTACAATCAATTGTTGTGACAAATGTCCCCAAATCCCATGTTTATCATGGTTTCATTTCATAGAATGTCATGTGAATAGAAAGGGCAATAGAAAATTTACTAGATTCACCTTACGCCACCAACATTAGCATAAAATAATCAATAAGCTCCATGACTGACACCCATTTGATGTTATTCTGGAATAGATAAGGCAATGTCCTTCCTGCCAAGCTGTTGTACTTTCTCAAGTCTCTCATTCTGATGCAGTGTGTAATACATGTACATGTATATAGCTGTGGCTGACATCTTGGAGACTTTGACAAGTAAATACCTGCTAATATCTTCCCAGTTAATGAGAAAACAATTAAAATATATCTCTTATTTTTTAATGCATACATGTCTGCAAACCTTAACTCTCCATCAAATCATTTAAACATCTAAAGACAAAAATTCATAAACACCTAAACACAAAAATTCCTAGATATCTAAACACAAAGTTTTAACCTAAACACCTACATCTCTAAACACTTGAGCTAAGCACATTGTTTGGCTAAACATGTTTAGGAAATTAATGTGATTACAAAAACGTTGCAAGAATATGTTTAGAATTGTGTTTAGGATCTCAACACCATTTTTGCAGTGTATAGTTAAAAAAAAAACATTGTACGTAAGGCTTAAAAGAAAAAGATGCCCGGGATCGTGAAAAATATTTCAGTGTCTCGATAAGTGCCAAAATATCAGATTTTCTCCCAAAATGCCCCCAAAAAGTTGGGGTAGGGCCAAAAGATTGGGGTAAGTACCGTTACTAACATTTTTTTAGGCCTAATGTGATACTGGTATAATGCTAGGATCTTCATATGTATCAATCACGCGTTAGGAGGCACATTGTCATATAATATATATGCATCTAGATGTGAGCTACAAATAAAACTTGCATACACTAGAATTATTCTATACTTATTGAAGTCTCATAAAATTTGAATTATCTTTCAAATATGGCGTTCACTGAACTTTGTATAGGGAATTTGAGATGCATGAATTTCCGCTAAGATAACACCTTTTATCTATAATCGATGACCAAGATGTCAATCATCCCATGCATGACATCATTAAACTTTCAAAGTGTTTCGTCCTATCGCTAGAACAATCTGACACTTATAATTTAATATGTAATACAGTGCTGTCAGACCGGGAGATCTGTGGCATTTAAAGTGACAATTAAGAGAACAATGATTATAAATAATTGATATCAAAGTAACTCAATAAAGGATGACCAGTGAACATGAATGGTTTATCCCTTTATAAGTTAATGTGTTGATCCGAATTACCGGTAATAATAATAACTATATCGTTATATTAATAGACATGTTATAATAATAAATATGGAATAATAAGGAGACATTGAGTTTGGTGAGAATTGATTTTGTCAATACCAATCCTATACATGCCTTTATTAAATAAGACAATAATTTACAATATGAAACAAAAACATAGCAATATATAGAATAACAATATAATAGTAATATACAGATAATACAATATACAGTAAAGTTTAAAATTTCCAGCACCACCCAGCGTGGTGTATGCTGTCCGAGGATATGAAGCCAATTGACGGTTAGTTCAACCGCTGGAGCTTATATACTGGAGGAAAATGTTATGTGTGACGTCATAGAAAATCATGCGCACGGACAAGTAGTACCAACGTATCACTCATTAATTATGGGACTATATACACCCGTGTATATATATATAATTAATATGTACAGCGGTTGGAACTATTTTCTCCTCCAGGGCGCCCCTTAATATGTATGACGTCACAGTAAACAATAGCGCCTATATAAGCCTAGGGATCCAAATTAACCGTCAGTTGGCGGATATCCTTCGAGCGGCACACACCACGCTGGGTGGTGCTGGAAATTTTAACTTTATTCTTTGTTTTTTCGTATACTACGGTAAAATACCCTGCAATATGGGTAGGAAGTCGACGGGTAGTGCTAATGCCAAGCCTGGGACTAAGAAATCTACAAAGAATACGAGGAATAAGGCCAACTCTAGGACTCCGAGCAGTTCTGATCCAAATATGGTTGACCCGGTGTCACCTACCCCGAAAGCTTCAGGGGTTGATTTGGGCTTATCTGCTGACCAGACGTTCATCAATCTGGAGGAAAGGACTATGGTAATGGAGGACCAGCTCGCTGATATCAAGGATCTACTTGAAACCATAGCAGCTAAACAGAGCAATCCGGTAGAAGGGGCGTGTCGGGCTGACTCACGTGGTGGTATTTTGACGCAAGATTCCAAAAGCACTGTAACCAAGCAACGGGGAAGACGTAGACAGCGCTCACCTAGTGACCGGGGAGGCTATGACGACAGGCAAACAAGATGGCGGCGAGATCATTCACCGTCGTCGGACTCGGATAAAGATTCATCATTTTCAAGAAGTTCCTCTACCGATACTACCCATTCTACACGGAAAATACATCGGGGTGAGTTCGATCAGAAGAATTACCTAGAGAAGAAGTCTAAAATTGATTGTATTGAACGGTTAATGCTGGTAAATGTACGGCTTGCTAAGGACAAGTATGAGGAAGGCGAGGATATTTTCCATTTGCTTGGCCATCTTGAAATGTTAATTGAAAAGTCGAGTACAAGAATCTATACAGTTTCGGCATTGTCCAAGTATGATAAGTCTGTAAAGGATAGAGCAAACAAAAACGGGTTGAAAGCATTCGAAAGGGTGGACAATTCTGACATTCTTAGATATTTATCTTACGACGGGACCGTTCAGGCCCAGAAAGGTCAGGTGGCAAGGCCCAATTCTTTCAAATCTAAGCAGTAGGCCCGTACTTGTTTTGCTTACAATAGAGCTGAAGGCTGTAGGGAGGATCCCTGTAAATACTGTCACATTTGTGAGGTGTGTGGTTCTCCTAGCCATGGCAAGGATAAATGCCAAAAGAACAAAAAGGATTAGTGTGTCGCTCTTAGGCAGGGTCCTACTTTAAAATCTGAAAATTTGATGCCTGATTTTAATTTAGTATGAACGGTAGACCCTCCTAAGCCCCCCGTTAATATCATTCCGGGTGATAATATTAATAATGATAATGTAAATATTTATAATTCTTGTGACCTGTCAAAGAATTTATTTATTTCTCATAGTTGCCCAGTACAGGGTGAGGTTGAACCACTTTTTACGGTGGAATGTTTAAATAGGCCCAGCATCAGGGTTTATGATAGTTGTGTAAATGGTGTATGTATGTGTGAGCACTTCATTTATGGTAGGAGGGCTCAGATACTCCCGTGTCGACTAGCTAGTTTTCTTAGGCAGTCAGACTTTATTAATATCAATCAGATTGAATCTGATTTTCTATGGTGTGGTTTTACTGAGGGGTTCAAAATAGTTGACCCAGAGTGTGATACAACATATGACTGTAAAAATTATAAGTCTATTTTAGAGGATAGATTTTATAACGAGATGTGTAGTATTATTGAGGAGGAGCTAGTCCAGGGCCTGGTTACTAGGTCAATTGTCAAGCCCAAATGCATCCATTCTTTAGGCGGTGTAGAGAAGTCTAATGGTAGATTAAGACCTATCACTGACTGTAGCATG
This sequence comes from Acholoe squamosa, assembly GCA_949317995.1. Classification (NCBI taxonomy): domain Eukaryota; kingdom Metazoa; phylum Annelida; class Polychaeta; order Phyllodocida; family Polynoidae; genus Acholoe; species Acholoe squamosa. The sequence goes on along the minus strand of OX439052.1, from coordinate 31,110,910 downwards.
CCAGCGGATATTTCTATTAATAATTTTATGAGCACAACGTCCAAAAGCTTCTCTTATAACTCTATTAACACTGTTACGTGTCAACTTGATAGAAATGACTTTATGTGTGTGGTAGATTTGAAATCTGCATATAGAAGTATTAATGTTTATGGTCCACATGTGGGCTATCAAGGTTTCAGGTGGAATTTTGGTAATGGAGATGAGTTTTTTGAGAGTAACCGTTTGACATTTGGTCTAAAGTGTGCTCCATATATATTTAGTAGGATATCTGATTTTTTGACTACTATTGCAAAATTTTATGGTGTAGATAGGATAGTAAACTACCTAGACGATTTTATTATCATAGCTCAGACTGAAGAGGAATGTTTACGTAAGAGGAACATCCTCATTGAGTGTATGGAATATTTAGGGTTCGTTGTGTCGAAAGAGAAGGTGACGGAGCCCAGCCAGGTGTGTATTTTTTTGGGTATAACCATTGATTCTACGTGTATAGAGTTGTCGCTGCCACGAAAGAAACTAGATAAAATGAGCTTAGCTATAGACGAGTGTTTGGGTAAAAAATTCGTATCAAAAAAGACATTACAGAAGATTGGTGGTTTGATGTCTTTCTGTTCCCAGGTAGTACGTGGTGGCAGAACTTTCAGCAGGAGATTGTTCGATCTTTGTGCAAAAGCCAGGAATAGGGGTGTTATTAAACTTAATGAGGAAACCCAGAATGACCTGTTGTGGTGGAGGGATTTTTGTAGGATTTTTAATTGTAAAAATATCATTTTGAATGATAATGAATGTACTCCTATGTATTCCGATTCCTCTATACAGGGCTTTGGGGCCTGGTTTGATAAGGACTATTTTTATGGTACTTGGAACGACTCTAATCCTATGTTAGACTGTGTGGGTCATTTCGTTCAGGCCCCTAAATTTGATAATCTCAAAATTCACCACAGGAATATAAATGTGTATGAACTATACCCGGTAATGGTAAGTCTTAAACGCTGGGTGAAAAAGTTTTCTAACACTAGGGTTCATTGTATTATGGACAACATGCAGGTCTTGGCCATGTTAAATACCGGTAGATCCAAGAATAAATTGTGTATGTCCTGGTTGAGAGAAATTTTTTGGCTATGTTTTATACATAACATTGAAATATATTCGACATATATTAAATCTGAGGAAAATATTCTAGCTGACCATTTGTCTAGACTGAATTACAGGGGTGTTCCTCAGAAATGTAAAAATGTTTTAACTGAATATAACATGTGTTGCTATGCTTCCAGATCTGAGGGAGTTGGAGCGGAGAAGGAGAAGGTTTTTGTATAGGGGCGTGGCTGAGTCCACACGTAAACTTCGCAAACAGCAAATTAGTAGGTACAAAAAATTTTGTAAAAGTTTTAACCTCATTCCCCTACCTTGTTCTCCTTCTCAGGCTTCTTTGTATAGTGTATATTTATCAGATAAAATGAAACCTGTATCTGTTAGGAACTATTTGTCCGCGTTATGGTATTTTCAAAAATTAAAAGGTTATTCTGATTATAGTAGTAGTTTTATTGTTAAAAAGACACTGGATGGTATTGAACGTAATTATAAATGTTCTTCTGTTAAAACAAATCCTTTAACTCCGAGTGATATGTTGAAGATCAAATCTAACTTGAATTTGTCTGTATATGAGGATGTAGTCTTCTGGTCAGCTATCTTATTGTGTTACCGAGGTGTGTTCAGGGTGGGTCATGTGGTGGACTCCCCTCATAACTTTAAATCTATAAATGTATCCTTGTCTGTTGATTGCATTCGCATTGATGTTAAATCTTCTAAAACTGACCAATATGGTAGGAAACCTTACGTGGTATATTTGAAAAGAAATGATTATTCTGGTCTTTGTCCAGCTAGGTACTTGAGAATTTGTAAGGAATCAAAAAGTAAATTATTGTTCACTATAGGTAACAGGCCTTTGACTTACACCTATGTTAATACCAGGTTGAAGGCTATTTCTATAAAATGTGGTATTCCCCACAGAGTTTCAACTCATTCACTCCGACATGGTGGAGCAAATTTGTTAAAAAATTCTGGTTTAAAGGTCGATGATATTAAGAAGAGGGCAAATTGGAATTCTAATATTGTGTATAATTATTTACATGAGTCCAAGCAGGATTTATTAGCCCTAGACGTAATGTTATAGTGTGGAATGGTGTATCCATTGTGTTTGGCGGTTATTTGGCATGTATAGAATTGATATTGACTACGTCAATTCTCACCAAACCCATTGTCTCCTTCCTTATTCCACTTGTGATATTATTATAATAATTATTAATTATTATTATATCCTCCAGAGCAACATAATTAACTTATGGGACTATATACACCCGTGTATATATATATAATTAATATGTACAGCGGTTGGAACTATTTTCTCCTCCAGGGCGCCCCTTAATATGTATGACATCACAGTAAACAATAGCGCCTATATAAGCCTCGGGATCCAAATTAACCGTCAGTTGGCGGATATCCTTCGAGCGGCACACACCACGCTGGGTGGTGCTGGAAATTTTAACTTTTAATTCTATTTATATTGTATATATTGTATATTACTAGTTATTGTATTATATTGTTATTCTATATATTGCTATGTTATTGTATTTATTGTAATTTATTGTCTTATTTTAATAAAGGCATGTATAGAATTGATATTGACTACGTCAATTCTCACCAAACCCATTGTCTCCTTCCTTATTCCACTTGTGATATTATTATAATAATTATTAATTATTATTATATCCTCCAGAGCAACATAATTAACTTATATATATATATATATATATATATATATATATATATATATATATATATATATATATACCTGGGAGTATATAGTCCCATCATTTGCTTTTGATTAGCTCTCATATGAAAGTTTCTCCTTTCATTAGATTAATCCCAATGTATCACTTTTTGACCTACATAGTAGGGTATAAGAACTCTACTGAACTCTGAAATATTCTGAAGCTCTTTTTATTTGGTTTTGAGTCTGTTTGTTCAGAAGGCAGAATATTGTGATTGCAGTTTGCAATTGGAGTATAATCGTTGCTCTTCACATGTATCATATGTATGGAGCGTTTATTGGGTGGGTTCGATTGTTCTGCAAATTTCATGTATGGAGTCTTGAATAAGTGAGACAATGATAAGGGAAAGCCATATTGTGTATTTAAATTATAATCTGTTTGGGTGTCCCTCCCATTTTTCTTAGTGCAGGTAGGAACTTATCTACAAGGGCCGTTGATGTGCCAATAACAATGGTTCCACGAGGAAATGATGTGGCATATAGGAAAGGTATTGAATACTGTGGGGCAATATGTTGGAATGAATTACCAGTGGGGAGGTGACTAGCTGCTTCACATTATCTATTCAAACTAGGCACTAAATCCTTGATGAGGTCACTTGTCCTTGTGGGTACTTAGATACAATTTTAATGTCCACAAGATTTGAATGATAACCATTCAAGACCCTCGTTATTTCCAAGATTTTATTTTCTCATGTGTGGCATTAAGGCAGATACCATAGGACATTTTGGTAGAGGTTGCCCATAACCTCTCGGAGATGAGTTAGGAGCACTGAATCCCGGGGGGGGGGGGGCACTCACTATGTGTCAGAGACACGGGTGTGCGGCTGGCAAGGCCACTTTTCGGCCAAAATCCCTCTCACCAAGGGTCTGACCTTTGCCAAAATCCCTCTCACCAAGGTTCGGTTTTTGTCAAAATCCCTCTCACCAAGGGTCACTTTCTCCAAATCTCAATCTCGCGCGACTAAATTGTTGTCAATTTCAGGAAATTTCACCAAAAAATCTGCCATCAATGGATATTTTTGGCAAAAATCTTTCGCAGGAAGGGTCACTTTTGGTAAAAATCCCTCTCAGCAAGGGTCACTTTTGGTGAAAATCCCTCTCACCAAGGGTAAGGGTAGTCACAGGTCCAGCCGCCGCACACAGTTGTCAGTAGAAAATTAAATGCCCCCCGGCACTGAATCTCCTGTTAAACTCTGTTTTCTTTTGGATTTGAAAAATGTATTTAGCTGCATATTCCATTCGTTGTCCCTTTATCCTTTCAGTTGCAGAGGAAGGGTTATACATTGATGTTTAAAACTTATATTGGATTATTATTTGGTATAGCTCAAAGGCACATGTAGATCTACAGAGGCGCCTATATTAATCTTATGTCTAAAATGTTTGGGGAAAGCAAGAGTTGTATGAGGTCTCGAGCCCACAAACTTCTGTACATTTATAGTCAGACGTGCTAACCATTGCACTATGGGAACTGTTGGAGGAATGCAGATGCTATCATAGATAGATTCGTGAACAAATAATACACAATGATGCAGGTTCGAATCCCTGTATGGTTATTTCAAATGTTCTTATTCTTCTCAAAATATCTATGGTACCCTGAATATAACTTTCAATGCATTGCTGTTTGGTTCTACCATTGCTTCATATTGGAGTATAGATAAGTGAAAAACGTCCGCGGAGGTTTCCTGTCAATTGACCTCTCATGTCACAAAAACACCTTGTAGGCAATATTTCCATTATGCAACAGTCCTCTATACAAATAAAGATATTGCTAGGGTGAAATGAATGAAATTTCAAAATCACATAACTGCGTTGGAATGGTAGGAATTTTAGCCGAAAGTTTCTTATCAGGGGAATTATGCTATAATGTAAGGGTGCATGTCAAATATATTTGGAAAAAACAATGCTCAGAACATCTGCCTCTAGAAATCGCCACCAAAAGGAAAATGATCTTAGAAATCAAAAGCCAGAAAATTTTACTTCTTTGTAAGGAAGCGACGCCTACACTGGTTTAAAAGGGATAGATCTAAGAAATAATAATGATAAAAAGGGCAGATCATTACATTTTCTTTAAAGTGATGAGATCCAAAATAGATAGGCCTATTGATGTCCTATGGTAACAGGGTCGATAGAATTAGGGTAGGTAGCAATTTTACTTTACTTTAAGACTGTAGATTTCTGAACATGAATCGGCCGCACGTGATCTAAAGGTTTTCTATTTGCCTCTATTTATAATATATGTGCCAAAGAAAGTTTTTTTGTGTTTCTTTTTTTTAAAAAAAAGGGCAGGGCCAGAATGAGATAGGGTAGGTAGCATTACCTAAATGCAACATTTTTTTTCAGGCCAGGGTAAAATTGTCAGAGATTAATGTCTATACCTGCTGAACCCTGACATAAGGCGTGTAAGTCCCATCGTCCCTTGCGGGAAATAAAATAACCTCAAAATTGGACAGGAAGCCGCAACATGGTATGCTTTAAGTATGGAGGGTTTTGAATGATGGCAGATTTCTCTAAACAGAGAAATTTCTAGAAGAAAGGACCATTATAACTTGTTGCATATATGTCCAACACACAAGCCTATGAAGGGTATCTCTTAAGAAATTAGGATTTATGAAGGATTAATATTTTTTGTTAGGGCCTATGGCGGCAAAGCATTGCGTACCGAACTTCCTGTCCAATTTCAAGACTATTTTTCACGCTTGGAATGATGGGACTTACGTGCCCTATTGGCTCACACCCAGCTGGAAGAGTTACATGTGGCACCAGACCAGAATTTCCTCTCCTTGGCCACACCCTTTTTTGTTTATAACTACATGGTTTGTTATCATGTGGTATCCCTGGTAGTGGTTAATTACATAATGGGCAACGATGTCTTTATCATAAGCCTATTTCAACTTCTTAATGTGCCCAGCCGTCTTTTTCTCCAGCCTTTAAGTTCACACGAGAGTAACAATCGATATAACAATCTCCATGAGCGGGTTTCTGGAGGTGATTTCTTAATGTATTACGACCACGCACCTCCCTATGACAGCAAACAATGTCTGCTCTTCCCATGGGATCTTTGATACATATTGAACGTGCAGTCGTACTTAACTAAAAGAGTGCAGTTATACTTTGTTAAGAAATCACATCCAGAGCACCTCCAGTCATACACATCAGTTACACAAAAATAACTTTCTCCTTGAATGTGGAGGGTGAGGAAAGTAGACTGAGATCTATGGGGTACGCCTAGAGGCCCAACAATTGTATAAGCCTTCTGGGTTTTTGCCAAATGGGTAGGCTGCAATGCCGATCTGCAGGATGCTTCTGGTATGACTCAAGTCGTACCGTCTTAGGAAACGCCACCCAGTACTTCTTCCATTGTCTTAATGCGAAAAGCATGGCACGCCGCCCAAGCTGAGGACACTTTATTTATTCATTCCTCTTCTCTCTATAGGAAAGTTAAATTATCTCTGAGTGAATAGAGTCCTAGACTTGGTTTCCTCTGTGCACTAACCTCACACATGTATACAACTTACATTGATATTGTTCAGGCAGATTGTAAATTGCGCAGTTGAGAATACTCACCAGCTGCAGCTACTGCATTAGTTCATTGAGCAGACCATTAACCCTTTAAAGGTCGCTGCATTAATGCATCATGCTGACCAAGGACATGAGGCATTAATGCACCAGCAGCCTTTAATGGGCCAAGAGTATCAACTCCTTCAGATCAACTTGATGAAATAAACGCCCTGGGGGCAGTCCCTATCTTTTCTATAGTTTCTATGTGTGAACACCGACTCCAGTTAGAGACAAAAGGTAAAAATGACCCCGTTCCAAGGGCTTTCAAGCCAAAAGCAGTAATAGAAGGCTGTCCAGAAAAGAGGACCAAATAAAAATATACCCTTATCACGGGTTCTTCTTTCAAATTATAAATACCAAAGGGCAAATATCAGCAAATGTATCAGCTAAAAGGTAGGCCCATGGTGCAAGTTTCCATGATGATTGTAGGAGAAAAAAAACATTCCATTTGGTCTTCAAAGGTACCCCTTTCCCCCAAAAATGCCTAAGAAGCTAACCTTATCAAGGGCCCTTAAGGGCCCGTGCACAAGGCCCAGGAACAACCCCTTTCCCTCAGAATCGTGTTCTCACATAGTATCCATTGAGTCAAGGAGTGCCCCCTGCCCCCCACCCGGGAATAAATGCACTTGCCAAGGCTGCATTCAAGCAACAAGAAAAGCAAAAACCATAGCCAATTAAAACTCTTGGCAGGCATTAAAGGTTGAAGCGCAGCTTCCTAGCATGCACCACATAGAATCTTATACAACAAAGAGAATCTCTTATTGAACTCTTTATTATTGCGATCGCCCCAATAAATCCAAGCTTGACGTAGTGCAATGCCATCAGCATAGAATATTATATGCCAGAAGGCATGATTTGTGATTGGACAGTTCTAATGACGTCATGCAATATATTACGGAGCCCCTAATAGGACATACCAAAAATAATTTTTTCCCCAAAAAATATTCTTGCGGGTGCACAAATAATTCTTGCGGGTGCACAAACATTCTTGCAGGTCCACAAATAATTCTTGCGGGTGCACAAACATTCTTGCGGGTGCACAAATAATTCTTGTGGGTGCACAAATAATTCTTGTGGGTGCACAAACATTCTTGCGGGTGCACAAATAATTCTTGTGGGTGCACAAATAATTCCTGCGGGTACACAAATAATTCTTGCGGGTACACAAAGTACTCTTGCAGATGCAGAAGTATTTCATGCAGTTAAATGAAGGTGATTAAATTTTGTGTACTCACACAAATGTTTGTGCATCTGTAAGAAATCTTTGTGCATCCACAAGAATTATTTTGTGTACCTGCAAGAATGTTTTCTGCATCAGTAAGAATTATTTCATGTACCCGCAAGAATTATTTTGTGTACCACAAGAATGTTTTGTGCATCCACAAGAATTAGTTTGTGTACCCGCTAGAATTTTTTGTGTATCCGCAAGAATGTTTTGTGCATCTGCAGGAATTTTTGTGCATCCACAATGTTCCTGTACCCGCAAGAATTGTCCAGTACCTGCAAGAATATTTTTTCTCCAGAAAATCTTATATTTGGGATGTCCTATTAGGGGCTCCGTAATATATCCATCAAATCAAATCAGAAGACGTTTTTCAAATGGTGAAAGCAGTAACGTGCGGGAGCTGCATACTTGAGCTCAGTTCAATTTATGCCTATGTTAATTAAGGCATGTGTGTTAGTTTACGGCAATTACTTATAAATACATTCTTAAGATCTTTTTTCTTTTAATTTCACTTTTCTGATGTTGCTATTGGCAATACATCTGATTATCGACTAGAGTACCTGACCCAGCATTGAAAAACATTTTTTGCCAAAAGAAAAAAGAGACAGCATAGGTAGACTACCATGTTTCCTTAAATTCAAAATTACAACACTTATTGAAAACCGAATTGTAGTGATATATTCAAATTCAGCTTCGAAGAAAGTCAACCATACGCAATGCCATTGTCCTAATAATATTTCTCTTTTTTTCTAAATTTGAATCATTTGAAAGGTGCTTATGTCGGTCCACTCTAAAGATATCAGCCTGCTTCTGATGCCCTTCTAATATTATCTCTCTGTGATGAGACACATTAGAAGTTAAAATTTGAATTCAGTTGTCGAATTTGAAATATAGCACTACTCAGAGAACAATACCAAGTTCAAGAACCTTAACATCAAATACATCCATTATCTGCTTAAGCAGTGAATATGTAAAAATTATTGATTTAACTCTCCCTTTATCTGAACCCCAAATATCAGCTTCTACTCGTGCAGATATATAAGCAAATGTCCATGACCAGGGAATAAATTTGCATCGTATTCACAGAGGTGAGGCTGTCCATATTCAACGACGCCTTATAGGCGGAGTTGAATGTGGACAGGCCTCACCGAGGTGAATACAATGCAAATTTATTCCCTGGCATGGACATTTGCATTTATGCCATGGCTTTAGGGGGTAAACTTGCTTTAAAATCAAGAAACACAACCATATTTACTGTTTTTCAACGTGTCAAGTCGTCCCGGTTTGTTTTCGTCCGCCATGACAGCTTGCTCGACGAAGTAGGTCACGTGATATGGAGCTAGCCGCTGCTTTTAGTTTCTATATAAATGTTCCTTGCGCAGGGCAATATCTTCTTTTTTAACATGGCGCTAACACTGAGATATACCTTAAACGATTCATAACATATTATTTAACTAGTTCAATCATTGTTTTACCGTAAAACTTCTAATAACCATACCTAAATACGAAACTAATTAGCTCTGTATAAATTTCAAAATGGCGCTGCGGAATATGCGAGGATCATATTCCACCCCCCATTGAATACGGCGTAAGTAGTACTAATCTATAGTGTTGTCAATATTCGCCATGGCATAAAAAGCAATACTACATTCTGTCACCATATTCTAAATACAACATTCATGAGTAGACAATCAGAACTTCCTTAATGAGTTGTTTGTGTGCTACGCTTAAAGGACACTCCCAAAGTTCCCTTCAAAGGTGCTGAATAATATATTTGTGTTGTGCCCCTTGGGTTCTCTTTTCTGCTTTGGAAGAAAGGCCTTAAAGGGATATTCCACCATCTATCCAATCGCCACCTGGTGGTCAAAAAAATAAATTAGCTCATTTCACCTAAACTCTCAATTTATGCTCATTTACCTTTTTCACTAATTCAAGCTGTTGAATATTAGACTTTTGCATTTTTCCTAGCATAGTACTAAGATTCACCATCGGGCAACTCCATAGACTTTATTAGTTGAGGAAAAAGAAAATCTTTTTATAAGTCTGTGGCTTTTAGATTCTGCCAGTACCCTTTTAAATTTTTGCTCCTAAAATGTCCATGATTATTGTATCGTAATCCCTGCAAAGTCTGGTGACCAATTTCCTGGCAGTTTCTTTCATGTAGTGAAAAGTGTAAGAAATTCCAATACTTCTCATTTCCGCTTTTTTCATTGAAAAATTCCTGGCTCTTTTGTTTGTCCAATGACTATCTGTTTTTATTGCCTGAACATTTTACAGGTGATGTTTACCACACATATGAGAAGTTTAGTTAAGATATTGCTGGACAGTTTTTTTTTTATATTTGACAAAAAAACTTTGAAAAATGGCCGTTTCTCCCATAATCGGCAATAGTGAAGTATTCCCCATCTTCAGATATCAATAAATCTGAAACTAGCACAATGAACCTTTTTTTTTGCTTCATCTATCTCATGATACATAAAGGTTAAATAATCACAAGTGATTTGGAGAAACTGCTGGTAGTTTAGGATTTACCGAATAGTGGAATATCCCTTTGATTTAGAAAAGAAAGTTCCCCTGAGGACACCAGGCCAAGTAGAAATATCTAGAAATAACCATCATGGGAACCCCCATTGAAATTAAACCTTTATTGCTCTCTAGGTTAGTGCAACTGTTGATATCTATTCATCACACTTTTAAAGCTCCTCTAAACTATAATATTCATAAGGAGGGTATTTTCTTATGTAGTTAATTTCTTTATTTGAAACACCGTCCCATTTATGGCCTGAATAACAAAATTAAACAAAAGTACCACTCTCACTAAGTGTACAATGAAAAAAAAAAGAGAAAATTATGGCATTTGGTCCATTACTTTTAATCGTCCAAAGAACTTCCATCGAAGCATGCACCAGAATTCATCTAATTTTAATCGTATGTTATACACCCTTAGTGGCCATGGCCTTGACAGCAAGTGTTAAGCTGATTTATATTTAACTACATTTCATGAGTACATCATGCCCACTGTTGCTGTTTGGGGCCTTGTATCCAAAACAAGCTATGGCACAGCTCCAGTGAACTGCATGCCCTAGACAACTGACATTCTGGTGCCTACTTTTGGAATTCCTTTGGTGTCATGCAAGAAAGGGGCTGAGCACATCAACATCCAGAACTAACCAATCAACATTGCTCTCATGCCAGTGCACAAGCTGAAAACGCCTCGCCGCACAAATTCTGGTGCATGGCTCTAAGGGTCTGAATCTAAACCTACTACTATGAGGGCATACAATCCATATGGCTAAGTATTTGGCACCGTGGGAGGGTCATCATAAAGTACTGAAGAGAGTATAAACCCTATGTACAAGGCTGCTTTCATTGTGATCAACTTCAGAGCCTAGAATTGACAAATAGGAATCCAGTGATCAAAACTTTTAAAAATGAGTAAATTGACCAGCTGCCAGTATATAATATATGCATTAAATAGCAGTCAGCAGTCACACCTGGGGCATGATTTTGACTACCGGTGATCTGGGATAACATGATCTAAAGGAATTCGAATTTAGTTTAATTTGTGTTTAGATTTCAATAATGAGCACTGCCATTAATACTGTCAGCAACAGCATGGTTGCCAATGCAGCTGTCGGGAACTTTGGTTGCATACTTTGAACATTAACTTACAAGAAACCATTCATTATATTGGATTACATCACAAGATTCATGGTCAGAATAGTTTAGGATATGAAAGAAGTAGGTGACACACATAGCAGAATCATGACTTCTCGGGCATGAATATTATAGTGCACCCTGAGGCCTTATCAAGGTACCACTATAACAAAGCCTCTATAATACAGGAATAGGAAGGCCACTTCTATTTTACTAAGATTTGCAATATCCATGGGCATAAGTCTTGTATATTGCACTATGAATATGTAGGGCTGTTCTACAGGAATGATTGAATTTTTATCTCACCTCGTGCCTTCCTTACGGCCGACACTCAAGGGTGAGAGGTCCCGCGGGTTGTATCCACAACAAAGTGAGATTACCCTTGTGGCGTATTTGCCCAGACCCTAGTCTAGTGGGGAGGGGGGGTGAGTGAGTGATAGGTGTTTAACGCCATTTCGACAGCTAAGGTCATATTCATGGCAAGAACTACATTACACAATTTAACAGGAATGTGTCAGTGCACACGCATATGTGCACCACACACATCCTGAGGGGATAGGAAAGAGGAGATATAGACCCTTTTAAGTGGGCTAGGGAAGCCCGTAGTGGGGAGGGGGATGATGGTGACCGAATCTATGGGAAGATAGAAAGCACGCTCCAACACATTTACCGAGGCAATGGTTCTTTAACATCTGTCACTACATAGGCATAGTGAGAGATGGACAGGCCTGGTTTAAGTCATTTGTCTGCCATGACCGCCGAGAGACTTTCCAGCACAGCCTAGCCAGAGCAGGGAGGAGCTCAAACGACACCTTACGGCTACAGGAATGTGTACAACAGGGTATCTATAGCTACTCTAATTACCACAAAATGGGTGTGTGTATCTTCACAAACCTACTAACTAAATGTATAATTGTTTTATTAGGCACATTTTTTCCAAACTGCATTTTAGCTTACATTCTTAATGCTTAAAAGTTGAATGCAATTGAACATCAGAATAATTTCTATTCTAATAGATTTCATAAATGAACAGAACACCCCAAGAAAAGTCTGCTCATGAATTGTGCTGCCACCTGGTGCAAAACAATGAACTAATTATAGTCTAGGCTAACAATAAAAGAGAAGTCAAATTCCATCCTATGCAATGACCAAAGAGAAGTATGTTTTGCTGATACAAAATATTCATATCACAAGGGGTAGAGCACAGTTGTGACATGTGTAAATATGAAGAAATGCTGTAGATATGCTAGCACATGGGAGAAATAGATGATCACTGGGTGAGAATAGGGAGTATAGAAAGCACATGGTGGCTATGACACGATACATGGTTTACCATGGTTTATCATTATACCATAATCTTTGATTTACTTATTCAATTATGGTATACTACTGTAGAGGTTTAATATATAACTGGTGCCATCTGGCGTGGCGGGTGAGACCTGTCGCCTGGTGTTCCTGAGGTTCCGGGTAGGTGGCAGCACCTATCCGGGTCCGTGGGACACCTGGCAACGAACCGGGAGCATCCCTATAAAAGGCTCTGCGCTCACCTACCATGTCAGAGGCTATGTAGGCCTCCGTACATAATACATGTAGATATCATGTTATCCTGATCATATACTCACAAGGGTAACCGGAAGGTGTAAAACACAATAAAACCGTTGGCATACACTCGGAATACTGTCTTTGTCTTTCCTTTAGAATTACAAGACTCGAACCCCTCTGGTTAGAAAGACCGAACCATTACATTGGTGCCATGACCAGTTTATTCTGGTGTGTATAGCCCGGACTACAACGTCCGAACGGAATATACATGGGTTAAATGACTTAGCTCAGTTTAACCCTGATGGACAGGTATCTGTCCAAAACAATGGGAATGGTACCCTGGAGGTACATGCCCATTCGAACCCCCAGGATGACGGATATTCGGCCTGGCGACAATTCGATCCTCATTATCAAATAGATAGTGAGGAGAATATACCAGACTCTGTTAGAAGAGAACAATCTATACAGAGATGGATAGAAAATAACTCTCTCGCTGGAGAGTTATGTAATTCGATGTTGGAAGCTGGTGGAAGCACCAACCCGGAACATCAAGCTCCAATGCCTACAAAGAGAGTAACATTTGATGAACTACCATATGATGTTCCAAGATCAGGTTTGCCAATCTTGGATTACAGTGCCATAGGTGATGCAACATATAGCATACCCGATGGCGAGGAATTAAAACAACCGGATGTCTTTCTGATGAATGACACTTACATTGCTTTGAATGAAACATTAAATGTTTCAAATAAAGCAAAAGATGTAGTTGCTTCAGAAAAGGAACAACTCGAATATGACCTTCTTGAAATGAAGAAAGAATTCGATCAGAAGAAAAAAGCTATATGACTGACCTTCAGACCTAAAAAGACAGACTGCATGAAATGCGGGAATCATTCCCATATACAAAGGCCTGGGCATCATAGTGGTTGGCCCTTTCTCTGACTCCATAATCATAACACCGGAGCTGATCTAATGTGTACAGACCCATGGCCTCCCTGTCACACAAAAACTGAATGTGGTATTGTATGTTACCACAATAAGGAGTCCAAGGGTCCTTCATCAGGTGAATGGAGTGTAGTCTAGAGAGGGCACCTACCAGCTGTGCAAATGAAGTGGCCTTTTTAACACCTTTAGGGAGGTGTCTAGAGAGATCAAATGGCTTCTTCTTCTTTTTCTTCTTTTTGCGTTTGGCCTCCTCCTCGCTGTCAGAGCTATCCTCACCCTCCTCCTCATCTTCAGAGTAGGGGAGAGGCCCTGAGGGGGGCCTAGTACCCCCAAACAGAGGTGGTAGCACAGGTGTACCTCCAGGTAGACCACTAGGCCTAGGTGTACTAGTAGTAGGTGGGTCTGTGCTGACTATGGCTAGTATCTTGGAGACTCCTCCTTGCAGGTCAGTTACAGTGTCCTTTATGACTGAGAATTCATTGGCCAGGCCTGTAAGCTGTTGCTGTTGAGATTCCAGGCAGCCCTGGAGGGCCTGGAAATCAGAATCCTCCTCCAGGTCTGAGCCAGAGTCAGTGTCACCCTGACCAGGTGGGTTGGTCACCTTTTGTAAGCCTGCCTGTTGGCTCATAGATAAATTGGCTGGATTGAAAACACACTTCTTGCCTGTAGGAGGCACATGTTTGTAACCACATGTCCTGCAGTTCCTTGGGGAACCCTTTGGTGGCATGGTAATCCAATTCCAACTCCAAAAAAATTGGGGTCCAACCAAAACAATATGGTGGCCTCCTTGTGTGTGTGGTGGCTACCTGGGAGGGGGTCAGGTGACTTAGATGAGACTATGCAGGCCTGCCCCCTATGTGAGTCCCAGTGTAGCAGACACCTGAGTAGCAGAACCGCTACAATATATACCATTATAATGACTAGTAGCTAGATAATTATAACATCCGAAACATAATCTTATACAAGAATATGTAGATACGAATGATCAGCTCTGTCAAGAAAAGGTAAATAAAGAAGCTGAGGTAATACATTATTGTACTGAGCTAGAAGACTTGAAAGAAAAATGTAATAAACAAGCTCAGGATAATGAATCAGTTCGGTTGGGAATAATAACATATAATCAACAACTAGAACAAGATAAGGAAGGTATGATCCATGAAATACAGGAGTTGCAGGAAACTGCATTGGCCTTAGACAAGTATGTTGAAGCGGTACAAAAATCTGTAGCGAATATAGATCCGAGTATCGTTTCGAGCATGCTGAATAATGATGATGGAGTAGTAACAATACCATCAGATCAGATAGTCCCCACATCTACCGGTCAGCAACAGACAACCCACCAGATTTAACCCTTTTGTTAAAGATGGAGCGAACAAAAATGTTAGTTCTGGAGTGTATTCGAAACCGGATGGTATTGATTCCGGGGAGTGAACACTAATGGATCAACTAATTCAGTCAATGTTACTAAGCCACTTGCTGATAATTCGACTCCACCTGCAGATCCGAGGAAAGATCCACACTTGGGGCCGGCACCGCCTATACCCAATCTAAGTGGTAAAATGACACCACCGCAAGCAAATGGTCCTATAAGGAACATAGTTCCCCCACCTACGCCTCAGGCAGTGGCACCGGTGCGAGCTTTGCTAACCCCGCCCTCTTATTTTTCGAATCCGGGACATAGCACCCCAGCTGGACCTAGGTATCCAGTCCCAGGTCCAGCTAATGTCCACGTGCAGACACCTAATAGGCATCCTGCACCGTCTTCATCTGGAACAACGCCTCATCCTATACCACTGTCACAAGTAGGGATGGCGGGACCGGGAGGGAATGTGATATCACATACTTACATTCCCCAAACAGTATCCGGTGGCCAGGGCCCATCCGGAAACGCCGGACAAAATAATATCGGAAATGGTCAAAATGGCTATCGTCCGAGACAACAGTACAGAGGTTCCAGATCAGGAACATGGTATTCAGGAAATGGATATAACCAAGGACAGAACCACAACGGTTATCGTCCTAGGTATACCGGGAACCAATCATATAACTACGGTTCGGCTGGTTATAATGGCGGATCCGGAGGATATGCAGGCGGATCTTCAGTACCAGGTGGAAATGGACCCCCAAATGGACCACCAGGAGGATCCGGGTCCGGATCCAGAGGGGATGATAGGAAGCCTAATCGTAGGGCCTCCATACCTGCTGCAATGCAGAGTATTTTCGATAGGAGTCAATGCATCCAAAATTTGGGTATTGACTGCTACCGGAAAGGTGCCGATGGCATGGAAATTATGGATTGGAGCATGCGAGAGGCCAACAGGCTTCGAGGCTGTGCTAATCCAGCAAGAAGGAGTGCTAGAATACCTCCTCCTTATGATCCGAATGAACCGTGAAAGGACCGGTACCAGGCATTCGTGGACGAAGTCAACTGTAGCGGTTGGACAAAGGAAGAAGCCTTACCTTATCTCATTTGTTGGCTAAGTAAAGGCGGAAAGGTAGCTCTAAACCAATGGAGGACTGCCTATGGATTATACGGTACCAACTTGTCGAATGTGCCGCCTATTTATTCGGCTCTATCGTAAGAGAAGATCCGTGGGTCACTTTTAAGAAATGAACTCAGAAACCGAAGGATTCCCATAA
The DNA here is from genome assembly GCA_949317995.1 of Acholoe squamosa. Lineage (NCBI taxonomy): Eukaryota > Metazoa > Annelida > Polychaeta > Phyllodocida > Polynoidae > Acholoe > Acholoe squamosa. The sequence continues at coordinate 31,094,513 of OX439052.1, read as the reverse complement.
GGTATTTGGTTTAGAACTACAAGATTTATTGTCTAAGGCCCGGCTGAATTGGGCACACGATGATGATTGCTATCTGCAAGAATTATTTACACAATTCTTTGGCGGATTACGAGACGATGACCATAAGCAAGTAGTATGGGATTCGTGGAAGGATGAAACTTCCTTCAGTGATCTGTTTATGGCTATAGATGGCTATGACAGAAAGAAGAGATTATTGGGTTTACCCCATAGTCCCTTGCGTACATCGCCAGTAAAATATTTAGAATTTAGTCAGATAGCTCCTGTACAGTTGCAGGATGTCAATTCTGATGACGAGTATGTGTCTGATGAAAATGGAGGACACATTGGCGCTGTTCAAATTGCAGCCAAGTATTACCGCCAGAAACGGTATCGTAAAATAGGTCCGAGAGACAAAAGCAAAACAGGTATTTACAAACCTGCAATTTGCAGCCCACCACCAACTAAAACTGTACCTACCCCCACCATGGCTGCATCAGCTGCACCTACAGATTTGGTAGAGACCCTAGTCACTCGTTTGACTGAAGCTCTGAGGCGCCCCTGAGTGGTCAAATCCAAAAGGAGATGTTTCAGATGCCAAATTATAGGGCATTACGCTGCTGAATGTACAGCGGAGAAACCGGTGCCTAGATCGCCGGGTAATTATTCTGTAAGTAATACAGAGGAAAACTAAAGAGGGGTCCCTTGTTGGGCAAGGAAGAGGATCCCATTGACATAACTTGTCATAATATCACCAAACGTGATGCAGGTTCCCATAAAGACGCAAAGTTGCCCAACACCAGATCTGGAAGTAGTATCTGGAAGGTTGGGGAACCTGATACACCAGGTGCCCAGGGAGCACAGGGGAAAGTAAATAGGTAGACGGCTATGAGTTAGCCAGGGTTGGTAGTACCCATCTACCCCCGGGTCATCCTTGTCTGGAATACTTGAAAGGATGTGGATCGACCCATGGTGCTGACAATGAGATTCCTGTTATTACGGATACGCCTTCTCTGCTGAAAGGAAGGCGGTGGTATGTTTGCCTTACTATCAACGGAAGGTCTGCTGAGTTTTTAGTTGATACGGGAGCTAGTCACTCCTGTGTCTCCAAGAAATTCTATGACCTTATACCGGATGAGCATGAAATTCCCATATCGGGAGGAAGTGCTCAGACGGCCGATGGAAGTAGAATGCAAATGTATGGTAGAACTTGTTTGAAGCTGCAAATGGATGGCATACACGACTTTCTCATGGGTGCGACCATTGCGGATATATCGGATGAAGGGATACTCGGGTTGGATTTCGCCTCCCTGTATGGTGCGGTTTCAGAGCCACAATCAGGAGTGTTGAGTGTGAAATACCCGTATCCTGTAAAAGTAAGATGTGTATTATGACAGGTAAGCAGTATGGCCTCGGTGGCACAAACTGTTCGGATTCCTGCTGGAGTAGCATGTGATGTACTTTTACGAAGTGATCCCGCGATGAGGAATCAACCGGCTGTGATAGAACTGGATGTGATAGCCTTATCAAGTATCGGATTAAAATCCTTGGATAGCATTGTTGCAAACGCATCCTGAACAGTGGTCCCGATTTCGAATCAAGGGACTAGGCCTATCTATTTAAAGAAGGGACATGTTTTCAGAAGTGTAACACTTTCTGAAACAGTCACTAAAAGTGATCTTAGACTACCGAATAATGAGGATTCTGGGGATATGTCAGGCGATTTGAAAAAATTGTATGACGAAACCCTCCTCAAGGATCCGGAACATAAAGAGAATTTATGGCAATTATTGGGGCAATATCAGAATGCCTTTGCTAAACCTGGTGAACCTTTAGGGTGAACCACAAAGGTCTTGCATAGAATAGAAACAGGACATGCGGAACCCTTCAAAATTGCGTATAAACGATTACCTCTGGCTAAAAAGCCGTGACATGTGCCGAAGCCTTTGTGAAAGGCTGGGTACTAACTTTTGGTGTTCCTTTGATGCTACATAGTGATCAAGGCCGAGAATTCGAATCTAACTTATGGCAGAGTATGTGCGAATACTTAGCCATTTGTAAGACAAGAACTAATCTGTATCACCCTCAGAGCGACGGCTTAGTAGAAAGGTTCAATAGAACTCTTATTCAAGTTCTCAAATCACTAGTGAATGAGAACATGGACTAATGGGATGAGCAATGTCATTTTGTGACACATGCTTACAACAGTACTGTACATTCGAGTACTAATTGTTCTCCCAACTTATTAGTATTCGGAGAAGACCTTATAATGCCTGCCGACCTAGTGTTCGGAGTCGTAGGCATGGATCTGGAACTACCTTGTCATGTAGTTTTCGTTGAATGTTTGAGGGACAGGTTCCGAAAAGCTTATGAATCTGTCCGAATTGACCTAGAAAAAAGTGCACGTTGGCAAAAAGTTGGATACAATGTGGACTTAAAAATGAGAAAGTTCAAACCAGGTGATAAAGTGCTGAGGTTACATGAACCTTTGCGTAATATTAAATTAGCATCCAATTGGGATGGTCCATTCATTGTAACCCAGGTTATCAGTGATTGTACAGTGATTATACAATCCGACATTGGTCGATTTTACAAATCGAATGTTGCGAAATTATGAAGATGGTCTGGGAGGGAGACCTCCACAGAAATGTATGGTAAAGGATTGATAAGGTAATGGATGTAAATCGAATCCCTGATCCGAAACCTACAAGGAACGGGCCAGGCCCAAGAAAAAATCTATGGGGAAGCCACCGACGCTACTAAACAATAAGCACGGTGGTGTAAAAAAAGTCTCGACAGGTGTAGACAGAAAAAGAAAAAGGAAAGAGGCTCTGAAGACTACAGAATTCCTAGAGAAAGCTCTTCGATCTGTCAGGTTCGGAAAGGAGTTACCCGATAAAGAGGTAATCGTCCATCGTAGTCCTAGATTAGCCCAGAGGACTGCAGTAACCTAACCCGTATACACAACGAGTGTGCCGTCCTGTTAACCGGTGCAATGTCATATGTTATGCGGAAGCCTATCAACTGATCTGAAAGGTGTATTTGTTGTCGTTGTACAAGGTACCAGTGGGTGGTGGATGGATAATCCGGTGGATTCACAGAAGCTTTCCATAAACTCCACGCAAATCCCCAGACGAGTCGACAGCATGAGCGATAATAACATCAAAACATTCATTTGTTTATATTTTCACGGTCCGCATGTGTTGAGCGTGTGACGTCATGGCGTCCAGTCTCGGCTGACCTCTCGTGACCCCCCTTTCGAGCATGGAAATGACGTCACGGAACCTAGTGTAACACCATATTGTTTTTAGTAGTGAGAAGAGGTGGACGAGTCTTCGTCCGCTCTCTGATTTACTACTAAAGGCGTACACCCCGACAGAGTCAAAGCCCTAGGGAAGACACCCTGTGTTGTTCCGGCCTCTGACGCCGTTAAGTCAGAAAAGGAGTGTTTATACTCCCGAATTGATTCCTTCAGGCCTATGGCTGAGGAATCTGTGACCGCGGCGAAGCTATCCGGTGACCTGGATAAGCTGACGCCAGCTTCCGAATCCCTCACTCATGAGGTATTGTCTCCAGTATCCCCGGAGGAGGATGGAAGTGGATGTACCGACTACGGATCAGTCATTCGAAAAGGAGGAGTTCAACTTGAACAGTCCAGTAGCTGCTATTTTGCCACTGGCATCACCAGTAGGAACAGCCGAACCAACAACAGAGCAGCCGGATAGTCGCCCTTTGGATACTACCCCAGCTGCGTCAACAGAACAAGTCGATGGTCAAGCCGATACCCAAGGTGAGACCCGCGACTCGTGTAAGCAGGAGGAACTCATGGACAGGGAGGACTCCGAATTGCTGTACATCCATCCAGAATTACAGAACCTGACAAACGATGAAACGGGGAAATCTATTCCAGTAGATTCCTCAATTCGGAAGGCCGTCGAGGACATTATGACGGAGTACCAACGGGAAAGGATGCCACTGGAGTGGCTTACGGATTGGACTTGGTACCAACGCAGACTCATGGTAGACCCAGAGTCCCGCGATGTGGTGTACCAGGCCAATCGAGCTGTGGCCATGGGAGTCTATCAGAAGCCTGATAGATCCGCATGGAAAATGGTACAAACAGATGTAGATTGGGTGGGCTGCTTGGTTGATAAAATCGGGCATGTCTACCCATGTCCAGAAACTCTATTGTACGATCTCCACACCCTAAGGGAGTATCGTGCCGCAGCAACCGAGTTTGAAAAGTGGGATGATGGCTTCTACATAGTAGAGGCTGAAATCAAGCACTTCCGAACCATGTCCACTGTCCCATTGGACAGAGCCAGCGCTCTGAGACAAATCATCACTCTCCGGGTGAGGGAAGAAATCAGAGTCCGAGAGGAGGCTGAGAAGGCTGAGGAGGAACAGAAGCTACAGCAAGCCATAGCTCCTGGGATTCCTAAGCGAATGATGGCTGTTAGAAGTCTGGATGCTCCCGTACCTTCAACCAGCAGTGCTTCTGCTGCAATCCCTAGTCCCGAACCAAAGGATAAGGATCCCCTCAAGGATCCAAAACCGGCGGCTACGGCAATGGATAAGGCAGAAGAGGACAAGTGGGAACTGTCCAAAAATAGGAGATCTTCATCTCAGAAGAAGAAACATCTCCCAGACTCTGTAAAGGCAGAGGAGCAAGCCGCTAAGACTCCATGCAAGTGGACTCTTCAGGAGAAGATTCTTTAGGGGAGTCCTCGTTTGAATACGATGAAGATGCAGCACCATCGAACCAAACGGAGGCCGAGCGTTGGAAAAACGCGAAATGTGGGTTTAAGGAACGGGTACCCACCTGTTTCAAAGACTGCGTTTCCGGATACCGGAAGAAAGATGGGGCTCCATTATATGCCTGTCCCGGACCCACCAATAAGAATGGAGAATCGGACAATGAGGATTGGATGCGGTTATCCGATGAAGATCCGAATCCAAGTAAAGCCTATAAGAAACTATGGCTTACGCCATTACAATTATTCATCGAAGTTGATACACACTTTGCTACACCATTGGCATTGCATATCAGTGAATAGCATATTAAAACCCTAGTTCCAAGACCATAGACTTCAATGATTATAAAGAATCATGATGTAATGTGGTTACAAATAACTTTTCTATACCATAGTTTCATAAGTGATTCATTGGTTTGTCTGGTCTATTGTGATAAACTGGAGTTGATAAAGTTCAGTTTATCATAATACAGCGGAAGCATAGTTAGAGGATATATAAGCTTTATTGATGCACAAGTTGGTTTTAGCCACAGATACAATGAACAAGGGAGTTATACGACCCAGGATCTAATGAGCTTACATATGCTCTTTATACCATGGTTTCAACCTCTATATTAAGTGTTTACCTTGTAAATCAATGAAATTTGATGCGAGTTGGGGCAGACGACGAGGAAGCCATTCTGCCATATTGGATTTCTTGTTTGTCAATAAGCCGTGCGGTCCACTGACAATAACATTCAATTTCCACCATTTATAAAGAATTTGCTGCCTCCTCCGTTTCACACAACAAAGATTAGGCCTTCTTCTTTTCTGTTCCCATGTTTCAATAGATGATTTTAAGGCTACATTCCCTCAAAATGGCGAGAATATGATGCGCTTTGTGGCCGCAATCCGAGAAAAAAGGTAGTACAATTTCTATACACCAAACGGCAGGACTGCAGCGCAACAGGAGAGGTTGACACAATGGCAAAGACACGCAGCCCACTATGGTAAAGGATACAAGTCAACTCGCTGTCATGGTATGTTTATTAGTCGAACAACCTTTATCATTAAAATTGAATGCTGAAATATGGAAATCAGCCATAACTATGGTATAATATACAATATTCCTCTCAAACCATGGTTAATAATACAGTTACATCTTCGATGTAGTTATTGCAATTTATCTTACTATATCATAGTAAACTATGCCTCTCAAACCATGTTTTAATATATGTGACATGAACTGGGAATAGGGACCTTAATGCACCCTGCAAAAAAGGGCCTTTTTCGCAGATCCTGTCACATATTCTAACATTAAGCTAATAGATCATGGATATCGGGGCCCTAGGGCTGTATATACAGCATATACAGCCCGTGGGGCCCCGATATCCATGACCTAATAGGTTTATACCACCATTTCCTCTATTTTCTTACCTGAAATCCAAAGAATATAGCCAGGCGAAGACATTTTGGAAGTGCTAGCGACACGGCCCGTGGCCGCTCTGCGCGAAGCCATTGTTTTTGTTCCTTGCCGGGACAGGTACCGCCGTGTTTACACTCATTTTTCGTATGGAATCCAACCATGACAAGTTTTCAAATTAAAACATATACATCCTTAGATAGTCTAGATGATCCCTCCATACGTATTATGTCCAATATATTCAAAATAAAGGAGAATCCATAGATTTTTCCATTGTAAGCGAGTCGCAGTCCGGCCATTCCCACCCGCATCCTTGTTCAGCGAAAGTGTGTCAGTGACCCGGATGTAGATATAGGTCATCTGCTTGTCATATGAGGAACACGCCGAAAATTTCGGACCGTTTTGGAAAACCAATGGATCCTTATTTATATCAAAGAAAATGGAGAAAAGTAGCACGCATTCCTCGTCTATGGATCGAAAACTTCTTGGGATTTCAATATTATAACATGAAAAGGTTGGATTCAGGACGAAAACTGATTGAAAACATATGACTAGGACTCCAGGTTAGAACTTATTTACCTTCGCATTGGGTTTCATCACCGTTCAGTGTGGCGCTATGGCTAAGGCCTTCGCCTACCACCACTGCGGCCGGGGTTCAATTCTCCTACGAGTTGGCACGATTTTTCACAATGGAAAATGGCTAGATTAACTTTGTATAGCTGCCATAATTTCCCAAAATAATCTAAGTCCAACTTGACCTCGAAAAAGTATATACCAAAAATTTCAAAAATGCACATGGGTGGTATATGCAGAATAATGCACGGCTAAACTGCATATAAACCCACCGGAAGTCCCGAAATCGTGGTATAAACTGTAATATAGTGCAGTTACAGATACCATAGAGTAGCATAGGATAAAGGGAATATTGTGATATATCTGAGTTAATAATGGTAGACTATGATCCCAGAATCATAGTTAATCATTGGCTTTTATGGTTAACATATGCATTGTCTGTATCCAAGCATATCATGGTACATCATGGTTATATGTACCACAAAATAAGAGAGTATACTGTAGTGTAACATAGTAAACCATGATGTATACTGGTTCACTAGAGTAGATCATGATATCTACCATGGTATATTTTTATCTGGGAATTGGTAGATAAGGCAATTTCTGGTTGCCATGGAAACCACTCCCATATCCCAATTGGAAACTTTTGCCACAAACCTTTTTTGAAATTCCTTCATGAACCCAGAACCGAAGACAGAGCTAAAAAAAATTCACTCTACAACCAATTTTATGACAAAAACATCACATTTCTTTGGTTATTTTTCCTTAAAACTGTATATTTTGCATTATTAGTGTTTACTACTGGCCTTTTGCCACTAGAGTTTGGAGCAATTGAACGTTCTTATTGTCGAGTGCCTATTTATGGAAAACTATGGCCTATTCCCAGATGGCTAGGCCTATTCATAGACATCTTCAGTGCAGCCCCCTGGTGTCTTACATAAGAAGCGCTTATCTTAACGATGCTTATCTTAGCGACGATATCATAGCGCCGTCAAACAATTGTACACTCTCTAAGCAGATACTCTCAGAGGTTTCAGTGAAAATGCCTTAGCTCTGGAACTATTCATCACATCTTAGCATATATAACCCATCAAATAAACGATCTCAGAGAGTCCCACTTTGATCTGCTATCGAGAACCAGTTTCCTCTGTCTATAAAAGTGAAGAGGGGGCCGACCTCTTTGGATCGAGATCCAATATGGCGGTAATTGCAGTTTGACTGACGATTTTTGAGGATATGAAACGTTTCATTGAATATTAGTAAAAAGTACAACAGCATTTCTGTTGAAATATTTAGATACCACAAATAGTCACATATAAGACATTTCTAACCAGCAATCAAGGAAGGCATTTATATATATAGGGTAATGATAGGATATAATGCATTTAGAGCTTATTTCCCATTTTTCAGTTGTACACAACAACCTAGGTATGACAAACAATTACAGCAAAACTATCGGGGATATTTTAGCTCAAGATATCTCATTTTAAAGCCCATGACTTAAACCTTAAAAAGCCATTTCCCACCAGGAGGCATGTTTTCCCTCACCTGGCCACACATTGCCTCAGATATTCATTCTAATCTAGCCACTACAAAACATACATTTTCATTATGATGCAGTACCTTAACCAATGCGATTTTGATGCACAGTTATGTGAAACACTTATTTTTTAGACTGACAGTTTAATCAAAAGGACTTTAAAAGGGTGGGTCTTAAGTGGTTGTCTCAAGGTGCAAAGTGGAGATCTCAAGGTGAAAATTGACTAAATGTAATGTTCTTAAAAAGGGGGGGGGTTAGAATTAAAATGTACACAAGGATTTCCAAAATCCTAAAAGCCTAAAGAATTATCTTTCATTTGGTACCCTAGGCAAGACCCAGGGCCTTTAAGCCTCAGAGATAATTACAAGCAACCACAAATCCCCTATTGAAAGCATGTACAGGAACGGCCATCTTTCTACCCTATGTGTCAAATAGTAGGTAATGACACAACATGATCTCTAGCTGTCGGCATTCAAATGGTATACTCAATTCCAGCGATATGGATAAATGTCAGACTATCTGTATCAAATGATAAATTCCACTGATATGAATGAATGCCAGGCTGTCAGTATTAAGGGCATAATGTATGGCTGGGCTTCCAAGAGGTCGTTTTATCCCAGATAAAGGACCAAGGCTTAGCGGAGGTCCTTTATTTAAGGGATAAAACGACCGAGTGGAAGCCTAGCCATGCACTTTGGCTTTTATACCAGGGTTTAATGCTTAATTTAAACTATTTACCTCTTAAATTGATGAAATAAATGGTCGAAAATCATAGAAGGTTTGCATATGACGAATTTGGAGGTATTCCAGCCCCTACTCTTCGAATTTTAGTTTCCCCCTCTATTTCTTTGGCTCAAAGTGTCAGGCTGGATGAGATCTTCATGTTACATATGGGTTTTGATGGTCCCATATGCATATTTTGGGCTCCAGGGGGGTAAAATGTGCCCAAAAAATTGTGTCTGGGAGAATGACATTTGAGTTACAAGTTGAGGGCTCAATTTCCTACAGAAACAATCTTCATACCTCCATGAAAATCTCAGGTCCAGACTATTTTGACCTGTAGATTAAGAGAATCACATTATCATTTATGTCAGATGTGTCCTTGCTATTGTAAAAGAAGCATAATTATAAGAATTATTTTTCTGGGCACATATATGGGCGAATGACATGTAAGGCCCGATATGCACACTTTCTATGATTTATGACCAAATAAGTTTCTTGTTTGCGAGTTGACATGGTCCGGGCCTCCACCATTTTGGATTTATTGTTGATGGTCTGTCTTCGGTAGGCGAGCATATATATCCTCAATTTACACTGTAAATACAGCAAACCTGGGGCTGGCGTTAAAAGACAGGTGACCATATATACAGCTATATTTAAGTCTCACGGGTGTATAGGCCACGATGGGATGTCTTGTTCTTCTCAATTTAGCCTTTTTCCGTCGACGACATTGCTACGATTCGAATCAAAACATGGCGTTTTCCTAAGTGAGTGGACCGGACAGAGTGGACACAAAATGTCGACCGCTGCTAAGGAGTGCGCGTGGCTGCCGGAATGACCTCAGATCAAATGTCAACGTAACAACTTGCATCGAAATTTTCCATGGTGCCTTTAGTGAACAAGTACCCAATGGATAACTCATGACGAGTGGGTGTTATTGATGGATAGTGACACGAGGCCATAGGCCGAGTGTTACTATCGTCGATAACACCCACGAGTCATGAGTTATCCATTGTCTACTTATTTTATACCACGACACCAATAAATAGTCAATATTATACCAATAAATTCAAGTTGAAAACAAAAATTATTCCCCCTTCCCGGGACTCGATCGAAGCCAGCCATGGTGTGTGTACACAGGTACATACACCTCCTCGCCCGGCAGCGGACAGCAACAGTGCACACGGCGAAAAAAGATGCATCCGGGCCGGGATTAGAACCGTGTACCTCACGCGGCTGAGCGCAAAGCGCTAACCGCTAGACCACCGCGTCTCCTCCTACAGCGGCCGTGTCGGCTTGGATATATTTGAATGCGTCCCACGGTTATGGTAGCGGACAGCCCGCAGTCGTCGCCTTGCGGGGCTTTGTATCATATCAAGACATGGTTCTAACCGAGCGTATCTCGTCAGTCCCTGTGGCGCAATGCATAGGGAGTTGATTTAGGGATCTTAGACTGTAGGTTCGAGCCCTGCCCTGGCCTGGAAAATTTCGTGGGTTTTAACATGTAACATATGACATGGAAGGACATGAGAGGCGTGCGGTTATCCTGGATAACAGCACGCCTTACATGGATAACAGCACGCCTTACATGGATAACAGCACGCCTTACAAAATTGATGTTACAGCCTACAGGGTGTGCAATATCGACAGATATGTGGATGGGAATAGACCCCAAAAAGCACTGTGTAAGCCAGAAATCGTGGTATAATGCATACTAAATATATCGTCTTATCATGTTTGGGCACCGCAAATCCGTGCCTAAACTGGATAACCATGGTATAACAAATGATAAATTCCACTGACATGAATGAATGTCCGTCAGGCTGTCAGTATAAAGAAGATGTACCGAAATTCACTGTCATGGATAAATGTCAGGCTGTCAGTATATCAGATGAAATATATACTGACTTTCACTGACATAAATAGATGTTGTCCAGGCTCTCAGTATCCAGATGGTGCACTGGATTTCAATTACATGGATAGATGTCAAGCTGATGGTATTAAGATGGTGACAGGTCCGGTGACAGGTTGTCAACCAGCACTAGGGCGCAATGGTCAATTTGATTGACAGTTCCCACTGTCGCTTATTCATGAATTTTTAAAAGCTCTGTTCAAGAATTCATTCAACTCTGAATGTTAGCTTACATATTTGATAGGCGTCATTTGTAATGGGTTGCCTCGAATATACAGAGCACAGCAAGAACCTTAGATAATCAAGGAAGCTCTGAGGGAAAGTTTGATTAACTTTGTAGATTTTCATATTGATGTTTACAACCAATGGCCATCTGAACAAATGGATCTCAATATCAATCAAGCAATAGCTACATCTTATTCGATTTATGGGTGTACTTTATAGTGAACAAGTATTCAATGGATAATTCATGACAGGTGTGTGTTAGCAAAGGATAATTACATGAGGGCGTAGCCCGAGTGTAATTATCCTTTTACTGGTGCATTCAATAAAGAGAAAGGGGTTATCATTCATTTTATGGGCTGAAAGCTGGGGGGGGTCACAAACCAGACTGCCGGGATTTTACACACTTTGAATGTATAGACGTTATATGTGAGTACCCTCCCCGGGGTTTGTATCATATCAAGATCTGGTTCTAGCCTACCTCTTCTTGTCAGTCCCTGTGGCGCAATTGATGCATAGGGAGTTGGACTAGGGATCTGAGACTGCAGGTTCGAGCCCTGCCCTGGCCATGAAATTTCATGGGTTTTAACATGTAACATATGACATGTAGGGACATGTAAGGTGTGCAGATTATCCATGGATAACAGCACTGGGTGCCTGTTATCCTTGGATAACCGCACACCTTACAAAAGTCATGATGCAGGCATCATGGTGTGCAATATCGACAGGTATGTGCATGGGAATATCCAGGAAAAGCACTCAGAATTCCAGAAATCGTGGAATAAGCAAGGTTACTTTACAGTGAGTGAGTAACAGATGTTTAACACCATTTTGACAGTCAAGGTCATATTCATGGAAAGAACTACATTAAACGATTTCACAGAGGAATGTGTTGGTGCCCATGCATATGTGCACCATACACATCTGAGGGGATAGACCCTTTTAAGTGGGCTAGGGAACCCCGTTTATGAATAGAAGATAGCATGCGTTTAAATTATAAATCACCCCCGGGTAGGGGATATCAAATGCGATTTGCCAAGCCCTGATTTCCTAGAATTCTATAGGTAACCTGATTTACATCTTACTTAGTTAGTTTCTTATATCAACGTCAAACAGAAAGGTATGATCCAGTTGTAGGACTTCAGCCTCTTCAGTGAGGAGACAAAGAGCTTTTTATTGCGTGGGTAGATTAGCGTGACAGGTTCCTTACTTCCTGGATCAGAGCCGACCCATGCATTAATGATGTCAACTGGATGGTTCTAAAAGGAAGTCTCAACGGCCCTGTAAACTAGCGCCAAGCCTTATATAACTATTTCTAATTATCATAAAATTAAAGCATTCTGAGTCTAAGCTTGCAGTGCATGAACGGATCCATGACGAATAATTGACCATACGTTGTCAATACATGCAAAAGAGGAAGCCCTGCACGTGCACCCCTGAACTAGTCTCTAAATTAGACCTGAGGTGTGACCAAGATTCCAATTGCTAGGGCCCAACATGGGTAAAATTGACGAGGGGACAAGGACACTTCTTAAAATCGACAAGAGACATGAGCTTGAAGACAATGCACAATGCCATTTTTTAAAATCGACAAGGGACATGGGCTTAAAGTAATAAAGACAAGGGACAAGGCCTCTTCTTGTCTCGTCTCTATGTCTATGTTAAAACCAACAAAGGACATTGGGTTGAGAGACAAGGGACAAGAGCCATTCCTCCCCCCCCCCCCAGCCTCTGACCCCCAGGCGCTATTGGAATATACCGCCTGGGCCAGCCCTGTACTTTTGATCACCATGCCCCCACTGCTCCCACCCTGCTAACTACCTGTGCATTGCAGTAAAGGGACTGGTCACAGCTGAGTGCACAATACTCCAAGAGCCAAATGAAGGGGGCTGCACTGTGCACCACCAAAGGCAATTGATTATGTCACTCTGATACCTAGGGCCTATATATGACTTTGCTAAGACACCTACAGGAAGTATTAGCATATACATTGTATTGCTCTTGGCTCCAATATATGATATTGCCTTCTTGGGCTGTCACACAGGAGGGGTGGGGGTATTTTCCAATTGTGACCAAGTGTGACAGGGTAGGTGACACATACACAAGGCCTATGCATAGATCAGACTTTTAATAGGCTATAGCTTCTTTCAGTAGTATATAGACTAAAATCTTAGGGAACATTCAACAATCATGTCACTGTTTTTTGGCAGTTTTTAGGACCCAATGTCACTGTTTGTCACTGGTACCAAAAGAGCCCCACCCCCCCACCCCCTTAGCAGTGATGTAATTGTTGAACATTCCCTTGAGTTATATGATTTTGTTTCTCATTTTGGCTAAATAACTTCCCTCTATTAAGCACTGTACATGGGAGTTGTTTATTGCTAGGTGGTGTCCAAGAACCCAAGAACCCGCACTTGGCCCTTGGCCTCCCTCTGCTGAAAATGGGCGTCCAAGGCTGCCCATTTTATAGCATCAAAGGTCACAAGTAAAGACCGGTCCAGGCCCTAAGTATGGGCCTGGATTATAGAGGCTGCCCCCCCCCATATCTTAGAATCGAAAATGGACATGTGACCCCATCCCTCTGTCTAGGGCCCTATTACTTCCACAAGATGGCTTTCAACCTAGTTCCTCTTATTTGAAAGTGTCATCACGTGCAATTCGTAATCCGCCAAGGGTGCTATCTGAATCGAGGTGTTATAAACTGACATTAGGGTTTAGAAGTATCGCATACCCGACGGGTCAGTGAACAACCAATCGTAACACACAATACATATACCCTCGGCCAATCAGGGCGCTCCTTGTACGCCGTACTTCAAAATAGGCCAGCCAATCAGACATCACCTTTCTATGCGCCCACCGGTGTCGGTGACACCGCGTGACACCGGGCACTGTCAGTGTCACTCTGGTAGTCTAGGGCTGTCACGCCGAAGCCACTCACTCTCATCCGGTACCCTAGGACCGGGTACGGAGGCCTCCACCCCCCCCCCCCAACCTAGTTGGATCGGCGCCCAACTCACATACTCGTAGTGCCATTAGGGGCTCAAACTGTGACTACCCCCAACCACTATGACAAAATCCCCCCCCCCCCAATGAGGGTATAATGAGAACTGATTTTGGAAAATGACCCATCCCAAAAATCGGATAATCAGGGAGTGGTCATTATTTATCAACAGGGGGGTGGTGGGTTTTTTTTTACGCCCCCCCCTCAACGGCAGTCAACATTTTTTACACCCCCCCCTCGACGGCGTACGTCCCCTTTTAGCCTATGGTAATGTGGGGTTTTCTACTGAAACAGGTGAAATTATTTTGACCCCCCCCATCAGAGGGTCTGGTGGGTTTGAGGGGGGATCAGAATGTTTTCAACCCCTTGACTAGGGGGGGGTCAAAATAATTTCACCTGTTTTCAGCGAAAAAGCCAGCGCATTACAATAGATTAGGGAGTGGTCATTATTTAAAAAAAGGGGGGGTGGTGGGTTTTCCGGCGGATGCGCGAAATTTTTTTTACGACCCCCCCCTCGATGGCAAGGTCTGAAAATTTTATGCCCCCCCTCAAACCCACCACCTCCCTTAAAACGGCGTGTTCGCACGCGATTTTCGCCTCCCGAGGGTGGGGGTCATAAAAATTTTGATCTGTTGAAAGGGGGGGCGAAATTTTTTTTCGTTCGTCTGCGTGCAAACCCACCAGCCCCCTTAGGCAGTGATCATTTTTTAACAACAGTGGTGGGCTGGTGGGTTTGAAAGGGGGGACAGAATTTAGATAAACAGGGGGTGGGGAGGTGGTGGGTTGTAAGAGGCCCTTTTAAAGGCGCTCTGAATCGAGGACCTACGTCCGCCGACATTAGCACTGTGGCGGACGTAGCCGATTCAGAGCTCCTTTAAGCCTTTGGGATAATATGCTCCGTAGGGAGTGATCATTTTTTTAACAACATGGTGGGTCTACACGCTGACACGTGGAAAAAAATTTGTGCCCCCCCCTTGAAGGCCAAAATTGTTTTGACCAACCCTCCCTCTCCCAAGCGAGAGCCGAAAATCGTGTGCAAATGAGCTCTTTTAACCTACAGTAATGCATAGGCTTTTTTGCTGAAAAAAAAAACAAAAAACAGGTGAAATTATTTTGACCCCTCCCTGGTCCAAGGGGTTGAAAAAATTCTGACCCCCTCTGGTCAATGGGTCGAAAAATTCTGTCCCCCCCTTTCAAACCCACCAACCCCCCCCCCCCCCCGTTGTTATTATCACTCCCTTAGCTCTTATGTCTATTAAAGGGCCAAGTCATTTATTCCCTGGTGCATCATTCCATGTGCTTAATTATCTGATTTTTGGGATGGGTCATTTTGCAAAATCAGTTCTTATTGGGGGGGGGGGGTCTTGATTAATTTTGTCATAGTGGTGGGGGGGCTCAGAATAAATCTGGCGATCTGCCAAAATCCATCAAGCCCCCCCCCTCCCGATGGCAATGAAAGGTATTATTGTAGGTTTTCATTATGATGCTTGTTAGGGGCCATCGGCAATGTGCTTAAATACCTACATTCTTGCAGTGTTAGTAAAAATTGATGAGATCATGAATATTTATTTCACTATCTGAACTGCAGTACACATAATTGGTCAGAATGACATGATCACCAATTTTCATTTGACCAAAGATGACTTCCTATGTAGCGTTTAATGGTTATGGGAAAGCACGAGTGGGTTTATGGGTTAATATTAATCCACAACCACGCAGCAGGAGTGGATTATTGACCCTAAAACCACGAGTGCTTTCCCATTACAATTACATACATTAATGCGTTTATCTAACATTTTTCACCATTTTGTGTCATTTTCTTACCTGATATCCCCAGAATTAATCAAGGAGAAGACATTTTGTAAGTGCATGCGATCCGCACCGTTTGCCAAGCCGTTGTGGCCATGTTGTCGTTCTGCCCGACATACCTCCACCTTTACACACATTTTTAGGGTATAATCCAAGCATGTCAAGTCCTGTACTTTTAACACCAACAAATATACGATCTCTAGTTGGGGTTTGCCTACATTTTGTATCCATTTTCTTATAAATAAATAAGAATCCATTGATTTTCCATAGTGATATGTGTCGGCAGCCGCCCTGTCGTCCCGCGGCAGGCTGACCGGCTGATCTACATACGGGACCTTTCCACACTGTCAACACGAAGCTGATCATGGTGGAGGCGGGTGGCGAAACGTTTCGCTATGGAAAATCAATGGATTCTTATTTATTTATAAGAAAATGGATACAAAATGTAGGCAAACCCCAACTAGAGATCGTATATTTGTTGGTGTTAAAAGTACAGGACTTGACATGCTTGGATTATACCCGAAAAATGTGTGTAAAGGTGGAGGTATGTCGGGCAGAACGACAACATGGCCACAACGGCTTGGCAAACGGTGCGGATCGCATGCACTTACAAAATGTCTTCTCCTTGATTAATTCTGGGGATATCAGGTAAGAAATTGATACAAAATGTAGAAAAAATGTTAGATAAACGCATTAATGTATGTTATGGGTTTAGTGGGTTTAGGGTTAATAATTTTAACCCATAAACCCACTCATGCTTTCCCATAACATACATTAAACGCTACATAGGAAGTCATCTTTGGTCAAATGAAAATTGGTGATCATGTCATTCTGACCAATTATGTGTACTGCAGTTCAGATAGTGAAATAAATATTCATGATCTCATCAATTTTTACTAACACTGCAAGAATGTAGGGATTTGAGCACATTGCCGATGGTCCCTAACAGGCATCATAATGAAAACCTACAATAATACCTTTCATTGCCATCGGGAGGGGGGGGGGGCTTGATGGATTTTGGCAGATCGCCAGATTTATTCTGAGCCCCCCCACCACTATGACAAAATTAATCAAGACCCCCCACATAAGAACTGATTTTGCAAAATGACCCATCCCAAAAATCCGATAATTCTGCATGTGGAATAATGTACCAGGGAATAAATGACTTGGCCCTTTAATAGACATAAGAGCTAAGGGAGTGATAATTTTTTAACAACAGGGGGGGGGCTGGTGGGTTTGAAAGGGGGGGACAGAATTTTATGACCCATTGACCAGAGGGGGTCAAAATTTTTTTTCAACCCCTTTGACCAGGGAGGGGTCAAAATAATTTCACCTTTTTTTTTTTTAACAAAAAAGCCTATGCATTACTGTAGGTCAAAAGAGCTCATTCACACACGCTTTTCGGCCCTCCCTTGGGGGAGGGAGGGTTGGTCAAAACAATTTTGGCCCTCAAGGGGGGGGCACAAATTTTTTTCCCACGTGTCAGCATGTAGACCCACTATGTTAAAAAATGATCACTCCCTACGGGGCATATTATCCCAAAGGCTTGAAAGGGCCTCCTACCCTGTCCTACCCTAGGCTAGAAAATTATTGCGCGTCCGTGTGAAAACCCACCACCTCCCCGCCCCCTGTTTATCCTACCGTACCGTGCAGTACCCTTTTGATAAACAATGGGTCGAGAAATTCTGTCTGTCCCCCCCCTTTCAAACCCACCAGCCCCCACTGTTGTTAAAATATGATCAGTCCCTAAGGGGGCTGGTGGGTTTGCACATGGAAGCACGAAAAAAATTTAGGCCCTGCCCTTGACGGGTCAAAATTTCTATGATCCCCCACTCTGGAACACTATTGAACACTCCCTTTTAAGGGAGTGTTCAATATTTATCAACAGGGGGGGTGGTGGGTTTGAGGGGAGGCGTAAAATTTTCAGACCCCTCCCGAGGGGGGGCAAAAATTTTGACCCCTCATGAGGGTGGGCTAAAAAAAATTCACCCTCTTTTTAGCAAAAAAAGCCCGCGCCATCAAAGAGGGGCGTAAAAACTTTCTGCGTCTCCAGCGCGGGGGGCGCAAAAAAATTTTGACTGCCATCGAGGGGGGCGTAAAAAATCGTCGCGCATCCGCGGGAAAACCCACCACCCTCCCTGTTGTTAAAAAAAGACCACTCCCTAAACTATTGTAATGCGCGCGCAGGGCTTTTTCGCTGAAAACAGGTGAAATTGTTTTGACCCCCCTAGTCAAGGGGTTGAAAAAATTCTGACCCCCCTCAAACCCACCACCCCCCCTTGTTAAAAAATGATCAATCCCTTGGCTCTTTATGTCTATATAGCCAAGTCATTTAATCCCTGGTGCATCATTTCACATGCATAATTGTCCGATTTTCGGGATGGGTCATTTTGCAAAAGCAGTTCTTATTGGGGGGGGGGGGTCTTGACTTGATTAATTTTGTCATAGTGGTCGGGGCTCGGGGGGGGGGGACTCCGTAGTGGTGGCCTCCCCCGGGTGGCCTCCGTCCCCGACCCTTGGCTGGTGACACCGGCCCCACCTCTCTCGGTCGACCGAGAGAGGTGTTCCATTGTCATTGAAACAAATAAAAATGATTTTTCTTGATCCAGGTACAATATCTTCCCTAGGGAGTGGTCATTTTTTTAACAACGGGAAGGGGGGAGGGGAAATTCCGCGCGCGCAGCGACAATTTTTCCGTAAATCCCCGCCCACCACCCCCCCCCTCCGCTGGGGCACCGGATCAGAGTGAGTGGCTTCGGCGTGACAGCCCTAGACTCGTGAGGCTACCTGAGTGACACGACTGACAGTGCCCGGTGTCACAAGTGGGGGAAGAGTCTGTGAAAGGAGGGATTGTATTGGCTATGGCTGTACATCCAGTTTGCCGAAACCCATACAGAAGGAGCGACCTGATGGGACGAGGGGTTATGTATTCTGTGTTACGATTGGTTGTTCAATGACCCTTCTGGTATGCCATATTAGAAGGCACAATCTACAATTAGCAAATAGCACCAAAAAAAGTGAGGTGTGTATGAATTACGGAAGTGACGTCATAGGACTTCCGCTTATGCAAGTCGTGTCACTAGTGTGACACACTGGAGTCGTTGAAGCTAGAGATGTGAGCGGCTCCCTCCCAGGTACCTCAATAGAATCAATCTGCTCTTGCTCTTTCTGAACTGCTCGCTTCCCTGTAGACTTGCTAATGTCACCTAACTAATATATTATTGTTATTTATGACCAGGCTTGCAGATAATGTAGACTATAGCATATGCATGTGTTTGCCCTATATTTTATGTGCATAAAGGTATGAAAAGAAATTAGGCGTCATGTCAAAACATACTATGACAAGTCCACCAATGATCATGGGCTAGTTGTACCCACTGGGAATCATGAGCAGAGAACATACATGGGAACTCTATCAAGAGTGCACCATATATATTATGATGACAAAGATTTAAGACCTCTTCGCTCTACATTATACATTCAGCGATGATCAACCGAAGCAAACAAATGTGATATATATCTCGTGAATTCGCAAATGATTTGTACCCCACAGATGAGACACATACACAAAGACTGTTCTATAGTTACAAATACTTTTAAAGTTATGGTGCGGGGTGTGATGTCACAAGCTTAGCGTTACATCATAAGGCTGTATGCTGGCCCCCAACTCCCATGTCAGGCAGAATTAAAGAAGATTGGCTTGAAGGCTTGAGACAACCATGTTTGGAACCAGGCTATGTTTTCCCATCATATATTGTAATATAATTATGATTTGAGACCTTTAATCAAAATTCTGAATCGACAGAGAGTTTTTTAAATAATTTTTATCCCTTACATGGGTTTATTTCCTGAATTTTTAAAAATGATTTTGGGCTGATTTTTCTTCATGTTTCAGCTGTTTGTTTACATTTTTCGGCGATGAGCCTCAGGCAGCAGTAAGGGGAAGGTCGTGTTGGAGTTACTTATAACAACAGTAACAATGAATTCGCTATAGTAATAGCCCCCCCCCAACAATTTACACAGTTTGACAGTGCATTCCTCATAGTTCTATCAAGAATGTGGCAGAATCTCATATGTACGGCTGCCATATATAGCAGGCCCTCCAACCGAGACCCCTGGGCCCCCCCCCCAATAAAAATTTGCTTCCTAAATATCGTTCTAAGGGAGTGGTCGTTTTTTAACAACAGAGAGGGGGGGTTGGTGAAAACCTGCATGTGTGTGGTGAAAAAATATCCCCTTTTTATTATTTAGAGATGTGCGGGCTTTTTTTGCTGAAATGGAGCAAAAACTTTTTGCCCCCCCCCAACCCATTAACCCCCCTGTTGTAAAAAAATTGACCCCTCCCTAATACAATTTCATTTTTAATTAGGCCTTTGCTTAAAGTTAAAGGGGTAGGCCCCCTATGCCATGTTCCCGACTATTAATAGGTATATAATCGAAAAAAAAGCTGTGAATTGTTAGGTGTATCAATAGTTTGAGAGTGTAGACTAGGAGCTATGCTAATGGCGAATGACTCGTCTTTATCTTGGTCGGGGCAGTGTCCCAGTGCCGAAGGCGCTGGTCAATAATTAAAAACCTTCACATATAAGGCTCTCCCCCAGTTCTCCCTGCCACCAGGAGTCCATCCTTACGTATTTATAGCCACACCTTGAATATGTATTATGGTACTGTGACCCATATGTGCCTGTTGCCTTCCCATTACACTCCACCATAATAAATGATTTCCTAGGAAGGCCAAAGAAAAATATGATGTGTTTCCAGTTACATGCCTCCAAGACCTAGGGTTGGTAGGTCGGATTTTTTTTTGTGTTTTGATTATGTATAGAAATGTATTGGGAAGATGCCATTACATTCATGGTTTGACTATAGATGATTCTCATGAAGAACGGAAGAAGAATTATGAAAAATATAAAAAATATAATAGCTTTAAAAATCCCTAACATTCTCAAAATCTAAAACAAAAATTAGGATCGGCCCTGTTTGCCTAGGGTCGGTCGGGTAACTGGAACAAACCTTTTTTTTATTTGGCTAAAGCCAGTGTTCATGGTTGAGTGGTTGGCCTGAGCTGCTCCCGTCTTCATGTATGAATTATTGAGCTGCTCCACCGAAAGTGCTCCGCCCACCCCTCCACACATCACTGAGTAACACACTCCAGCACTGACCATGTACATGGCCAGCTGTGGTTAGGGATTTCTGCCTTAAGGTTCAGATATAAAGGATAAATACAAAACATTGTGGATCATGGAGGGGATGAGGAGAAAAGGGAGTATGGATCCTCTATTGATTGTCTATGGAGGATTTGTGTTCATATTGGCATTGTCAGGTAGGTTGGTTGCTAATCTGTTATTATCTTATACTCGTTCATAGGTTACAGGTGGGTGCATTTAGATAGGCAAGGAGATGATAGAGACAGAGAGGAAACATATTTATATTGGAGGGCCTATAGAGAATAGATTGGAGGCCACCTATATCTCCTTTAACTCATATCAACATAACTGTCGATCTGAATATTCTATCATGTTTGGCAACTCGGCAGATCTTGGCAAATAAAGGTAGAGCCTAATAGTTTTGGATGCTCAGAGACCTCATGGCCTAGGGAAAATACTATCATTGAAGAGTTTCAACACTGTTGAGCATATGAGAGCTGTGCAGAGAATTGGCCAAAAATCTGTGATCTATACTCGCAGAAATGAGAATCCGGTTAAAGAAGAGTTTTAACGGAAAATATAACAGTGTTGCGTATACGTAATGGAAAACCTCTGCAGAGCTGGAGGTTTTATGGCAAATCCTCCAGCTCTAAGGAGGTTTTCTGACTTATACTCAATCCACAGAAGTTTATGTAATGAAAAACCTCCGGGGAGCTGGAAGATCGCCTCGGAGGTTTTGTGGCAAATTCTCCAGCTCCAAGGAGGTTTTCTTACTTATACTCCATCCACAGAAGTTTATAGAACAGTAAAACCCTGAATATAAGCATAGTTTGACTTTAACTGTTTAGACTGTAGAGGCCTAGAAGAGTATTTGAATCTTCTACACTGGATGTGATACAAAGCTATGATAAATATATGGTGTTCCAGTCTACAATCACCAGAAGTCTCAATAGTATTATGGTTAGCATGTCTGACTTTGAATCACAGAAAGTGGGTTCAAGACTGCATGGGAAACTTACACATACAAGGTAAAAGAAGTCTTTGTAAAAGGCCCCACCTGAAGCCCCCTTTATCAATTTGGCAATCAAAGGATGTTCATTCTATTGTTTTAGGATTTGTTGCAAATATGACAGTGGTCAACCAAGAATAAAACAAAATCACACCAGGGGTTTGAACCTGTGCGGTCTAGATTTCTAGTCCTAGGCCCTAACCACTACACTAGATTGACCAGTCAAACTTTCAAAGTGAAATTACCCTGTTTATCTATAATTGATTACTCAGTCATAGTAGTAGCATATCACCATTTAGTAGATGTTCTAAAATTCACAGTATCACCTGATGACTCATGGTGTACAGGTTAGCACATGGGACTCTGGATCCCAGCACTGTCTGCTGCATGGGTACGAATCCCATATGGGACAGAAGAGTTACATCTGCTGTTCAAAAGTGACCTTATTCATAAAACTTCCTGCTACCCTTGGCCTATTTCACAAGACCTCCTCCCAGACCTGAACCAATTCACAAAACCTCCTGCCAGAACTCACCTAATTCATAAAACCTCCTGCTGGCCCTCCAACTGTAGAATGTGGAAATAAACCTACAGTAGGAACAACAGGGTGCAGAGCCAGGTGGAGTATAAGTAACAGTAAAACCATAAATATAAGCGTATTTTGACATAAACTGTAGAGGCCTAGAAGAGGATTTGAATCTTCTACACTGGATGTGATACAAAGCTATGGTAAATATATGGTGTTCCAGGCTCCAATCACCAGCAATCTCAATAGTATAATGATTAGCATGGCTTACTTTGAATCACAGAATGTGGGTTCAAGACTGCATAGGGAGAACGTTTTTAACACACATACACAAGGCTAAAGGGGTCTTTGTAAAAGGCCTCCCTGAAGCCCCTTTTATCCTATTGGCAATCAAGGGGATAATGATTATGATACATTATTTTTAGGATTTGTTGCAAAAAAATGACAGTGGCCAACTGAGAATAAAAATAAAATCACACCAGGGGGTTTGAACCTGTGTGGTCTAGATTTCTAGTCCCAGGCCTTAACCACTACACTACATGTATTGACCAGTCAAACTTTCAAAGTGAAATTACCCTCTTTATCCATGATTGATTACTCAGTCAAAGTAGTAACATATCTCCATTCAGTAGATGTTCTAACAGCCACAGTATCAGCTGAGGACTCATGGTGTAATGGTTAGCACATGGGACTCTGGATCCCAGCACTGTCTGATGCGTGGGTTTGAATCCCATATGGGATGCTATTTTCCCACAATTCCATCTGCTGTTCAAAAATGACCTAATTCGAAAAACCACCTGCCACACTTGACCTATTTCAGAAAACCTCCTCCCAGACCTGACCTTCTTCACAAAACCTCCTGCCGGAACTGACCCAATTCATAAAACCTCCTGCTGGCTCCCCAACTGTAGAATGTGGAAATAAACCTACAGTAGGAACAATGGGGTGCACAGCCAGGTGGAGTATAAGTAGCGATGTTATGAGACAGCACAAGTGGGTTTATGGTTCAATATTCCACGACCCCTTAATAAAGCTAGGAGAATAGATTTTGAAAGTGTATGCGATCCACTTGCTTTGCCAAGCCATCATGGCCATGTTGTCACTCTGCCCGACATACCTCCACCTTTACACACATTTTTCGGGTAGAATCCAAGCATGCCAGCTCCTGTGCTTCTAATGCCAGCAAATAAACGATCTCTAGTTGGTGTTTGCCTACATTTTGTATCCATTTTCTTCTAAATACATAATAATCCAATGATTTTACATAGCGATCTAACGCCACACACCCATGGCCGGACGGGATGGGTGCTGACACATATCGCTATGGAAAACCATTGGATTCTTATTTATTTCGAACAATATGGAGAATTTAGGCATGGCATGTTCATCTAGGATATCTAAGGACGTTTCCTTGTTAATAACTCGACATGGCACCATTGGATTCTATACTAACGAGGTGTGCAAACATCAGGTATGTCAGGAAACTTATTCAAATCCTTCATGTACATTGGTTTCTAGTACCGTTCGGCTTGGTATAGAGGACAGCAAGTCCGTCTCATGCCACAGTGGCCAGGGATCGATTCCCCATAGAACCCTTGACGGTTTTAACTGGAAATGTATGGCGAGGTTGACTTTGTATACTTCTCCAATTTATTAATATGTCCAGGTAGAAACCAGCACCTTCTTGAAGACGAAGAAAAGGTCTCAGAATGCGGTTATGGCTTGATAACGAATGGTGAGTTATAAGAAAAAAAGCACTGTCCAAGCCAAAATCGTTAGATAAACGATGATAACCCTCTAGTGTACCTTGAAGAATCTGTCAAGGGTTGGTGAGAGCCTTCTATGCAGGGAGTTGTAGTGTATAGAATAGGGCGGTATGGGCCAAACTAAAACACCAGGTGTGCCTTATATGTCTGGTATTAACTCATGGTGCACATTATCGATGACATGTGCCTTATATGCGTGGTACCACAATGGTTTTAACAACTAGAGGTCCTGATGTCTATAAAAGGGGCCACCACAGGCAGCCACCCACACCACAATCTACCCACTCAGATATGTACATAAGTACAAAAGATTGTATAAGCTTAAAGAACTGTACCTGTGTGAATTCAGGAAGTTATGAATGGTGCATGACAGGGTGCCTTGTTGGTATTGATTATGTTTTGGCTTTATGGCTTTGTTTTTCTAATATATATTTTAAGATTCATATCAAGTTTAAACTTGAGTGAGTTAAGTCCGAAACGGAGGGGACAATCTCTTTAGTAGTTTATTCATTCACACAGTAAGACTGCCCTCTTATATTTTTATATATAAATCACCATAGGAATGGCATTGGAATTTGCAGAGATGATAGAAAAATAGGATTTATTCTCTGATGGTTACCTAATTCTTACTTGGCTCCTATCTATATAAAGTTATGATTAACCAGATTTGGCTATAAAGCCTGTCTATCTGACATACGGATTCAAATACCCATGCATTGATCATTCATATATATATATATATATATATATATATATATATATATATATATATATATATATATAGTATTTACTTCATACTAGGATCAAAGGATTGGTGCTCTCCCAGCCCTGTGAACAAGTTGTTTCCGCCGTACCAGGCCATAGCAGCTGCCGTTAGTGTCTTCTGCATAAGTATGAGTAATGAGGTAACCATATCAGGAGGGTGTTGCTCCTATAGTAAAAGGAAGAGCTGGCTAAAAATGCCCTCATTTCCAGTCCTTTCTTTTCATTTAGCTATAACTTGTCCCTTTCGTTGCTCACAAGTGGTCATTCAAGTACGGTGCTAAAAAAGGGGGATTTGAGTAGGTACCTAGATGGGAGAAGTCAGTCAGTATAATAAACTATAGAGCGTGTGACATGAGTATGTACCTGGTAGTGCAGCTCTCTCTATTTTAAACAAGGCAGGTGACTTTTCAGACTAATGTGGGGAGTGCAAGTACTTAGGTGAAGCAGTGCACGACTTGTTTAGAAAAGAGGGCACATACTCACAGCTCTTTTTACAATAGGAGCAACACCCTCCTGCCCCCCAACAACTGCCTATAGACCCATGCAGCAAGAAAGCATCATGCCCAGCTAGATGATGGCCCTAACTGATAACCCTTTAATTTGTCAACATGAAGAGTTTGTGTCAGGTATGATAAGTCAATTCTGGCAGGTTCTGCCTCGTTCATTCTTTATACACGTTTAGAGAGTGGGTGCAAAAGACATAGATAAAGGTCTTTTGAAACGAATTTCTAATGTAATTATACAATGCACTGCAAAAGTAGGAAAGTGGGTATAACTCTGATGATTGCTTCAATTATATGGTACATCATTGAGAACCGAAGTAAATAGAGCATGTGCCTATAGAAATAGGGGAAGGTTGCCGTGATTGAGCCAGCTCGTAAATTAGTCCACCCACCTTTTCTCAGATAACGTTTCTCTACATTTTCAGGGGAAGAAAAGAATAGTTTTAACTTTATTATAGTCATTTCCCCAAAGTCAATAAACTTGTTGACATTGTCCTGTCTCCACCTGAAACACAGAGTAATCTCGGGTGTGTGATATGATAGGTATGTAAATATACGTAAATATGCCTTCAGATTAAAATAAGTTGTCTCATTTCAGGGAAGGCTAAAGCAATGACATGCAAAGAAGGTAAGTCAGGCATTCTCTAGTTTACCAATATAGCTGTACATAATGTTTCACAGAAAACAATGTCCTTAATCAATAATCTATGCTTAAGGCTTTGATTTTACTGTGTATGGAGTGATTGTGAATGCTCAGAATGAATCAAATTAATAAGGCCTCTATGATTCCTTGTACAAATCAATAAGGCTTCTATGATTCCTTCTACATTTAAGCATATCCCAACAGTGTTCCAGCAATAATAACGGTTTCACAGACGGAGGTTTCAACGACAGCAGGGACTGAACTGAGAATAGAGACACGCAGTAAGATCCCATGTTATTAAATCACTGCAACCACTTCTTTTAAGGTCTGGCTCCAATGCATCGGTTGGTTCAGCTAATCTGATGAAAAATGGACCCGACCCACGCTGTCGAACCAGCCATTAAGGTCATGTGTTCACAGGGCAATAGACTTTATAGTGACAGAATATCTATATCAGCAACCGCTTCCATCATTCATTTTCTGTGATAAAAGTACTTTAATCATTCATTCCCAACGTCAAACACTGTCATTCCTCATGTCCAATGATAATATCTAACATGTTTGATTTTTATCGTTGGAATGATCAATATAATAATTATATTCTGTCATGACAAATTCTATCACCCTGTGGACACACCGTTTCAATGTGCATCACAAGAGATCTATTTAAGCAATGACACCAATAATGGCATGAGAAAAAAAAGGGAAAAAAAAGGCAGAGAAATAATTCAATCAAAATGACAGATCTCCCCTCATTCGGCCCTCGGCCATGTTTCACTGGGAATTGCCTTATAAGATTTGACCTCCAAGTTAAGTCTTGCATTGGGTGGGGAGGGGGCAGAAAACATGAAAGAATAATGTTTTCAAGTTGCAACGGATTATTTTGGAATCTTTACCTAAACTGCATCTGAAGTTTGGTGATGTATACTACTGTTTTGAAATGAAAAAGGCCTAGAGTCCACTACCCAATGACTTCTCATTATGTAAACCACTGTGGTGGTCACGAGTCATCCTCGAGGAATATTTGATACATATTGAAGTTCCTCATTGGTGACATCAAGAGCACCTCTCTCACCCGATGCCTGAGGACACTGGAGTTTAGTGCCATGTCACCACTTGGTCACAGGGCCCTCAACACCAGCGTGTATAAGGTCTTTCTGAAGCCTTCCTCAGGGTCAGTCCAGTCATGATGGACCATCCTGACTGCCCGGCTACCATGTTGTAGATATCTGTGCTGATGCACAGAGGGAGTACATGTTATTGGCTTTTTGTAGACACTAGTAGACTGTACTAGTCGACTAGCGTCGAGGTTATTCATGGTTAAACACTACAGCTTGTAAACTGTCATAGAGAATGGCTAGTGCCTTTACATGTGACAATAAAGTTTTAACTGGAACCTGAATAGTTGTTCTTCGTTGTCTATCGAAAGATTCGATTAGCATTGAGGGGTAGAACACTACACCACCATTGGTGGTTTACATAATGTTATGCAAACCACTTTGTGTCATGTAAACTGCTTTTACAAAAGACAATCATATAGAGTGCAAAGGACATGTTATTAAAGGGTATATCTGTTCCTTAATGAATAGGTTATGTATAGAAAAAGTATATAAAGAAGGACTAGAGAGGCAATTTACATGACAAGGAGATCAAAACCGAGTGTGACTGGTTTACTTGACATCAAATAAACCACTCCCTGCCGGGGGAAAGGGGGGGGGGTGACTTACAGAACATCACCTAACCACAAATTTAATGACTCTGTCTATCTATTTTCGTTATATGGAATGACAACTCTGATCTTATATCTTAGTCAGATAATATTGTAAACTTAAGTGGCCATATTCTCAGGCAGTTTTCATGGTTTTATATTGATGTTGGATTATCGTTTCTTTAGAGGGGAAATAGGCCTTCGTCATGTAAACCACTCAAAAGATGTGGACATTTTATAATTGGAGAAATAGTCATAAATCTGTAGAATAAAAATGATTGAAAGCCAAATACATAATCATTTTATTTTTTCTAGAAAATGCTATGTAAATTGCATTCTTGATATTTTTACCTATATCCATGTGATCAATAAGACACATAGATGTGGACATGGAGCTTTAGGGTAGCTTTGATATTCAAAGGCCTAATTAAAAGAAAATATGCCTTAATTACAGGAATTTATTGGAGTATCATAGTCAAGACCCCTGAAATCAATCCATGAGAAACAAATATGAGTATACCATACTCAAGTACCTCCAAAATAAATCAAAGATGAAAGGCATACAGTAAAATCTCTTTACTGCGAATCCTGTTATCAAGAATAGTATAGGTTCCCTAGGATATGTTACTCCATAGAGTCCTATAGTGCAAGCCACCCCCCTCTACCCCCACCCTTAAAAGTAGGCTACCTTTTGTGTTCAGTACTGAGTCCTATGTAAGATAAGGGGGTTTATGCAGATGTCAGGAATCTTTATCAGAGTGATATAAAATGGAAACAAGGGGCCACCTATACCAAAAAGTCCTGCTGAATCCAAAATTTGTGGTCTTGATTCTCAAAATTTGACCAAAGGTACCTAAAAATGAGGTTTGATGATGAGAATATCTTAAAAATGTAAAAAAGTTATATTGAAAATGATTGGAACTTTTTATAGATGCAACATGCTAATCAAAGTCAGTACCTCAATCTACATATCCCAATGTTTGCCTATCATAACCTGACAAGCACTCTGCCTGTATATGGCGCTGCCTCTCCCACATACTGCCTATCCCTTAGTCTGCCTATCACTCATAATACCTATCCCTTGAAACATCTAGAGTTTAATTATTTTTTCCCTCAAATGGCTTAAAGGATTAAAGTTTACCCCTCACCTTTGTACCTAATTTTCTCTGTACATTCTTACCATTAGTCTACCTATCCTCAATCTGTCTATCATTCACTTTACCTATCCCTCATGGTGACTATCCCCCAACTCTGCACATCCCTCATATTTGACTGGCACATCTGTGATATTACCTAGCACCAATGTATCTTTTGAATATGTTCACCTTCACCTATCACAGCTTGATCAGCTGGGATAGCTCACATCCAACCTTTATTATGATCTCTTATTCAACCTATCCCCTAAAGAACAAATCCAACAGTCTACCTCAAGCATACATCTACTGATCACTCATGCTATATATCCTTGAGGTTACCTATCCTTCAGGCTGCCTATCCTTCATGGTATATAGCCCTCAGTCTACCTAACCAGCTATCTATGTATCTCTCACCTTGTATTCTATTCTTTCTACCTTTATAGTAGCTCTTATAGTCTATGCCTTGTGAAATATACCTATCACTCATTGTAACTATCCTCAAGTCTGCATATCACTCATGTTTACCTTACATATCCCTCAGCCCATTGAATTATCATGCTTTTCTAAAATGCCTCACCATGGCTATCATTAGACTAGCTAACTTCCTACCCTAAATGTATGTTGTTTATTCCCCTCTTCCTATCCCCCATGCTGCATATCATTCATGCTATCCCACTTGACAACAAAACATTTTTTAAGGTTAAAGAACTGAGGACTAAAAACCATGCCGTATCGCTTGCAATTACAAAATTTCTTCTCCTGGCTATATTCTGTGGATATCAGGTAAGAAATTAATACAAAATGGAGGAAATGGTGGCATAACCGCAATAGATGATGGATATCGGGGCCCACAGGCTGTACATTCTGTATATACCCTATATATATATGCGCGGCTCGGGTATATACAGAATGTACATCCCTAGGGCCCCGATATCCATCATCTCCCAGGTAGCACACAAAGATTTGCCGACATTGGCCCGATGCATCGGGCCAACGTTGGCTGCCCATCGGCCTACGTAGGCCCGACCAGTAGCATTTGCCAACCAAATGCCAACGTTGGCCCAAAGTTGGCAGGACATCGGCAAATGGTCGGCCCTTGTTTCAAGGGGCGGATCTTTTGGTTAAATCCACCCTGCTAAATACCCCAAAGGGCCCCCCTCCCCACCCAAAGGGCCCCTCCCCTCCCCATACTATTAGGGCCCCCCAATATTTTTTCCCGTTTATTTATTTTATTTTTTTTTTGGCAAGCTTTCAGCTTTCAGCCCTTTTTTCATCTATGAAAAAATATCTCACTATAAGTCACACTCTCATCTACATAATAAACCACGCCTCTTTATGCTAATGAGGTCATATGACCAAATTTCAAATTTCCCACCTAAATGCTAACCTCTGATTGGTCCATTCAAATTAGGGTCACATGATCTTATTTGCATAAAAGAGGTCACGTGACCTAAACAGCCAGCCAATCAGAGGGCACCATTTTGGTGGGAAACCACAGGGGGTAAGGGTCATGTGACCATTTTTGAATTTCCCACCAAAAGGAAGGGCTCTGATTGGTCCATTCTGGCGCCGCTATACCACGGGGGGTCTAGGTCACTTGACCCCACATTTGAATTTTCCGGCCAAAAGGGAGGCCTCTGATTGGCTGCAGGACAAGTGAGTAATAAACAGTACTTAACTTTAGTCCTATTCCGATACATACTATACTACTAATTTCAATGGCTGATAATCAAACCAGCTAAGTCCATATACACAGGTTGTACGCCAGTTGTTGTGCTCTTAACTGATGAAATGTTTAAAATAAAGATCATGAAGCAGAGTAAGAAATGTGTATTCATCTGGAAGAGTACCCAATACATTCATGTTGGTTAATTTTCATGTTCTTTGATCATTTTTTGTTAGCTAATATTGGTGCTCATCCATAAAGTATGGGGTACATGGTAAACTATACATTTTTGTGTACTACATCATCACAGGGCCCCATAACACCTGCAAAAAAATGCAAACCCCATATGATGTAAAAAAATAGTTTAATTAGCCTATACAGATTTAAGCTAAATATAGATTTAAAGGCCCTCTACAACAACTAATCATGTTAAATGGCCCCTAAAGGCAATTACAAATATGCCCATAATATTAAAGAGCATGATATTAAACAAAAATTAAGTAGCACGAAATAG
The DNA here is from genome assembly GCA_949317995.1 of Acholoe squamosa. Lineage (NCBI taxonomy): Eukaryota > Metazoa > Annelida > Polychaeta > Phyllodocida > Polynoidae > Acholoe > Acholoe squamosa. Next base: position 31,063,200 of record OX439052.1, on the reverse strand, counting down.
TGAGCAAGATTAAGGTGCTATTATAGGGCCAAAACTATTAGAATAACATCCTTATCAAACAAGTTGTTATCTTTATGTGTGTATTTTGGGACTTCCTGTTATATAACTATATCAAAATACATTGTTTTCAATTTATTAAAAATCTTAGTAACCCCATTTAGGTCTGTATAACTTTCATTTATGTAACACTGGATAAACCCCTTTAAGACCACCAGAAATAAATTAAAGAACACCATCAAAATATTAAAGAATAGTTATGAAACACCTAACAATTTCTATAGAAATAAGGGGATCTTGCTCATCTACTAAAGAGCACGAAAATTAGTGAACACTAGATTTATACTTGTAACACATTTTCTAATAAGTTATAATTCGGGACCACAAATTTTGATTGTGTAACAGGCCCCTTGGGGATTACAGTATTTATCAAGAGCATAGGGGTATGTTTATCATTTCTATGCCATTTGGGACTGTTATAAGTGTCTACAATACAACGTAACTCATTTACAATGAACTTTTTGCTTTGTCCCAAGCAGTTCGTAGTAAAGAGATTTTACTGTAAATGCCAGACTTAACTTGGAATGCACCCTTCACAAATCTGTCAGTCACCTCTGTACATAGATCTACATATAGTATGTAGATTACACATTTGATCTAAATTGAGATTTAAAAAAAAAACACAAAAAAAAACAGATAGGTTCAATAATATCATGATACTTCAGATAAATCTCCTTTTATTATGTCTAGCAAACTGTATTTTCCAGATTTCCCCACAAAAGTCATGAACGAAATATCAATCTATCTACGTAAATCGGGCAAAGGTCCAAAAGAGATTACCACAGACCTGGTTGATGTGCGAAAATTAAACTACTTTACCGTCACGCTTGGACAGTACGTTTGTGATCTTTATGATATATTTTATATCCCTTCACGCCAGGCCAACAGATTCTGAACATTATTCAACACATTTTCTAGTATTCACAAAAGTAAGAGAAAAACATAAACTACTATGGAATAAATCATCATTTTTGAACTTTATGCATGCAGTTTCATGTACTAATATAAAAGGATCCATTGATGCGTCAATGTATTAGCAGTGACAAATGCCATTTATTTGATAAAGGTCTTGATACTTATTTGATAGAATGTAATTCTATGACAAGTTCTGTAAGAATAAAATAATTATGCTCATTATCATGTCTTTGAAAGGTTGGCTGAGGGTGACCATGCTGTCTACATTGAAATCATCAGTTTATGTATTATCGAGAGCGAACTTATGGTAAGTTTTACGTTATGAATTTGCTTAACGGTTATTGCAAAACCCCAAATATATCTATGATTCCCCATACAGGTCTATATACATAAACCCCACTACCAAATCCCCCCAACTTCCAGTAATGGTTTGTCTCATAATTATATGGGACTCTGATGTTGGTAGGCTATTGATTCTGCTATCATTGTCAACATAACTATTAGTACCTAAGGTGCTTACTCTATTGTAGCATGATTTATGTAAGAAATTGAGTCCTGAACATGTTATGTTAAGCAGAAATCACTCGCCAAGACACTGATTTGGGAAGACAAAAATGTACTTCCCTTTGCTGTGCTGTTGCAAAATTGTGGGCAATAACCAAATTTTCTACATGAGGACTTAGGTTAATCTTGTAGGTAAATAACCCATATAGTCATGATAGTTAAATATATAAATCCTATACAGGAGGAGGAAAAATTGTTTTATTCTGTCTTCCGAGAATAGGTTTTGTCTTGCTGAGATCAGGTATGGGCATCTCATTTCCATGTTTATCAATGGATCCCTCCCATTTCTTTACACACATTAGATATAACCTTAGTCTGTTTTTAAAGGCATTTTTGAAACCCATTGACCTCTCTGATTTTTTAGGGGAGGGGGGTATAAGGCTGAATCACTCGCCAAGACACACACCTTCACCAAACTTCAAATACTCCCATAACATACAAGAATTGAGCAAAAGAGTCTGTGTTTGGAGAATGTTCCTGGCCCTCTGTGGAGATGAATGTTGACGCCGTTGTGGTTCCCGGGGTGCCCGGCCAAATGGGGGTTGGAGGGCAGAGCCCCCGATCAAGAATATATGCCAGATCTCATCTGAATTTGAATTACATTCAGATGAGATCATCTGAAACTTATGGAAAAGATTTTTATTCAGATGAGATTTCATCTGAAAACAGTCGGAAGTGTGTGACAGCATGGTCCCACCACGTCCCTGAGGAACTGAGGCGGCGTGAATGTTTGTCTCCAGTGTGACGTCACTTTACTTCCGGCCAGGTACTAATCCCCAGAAGAGACCCAGATGCAAGAATTGAGGCCTGGAGGCTAAAATATAAATTTCCCACCCCAAAAACCTATAATATGTAACATCAAGAACTTATCGAGCCCAATGATATTAGCATCAACAAAAAAGATAAATGCAAAAACACTTTGACATGACATCTATACCTCTTCTCTTCTCAATCCTAGTTGAGCGCAAAAACGTCACTGGTGGTCCCACTGCAGAGGATTTATCCAAATTCCGGACCCCCAAGTAAGTTTATGTATATATATATATATATATATATATATATATATATATATATATATATATGTGTGTGTGTGTGTGTGTGTGTGTGTGTGTGTGTCCATATGGGCGAGGCCTATTCCAACCTAGCGGGATACATTATTGACCAATCAGATAATTCCCTTCCTTCAGTACAGACTTTTTTAGGGTGCATTATGTAAGACCTGTTCCCATCATGCTGGCTGTTATCAGTGCCTATCTCTTCAGGTAACAGATTAAGCAGGGGTCGCCCCACTAGGGATCTCACTTCCGGGAAATATGCAAATGTACCCCCCGACCCCGACCCAAATATTTAAGTATGGAGTGAAATAGATCTATCTCCTCTGATATAAAAGGATCAGCTTTTATATGATAACGTGTTAGATTGCAAATAATATAATATGATATAATATAAGGTATGCATTGTGTGCAAGGATAGTCCCTTGCTCTGCCTTTGACATAGGGAGGATATATATAGAAGAGGATGTTAAATATGACCAAATCAATGCCTCATAGCATTACGTCCGTGTCTCACAGCGCCTGGATTCAGAAGGCGCTGTGTTCGCGTCCTCTGCGACCCCGTACGTCCGTGCATAACAAATGCCTTTATTTACATTCTATTTTGGCATGTCAGCGATGCTGCTACAATATTTGAACCATACAAGCCTACTTCCATGATAACAATCTAGCCTTACACTAGAAATGATTGTATAATTTTAAGATTTAAAGGAGTAATAGTTGTTTGAAATCAGTCAAGAATGGCCTTGAGAAACTGTTGGCCACCATCTTGCTTTTGGGTTGTTTTGATTTGAGCACCTGTAGTCTCAAACCTTTGTGTATAAAAACTGATAAATATTGGGATATGACAGAAATTTCTACTACTGGGTATCTAAAATATTTATTCTTGTCAAAACCTATAAATACAACTGAACAGTAGTTACAGTGAGAAATCTTTTGAAAAATAGAACAAAATGGGTGGTTTGAGGCTCAAGCCACTTCCAGCCACTTTTGGCGGATCCAAAAAGCGTGATATCAGTGCCATATAGCGCTAGCGGCCACTAGGCACTGACAGCACTCGAGCGGGTTTCGGTGTATCATAGCATTCCCCCTTCAACACAGGGTGCGTTTTTATTTGTAACCCAAAGAGTTATCTGTAGCTTGAAGATGTGCTGTTGTTGTTGGAAAGGTTTTATTGGCTCTCTTTAGTACTGTACAATAGTCTGAAAACCTCGCCTACAAGCTTCAGTCACAGTTTAGGCTAATCGAATAAATGTGACCCATCAAGGTAAAACACCCCTCTGCGGGGGATTTTTAATTCCCCATTTGGCTACCAGAGGGCATTGGAGAGGCAAGATTACTCTAAAATCATTATAAAAATATATTAAGCTAATTATTGATGCAGAATTCAATGGTCTCATTTAAAATGCACCACTTTCAGTAGAAATGGCCCATATTTGGATGGTAAAATGCACATTTTTAGTGAAAAATCAACCTATATGCCTGTTCCTGAGGCTATGGCAACCATTCCAATAATCAAAATTTGCAGATTTTTATGCCACTTTCAGGGATATTCACAAAAAAAAAACTGAAAACAGAAATGGAAAATTCCTTCTAGATCAAAATCTATGAAAAAATCACCATATTGTTATGTATTTTTTATTAAAAAGGCTAATTTATTTGTGTTTTTAGACATTATTACGGTCAATAATGTATTTAGAGCTTAATCCTCGATTTCAAATATGAATAACGACCTATGTTCAGGGAGGGGTTCTGACATAACTACTGGGAATATTTAAACCAATGAAGATCTTGAGATGAACTTTGATAACGAATTTCCCTGCAGAGGGTTGTTTTTGCTTGCCTGGTCACAAATATGGTCTATAAACAATGGCTTATATTGAACATTCGGTTTGAGCCACCCAACCTGAAGGTTTGTTCACAATAAATAATTGTGCTCTCTTATTCAACAGACAGCAATACCAGTATAATGGGTACATTGCCCACAAATCAGTTTTCATCAGCCAAGTCATCAGGTGAAAAACTGGGTGACACTGAGGCATACATTAAGAGAGTCTACGCTGGAGAGGTAGACGACCCTAATGCAGTAGCTACAATGTAAGTAGGGCAGTATTTACTATGTAAAACTAAAAAGACACTATACTTTTATTCTCGTTAATCCGAAAGAAAGAAAACTCATGTTTTGACAAAACACAAATATCCTGTATAAGTATCTGTGCTTTATATAAATCCTAGATGGTTCCAATGCATTAATAATTTTAAACGGCTGCCTACACAGCGTCAGTTGTGTCCAATTTCTGCTGATCTCAGTGATGAAACAGGGAAAATCATAACATTAAGGGATATACCCACAAATGCTCTAAATATGATATTTGAGGAGATATGACCAAAAGATATGACCAAATTAAGTGAAAACAACTCTAGGATAACCTTTTCTGGAGAGTCTGATTATGCTATAGCCAAGACTGTATTTTCCTTCTAAAAATGACCTTATTTAGAATCCAAACAGAATGTTTTTCTCCAAATTTAGCACATTTGTTGACATTTGGTTGCCATGGAAACCATATTTCTGTTCATAAGGTTTTCATAACTGAAAACAGAATTGAATTATTCCCCGTAGATTAAAAAATATGGATGATTATGTTTAAAAATTGTAATTTTTTCCAATAATCGCATTTGTATGCATTTTTTAAAGTCATATTTTTATTGGGATCAAACAAAATACAATGCATTATTCCACAATATTTCAATACAAAATTAAGTTAAGGGCTATCCTGAATTTCTCATGCAAAGTACCAAAATGTAGCTGAAGACATGAATTTGAAAAAAGAGATTTTCCCCTAATGTCCTGAATTTCCAAGTTTTGTCACATTATTTTAATTTGACCAATGCTGTAGAACCAGTCCTTAAATGGCAAACTGGAGGCTATTTCTTAACACACTATGACTGCTCACCATTAAGTCGTAGCGAGGATCCTTATAACTTAGTGACATTACAGCCCAATAGTATTAGTCATGTAGTGTCAGCAGCACTACGACTGCTCAACCAAACTCTATGTAATAGCTAGGTAAGGGCTAATCGTACAGAGCAGTCATAGGGCGCTGCTTACGACTACTAGCTCTAGGTTTTGGAGTTACAAATCGTTGTGGCTGTGTGTAGTCGTAGTGCCTTAAAGAGAAATGGCCTCCAGATGAGTCAACAATCATGACCATGACGTATTCAGAAAATTGTAAATGTAAGACAGACATTGTCTATATGAAGCAATCTATAAGACGTGTAGAAAGATATTACTAGATTGTTGCGTCCATGAGATTCTTTTATCCAACTTGACCAAATTTGAACATATTTAATCTGAGAAGTACTCTTTGAAGGGAATGCACCTTTTGTGCTTAAAATATTGCCTATTTGGTGCAAGATACAGATGGAATGTGGTAAAGAAGCGAACATAACATTATGATAATAATGAAAAAAGTACGATTAGCCCTTACGTAGAGAGTAAGAGTTGTCTTGTGAATCTCTACTTCAGTCAAAATGCATCGTTATCCGAAGTTGACGTCACATTGAACCGCCCACCAGGTAAAATAAATGTTTGTAGCAAAGTAACACAAATTGACTGTGAACAAATTCCATTGACTATAGGTATTGTACATTAAGCTTATTATTCTGTGTATAGGCTGTCTTTTTTTCCTGAAAAGCATTAACTACAGATAATTAGTCTATAATTGCATCGGGAATTAAAGATAGAAGTGTTTTGGGGGATGTTGTGTTGTAGAAATAATGTTTAACCATGTGAATCTGTTTCTTGTAGGATCATATACAGTTACCATGAGACTAAACAACAGAGGAGAGTAAGTGTGCATTTTTCATTAGAGTTATAGGCAAGATATATATCAAAAGAAACATAACTTCAAGGTGAATCTGAGAGGATATGTGGCCACAATAGTTCATCAAAATATAAGGGAGTGGTAGTTATATATCAACAAAGTGGGTTGTGGGTCTGAGGGGGGAGTATAAAGAATTTGCGTCTGCGCATACACCCCCTCCATCCTGTTGATAAATAATGACCACTCCCTCACCTATAAGGCAACAAGGGATACGCCCAATGCCTTCATGGTTTTACAATCTTTAAACGAGATGACAAACAACATGATGAAATACAAGCATATCATATTCCATGGGAGGTGGCAATTCTTTTGTTTTTCTTTCTTTCTTTTTCTCTTAAGTAATCCAAGTATTATGATAAGCCAAATAAAAAAAAGTGTATTATAAACACTGGCATATTGGCTTAATCAGCAGATAGAGATCTTTCCAAAAAGTGGTCTCCCATTTTTGTACATCTAGTGGTGTTGTTACTATGGTTCTGTAAAAAAAAAAGAAGCTTGCCCTGTTTTGCTAGGGTCGGTCGGGTAACTGGAAACAACCCTTCTTTTTTTTTGCCTAACTAGGCAGGGTAAAGCACTAAAATTACTTTGAAGGCCAAATGGTCATTAATTTGGGAAGTAAGCCCATAGTTTCCCTCCAAATACATTCTGGGCTCATAAGGATATATCAAAGTTTTGTTACAGCAGATGACAACGTCTTGCTGACACTCAGTATCAATGGGCAGTTGTCATATATCAAAGAGTTGTTGTGAGCTGTCGTTGTTAGACTTTGACGAGAAACACATGAATGTGAAATATAAAGGGACCTTTGGAAAAGCAGTGTATAGGCTGTGCCATGATTCCTACTTGAATGGTATATAACCCAAACAACTTTTCATCTCTTGTACAGCTCTGAATGTGTCCCACCCTGTATGACGACAGATGCTAAAGGAAATGCTTGCAATTTTCAAAGTTATGCAGGTGGGTATTTTCTTACTTTTCTTTAATGAGGATTGAATTAAATTGATGCTAGGGGAAGCATGCTGGGAGAAGCTGCTGTCTGCATTAAAAACTAAATCGAGCCAGTATTTATAGTAAAGGCTGAAATGTATATCGAAACTAAACAATGGATAAACCACACATACATTTCTGCACTTGACCATTGCAAGCCCTATTCTGAAGATTCTTTTTAGGGCTTAGAAAAGTTTACCTGATAAAACTGGCATGGCAGCCGAAGGCAGACCTCACACAGAAAAAAAAATTCTAAGTTTAACCATCTTTGTGCTAATTTGCTGTAACCCTTCAAACAATTAAACCTTCAATATCATAACCATTTCTGTTAGGCAGCAACGAGTACCTTTGCTGTATTTATCTATTAAAATACATGTAGCAATCACTCTACACTGTCATTGCTCTTTCAAACACTTACAGGGATAACTGATATCAGTGTCAGCGAAGGAAGCAAGAAAGGTGGTACATTTATGAGAATTACAGGCCACGATTTTACACCAGACTCCAAGGTCTTTATTACCTATGGATTGACAGAAAGTGAGTACACATTCATTTGACCATTTTCAAACTGGCAGAAAAATGTTATAAGTCGTCAAAATGTTATTATATTGGATTTGTACCGTTCATCTTAATGCAAAGAAAAAATGTACACTTCAAAAGATGTTTTGATGTTTGATTTCTTCGTTTTAAAACGTTTCTGAAACGTTTTTGTTTGCATGGTTTTTAAGCCTTTAAAAAGCTTTTTGAACGCCAAATTGTCACTCGTCATGTTGTTTTTTAATCCCACCCATTTTTCAGAGTTCTTTTATTTCATCCAAGGATTCCAAACTAGAAATCCAAAAGATTGAAGCACGTGGTTGAAGAGCCACTTATTTTATGATTTTAGAGATGTTTTCGATAAGAGGAATCTCAAGATTGTTCTATCCCATACACGAATCCCTTCGCTTCGATTTTAAAATGAGCACTTTGCCATCCGGTCATTATTGTTAAATCATAAGGAGAGGTAAGCAAAGGACAATAGGGGAATATGGCTCTTTAATTGCTGTTAAAGTGTAATATGGAATAATATCTATATGACAGGTAGATTTATAAAGCAAGGAAAATGGTAAAACAGATCTCTAGAAATATTGCATTCACACTGGTCACCATACTACTGAAGACATTTTTAAGCTCATTCCATAACTTGACACCTTTTTATACATTTATAGAAAGAGAGTGTAAGATAATCTATGTGGCTCATAACATCATAGAGTGCATAACACCAGAATGCCCAGCCAACTACGAAGTTCAAGTAAAGTTCCAAGGTAAGAATAGATAATTAAGAAACTGAAAAATGATTCTTAGTTTATACAGACATGGTTTGCAAGGTAAATTAGACATTAATTAATGTATTTGAGTATTAGTTACAGCAATGAAAAGGAAAATGGTGGAGGAAACTTACTGTAACTTTACACTAAACGGAATAGTCCATACTGGGTTCATTATTAAGAACCAGCACAGATTATTTTCTAAAAGTAGAATGGTATTTGATGAAAAAAACTGTCAGGAAAGGAATTGCTTTGAGAAACGCCATAATTTGAGTGACCACACTGTTAAAAATCTTCCGTAGAAAAAATGAAGAATCATTGGCAACAAGGGGTGCCAATCTTTCATCGTTTTTTTAACGGTTACCGTTTTTTTAAAGTCACCCTAATTTTGACTGAGTTTCACCGTTATTTCTAAAGAATGACTCACCGTATTTTTGACAGACTTTCAACATTATTTCTTAACAATGACTAAGGGTAATTAATTACACATTGTTTTGGCTTAAATGTCATCCAGAATTGGCTTTTCATATGAATATTCAGCATATGATATGCCATTCTAAGGATTTCACTATAAATCCACAATGGACTTTATTATCTTCATATATGTTTTGGCTCCACATTCAATTCATCAGGAAATCTTAGTGCCAGGACTACAGAATCCTTATGATCATGAATGAGTCTTTGGAAGACACATCATTTCATTGATAGAGTCACAATCTAAGAACATAGATTACCTCTGACTTGTGATATAGTTTAAGAACTGCAGTGCTATGCCTAGGTTTCTTTTTCTATTCTCACTAAATGGGTGTCTAAAATACCTCTGCTACTCCCCTTTGCACCATTGAAATAGATTGTAGGTTCACAGATTTCTCATAATGAAAATAATGAAATATACTTGCAGTTTAATAACATGGTGCATGAATCGAAGTGAATGCTCTTTGAATTTTGTGACAGTTTGGTCTGTTTAGTATCTATGACATTGTAGAAAGTCTCAAAGTGAGCCCGAGGCCACCTAGTGGGAAGATATGAAACTTTCAAAAAGACAAAGATTCACTGCTAAAAAAAAAGTAATGGTACTGTCCTGTAGTGTTTTACACAGATTCACTGCACCATCTTAGGGTGTTTCATTGTAATAGAAATAACAGTGAAAATCCGTAAAATTTAACAATGATTCTCTGTAAAATCTACGGAATTTTTAACAGTGCACATCCATGTGGTTTTTGTTTTTAAAACATAAATGTTCAGAACTTACAAGCCTAAAAGATTATGTTTTTCCTTAACAATAAAGAAAGTTACTCTTCCCAATGGGAATGTTGATGTAAAGGGGTGCACCCACTCCCAATGGATGGACCATTCGTCGGTTTCACCCGTCATATTTATCATTGATTTCTATGGAGCAAAAAAAATGGATGAAGGGAGACGGATGGTCCATCCTTTCCAAGTGGATGCAGCCCTTAAGATGGGGTGTCCACTGGGCAATAGAATTTGTAATGACAGCTCTATTTCTATCAGCAACCACTTCCATTGATCAGTCCAGGTGATAAGAATTAGACATATTATCCGGAATGAATGATGGAAGTGTTTTTATTATCAGAAATGAAAGATGGAAGTATTCTGTCATGACAAATTCTATCGACCAGCGGACACATGGCTATAAAAGGTTTTGTTTCCATTGGGTAGTAAGTAAATGTCAACTGGGGTCAGGGAAACATAATGAAAGGTCAAGAATTTCAAACTTCATTATCAGGGGCAAATGTTTACCTGAAATTGACCCATTAGAACACATCCTCAATCAGGGATAAGCAGTGGTCTAAGGGCATAGTCAGGTGTTATGTAGTGACAAGAATGGACTAAGCATATAGCATACTGCTTCTATGGGAAGAAAACAAAAAGTAAAAAATTGTTGTTCTTCTAGTTGGATCAGAGCTTGGAGTTAAGAATCTAGGTTCTTCTTTTCCACCACTTGTATATAAAGCGTGTTCCCTGATGGTATGCACCTGTTAGCTGGCCGGGCCTCCGTAGCCCACTTAAAAGGGTCTATTTCTTCTCTTTCCTATCCTCTCGGGATGTGTGTGGTGCACATATGCGCGGGCACTGACACATTCCCCTGTGAAATTGTGTAATGTAGTTCTCGCCATGAATATGACCTTAGCTGTCAAAATGGCGTTAAACATCTATTACTCACTCACTCCCTGTTAGCTGGCTGACATGGTAAAATCGTATTCGCTGATGGTATGCGCCTGTTGGCTGGCTGACATGGTCAAATGGTGTTCCCTGATGATATGCACCTGTTGGCTGGCTGACATGGTCAAATCGTATTCGCTGATGGTATGCGCCTGTTGGCTGGCTGTCATGGTCAAATCGTATTCCCTGATGGTATGCACCTGTTGGCTGGCTGACATGGTAAAATCGTATTCCCTGATGGTATGCACCTGTTGGCTGGCTGACATGGTCAAATCGTATTCCCTGATGGTATGCGCCTGTTGGCTGGCTGACATGGTAAAATCGTATTCCCTGATGGTATGCGCCTGTTGGCTGGCTGACATGGTAAAATCGTATTCCCTGATGGTATGCGCCTGTTGGCTGGCTGACATGGTAAAATCGTATTCCCTGATGGTATGCACCTGTTGGCTGGCTGACATGGTAAAATCGTATTCCCTGATGGTATGCACCTGTTGGCTGGCTGACATGGTAAAATCGTATTCCCTGATGGTATGCACCTGTTGGCTGGCTGACATGGTAAAATCGTATTCCCTGATGGTATGCACCTGTTGGCTGGCTGACATGGTAAAATCGTGTTCCCTGATGGTATGCGCCTGTTGGCTGGCTGACATGGTAAAGTCGTGTTCCCTGATGGTATGCACCTGTTGGCTGGCTGACATGGTAACCTAATTATGCTCACATAATATGGAGATGGCACTTACTATAACTGCTATGAGCAACCATGTCTGCAACAAGAGAATTGTTTTACTTTTGTTATTTCAGCAAATCGAGATGAGATCCATGTGGTTCGCTTCGATTATGATGAACCTATAGAAGATCCTTCGAGTGTAGACTTGACTAATCTGGAATTCTACGTAGTGGACAGTCTAAATTGGGTGGACCCAAATGATGAAGATAGATATGCGTTGGTGTTAGAGGGTGTGCTGTTGCTGCCTCATATTCCTCTTACCCAATCAGGGCAATGTCAAGTAGTGATAAAGGCTGACAACAACGGTTGGATACAGTTATACGATAAGGTATATATACATAATTTTTCATACATATTGTAGCATTAAGGCATTCAGCATTATGACAGCCACAGTTAGTTGAGGATCAATACATTAGGCCCCTTCTGAATCATAGTGTTTCACTTTGGTAGTGTTCCATGGTTATAAGTCCTCGTGTATAAGGTTTACTTTGGTGATAAGGCCCAGCAAGAGTTTATCCTCACATATAACCCATGCCTTATATTCAGGGTATTAGGGTACACTTACATATGACTTTGGTCATTAAACTTACTTTTTTTAAAGATTTACCCAGCCTGCTTATCAAGAATAAAATGGATTGTACTAATTTATTTGAATAGAATGATAATCTAGTGGCTGAGGCTAAATGTGGCTACACAGCAATGGATGACTACAAAGAAGAGACATTTGCAAAAAGTGAATTATTCACCTTTGAACCAAACACAGCGTGAGTATAGTTTTTTTTATCCCAAAGTCATATTTTCTCTGATACATATTACAAAATCTTATAATATATTGGATTGACAGCTATAGGATATGAGATATCTTCATTCAAAGTAAAACTCATTGTGCTTGCTACTTGGGACACTCAATTATCTGAATTTACATTGAGGTTTTAAATTCACATAATTATAAATACTTCTGGCTCGTTTTTTTTTTATGAAAATGAGGGATACCCAGTATATGGAGTAGTTGGATGCTGCCCTTCCCTACTCCAAACTTGACAGTTTATTTACATTGATGATATTAGATGTTATCTCATCTTAAGTTCTTTTGGATGTTGTAGGATGAGATTTAGGGTCCTGCATAGGGAGAACAGAGGAGAGGCTTATTTTAATGTAGGGATACGTTGCAAATATCCCGCAATGAACAAAAAGGATGACAGCGATTACTGTATAAACCTCATTCATAAATGTGAGGTAACATCACTAACAAGAGATGAGGAATGGGTAAGTTTCTTATGTTATCCTATCATCATATGAAGTGTATTTGAGTATAATGAAAGGCATCAAACAAAACGGCTATAAAAAGTAGGACAAGCCCCTTTCTACAACCCTTAAAATGATAGGAAAATGCATTATGAGCACACCGACTCAAAATCATGAAGTGCATTTTTTGTTTTAACACCTTCTGCATTTATAACCTGACATAGCGTCTTATTTTCCTGAACAATGGTCTATTCAAAATCTTTCACAAGTAAGGTTTGTATAGTGATTTTTCTTTTACTTATTTCAGACTTTAGAGTTCGTAGGCTGGACAGATGCAAGAGATGAGATTACACACACATGCACATATACATTAGAAAGGAATGCTGGAGACAAAACGCCTTACAGATTCAACTTTGCATTATTCCGGACTACTTCAGGTAGGTAAACAAGGTGGAGAGTTCAATGGTATGTTTTTATAGTGAATATGTTTTGGCATATTGTAATACCAAGTTTCGGTGCTTGAAATATGGACAGCAAAGTGAAGACTATGTTTTTACATTGGTCTCTACATACACACACTAAGGTCTTGTTACAAGAAACTACCCACTTGGCAAAGAGACTTTTAAAAATAAATGTTATGTCTGGAGGCCATTTCTTAATGCACTACGATCGCACACAGCACTACGACTTGAAATCTCAATGCTATTCCTATGGTGGTTTTGGTACGATTTGAAGTGTACAGTGGTTGTCTGTAAATGGCCTCCAGGTGGGTTTTGTGAGTTGTTTTTTTTTACGTTTTTTAAATCTGAAAAACTTTCAGTATAAGGTCTCTAGATCATAAAAATCAAAGCTGCAGATGTTTTGGAGGGATAGAACATTTAGTGTAATTTGTCTGTATGGTTCATATCTCTACTACAATGAATTTTATTACTTTTCTCTCTAGTGGAGTTGACAATGGATGATTCAGCCTCAACTGTTCAGACAGCGTTAAATGACATCTACAAACTCACGTTCAATGAAGATGATTGTGTGCCTTCGGATGGTGTGATAAAGTCACAAATTCCGAATGGATATGTGTACACCGTAACGAGTGCATGCAACCTACCCTGTGGTAATCATCAAACTGCTAATCGAAAACAAAGCACAACATTAAACAGTTGCTTTAGTTCCCAATTTTTAACAAAATCCCCTTTTTGAAAACCATTAATTGCCTCTTAACTTACCGTTCAAATTAATATGTTATACCATACTTCCTCTAATAAATAGATTATAATCTGAGCATAACACACGCGTGTATGAGTGTATTGTTTAATTTAGGCCTCAAATAATTATTTAGGCACTGGGGCCTCAAATAATTATTAGGCACTGGGGCCTCAAATAAGCACCGTTCTTGAATACGTGCCAGAAGTACAGGGGTATTAAAAATAATCTGAAGTATTTACATCAGGGGTCTGTTACACAAATGGTACTCTTAACTGAAAAAAATGCTTAGAATAAAGATCATGAGAGGGATTAAGAAATAATTGTGTTTCATAATGTGTACTCGTCTGAAAGAGTACCAAATATAGTCATGTTCATCAATTTTCATGTCCTTTAATTCTTTCATGTTAGTTAATATTGATGCTCGTTCCTAAAGTGTGAGGTACATGGTAAAGTACACATTTTTGTGTACTACGTCATCACAGGGCCCCATAACACATTTAAAATAATGTAAATAAATTAAAGAGTATGGTGAGTGATAATTGGGAACATTGATTTATTAATGAGCATGACCAATATTTTCATTATTTATCTTATATTATAAGGGGAAGTCCATATGACGTCATTGGTCATGTGGGGGGATCCCTAGCTAATACTAATACAAAAAGCATGAAGATAGGATTATAAAATTAAAGATCACCAAATAATGAACACATTTAAGGTACGCTGGTGTGGAAGAAAATATATCAATGATAACCTGATCAAATAATTTATTATGACTATCTACTATTTTTCTTCTTCCTTACATGTTACAATTGTAAAATAATGTCTTTTTACCATTTTTTAAATACTTAGTACCACCTTTTTATACGTATAACTGTCAATCATGTAACACTGTATAAACCCCTTTACGGGCACCAAATCAATATTAAAGAACACCAGAAATATATTAAAGATCAGTTATGAAACACCCGGCAATTCCTATAGAAATAACTGGATTTTGCTAATCAACTAATGAGCATGAAATGTTAGTGAACACCACCTAGATTTATACTTGTGACACATCTTTTGTAATATATTATTATTAACGTTCATGAAATTTGATTGTGTAACAGGCCCCTGTTCTCATATTATAAGCATCGGTCTCAAATGAGGGACGGGGTGCAGGGGTATTGACATTGGTAACTAACTTGGTGTTTATACGGGTCACTTAATAACCTTAGAAGCTCTGAGCCTCACATTTAAAATCAGCCAGAAGTTTTTCTCTTTACAATTACTATTGTGCATCAATATCCATTATGTAGATGCATTTTTCATGTGCCCCAATAGCTGATCTCAGGATGCCAGCAAGCAATGGTGTCACTGTTAATAAGACTGAGACGTCTGAAAATGCAGAGGCATTTGTCATTCTGGAATCCGACGGCACCCCTTCGAGTCCAATAAGAGACACCCAGAACACTTTCCAGGTATGTCATTACAGCAGATTCGATGTTTGCTCTTTTTGTGTCAAAAGACTGTGTGTCTTGGTATCCTGTTTCACCCAGGGCTCCATGCTTCGGTACAGAATTATAATTCCCATGCATCTCGAGGGGAAATTTAATCTAGTAATTGTGGTTCGATAACAATTACACCTTTGCCATATCCACGATGACGGTTGCATTTGATTCCTGCAATGGGCAGTGATCTCTACCTTATTGAACGAGTGCAGAATGCAACAATAGTGGAGGCTCCGATAATCTAATCCGATAATTTTTGATAATGCAAAAGTATAATTCGGCCGACCGGCGGCCGTGGAACACTCACTTAAAGATGGTGGCATCAGCTCAAAGAAATAAGTTGGAAAATACAACCACATGAATGTGGGATGCTCTCCCCACATCTCTGGTTATAAATGTCCGCATATTATATGTTTTCTATTTCATAATTTCTCTTTTTCTAGATACAAGATGCCCTAGAGTCTATGCTTTCGTCTAAATCAAAATTGGAAAGTGAGATTCCACAAATTCTACAGGATAACATTTTCATCGATGAAGGCTTTGAGAACTATGTTGGGTGCGACAATGAATCCATTGTGAAAGACCCAGAATGTTTTTCAGGAAGCTATTGCAAAGACATTAAAAATAAGGATAAACTATGTGTCTGGAATTTTAAGGATAGGCCAATCAGCAGTTCCAAATTCATGCACGATGACAAGGCAATGGTGAGTCTCCTTTTCTGGCCAGTTTAAGAGATTAATTCTTTCCAGCCAACTAGTGCGTTAATGCACTACCGGGTAGAAAACGGCTAGTGCATTAAGGCACTATGAGGATGGCATTTTAAGTATATACTAGTGGCTTTGGCATTAGCATCAACAGAAATATCTAGTTCCATGGGAAACTGTGCCTAATTTTGACGACAAACTGTGCCTAATTTTGACGACAAACTGTGTCTAATTTCCAAAACAAACTGCCTAATTTTGATGACAAACTGTGCCTAATTTTGACAACAAACTGTGCCTAATTTAGACGACAAACTGTGCCTAATTTAGACAACAAACTGTGCCTAATTTTGACGACAAACTGTGCCTAATTTTGACGACAAACTGTGTCTAATTTCCAAAACAAACTGCCTAATTTTGATGACAAACTGTGCCTAATTTTGACAACAAACTGTGCCTAATTTAGACGACAAACTGTGCCTAATTTAGACAACAAACTGTGCCTAATTTTGACGACAAACTGTGTCTAATCTCCACAACAAACTGCCTAATTTTGACGACAAACTGTGTCTAATTTCCACAACAAACTGCCTAATTTTGATGACAAACTGTGCCTAATTTTGACAACCAACTGTGCCTAATTTTCACGACAAACTCTGCCTAATTTCCACGACAAACTGTGCCTAATTTTCACGACAAACTCTGCCTAATTTTCACGGCAAACTCTGCCCCTTTTCATGGAAAACTCTGCCCCTTTTCATGGAAAACTCTGCCCCTTTTCATGGAAAACTCTGTCCCCTTTTTTGACGGCAAACTCTGCATGCGTGTTGTGGTTATGCGACGTTGCTTAGTGACGTGACGCTGCTTAGTGACATGACATTGCTTAATGATGTGACTTTACACCATATATATGCCAGTAACTTCACTCTCCAAGCATATGTTTTCAGAAGTGCCCATTTCAAATGTTTTGGTGTATATTTGTCAATGTTTATAGGAGGATTCAACATGATATGTCAAGGGCATATGTGTTCTTTCAATGTTCTTCTGGATTTTCATTATATAAGCCCCTTTTCCATGTGGAAAACAATGGCGGACATTTTGAAATAAGTTGGCCTTTGTTGCCAGGGACGAGAGTATGTGATTAAAAACTATTGCTTTTATCTCAAATACTAGTGAATTCGGGTAAAGAACTGTTAAGAAGAGTATGTCATCAACTATGGACACCTGAAAATATTGAAAACCTTAAAATTTTGGAGAAAAATCAAGTTAACTTTGAAAAACGTACATCTAGCCTCATTTGGTTTATCTGTTCCTGGCAAGCACTCAAGCTTATTTCAATGGGGTAGTGACCAGCGATGAACCAACCCCTTTATATATATATAGGGTAAATAGCATTATCCTGAGTCCAGCCAGTAATTATTTGCAATATAATACCAGCTATCATAGTATCATATAAAAGGAAATTACATACAGATTTCAAATCATTCAACTTAGAATACATTTCACAAATACTGATTATTTCCCTATGGTCAGTCTAACGCAATATATCAATAAAGCAGGCTCTAGGGCCACAATCTGCCATATTCTAGGGACATTTACCAGCGATAGAGCCGACTGGAAAGATTTAAGATTTTACGTTTATAGTTGACCAAGAATTTAAGATAACTTAAACATAGTAAAATGGGAGTATCTTGCATAATGGTAGGCTTAAGTAATTCTGCTTGGAAAACTCTCAGCGGTACGTTACAGTGACAACATTTCACTTTGATATGTTCATTATGTTCTCTATGATATTACAGTAGTGGCCCGCATAGGCACCCAGGCACTCATAAATTTCATCCCCACTGTACCGCCCGCACTCATATGAGACTGGTGCTTATCTAAAAACTGTTTTTAGTGCTTAAGGCTCATTTCAATACCCTCCTACCCCAGCGCTTATTCAAGACCGGCGCTTATTTGAGACATCGGCACTTAAATGGGCCATTACAGTAGTTTTACTTGTAAATTAAACAAAGGCAAAAGTTTTATCACCCACTTATATTGAGGTCATGATTCTCCTTTTATTTTAAAGGGTTGTGTATATAGACAGAGTTGCATGGTAAAGTGTTGAGACGACCATTTCTTTCCGGGCTCGTTGGGAACGGACTGTCACCCACGAGTGAAGAAATTGATCGTCGAGACACTTTACAGTGGAACTCTGTATTTATTTCATGGTTTTACAGTAGTAATTACAGAAAAATTCACGTTTTATTCACCATCTTCCCTGTTCAGCAATGTTACTGTCGCCATCTTGGATTTGTAAGGTACCGCGCTGCGCATGCGCGAACCCCGGAGCAGTCGGAAAACATGGACCGTGAAGAAAGAGAAACATTTTCCACCCACCTCCACCCTGAATGGGATTCCTATACTAATCTATAGTGGACTACGTTCTTAAGTACCATGAAACAAAATTCTATTTCTTTTTAGGTGTGTGGGGCACTACTAAGCAGTAGCTGTGTGGATATCAAAATGCGATATCACTACACTTATGAAGCACTTGGAAGTATCAATGAACACACAATGGACAAACCGGTCGTTTGTACCAGTCAAGACAGAGAGTCAGATAGGTGAGAATAATCATTATCTTTTTTTATTATATATTATAATAGACCTACACAATATACTGTGTGATGTGTAAGCCCAAGATATAGATGAATGCCTTTCCATTTTGATCATTATTCTGTAATTATTTTGATATCGGTGAATGTCACATGTTATAAAAAGAATGAGATTACCTCTCTGATATGCAAAAGTAAATTGTCTGATGCTGTCACTAAAGCTAACCTGGTAGCTAGGAAGATATTAGAGAGGGTAAACCACAACATTAACGGCAACGTGCACGTCTAAAATAATAGAAGTTTATGAATTAGTATTATGACAGAATTTGCCGTACACTTGACAATGCTATATATAGGCAAATCTTAATCTATGTAGTAACTTTATCTTGTGGGAAATACTCCCTCGGTAGACTTAAAGTCATTATAATGTGAACATTTGTTTCTGCTCCCCTCTCTATTCAGAAAGAGAAGAGAAACTTGAGAAATGCCCTCTTGTGAGAGGTCTAGTCTACAACGGTTATGTTCTAGGAAAATGTAACAATAGTAAAGACTAATTATTTGAGATGGCTCTTTTTAGGTGGTGCTTCTTCTGCCATCGTCTTAAGGCTGATGCAAAGAACACACTAATTGCTGCTAGTCCTGAAATAGAAGGTATGTTATTGTATTTTTACCCCTCCTTTATCGGCTGATAATTGTAAAAGCTTCAGTACGTTAAGATATTGCTGGCCAATAAACCTTTTTCAAACTTCAAACTTCAATGCCCACATTTCAATCAAAATAGTCCTTTTTGATGAATTCACACTGAAATATTGATGTGTATTTCATCGGCAATGTGACATAGAGCTTGTTGAAATTCTGGATATGGCCATACCAATCTTTATTGAGCAAGCGGTTTCTCTAAAACTTCAAAGAACATCCCCTTATGCAATACATCAGTTAAAAGCTAATGATCTAAATTTCAAAGTTGGAGCACGTTTTCTAATGGCCAATAAACTAATTTGAATAATATAGCACTTCTGCTGTGTACCATAAAGCTTTTCTGTGATGTATGCAATTATGATATATACAGAGAATTGTTCTCATCATGAGAAGCATTTTTATGGCCGAGAGATTTTATGTTTAAATTTATGTCCTTACACCATTCAACACATCATAATTCACGTCTTTTGGCCACATTTTCGACAAGAAATGGCCCAAAAGCTTCTATTCCCAAAGTAAAGTGAAAGTCCAAACTTCACCAGTGATAAAAATAAATTCTACTTTTTTATGTATGGAACCCGTTGAAATTGTATTCATTATGGATTATGGTATTATGCATGTATACACATGTGCATTTGTTTAGAAGCTGTATTTCAATCATTCATAGGTCTTCCTTTTTGTATAATCTGTGCCAAATGTTGCTTTGGATTTCAGGAGCCCGTAATGCACTGCTGAAAGATCTTCTACAGATCGATCTCATCATTGAGGCGAAATCTGAATGCGTTGGTGAAAAAGCTCCAAAGGTTCTCTTTGACAGCCTGTACATCGCCAAAGGTACAGAGAATCAAAAACAACTACTTGAAGATCCAGGTAAGCTCTCCCAAGAAGTTATACACAATGATCCACTCAAATGGACAGTAAAAGCATTAATTTTTACAGTTAATTTACCTGTGTCATGTGAAAAATTTGAGATCATATCAGAGGCCATGAAGAGGTCGAATTATGCTTATTTAACAGGAGTCTGGTTATTACGAAGATGCCACTGATAATCCAGACCTTCATAGATAAAAGTGTGCTTGTATTATGCCTTGTGAGGATATAGGGAACTATAGGGCCACAGTGGCGATATAACCAAGCTAAAGCAAGTGTTCTGTGCATTATAATACAGGGGTATTAATCCAGAAAGTGAATAATAAATCAAGCGATTATGACCTGCTAAGTGGAATGGCAGCGACCGCATTTCCCATGGTGGTTGCCAGGAAGAAACCCAGAATGTTTAATAGAACACCCAGTTAAATGGTGTTCGTTTACACTAAATGCATGTCAGATTTCCAAAGGGAATACATGTACATAATACTTTTCAAAGAATATGCAACATAAATTTTGTCTTTGTTGGCTAAAGGCCACTCTAGTCTTTGGAATACCATTTGGGGGCACAGATCATCATGTATCAACTCGTTAGGCTCCAACAACATTTAAATATCAAGCAATATTATGATTTTTGACTTCATGAGTACTGTTGCACAATTATATTGGTTATTTGAATTTTGAAAATTAACTAAGAAGTCGATAAAGGAATTAATCTTGAAGGGAGACCTGTCACAAAGTGATGAGGGGTCGTCATTTGCCATACTCACATATATGAGACACCACTTTATGAAAATTAACCTATTCTTTTCTCTGATTATTTCATACAGCTTTGGTCGTAAGAAAACCAGCCAGTAGCATTGCCCCGAGTATAAGTGATATAACAGTTGAGAAGAAGGAAGGCTCAACATCCGAATACATAGTGAAAATTAAACCTCATAATTGTGGTAACATGATTCCAATGCCTGAGATTGCAAAAAATTGTCAGGTACGTTTCATTGAGGGGAATATCCATTTGTAATCAAGAATGATAATTTAGTTAATTAATTGATTATCATTAATTAATTAATCAATCAATCAATTAATTAAGGTTGCTTTAAGTTGTATTTCATATAGACAGACTACTTAGACCGGAGGGGGTCAACGCCTTTTGCTTTTAAAATTTGAGATTTACACACACTGTTAAAAAATGTCATTGAAATAACGAATTATCTTTCGTCCCAAAGTTGCCAGAGATCCTTCATTATTTCCTCGTTACTTTCGTAGAGATTCCTTGTACCACCGCACTTCCACCTTGAGTTTCTTGTAAAAACTACACTGGCCCCCTGTTATCTAATTTTGGTGGTTCCCTGTTCAGTTTTACAAGGATCCCTCATAGATTCAACAGTTATTTTTTTACAGTGCAAGTTAGAGAAATCAAAGACTTTACCTTCTGGACATGTGTGTCGTTTAGCATATACGTATATGAATTTGTCATGGATTTTAGTAATTGGTGTCAATTTATTACAATCTGCAAAAAGGTTTCTTAGTAGAAGGGATACTTAGCTCCTTCCCTGGTTGTAGTACACATCACTTGGGGTCTTAGTGCAGATCGCAATAAGGTCCCTTTTCCCAGTACCTATTATACTTCTTTCAATGTTTGATTTTCGGATTCTCTGGCATATACTACCGTAATACACCACGTATAAGGCGCGTGAGGATGGAGCCCTGGTGCGCCTTATAGAAGTAGAATATTTTAGGGGAGGTTTACTCCAACAGGTTTCCACTACCCATCTGTCCCTTTTCATTGGTTAAAAAGGGACGGGGACAGGCCTGAGAAGGTTATAGGTTTTTGAATTTTGAAAATCCATTGATTATAACATAAGTTATGAATCTTATAATATTTTCTCCCATATCTTCAAAGTCTGGGTGCACCTTTTACGCGAGGTGCGCCTTATACGCGGGGTATTACGGTATATGTTGCAGATTGTGTCTGGAGATGTGAACACTACCAAGTGGAGTTGTGATGGTGGGGATGATGACACCAGTCAAAGATATGTGCGTGTGACACGTGTAGTGCGTGCTTCTCCTCCAATCACCGGAACTATCAACATTAAAGGCTGTGGTAAGATACCTGCAGTCAATAAATCAATATCATCAAGTTTATGTCACTATTTTAACCAAGAAAGTGAAATATCTATAAACCAACCACCCTTTAACAAATCCCATTATGCAATTGACTGGATTTAAGGATAGATAATATTAACGTATTCTATAATTCTATGATTTTCAACATACATAGGCTTACATGTATATATATATATATATATATATATATATATATATATATATATATATATATATACACACACACATATATATATATATATATTGTAGCGCTCTTCAAGCTCCTCCGGATAAGAGAATGACGACCAGTAACACGGACAAGTATAATTAACGTGAATTCTTTATTGCCTGGCTTGCTCTGCCACACCAGCTAAGTATATCTCTATCTATATGCCGCTGCTCCTCCTCTCTGGTGCAAGTGCCGGTGCGTCCTATAGCCACCCCAAGCTCAGACTGACTGTCCGGTGGGACACCTCCAGTATTTATACACTTGCAAGTCCACCGGCGCTGGTGTATGTACAACATACACCGCCGCCGAAGACGCTACTCCGAATAACACAATGCTGACGTGACTCCGCCTCCGCCGGCTTCCCCCCGCCCCCATGCCAGGATGGTTTCGGGATCCACCGACGTCGGCTCGGTCTACGCCACACTCTCCCCAACTAATTAACAGTCGTACTGGGAAAGAATGTCAGAGTACCCTCCTGCAGATGGGTATCCAATTTTGAATAAACAATTATACACCATGGCCCCTGGGTGTTTGTGATTATTACTTTTAAACAAATACATTGAGCAATATAGATAATCATACAGTATACACAGTATCAATACTTATAGCATGCTCCAACGGATAGCTTCATAATTTACAAATGGTTTAACTATTATACAACCGCTGCCTTCAAGACCAATACAACATCACTGCCACCGCCGAGATGCCCCCGACTCATCCACCGAGCCGTCCACCGGTCCTCCAAACCGTCCACCGACGGCCACCTCCCTCCGGTTGTTGCCGTTTCTCCTCCGCCTGCCTCCGGATGCCGCCCCCCCCGCGGCTCGACCAGGTCTGCAACACAAGGTAAGGCACTTGTACTGCTTACCCCACCGGAACTGATGCATTTTGTCCTTCATTTAAGGTGCTACTGCTCCCCCAGCCTGTACTGGCTTACACCCATAGATTACTCGGGTGCGTTCCACGTCATCCCAGCTTATCCCGCAGTCACCCTCCGACCCGGCTGCATCACCGCCCTCCCTCCTTTTCCTCCCACCGACCTCCGCCGGCGCCCTCCTGTACTGGAGTTTCCGTTTCCCCCGCCGTAGATACACCGGAAGAGACACTTACCCTTTTTACTGGGTGCTCGTAGAGGCTTCCTCCTCCTGTCTCTCCTCCTTCTCCGGGGCCTTCGGGGTAATAGGCCATGGCTGCCCGCATCTGGAGCACAGTCCCTCCCTGGACGCCTTGGCGTACCTGGTTCGGGTCACCTGAACCAGTTCCACATCACCATCAGCCAAGCTTTGCACTGCCGAGCTGCACACCCCCCCCGGCACCACTCTCATCTCGGGCCCCAAGTTCCCCGGGTTCCGCAAGCGCCTCGTATACTCCTGCAGCTCACGGGGGCCTGTGAAGTCCTCATTCCAGGGCATCAAGTTCTCCTCCACCTCTACCCTTTTTCCAGAGTCGGGAGCCGGGGAAGGGGCAACCACCACGTGGCTTACAGACACTACTCCTTGTGTGGGAGCCACGCCCCCGTCAGGTATGGGTACCACCTGGGCGTCTGTCACTATTATAACACGTTCGGAGGTCGGTGGGCCTAAAGGGTCCTCATCCTCCACACTCCCCTGCACCGTCTCCACCCCCTCCGGCACCAACACCATAGTCTCCATGTGTCCCGCCTCCTCCCCAGCCTCAATTTGTAAGAGAAAGTCCCCCTTGGGAGACTGCACCACCAGCCCCTCCAATCCAACAGTAACCGTCCTGGGGTAATGCACTAAGTCAGGCCTCCCTTTTGCTCTCCCGGCCATCTTGCCTTTTTGTTGGGGGGTTACTCCAACGGGTTCCCCCTCATTGTCCCTGGGTTTGCTGCCGGAGCTCGTCTTTGCCGGGGTCTTGGGGCGCTGGCCCGTGGGAGTTAATGTACTCAGTAATATTTCCTCAAGGCTGCGCCGCGTTCCGGGGGTGGGAGTCTGGGGCACCACTGGTGGACTAGCCTTTTCCGGGGTCTCCCCCGTGCGCACGGTAACCTGCTCCATCAGTGTTTCTAATCCTGTTTTCTGGCTACTCTTTCCCGGGCCTTTCCCTTTTCCTCCTCTTGTCTTTTTAGATTTCTGTTCTTTCAAAGCTCTTTCCTCCTCCGCCACCCTGGCTTCTGCTTCTTTCTTTTCCTCTATAGCCTTCTGTCTTTCCATTTCTCTCTCCTTCTCTAACCTCTTTTGTTCCTCTAACTCCTTCTGCCTGGCCCTCTCTCTACCAGCTTTGATCATCGCTGCATACTGCTCCTCGAGGTCAGGGTAGCCAGCCACGCCGGGGGGGTATTCAAAGATCTCTTCATCAACTTTAGCTGGAGCGGAGACCATCTTCGTGGCTACGTCTTCGGGGTCGGGTTTACCTGGTCCCCTGTCCTCCTCCTCCTCCGGGGAGTCGGGGGTGGAGGTGGCCCCTTCCTCAGCAGGTGTGCATAATTCCGGTTCAATGTGGGGCTTGGGGCGGTCCTCCTTTAAGGTGTACTCCGGCAGTTTTTCAGGGCTGGAATCGAGTCCCCCGGAAATTTCGAATGCCTTTCCTTTTTCCGGGCTGGACTCCTGAGCTGACTGTGAACCGTCGTCTGTGACGTCATCGTAAGTCCCAACCTTTAGCTGGGTTCTCCGTGTTGGTATACCCGTCCTAGCCGCCTCATATTCCTTTTCTATTTCATCTACGTCTAGTGTGCCCACCGGCAACTCCTTCTGGAGTCTAGTTAAGGTTTTGGTCGGGGTCTCCCCCTCCCTACTGTACCTGTCCATTAGTAATTTAAGAACAAAGAGAACCTTTCCCTCCTCCTCTGGCTCCAATTGATATTTACCGGTAACGGGGTCCGTTATCATTTCTGTAACCCGGCGGACAGCTCCCTCCTTACCGGGGGACCGGCGCACCTTTTTGTCAGGGGGCTCCTCCACTGCCTCCTCGGACACCCGTTTCCGCCCCTTGCCAGTACTACTCCGGGTGGCCACCCCTTGTGCAGGTAGTCCCTGATTGGGGGGAGTTTTCAGTCCCACCAGTTCCTCTAGATATTTGGCCGCTGCGGCCACCTCCTCCATTTCCTCAACCCCTATGCTTATCCCGGGGGACGCCAGTGACGATATGATAGAGGCGCTGCCCGGTGTCTGGCTGGAGGGCACCACCGCCTCCGTTTTAGAAGTGCTTGCGGCGGCGAACTCGGCCGGCTCCTCTGCCTTCCCAGCCCCTCCTTTTGACGTGTGGACCTTAACCTTCCGGGGTTTGCCTTTAGACTTGGGTTTTGTAGACGTGGAGGTGCCTGGAGTTTGTGCTGGAACGGCCCCCGCCTCCTCTTCACTAGCCAGCCGCAGTTGCTTGGTCTCTTTCGGGGGCACCCATCCTTTTATGTCCGGGTGCTGTCTCTCCACGTGGCGCACCAGGTCATTCTTGTAATCTTTGGCGACCTGGTATTCACAGCCGGTGGAGGGGCACTCGTACCCTTCTTGCACGGCCTCATGCTTCCTCTGATGGCGTTTTAAAGCATCGCTGCGTCCAAAGGCATACGGTTTGCCCTCCTCCCTGCAGATCTCACACCTGTGCTTTGGTATCTGCACTCCCCCTACCCATACCATGGGCACGGACTTCTCGTCTTCGTGTGTCTTAGGCATATTACCGAGTTCTAACTGCTTCCAATCGATGGTCGATATTGCCGAATCCCGGGGATGAGTCCTTCCTTTATACACCCCCGGCCCGGCCACACCCCTCCCCCTTGAGTTGTCTTGGCCAATTAGCAGCCAGGAACCTTCCCCGCATGCCTGTGCCACCGGGGTTTCCCCTGTCACGAGGCCGTCACCCGACCGTGAGAACGTCCGCTCTGCTCCTCCCTCCGAACGTTCCGGTGGGTAGTGGACGTGGGAATGGGTTCTTGACCAGCTGTCTTTCGCACGGTCCTTCTTCCTGTAGGGTTTGTTGTTTACTTTTCGGTGGACTGTCTCCTCGGTGGGCCGTTGGCGGTGTTTATTTCTATCATTCTCCCTTCCCCCATGCCTAGGGCGGCTGTGGGACCGTGAGGACGAGGATTTGGGTGGAGATCGGCCCCCTCTCTCCCTCCGGCGGCCCTCCCGGTGAACCCCGTCTTTCTTTACGCGCTCCCTTGGCCCTTTTTTTTTTTCCTCCCGCCCGGCTTGTGTGTCCCCTGTTACACCATTTCTACAGCTCTCCTCCACCTTCCTCATTACAACACGTCTGTCCTCCGCCATTTCTATCGGGAAAGTGACTGTTATCTTCAAATAGTGGTCGTCTCCCTCCTCATTGACGTCACTCGCATTCTGGTTTCGTAGCAACACCGGTTTTGGCGGGGCTATAACTCCGGCAGAGGGCGCGCTCGACGCTTTAGGCGGAGTTTTAGGCCCGTCCCCCGAGCTAGGCGGCGTAGCAGGCCTGAAGGCGCCCGGCGGTGCCGTGACCCCAGCCTGTACTAAGTGTAGACACGTAGGCGCAACCTTAGGCGTCTCCTCCGCCTTAGGCGGTGTTTTAGGCCTCCGGGGTAAGCGACCCGGGGCTACTAGCCGGCTCTCCCTCTCCTCGTTCCGTTCGTTATCGTGCTCTGCCTCCTCTAGCATTTCATAGACCCGCCACCTCTCTGCATGCCTGCCTAAGATACGACATCTCTCTGGGTCCTTCCTCCGTCTGGCCCACTCTGCCCTCTTGAACTCGTTTCTTTCCCTAGTTTCTTCTGTCTCCTCCTCCAGAGGGGATAAATATTCTTCATCCAGGGGGGGTTCGTCATCTGGGGGTTCACCCCTCCAGTGGGCCATTGCAGCTTCTGCTCTCACCCGAGTCTCCTCCTCCCGCCACCATTTCCACCAGCTGTCCCCACCCTCAGCCATCTTAACAGGTAAGTATGCTTGGTCACGCGGCCCGGGGTTAGGGTCCCTTATTATCGCCCGTATCGCCTTAGCCCCCGGCGATCCATCCCCCGCTCCATGGTCGGGGTTGGCTACCTCTTCCTTCGCCGGGTCTATCTCCTTGCATTCATCCCCCAGATCCTCTTCCTCTGGCAGGCAGACCTCCTTTATAGAATCAAAATGTACCACCTTGGTTACACGGCCTCTCTTTATCTTGTACACTGCATCCCCTATTCTCTCCTGCACAGTCCACGGGCCGGTCCAATAACATTGCAACTTGGGTGACAGTCCTCTCTTCTTTAGGGGGTGATAGTAGAAGACCTGGGATCCCGTTGGCAGATGGCCCTCCTCCGCCCTCGCATCATAGTTACGTCGTTGGCGGGCCACCGACCTCCCTATGTTACTCCTAGCTGCCTCATACGCCCGTGCCATCTTCTCCTGGACCTCAGCCACGTATCCAGCCTTATTCCTCGGAGGTGGGTCCAATGGGTAGATCAGATGCAGGGGGACGGTTGTTTCCCTTCCCAACATCATCATGTTAGGCGATACTCCGGTGGAGCTATGCACCGATGACCTATAGGCGGCCATCACAAAGGGGAGCTGCAGGTCCCAATCCTGCTGGTCGGTGGCCACCACCGTAGCCAGTAACGCCTCAATGGTCCGGTTAGCTCTTTCCACCATTCCATCACTTTGAGGCCTAAAAGCGCAAGTCCTTGTTTGTTTGACCCCCAGCAAGGCTACTATCTCCTTGAACAACCCCGACTGGAAATTCTTGCCCTGATCGGTGTGAATCTCCACCGGCGCCCCTAGCCGACATATGAGCTCCTCCACCAACTTCCTTGCCACGGTGGGCGCTTCCTGATTGGGAATGGCATAGGCCTCCGTCCACTTAGTGAAATAGTCGGCCGCTACCAGAATGTGTTGATTACCCCGTGAGGTCGGGGGCAGAGGTCCCATCACATCCAGGGCTACCCTTTGGAGTGGTAGACCAGCCCCAACATGTCCCATTGGAGCTCGGTGGGGGGCGGGGGCTGCCTTCCGCCGCAGGCACGGCTCACACTGCTCGCACCACCGGGTGACATCCCTCCGGAATTCAGGCCAGTAATATCCTCCCTGTACCCGCCTGATGGTCTTGTTACGCCCTAGGTGTCCGGCCAGTGGTTCTCCGTGTACCTCCTGCAGCACATCTTTCCTGTTAGGCTTGGGAACTGCTATCTGGAAGTGGGCCGACCCCGCCTCCCCTATCCACCTCCGGCCCAACACGCCCTTGTGTATTGTCAGCCTCTCTCTCTGGGCATACCAGGCCTTCTTCTCATAGCTCCAGTCCCGTCTTACCGCTTCAGTGGGGACCTCTCCTCCTTCCACCCACCCCCGTACCTCCCTGAGAAGGGGGTCATCATTCTGCAGCTTTTCCCATGCCGGCCCCACCGGAGGGTCCGGTCCCTCCGCGGGGGATCGGTTCCCTCCTTCTAGCACTTGACTCTGAGCTCTTGTGAAGACACGACACCACCGCCTGTCTTCTTCAGGGTCTCTGCCGCATTGTTTACAGGGTGTCCTGGATAGGCCATCCGCATTACCATGGGCCTTTCCTGGTCGGTGTTGTATCACTATGTCATAAGTGCCTATGATCTGAAGCCACCGCGCCAGCTGGCCCTCTGGTTCTTTGAACTCCAATAGCCACCGAAGGGATGCATGGTCAGTGCGCACTACCACCGGCCGACCCACTAAATAGTGTCTGAATTTCCGGAGGCCAAAAACGATGGCTAACAACTCCCGCCGCGTAACACAATAGTTTCTCTCAGGTTTGCTAAGGGTGCGACTGCCATAAGCCAATACTCTCTCTTCCCCATCCTGTTCTTGTGCCAGCACCGTGCCCAACCCCGTATCACTGGCGTCCGTGTCCATAATAAGCTGGCCTTCTGGTCGGGGGAACCCCAGGATAGGAGCTTCTATCAATTTCTGCTTCAGTATCTCGAAGGCATTTTCACACTCCGGCGTCCACTTGAAAGGCCGTCCCTTTTCCGCCAGAGAACTGAGGGGTTTAGCCTTAGTTGAGAAGTCGGGGATGAAGGCTCTATAGTACCCCGCCAGACCGAGAAAACTCCTCACTTCTGTGATATTCTGTGGTGGGGGCCACCCCCGAACAGCCTCCACCTTGCCTGGGTCGGTCCCTACCCCAGCCTCACTGATCTGGTGCCCCAGAAACAGTATCCTCCGGCGGGCCAGTTGGCATTTGGAGGGTTTTATCTTAAGGCCGGCCTCCGCCAGTCTTTGTAGTACCTCGCCCAACCTCTCCATATGCTGTTCAAAGGACTCGGCAAACACGACAATGTCGTCTAAATATACCAAACAGGTACGCCACTGAAGCCCCCGCATGGCAACCTCCATCACTCGCTCAAACGTCCCTGGGGCATTACATAACCCAAACGGCATTCTGATGAATTGGTAGAGCCCCCGGTGGGTGGTGAACGCTGTCTTCTCTCTGTCCTCCGCCCTTACATCTAGTTGCCAATACCCACTGGCAAGATCCATTGATGAGAACCAGGTGGCCCCCGCCATAGTATCCAAGCAGTCCCCCACCCGGGGCAGAGGGTAGGCATCTTTCACTGTAGCTTTGTTTAACCGCCTATAGTCCACACAGAAACGGGTTGTCCCGTCTTTCTTCTTCACTAGCACCACCGGAGATGCCCATGGGCTTACTGAAGGCTCGATTACCCCTGCCTCCAACATTTTCTCAACCTCCTCTTCCACCGTGGCCCTTCGGTGGGGGGCTAAGCGTCTTGGGGGCTGCTTTATAGGGGGTTGATCCCCCGTATCTATTCGGTGTTGGGCCATAGTGGTGTGTCCCTTATCACCCTTATGACACTGGAAGGCCGCCAGGTGTTGATTAAGTAACCCCGCAAGCTCCTTCCTTCTGTCTGGCTCTGTTCCCTCCACCAGCTCTCTTATAAGCCCTCTCTTCTCCTCCGGCGACATAGCCTCCACCCGACGGCACCAGCTTCCGGGGTTCACCCCCGGATCCTCTCCCGGCGTTTCCACCCGTTGGATGCCACCCAGAGTCATATCCTTGTAGACGATGATCGGTTCCAGCCCAGGGTTCAGCACCCTGACCCAGGTTTCTCTGTTTATTGGCTGGACCAGGCCTCTGCCCACCAGGAAGTGGGGTTCACCCTTGTGCCCGGCCATACTTTCTATCAGGCCATTCCCACCGTCCAACCACCGACCCCTCACCGCGCCTTCCAGGAATGCTTCCTCCCCCGCTCCGACCACTGCTGAGCGGGTGCTCACCACTCGACACAACGATTCTGGTTGGGTCCAGATTAATCTTCCCCTGGCCACGTCCACCACAAGCTGGTTTTCTCGTAGAAAGGCGGCGCCCAATATTCCTTCCGTCCCTGTGTCCCCCACGATAAACATCGCGTTCGTGCTCCTGGTCCCCAATTGTAATGAAGCCTGCACCTCCCCTTTAAGTTTCAGGGGTCTTCCATCCACCGAAAAGACAACTTCCCCCGTTTCTTGGAGCGGCCGATCACCCCCATGTCGTTCCCACCACCCGTGGGAGATAAGGTTTAGTGAGGCGCCAGTATCTACCAGCATCTGTATAACGGCTCCCTCCAACTTGCCTTCCACTATTAGTCCTCCGCCGCCCCTCTCTCGCCTTCCTTGCACAATATTCATAGGCCCAATCCCCCCGACCTGTACCTGGCCTTGGGTAGAGGTCGGTTCTAGTTTCCCGATGGAATAACATCCTTTCCCGTCTCGGGGGCCCCCCCAGGTTTGTCAGTTCTCCTGTTGGGGCACTCCCGCTTGAAATGCCCTTCCTGACCGCACCCATAGCAGGCAGTACTCCGCCTCTTCTTCTCGGTGGAGAGAGGCTCCTCCATCTTCTTAGCCATACGGTCCATTAGCTCCACCATTTTATCCATCCTGTCGGTGTTGGTTTTGAGATGCTCATTTACCGACGCATCAGCGGTCCTAACCCTCTGCGATGTTTCCTGCTCCACCTTCAGGTAGGCTTCTGCCCCCACGGCTGTCATGACGGCAGCTTGTAGGTCCTTTGGCTGTGACTGATAGACCCATTGTCTTAGAGGATTATCCAAACATAGCAGGAATCTGTCCAAAACCAGGGTGTCTGTAGTTCGGGCGTCGGCCTCGGGGTAAGCTAGTCGGGTGTACTTCATCAGATCCTCCCTCAATTCTTGCAACGCCTCCCCCTTCCTCCGTACCCTGGTGCGGAGGACAGCTTTATAGGTCTCTTCTTGATTGGTGGGCTCGAACCTTTCGACCAGCGCCTTCCGGAGTTCGGTGTACCCTTCCGGCGTAGCAGGTTTTCTGCCGTTCAACAGCCTCCGAGCGGCCCCGCCAAACTCAGCCCTAGGAACATGCCGGCCTCAGCCTCGTCCCATCCATTCACCTTCACACACAGGTCGAAGTGGTTGAGGTAATCGCCTAGATCCCCCGTCCCGTCGTATTTTGTGGGTTTAACCACCGGCTTTCCTTTTGCACTCACTTCGCCGTCAGCTCCGCCAGATAGGGACGGCAACGCAGGTAACCGGGTTTCATCCACTGATGGCTGCTCTCCCCCGATCACCTCTTTTTTTACCGTCATCCCCTCTCCCTTGTTGTCAGGGCCCTCCGTCCCTCTTCCTTCCTCCCGTCCCTCCGCTGCCGGTTTCATCTTCCTATGCTTTGAGAGAGTCTCTAGGAGCTGGTCCCACTCCTCCTCCGTCCAATCCTCTGACCCTTCCTCCAATCTCCTCCGAGTCATGCTTGAAGTATTTTCAGTCTTGCCTCTGGGTTGGCGCCTCCCCCGGCTAGGCCTCCGGGGTATCTCCCTCTCCACCTCCTCCTTCTCCCATGGCCATCTGAAGTCGTTTACGGGACTTGCACGCCCTCCTCCCACCTCTACCTGGTTGCCTTCCCCCGTCCAATTCCGATCCATAGGCTCCTCCTGCCTTTCGGGGTATGGTTCCCCAGGTCTGCTTTCTGTGGGTCTTCTGATTGTCACCTCCTCGTCCACTACTTCCAAGAGGGTCCCCCGACCAACTCCTTCTCCTTCCAATTTCAATGAGTCTGTTCCCGTTATCCTTGCCTCCGCCATCTCTAGTCCTGCGTGGATCCGTTGAAAACACCGCTGTCACCAATGTAGCGCTCTTCAAGCTCCTCCGGATAAGAGAATGACGACCAGTAACACGGACAAGTATAATTAACGTGAATTCTTTATTGCCTGGCTTGCTCTGCCACACCAGCTAAGTATATCTCTATCTATATGCCGCTGCTCCTCCTCTCTGGTGCAAGTGCCGGTGCGTCCTATAGCCACCCCAAGCTCAGACTGACTGTCCGGTGGGACACCTCCAGTATTTATACACTTGCAAGTCCACCGGCGCTGGTGTATGTACAACATACACCGCCGCCGAAGACGCTACTCCGAATAACACAATGCTGACGTGACTCCGCCTCCGCCGGCTTCCCCCCGCCCCCATGCCAGGATGGTTTCGGGATCCACCGACGTCGGCTCGGTCTACGCCACAATATATATATATATATATATATATATATATCATATCTGCTCCAGATGGGGAGAATCCAAATCATAATTGCTACTTTGAAATAATTTAGCAATGCCTATGTTTCCAATTAATATTATGTATTCTTCCCTTTTATAGTTTTACCATGGGACTTCACTGCCGAAGCACTGAAAATCTGTTTGGAAACTCATCATCGAGATGATGGACTTGTCTCTGTGGAAATTGTGGAACGGAGTTGTTCAAAAGTAGTGTTCCACATAGAATACCTTACTGTACCAGGAGAGATGACTTCACCCAATGTGAGTAATATCAAAGAGATTCATAGATTCTTCCTTAACTCAGGGTGCAGCTAATAGGGACAGTTCTAATGCTATAGAACGCTGCATACAGTACTACTGTAAAATCTCTTCTATATATATAAGCCGCGTCTTTTTATAAGCTGCACTGATGATTTTGTAGTGGCACTTAAATAGCACTTGAGGCTTGAAAATTGGCAGTTTAGCACTGTTCTATAGTGTCAAGTTCTCCTGTATAAGCCGCACCGTGACTTTTGGTACATTCTATAAGACACTTGTGCTCGGGTTCTGGTATGAGCCATGCATCGTACAGGAGAATTTATGGTAAACTTGGCATTTTCCAGCTTTTGGTAGACGCAGCTTATAAGTACACGAGGTGTCCTAAAACTGGGGCTGAAACAGCTAGATGCTATGTCTAATGCAATTAGTGTCAATGTTTTAGATGCCTTGTGAAATGCAGTAAGCATCATTGATGATTATGTTCTGTGTAATGCAATTATTATGTCTGTGATTGAATTACCAATTCAGCAACAAAATACTAAGCGTCAGAATGTTTAAAATTTCTCCTTGCCTTACATATTTTCAATTCTAAGAACTGCATTAAACCTACGCATGCGATACCCCACTATAACTACAAAGTCATGGTAATTAATTATGTGACTTTATCGATTGGCCAGATAAACACAGAGCTGTTGGTTGCATGGGGTATTGATTCCGAGTGTACGGTTCTACAAGAACCTTACTGCATGGCGCCCGTCCTAATGGGAGACTTCTTCCGAGGTTTGGCAAACACCTCCCAGGTATGTAATGAGTATGATCATAATGCCACCATAGTTCAACGCAGTTGTCAACTTTATTATAACAGCTACACCGAGAATTTACAAAGAGCATTGGCTCAAAACATTTTTGATCATTCAATGATCATACTAAAGAAATATTTTATCGAAGAGAAAAGGGATGATTCGTCTTAGAGAATGACTAGCCGAGCCAGTTTTACATGGTTCCCTGTATCTTTTGCATCTTTTTTTTAAGGTTACAGCAACTACAAATGATGTACCCACAAAGTGTGAAATAGCAGGGGTCGATTGTTCATTCAAGTCCTCAACAGAGAAAACACCACTCGCAGCAACCGTCAGCCCAACCAATGGTAACTCTTCTAGTTTTCTTCTGTGCAACTGCATTGTACAAAGCAGAACGCCGACAAAAGTTGAGGCTTCACTAGGCGATTTTTTAGTACATTTGCGAAATGTTATCCAGGTTTCTAAGGTATAGGCTGTTGACATGTCTAAATTGTAAACATGAGATTTAAAATTGTAAACATGGGATTTCAGGGCGACCTGTCTTCCTGAATGCCATATCTACGACCTTACCTGTACCTGCATGCACTCCATTACAACACAGAGTGCACTCTAAAGGGACTCTGTTCTGATATCATAAACAACACTGCATGATATAAATAATGACATTGCAGTTTAACAACTCACCATACATCGCAGGGTCTTGTCCTGTAAAATTCAAATCTGTCTGATATTGAATTGCAGAGACTCATCAATGTAAATGTCTGCAACATTTACATAAAGCCATGTGTCCACAGGGTGTCAGAATTTGCAACTACAAAATCCAGCATTCATTTCCGACGATAAAAATTATGTTATCGCTCATTTCCAATGATAGAAAAGCACTTTTGTCATCCATTTCCCGCGATAAAACTAAGCTGTTTGATATTTTTCATCGGAAATGAATGCTGGAAATGTTTTTGTCATCGGAAGTGGACGCTGAACATGTTTGTGTTGTCGGGAATTTTGTCTGTACCAATTATGTCGCCCTCTGGACACAAGACTTTAAATCAACTTGACTTAGTAACAAAAACATGGATGAGGTTGCACAAAAAGGCATGTTCAGATAAATGAAAGGTTCCCTCAACATTCAATTTCTACCTTGCAATAATGACGAATAGCACTTTATAGATAGTCTTTAGTTACATTTGGCGTTGGTCTGGCAAGCAGAAAGGGTACCCCATACATTCTATGATATGAATAATAACAAATAGAACAAAAGGAAATCCGTGCCGCATGTAACACTGCCGCGGCTGAGCCTTTTTGTGCAACCAGGGATCCACTATTCTCACATGCAGAGGCTGTGTATCTTGTCCGACATGCGAAAAAAGGAAAACAATCGTACAGCAGCAGAACAATAGCAATTTTTGAGTGACATACATCTGGTTTGATTTAAAAATATCAACAACTTTTGATTCATGCGACAGCTCTTGTATGTTCGGTTAAACTACAGTATTCCCATTTACAAGCAGAGTGGCAGATACTGTTAATTCAAGCCACTGTGGGTCCTGGGGCCTTTTTATTGTATTGGAAACGGGATTTATAAACGAATTCGTTTACAATTTCTGTTTCTCAAGGGGTTTTCAAGGGAACATAATATTCTATCCTTTAGTCCCAAAGATTATGTAAAAAGATGAAACCATCACCAAATTTTGGCTTTTTCTAAAGCAGCTTTCGAAATAATATTTGGATTTCCGTTACAGGTATAGATTATCTTAAAATATTTTTGTTTTAAAAAAAAAATCATTTTCTAAAGGGGGATTTGGTCAGACCTAAAAAGGTCACACCAAATTTATCAAAATTGTTAATATTCAATATTTTTGCTTCAAATCTTGTATACTATAAGAATCATCTTTAGGAAGTTGATTCATGTTATAAAACGATTGAAACCATTTTATATGTGTACAGGGTTGAACTCACTAAAATTGTTATATTTCCTTGAGAACCATAATAATCAAATCATGATCGTGAGATGCTTCAAAATAATCTTGAATGTTCATGTTACATGTGTCAAGTGATAAAATGTAGAATATACTTTTTCATCTCATGAACGCATCCCCTTCCTACACTCTGTATTTATAACTTCGATGGTATCTTAAATTTGACCCAAATTATTTTTTACTGTATTTTATTTTCTAGTGCATTTTGAAAAAAGAATAATTGTTATAAACTCTAGGTATTCTGAAAGATAATCCTACAAAGATCACATGACCAGGGAATTCCCTTCCATTTATGATGTCACAGGGGTATATCCCCATCAATAATATACATTTTGGCACAAATTTCGTTGTACCAAAATTCTCAAAGAAAACTTCTAGATTATTTGAGGTTCAAGATTATTCTAAATTATCTTTTGTAATCCATTTTTGTTTTGTATAAACCATTTCTCCGTTTAGAATTCTCTAAAGAGTGTCAAACTGGAATCCATTTAGAAAGGCTTACTCTTTTGAGATCCAACAAGTTTATTTTATAATCTTGAGACATCTAAAGATTATATAGAATCTTCGTTTTCAAAACAGAAAAACGCCCCAGTAACCTCTAATGATGGTTCATTGTGATTATGCTGCCCTTATCACAATGAACCATGTTAACCAAAATTAGATTATGCTGCCCTTCTCACAATATATTATACAATGTTAACCAACATTAGAATGTGCTGCCCTTCTCACAATATATTATACAATGTTAACCAACATTAGAATGTACTGCCCTTTTTCACAATAATATCAGACAATGTTAACCAACATTAGATTGTGCTGCCCTTATCATAATATACTACATTAACCAGCATTAAATTATGCTGGTCTTACACTCTCAGCCCCAGTTGTAAATGGGCTATAAAGACCACTGTACTGGCTACAGGGCAATCCACATTGGGGCAATGGATTTGTATTGACAGTAACTATACCACTGTTTTCCAAAAATACAAGCAATCTCCTGCAAAACCATTGGCGCAGTCTAACAGTGTATCAAAATGAATCATGTTAATCAACATTAGATCATGCTGCCCTTTTTACAATAAACTCTATGTGGTTATTGTAGATTGTGATGTCCATATATATATATATATATATATATATATATATATATATATATATATATACATACATATATATATATATATATATATATATATATATATATATATATATATAAAACCATGTAAACAGACTATGAAGCCCAAAATATTGATCAGTGAGTGCGACAGCTGAGGTCATATTCATAGCGAGAACTACATAACACAATTTCACAGAGGAATGTGTACATGTGCACCACACATATCTGAGAAAATAGGAAAGAGTAGATAGAGACACTTTTTAAGTGGGCTACACTCTCAGCCCGAATACTAAATTGGCAGCAACTGTACTGTGTACAGGGCAAGTTATTGTAGAGTCATTAGGTTTGTACTAACAGTAGCTCTTACTATTTTCTAAAAATAAAAGCAATGCACTGTAAATAGAGTCACGCAGTCTGACAGTGTAGGGAAGCCTGGGAAGTAATGGTATCTATAAAACTTCACTTTCTTAATTTTTTCCTCTTCACTTTCCTAATTCTTTCCTCTCCATTGACAGCACGTTGTGGAGTAGAGACATCGGTCACTATCAATGGGGAAAAACTAAAAACAACTACCCCAGGGGAGGAATTGACGGTAAAGTTTTCCAGGGGTTCCAGAGAGGTGGACTGCACTGTAACAAGCTCAAGTGCCACTGAAGTCATATGTAATGTCAACTGTAAACATCCTGGAATACATAGGATACTTCTCAACAACACATATGGCTATGCAGATGCCGATGTAATAGATTTCACCTGTGACTGTCCTGTGACAGCTATGGCACCCACTTCTGGCCACACTGGAGGTGAGTTGAATAGCTAGATAATTATTGAGTTATGATACTTTGGACTAGAAGATAGGTTTGGTTCCAGTAACCCGACCGACCCAAGAAACACAGGGCTGATCCTACACTCTTTTTTTCTCATTTTGGAAATCTTGCAGGAATTTTAAGAATCTCATCATATTTTTCATAATTTTTCATCTATTTTCCATGAACATAGTCGTTGGGCCTACAGCTACATGTATGTAATAGCTTAATTATACATACCGATCCTAGGTCTTTGCATCATGTTACTGGACACACATGAATTCCTTTTGACATTGTATGTGCTTTTGACTCATGAATGACCCGGGAGCTATAAAAAGAAAGGAATTTCAACTATGAAAAGGTGTCTCCAAACTTCCACTAATATGCCTTTTTTTAATGCTTCCCTGTACAAGACAAACTGATCATATTTTTCTGTTCTGTTCATCACCAGGTGGATATGAAGTGGTAGTGACTGCTTCTGGAAGCTCAATATCAAACTGCAAAGTAGCACTAGGTGGAAGGCCATGTCATGTCCTGCCAGATACAGAATCTGTGCTGAAATTTGTTGTTCCTCCTAAGGTATGCAATTTCTATGACATACGTTTAGGAATGCTATGGTCTTTGGTCAAAACTTTGATTTTCGACAACATTGCAATGTTATGAATGCCTGTTTTCTCTTATTCATGAAAACGAATCATTACACCGTTACTTTAAAGAGCGAGCTATATAAACTGCACTTGAATATATATATATATATTTGTAGTTGAGTTCAGGAGTGTTCCATTTTACCAGATACCCTTGCATAAGCTACACCCTGACTTTGAGGCTTCTATAAGCTGCAATAATGCTCTGGTTTTCATGTAAGGCTCAGCGGGTACTCCACCGCCGTCAGTCGGGCCAAATTTTGTCAATCAGATTATTTCTAATATTGTAAAAGTATAGAAAAAGATTACTCGGATTGGCAAAAATTCATCTGACAACATTGGTATACCAGCTTTACACAGAGATTTTGAGAATATTATCTCCTGTTGTACATGACTGTGGTGATAGTTATACTACCGATCAAAGTCTATCTGGAAGACATTTTTATAGCAAAGTGATGTAGTACATTGCAGCTGTCTGAGGTTCCCCTAGTTAGGGAGAATATTAACATGGGAGAATTCACTGCTCATTTCTTAGGCTTTATCAGTGTTTTCTATGGAGGCAAAATGGATGAAGGGAGTGGATGGTCCATATGTGGGCAGTGGATGCAGCCCCATAGACTGCAGCTCTAAATAATCATGATGGGCTACTCCAGTATAACATTATGGCATCTTAGAAAAATGTTATCTTGATATTCTGTCTTTCTTTGTTCTGTAGATAGGGGAAGATTCTCAGGAAGTCGATGTAACCTGTGATGGAATCTCAATGGCGAGCGACAACTCAATGACATTCACCTATGATAACATTAACAATTCTCCCCCTGTAACTGTGACTTCCATAACATCTGCTGATTGTTCAGTCTGTGTTACCGGTATGTTCTTATATAGTTGTTTGGATTTAATTGATAGCATTTCAAAATTTGTATAAAGCTCATATACAGATTTTTACAACTCTACTGTTTCGTACATATCCCTGAATAGTGAGAGACCCGTTTTTATGCACCATACACTTTAAGAACAGTGTTTAGGTATTAAACACTAGTGTTTAGAACTTAAACACTTAATTAAACACTTTCTTGTCCTACTTTTCTAATTTTTTTTTTTTTGGGCTTAATGCATTCAATTTTAAATGCGTTTAACTATGATGTGTTTAACCAAGTATTTAAATGCTAAACACTTCAAGTGTTTAGGTGTTTAATTGCTGGTGTTAAGAGAATTTGCTGTGTATTTTTAAACACCTTTTTTGCAGTCTAATGGTTAGATTTTGTCCTGTAGGCCGTATGAAGGCTTCTGACAAGTACTCTAGATGCATTTATTTCCGCGCAGTACATATTTTGGCCATTTTCGCGCACCTGCTTTACTGAGCTAAAATATCATGTAAGTCAAAATTTCAAACAAAAAAATTAGCTTCCTAATGATGTAAGACACTCTATACGTTTGTCATAATCTTTATCTATGGAAAAGAGATTGACATTAGTTATTCTAACATTCAAAGTTATCAAACAAGTTTATATAACCACACAGTACATGCAATAGCAGGTTGTGACAAGACTGTCGCTGGTGCATTGTTTGGTGTATACAACACTGTTTGGACTAATGACTGCCATATCATATATACAGTCCCTACACAGACAGAATTTATACAGACTTTGTATGGTTCGATTGGCCGAGAGATGCCTACAGGACTATGGGTCTTACATATAAAATGAAACCTGAGTTTTGGAAATCTATCTTTTGTTTAAGACTGTAAATTCCTAAATAATTGTCCGATTTCCAAGCCGTAAAAAATGACATGTAGCACAGGATTTACAGAATAAGACCAATGACAGGTGCGCTAAAATATCATTGCGCAAATTTGCCTTTTACGCTAGGTGCGCGGAAATTTACCTGAGCCAAAATATCCACATCTACAGTAGTATGAATGCAGATTAATTGAGAATCTCAAAGCGACCCAGATAATTGTCTGTTCGGCAACTGACCCTGGGCCTGTAGTCTCTGGTCCATTCAGAACATTGTACAATCACTTTTTAGTAGAAGATAGTGGCTACAGATGATCCCTAGTGATGGCTGTAGTTGTAGGTCTATGGATTGTACAACTGCAGTAATTATCCTATAGCTGGTATCTTGGTAATAATTCTGTGCAATTGGACAGTGGAACCATAGTTTTAGTTGCAAAAATCATAACATGATTTCATGCATCTACTTTGCGGGCAAATCACCCATGACATCCACCTTATATAACTCCTCTCATATGGCCCTTCCATAAAGCAGTCATCAGTTATACCCTCAGACTTCATTTATAACATTGCTCTGTCAATGTCTTATAGAATGGCTAGCAGTGCCAGCTTCTTTGCTACATTAAGACATTTTCTTCTAAGTACTTGACTGTAGACATCCATGTGACCTTCCTTCTTTTCAATAGGTGAGCTAGTAATCAACTCTGATGATTTTGGTGTCAGACCTTCTGAAGATGGTAATGATCACCAATGTAAAGACATACCTGGTTGTATCCATCCAACTGTTAAAACCTGGAGCAATACTGAAGTGGTTGCCGAATGCCCCCAGATGCCTCCTGGGACATATAACTTGTGTCTTCCCACAGTGGGTGGATGTGCCGATGTGAGGTAAGAATTTGTGGTAATGGTTTTTCACCCAATCAGTGTATGCTTTGTTATACCACGATTTCTTGGTTACTCAGTGCTTTTTGGTGGCTATTCCCATACACATATCTGTCAATATTGCACACCCTATAGGCTGTAACATCAATTTTGTAAGGCGTGCGGTTATCCATGGATAACCCATGTCATATGTTACATGTTAAAACCAACAGACTATTTCATTGCCATAGTAGGGGTCGAACCTGCAATCTCAGGGTCTTAATCCAACACCCTATGCATTGCGCCACAGGG
Organism: Acholoe squamosa; assembly: GCA_949317995.1. Taxonomy (NCBI): domain Eukaryota; kingdom Metazoa; phylum Annelida; class Polychaeta; order Phyllodocida; family Polynoidae; genus Acholoe; species Acholoe squamosa. Next base: position 31,021,445 of record OX439052.1, on the reverse strand, counting down.
ACTGACGAGAAATGCTCGGTTCGAACCAGGTCTGGATATGATACAAAGCCGTGTGTGCTGTCGCTGTCCGCTGCCCGACGAGGAGGTGTATTTTATACACAAACATAACCGCGAGAAGCATCTTTTTTCGCCGTGTGCGCTGTCGCTGTCAGCTGCCGGGCGCCGAGGTGTATTATACACGACCATAACCGCGAGAAGCATCTTTTTTCGCCGTGTGCGCTGTTACTGTCCGCTGCCGGGCGAGGAGGTGTATTTTACACAAACATAACAGCGAGACGTGTCTTTTTTCGCCGTGTGTGCTGTCGCTGTCCCCTGCAGGGTGTATATCTAGTCTAACAGTGAGTAACACGGTACGGGGCATCTTTTTTTCGCCGTGTGTCCGCTACCATAACCGAGAGGCATTCAATGCCAAGCCGAGACCGGAGCTGTTACTGTCTGCTGCCGGGCGCCAAGGTGTATGTACCGTACCGATCGTGTACACACAATGGCTGGCATCGAGTCCTGGGGAGGGGGAATGATTTTTGTTTTCAACTTGAGTTACTCGTGGGTGTTAGCAAAGGTTAATAACACTCGGCCTACGGCCTCGTGTCATTATCCTTCACTAACACACACTCGTCATGAGTTATCCATTGGTTACTTGTTCAATAACCAAAACCCTTTAAGTTGATATCTCTCACTGCATGACCATTCAGATTTAAGCAGAGGAAAGCTGCTTAAAGTTGCTAAATAGCCGTAGGTCTGCACCTTTTTAAGCAACTTTTCATGGGAAATGTTTAAAGTTGCTTAAAGCTCATTAATTCTAAGCTACAAAACTAGGGCACATTTGAACAATTTTACGCAGATTTAAGCTGCTTAAATCTGAAGTTTCATGCAGTGTCTGGAGGTTAGTTTAACACAACCAAACATAGCACCAGCTGAAATATCAGTTAGTGTGAAACTCAATGTTAGTATTTTCATTTGCAATTTTAGTGTGCTCTTTATGGAGCAAAGCTAGCACCCTAAAAGTGTTTAGTCCTGTAAGCTACCTATGTGGTAAAAGTGTAAACTGCCAGCTATCCACTATTGCAGGTGTCTGTGGTATTGTTTGCTACCCCTGCAGGGTCGTAGGAAAAGGGGGGCCAGGGGGGCCTGGGCCCCCCCCAATCATAAAGGAGGTGGGGCCTGAGTATGTCTGGGCCCCAAAAAATTTGCCAAGAATTCATAATAAATTGAACAAGAACCTAAAACCTTATTAATAGGATAGGGAAAATGGGGGCATGGGCCTCAAACCAGATCTAGCATTCATCAAATTTTACTTTTCTATACAAATTGTATGTAGGTATGTAAAGGCGCTGTTGCATTTGAGCCTACCATTCAAGGTGGTCAAGGTGGGGCCCCCACTGGGCCCCCCAATGAAGATTTGCTTCCTACGCCTCTGCACTGGCAGGGGTTGTGGAAGCTTTAAATTCCATTTCAAGGCCTCTATTACATAGAGAGTAGAACAATGTGCCAACTGTGTATTCATAAATTAACCTGTGCAGCTCTCTCTTGCCATAGTTCACGAACACAGCAGACTAATATTATTCTGCTGATATATTCAGCAGAGCATCTGCTAACATAGTTTAGATTATTTCAAAATGACCTTACATAACCCCCCTCCTTTTGAAGTTAGCTATTAAAGCTCTGTCCATCCCTACATGCTGTTCTAGTGTATGGCTGCATCCATCCAAATAGGCTTCCCACTTGGCAAAAAACGCTTTTAAATGTTTTTTTAACCAATTTCCAACCAAATAACCAATAGGGAAACCAATAAAAACGTGTTTTTTCTTCTGTTTATTGCAGCACAAATGGCATTAAGAATATCAACGTTCCACTCACTATAAGTGGCATAGAACCCAAAGCAGCTTCTATTCTTGGAGGAACTCGTTTGACAGTCTACGGCGATGGTTTCAATCCTGAGTGTGATACGAAAGTGGTTCTTAACAGTACATTATATAAATCTACAATCGTTAAGGTGACTGATACCATCGAGGTTGAGATTGACAGAAACATAGTCACCAGAAGTATCACACCTAATATTGATGAAGGTGAGGTTTTCTTTTCTATCCGATACCAAAAGATATCTGCATTCCTCCACTCCCTGCTCTAAGCACAGTTTACTTTGTTATTAGTGTGGTCATTTGCAAGGACGGTGAGGTAGAGTAAAGGACCCAATAAGCGGACACTTAATAGCTATCTCTTAATACTTCAGTGAATTGAAGGGTGATCAACCTGATGCTTGCACATTAGTTGAACATAATATCTATCTAACAAATGTCGAGTCAGTTTTGGATATGCATATATTTTACTATGTGAAATATAAAATGAGAAAGGGGCTATATCATCTTTTTACCGGTCGGACTGTGACTTGCTATACATGAATACCAACATTTTAACATCATTATCTGATGAATCCCCCATATCGTATATATCCTAAAGTCTCATTTAAAACAGGGTGTCCGCTATCAGGGCCTGTACGCTATTAGGACCAGTTACTCTATCTTCAAGATATTTTTTCTCATTGTCAATTAGATTTACTAATGTGCTAAAGAAAAGAGGTATATCATGAAGTGTCAATTGGTGATCACTTTATTATAGCCCACAAGTGCCCATTAAACCACAATACCTTGTTAAATGTACGTAGATACCACGAAACCTGTAACATAATAATTCTCGTCATTTTATCATCCTAATTTGGCACAACAAAAGATTTTTTCTGAGATACAAGATTTTAACTGGGTTCGCAATTATTAATGCCTACATACTTCAGTTGCAAGCTGCTAAATCTTACTTTATTGATCTTTTCCTTTTTCTGTTTTTACCATTTACATGGCCGCCCCTCATCCTTTCTGGAGCTTAATTCAAAACATCCTGGGATCGCAACCCCAGCGATCTTAGTGTAGGCACATATCATAAGACCTGGCCAGTCTACCCTATCTAATGCAGTGGTTGCATGCCTCTCAGGAATAGCAAGTCCTGGGATCACTTCACTATTCCTTTTCCAGCACTAAGATCACTGCGATCTTAGTGAAGGAATTGCAAAGTGGTTTCACCTGAGTACAAGAGCACTTACAGGGAACACTTCTGATCGAAAGAGTGAATACCCTGCTGCATACATATAGAGGGGAGGGAGGATGTTTGCTGAGTGTCCTTGAGCGCTCTTATACACTGTTAATTTGGTGTTTAGCAACCAAACACCAGTGTTTAGAATTTAAACACATAGCTAAACACATTCTTGTCCCACTTTTCTAAACACATTTTTTGGCTAAACGCGTTAAACTTTAAACATGTTTAGCTATCAGGCATTTGATTTAACAAGTGTTTAGTTTTGATAGGTGTTTAGCTTTAAGGTGTGCAACATGAGTAAATGTTTAGATTGATAGTGTTTAGCTTTTGGAGGTTTTTAGATGCATAGTGTGTAGCTAAGAGGTGTTTAGATACATAGTGTTTAGCTTCATGAGGTGTTTAGATACATGGTGTTTGGCTTAGGGAGGCACTAGTGTTGGGCCATAGGGTTGTTCACAAGGGTGGGAGGGGGGCTGAATCATTTCATTTTTATTATTTCCATCATTTATTTTTCATCATCTTTTCATCATTTTAATCTTTATCATTGTATAGCTGGATACTGCCATATTCATTTTCCATAGTAAAACTACAAGATAGAAATGATACACACAATACAGATAGGAGTAAAAGTGTAAAAGAGTCAGGAGGAGTTGGTAGTAAGGTAGGGGTGGTCCCTGGAGGCTTGTACACGTGAGAAGAGGTAGGAGGAGTGGGTAGGGAGGTAGGGAGGGTCCCAGGAGGCTTGTACACGAGAGAAGAGGTAGCAGGAGTGGGTAGGGAGGTAGGGACGGTCCCTGGAGGCTTGTACACGTAAGGAGAGGTAGGAAGAGTGGGTAGGGAGGTGGGGGTGGTCCCTGGAGACTTGGACAAGGGAGGAGGGGTAGGCCACCCATACCTCCCTATACCCCCTCCTCCCATGCATCATGCCCCTTTGGTAAAAAAAACAACAAACAGGAAAAAAACACAAAAAACTACTGAGTCGTCGGGAAACTGGGTGATATATGACTAAACACATAGAGACTGGATGTGTTTAAACTCAAACACCTGAACACTATGGTGTGTAAGTGTTTAGGTGTGTGAGAAGTAGGTGTGTAGTTTTCAGGATAAGTGTTTAGAATCTGATGGTGTTTAGCTGTAAGTGTTTGAATATCATAGATGTGTAGGAATCACACACCATGTAGATAGTGTGGTATGTATAAACACACACCTTTTTTGAAGTGTAGGGCTACTCATGCACTAAGTGCACTGTGAGGTAATTCTTCCCTTCTCTCTCTTTGTCCTGGGGGAGGGCACAATGCTTCTAATAGGCAAGCATAAATCATACATTCATGGGAACAACTCTTGAACACTGTACTTGGGTCAACTGCACCCTGTGCTCTTTTGTTAGCACATATGGGGACGGGGAACGATGATATAAACACTGTTGTGAAGAAGAGTGGCTCCACAGCTATTCCTTTATTTTGGGACTCTTACCCCTGTGCCCAGTCATAACTTCTTCGAATAGTGTAGGAGGGCTGAGGCTAAGATCGATGTGATCTTAGTGCTGGCTAGGAAATGTGAACACACTAATCTTAAGATCACTTAATAGGATAAGGTAGAATAATTCCTAAGATCGCTGAGGTTGCGATCCCAGGATGTTTTGAATTAACCTCCTGGTCCACACAGCCAAATATACCTTTCTTAATTTGAGATAATAGAATAGATAATCAGATTTAAGAAAATCAAAAATATCAAAACTTGCCATTTTGTCCACCGTCATACCACATCTATTCAAATATTTCATTCATCAAATCAGGTACAAAAGTGTGCAATTGGAACGAATCGATGGTAGGATTGATTGTAGGAGATTGTATCCAAATCAAGTGGGATCTTGAAACTGGAAGCAAAATCTCTGTTGCTGAGATTAATAGCTTCTCAGACCTATCCAGGAAGGAAAATGGACTGGCTTCAGACAACGTAACTACATGTAAGAATTGTATGATCTCTTTTATCCAATGAACACTTCATTAATTAAATATCTTAAGATCCATTTATTTTACTCTGAGGTTATTGTTCATTGCAGTACAGTATTTAACGTAGTAATTACCCTTTACATTTAAACATTATTTTCATGGCCCCTAACAGTTGAGAATGCCTGAAAAAAGTCTGATGATTTTCGTACATACTAGTATATGGAAGCCTTTATATCATTTATGGAAGCTCAACCTAAGTATGTTAGGCGTTAATTCCTGTCCTGTTTGAGTCAACTAGATTTTATGGCAATATATTTCAATTTCAGGGGATGAGACAATTTGTTTCAACAGTGAAGTGGAAACTTGTTACAAATTGGTTTCAAATGAAGATCACCTTGAGGGCATGCAGTGCTTCTTTTGTGTTACTGTACACCCTATACCAAATAGTTATCTCACAATTGGTGTATCAGTGGACGACCATATGGCTGAAGTGCAACCAAACCCTGGTAACAAACACTCTTTTAAGAAATTCATTAAACTATTATACTGTCTCATTCTCAGCAGTTATGCAAGGCTTCTCAAATGGCCATTGCCTCATTCTCAATAAAAACTTAAATGTGTTGGAATTTCTGTTTGGGAAGAGAACATCCTCTTAAAGGAAAAGGCAATTGTCTACTTACGATGCTTCTCTGATGAAGCCTATGACGGCACAAGGGATCAAATGCATCATGTGCTGCAAACTGTTGCAAAACATCTGTGTCATTCTATCAGTAAAGTCTCTAACATAATTACATAATTTAGGATAAGTCAGATGACCTTAAGTCGGACTAATTCACAAAAAAGACTGCACTGTCAAACATAACAAGGAATTGATTATTTTTCATCTTTATTTTTCCAGTCCGTAAGAGAAGATCAACGTCAAGTAACTCCAATACGGATTGTCCTACAACTGTGGGTCACAGTAGTGCCTGCAGTAATAGTAACTCAGCTAACTCTGTCAATGTTTCACCTCAGTGTACCCCCAAGATAACTGCTATATCTTCTTGTGAGCTGGAGCCTGACGCTACCGTCACCCTCACAGGATCCTACTTGGGCACCAGTCGCTGCGCAGTTGAGATCAAATTTGAACGCAATGGTGAAGAGTATGAATGCAATGTAACTGCGATTGGCGAAGAGGAAATCACCTGCGATATCATACACAGGAACACCATGGCAGCTGCTGGAGGTTACGTTCTTAGTGGAAGAGTCAATAACCGAGGCAGCATAGACACCACTAAAATTAGCTGCAGTACCATTAAAATCAATCCCAAAGTCACTGACTTCTCCCCGAAAACAGGTTCCCCCCAAGGCGGTGCCATCATTACAGTGACAGGACTTGCAATAAATGAATTGTCTTTAGAAATTGCTGCGCGAACTCTTGATGACGATGCATCATCACCAAATAGCTACACTGAAAACAAAGCTATAGTAAAGACAAAAAGGAGCAGCGATAACGATGAAGAAACTTTGGTATTCCGCAGTGGAACAGCAGAGGTGAAATGTCCTCTGACTGGAGGTTGCACATTCATGTACAACGCCAGTTTGACACCGCTTGTTACTGACATCAGTCCTGGACAAATCAGCGGAACTGCAACAGAGCTCACTATCAGTGGAACCGGGTTGTGTGAAGACACTGGTGCACTCACAGTTAAAGTCGGGCAGTATAATTGTGCGGTCAAAAGTACAGATGCAACTACAACCGTATGTGACGTAGGAGAAATTCCCACTGGGACCAATCTCCAAGCGAGCTACACTTGTAGTACCCTCGGACATGCAATCGTGTCAGCCGACAGTTTAACCGCCATTGCAGGTTTCACAGATATGACCCCAAGTGAAGGTTCTGTCCATGGTGGAACAAGCATCACTATTTCTGGTACTGGATTTACATCAACTGTCACTGTCAAAATAGGTAATGATACAAAGACAGTGACGACAACTGCCGGTAAAGTCATATTCACCACAGATGCCCATGGTCCTGAGGGGGTTGCCGTTACGGTTGCTACACCTGTAGATAGTACCGAAGTTCTCAATGCTGGCACCTTCACTTATGCCGCAAGTTTAAATATCACAGACACTAGTCCATCTACAACTGCGTCATGTGCTGACACCACTCTACAAATCACCACGCAGGGTACTCTGCCTGCAGCCGCAACAGATATTACCGTCAAATTAACAAGTAAGCTCTTTGTGTGCACAAGGCTTTCTTAATGATGTGGCCCAAACTGAGAATGTAGAAATTTCCCCATTTTTGCGAAGTATAACTGGCTGTTGATGAAATACCAATTTAGAATATATTCTGATTTCTAAGCTGCACTTGTGTAGTGACACATTTTGCCTACTGCTGCCAAAACTGATGCAAATGACGCAGCAACAGTATATAATATACTATGCACACGTTATGCACCCCAACTGCTGGCCATTTTTGAGAATAATGCGCCATGTTCAAAACATATTGGTCGTATCAATATATGTTCTTGTCAACATGGGTGTGTAATTGTAGTTACTTGTAGCCTGACCATTGTCCACCTGATATATTTGATTGCTACTATCGTCTATTTGCTCATGATAAAATAAAAAAAAGGACACGCTTGGTAGGAAAGTACATTTTTTCGATCCTTTATGAGCCAATTCTTACTTCAATGCTAATTCAAAGAATTATATTTGATCGTTCTATATTCCCTATTAAATAGCTGCAACAAGTGAGATTCCCTGCACGGATGTGAGTGTTAATGGTCAGGTAATAGAATGTAAGGTATTAAACGTTCTACCTGGGACCTATGACATCTTATTACATGCAAAGGGAATTGGAAATACCGAAGTAGGAGCATTTTCTATTGTTTGTACCTGGGCCGTTGAAGACATCAGTCCTACCGAAGGTAAGCAAATAACGTTATTGCTAATATCGATTCTTAATCTTAAGTGTATACCAAACTGTGAGCCCATTTTAATTGAACTCCCCAAGGGAACGTTCAACAATTGTGTCACTGATTTTTTTTTGGGGTCATTTTCTGGACCCACCAACCCCCCTGTCACTAATTTTGTATGGAACATACATGTATAGGCCCTAGTCGTGTCATTGGAACCCAAAGCGCCCACCCCCCCACCCCCCTCTTCTAAGCAGTGGCGTATAATTGTTGGACGTTCCCCAAGTATAGAGCACCACCTATTAGCCATGTTCTCTCCTAACGGATTTATATGTACCTTAAAGTCGGTATAGTGGAGAGGTGTGTATTTTAAACAAGGGGGGTTTTCTTTAGGCAGCCAGGTTATTTATTACAATTTTATAGCTATATAAATCAAGTTCATCCCACAAAGCTTAGGCTGTGCCATCAGGAGGGCATTTCTTAATAACGCTAATTAGAAATGCCCTGAAGTTAGATCGATCACCAATGAGTCATGGTCCTGCGACAATTAACTTTAATTCCTAAAACAGCTCATTATACATGTTATGATAGAAAGCTCATGAAACTCAGGCTGGGCACATGAGGTGCGACCAATCAAGGGGCCCTCAGAGCAGTTGTCGGGCTGCTGCCATCTACCAGAGAATCTGACCCACACAACCTGGGCAGCTGCGACAGCTAGTCATTTCCCAAAATTAATAAGTGGCCTACTCTCTGTACGATTTGGAGTGGCAATAGTTTGTACTGGAGGCTGTTGCGAAAAGAATTGGAAACAAATTCTCACTGTAGCTATTTGATCTTCCAATTCTCCGCTCTTCCCCATTCTGAGAATCGGCTTCCACTACGATTTGATGAGCGCCCACTCGTGGCATTTAAGGAATGACTTCCTGGTTAGACCCGAGTATAGATAAACGAGTACACTTCATTTACAAAATCACACTCCTATGACTGTGTTAGACAAATCGAAGTCACAATGCGTGAAGTATATCACACCATAATGCGGATAATCAATGTTCATCCTTACAGGTAGTCTTGGGGGGCTGCACGAAATTGAAATAAATGGACAGAGCCTATCATCACAATATGCGGTGAAAATCTGTGACCAGCCTGCAACCATAGTAAGTCACAACACAGCGCGAACTAAACTGACGGTGAAGACACCACCTTGTAAAGGTATGATATTCCTATTCCATATCAGTCATTTGCATAAAAAGCAACCCAGTCTAACTCGTGTGATGAGATATTAGATGAAGTAGAGCTATTCATTGTCCTAGAAAACAGACAGTCACCAAGAAATACGTGTATATATCTGACTCCTTGACCATTGAAAAGACATGTATTACTTTGAAAAACGTTTTTCAATGTGATAAAAACTGGGTTTTTTACCCAAAACTGTTTTTCACCCAAACTGTTCCAAATGTCAGCGAACATTGGTAGTGGATGGTCCATCGTTAAGAGAAAGTTAAAAATTATTTCTTAATTCATCCTTATTTCACTCAATTCTTTATGGGTCGCACCCTCTCATAAAAAGAGAAAATCTGATTCAGAAATTAACAAGAAGAACAAGTCAGTCCTAGTGTTGCAGAGTATGCTGGTGCCAATGTCACACTAGAGCCAACCGGGTATAGTTGGCTTTAAAAGATTATTTTCATCATGGCAATATTCTGTTCTGTTGAAAAATATCCTCCTGCCATCATAGACATTATGACAAAAGTTGGTTTTCTTGGTTTATTTCAGATTGTGCTTGTGGTACAGAGTGCAAGGTAGAAGTGTCGTTTGATGGGACTACATACACTACCTCCAATAACTATACCTATGACTGCAGCTTGACTGCAACTGTCACAAATATATCACCAAGAACAGGGGGCACAGGTGGGGGTGCTAATATTACTCTCACCGGTACAAAGTTTGGGTAAGTAATATGAAAATCACTTTATGTGTGTGTTGGTGTGTGTTGTTGTTGCTTTTTGTTGTTATTTTTCATTTGATGAAGAATAATATCAACAAAAACAACAAAGTATTTCATCAATTACAAACAAAAGATAACATGATACTTATGTGTAGAACTAGTACTGTTTTTTATTCATAATGTAGACAGGCCTCTTATTCCGTGAGGGGACCGAAAACTGTGACAAAGATTTCTTCCCCAAAATATTATTTTTGTGAGGTGCAGGGACCCAAGCAGGCTAAAAAGACAATATAAATGCCTTTGCTTAATGATCACTTTGTCATATTTCTTTACTTAGAGAAACTACCTGTTCAAGTGGTACAGTGACAGTGGAAGGGGTACCCTGTGATATGCAGAGTTGTAGTGACACTGAGATCATTTGCACACTGGGTCAGTATTCGAGAACGATTACAACGAGCAGAAAGAAGAGATCGACAAACAGCGACACATGCAATACAAGCGCTGTTGTCGTGATGCCCACATCAAAAGTTATCATTCTACTTGAATATGGAGGGGCTGTTTTGTGTGTAAGTAAAACAGGAAAATAAGAATGAAAAGATAAAAAGATAATAAAGATAAAAAAGATTAAATAAAATTGCCAAAAATTCATAACAAAATGGAAAAGAAGCTAAAACTTTGCATCTCAAATAAAATTAATAGGGGGATGGGATAGGGTAAATGGGGGCCTTGTGCTAAAATCAGATCCAGAATTCAACAAAAATTACTTTTCTATACAAATTCTATATACAGATGTATAGGCCGCATCGCGCTTGAGCCGACAATTCAAGGTGGTTTTGGTGGGGCCCTTGCTGAGCACTGCTCGCTATGCCTCTGAAAAAGAGTTGCACCACAATGAGTAGTATATCATTTTGATAGTAATATATAACTTGCTATGGAATAATCCAAGACCACATCTACATATACTCAACATGTCCTTATGTGTAAATTGCTCTGTGTAGAGTCAAGTTCGGCTGATCTATGTTAACACTTGGTCTCTCAAAATGACAGGTCTGTCAATACATTAGCATTTTCTTTTGTTTGTCCCTCTTACAGTCGGATTGTGAATTTACATATGTGGACAGATGGAGTTCTGAATTTACATGGAACTATTCCAAACCACAAGCAGGGGATCTTGTGGTCATACCTGAGAACCAGATCATCCTTCTAGATGAGGATACTCCTTTACTTTTATACATAATCATACAAGGTTAGTAAATACTAATAGTAATCTTATCTTAAGTTTATTACAGCAGCTCAGTAGGTCCAATGTTCAGATTTCTGGTTAGTTCATGGAATTTTCAATATTTGTGACTAAAGTAACATGAGATAAGTAATGATAATCGGCTCCACAGAAGGTTACGCTGATTGTGTCAGGCCAATTCTCATGAACCTTTGTCCATTTATCAACGCCGACATTAGTGACTGCACAGTAAAAGAAAATGCCCTTAACCCATTGAGGGCTAGCATCGACTATAGTCGACACCATGGTAGGCCTAGCATCGACTATAGTCGACACCATGGCAGGCCTAGCGTCGACTATAGTCGATGCCAGTTATATAGGATTAGTATAGGAATTGAAAATAGGCTCGTCCTCTAGGAACTATACTTTTTTCAGAGGCCGTCCCCATGGCCAGGGCAACAATTTTTGCTCTGCCCTTAAAGGGTTAAAAAACGGTGATTCACTGGTACTCGCATTGCCTGTAAAAAAATACAGTGAATTCCCGTTAAAAAACGGCGGAGAACCCCTGTACAGTGAACTTTGGGAAACACTGTTATTATAGTGGAAATGACTGTTCTTTTAGATTATGGTGAATCACCGTAAAATTTTACGGAGTTTCCATGCTAAATTTAGGGATTTTTTAACAGTGCGTTTTGTTAACATATGTGTAAACTAAGTTTTAGAAATCTAACCTGGGGGATTTACACTTCCCTGCCCTTTTATAAGTCTGCCATCCAAATCACTATAGATCAAAGTCCACTGTGAGACTAAGCACTTTTGCAACTAGAGATTGCACTAGGTCTGCAGTTGCATCAGACTAACTCATGGATGATTATCATGTGACATATACTGGGAAAAGGGATCTTATTGTACCTGCACTAAGACCCCTTTTCGCAGACCACATAAAAGTTTGCTTGTCAAGCAACTGCAGGAATGATAATTTTAAAAGTAGGGTCCACTTTGCAACAGACCATACAATCTCTCTATTTTCATGCAACTAGCTCAAGATTGCACCCTATGTTGCATAGTGGACCCACGGCTTATCGCCACATCCAGATTTGAGGCAGTTTCATCAGGGTTATTGCTTTGGCTTCGGGGCACTAAATACTTTATTTTTCAACCAAAAGGTATCATGGTAATGCACATTTCTTGGCGAACTACTGTTATTTTCGCAGAGATATACATTTCAACCGTCAATCTAACTACCTCTATATCAATGGCCAATTTATTCATGCTACTACTGTTGTCAGGGAGTAACAATTTGTGAACGAAATTGACACAAAACTGTATTATACTCAACTAGCTAATGAATTGATGAAAAATTGATAATTTTGATAACAGGTGGACAGCTTATCTTTGACGAGGTAGACATTCACCTCCAAGTTGAAGTCATTCTTATTGTAGACTGCGGTGTTCTTCAGGTGAGGGTCTTTCACCATCTATTTGATCATATTATTGATATTCTATTGGCCAATATACCCTGATTTTAGACTCACCAGGAGGGTATTTCAAAATACACCGAAACCCCCTGGCATGTCTGAAACTCAGTCGCCAGTGCAGACGACAAGACAATACCTAAAACTACAGCCTTAAATGATAACTTTAGGTCGTCATTCGGACTATTTATATTGTCACTAGGGTGACTGTGCATTGTCAATATGACAATTTTCTATTGTCCTATAACTTGTCACTTGGACGTTCCTTCGCAAATTATGTCCATGGCGGATCTAAGGGAGGCAATATTAGTTTCTCTTTTTTTTAATTTGAGATTACCATTATATATATATATATATATATATAAGTTATTTCGCTGACAGGGAAAAATATATACCGGTAATAACGATAATGATAATGTTGATATATACAGTGATAATAATATATGATAGGTAGTACAATAAATGATCATATCACAGACACATGAGTTTGGTGGGTTACTGACCTCGGGGCTATCAGCACCATACATGCCTTTATTAAAACAACTATAATAATTAGTTGACAATAAGCATAGTCAGTAAAGTGCATAATATAATAACAATAAACAGTAATAACAATAGTAATAACAATAGTAAAAATTTAAAATTCAAGGGAACACCCAGCGTGGTGTTACCTGTACAGGTGAAAACGAGCCAATTGACCGTTACCTTGAAAATCCTCTCTTATATACTGGAGGGGTGTTGATCATGACGTCATACTATGACATCATAGATACCAATGCGCGCTGCAAGTAGTCCCTAACCGTTCGCGAATAATTATATAAATATACACGAGTGTATATAGTTCCATAAGTTATTTCGCTGACAGGGAAAAATATATACCGGTAATAACGATAATGATAATGTTGATATATACAGTGATAATAATATATGATAGGTAGTACAATAAATGATCATATCACAGACACATGAGTTTGGTGGGTTACTGACCTTGGGGCTATCAGCACCATACATGCCAAAAACACATAAAAAACACGCCAAACACATGTGAAAACACATACCAATCAACAATGCAATTGAGATTGGCAAAGTCTATCTAATTCCAAAAGTTCATTTTTATGATTATGTAAATATGTAAAAACAGAATTAGATTTCCAATTCACCTTCTTTTTAATAGAATCTACACTAAGTCCTGCATCCTTTAACATAGTAGCACCTCCGTGCCTGAGAGAGTGAGTGGAGACTGGACCTTTGATACCAGCACGTAGAGATAAAGATTTTAATCTCGAATTAATATACTGGTATTGTAGCGAATCACCATTAATATTAAATAATAACTCCCTCACACCCCTACCTGAGCACAATTTTTTCAAGTCTTTACAAGGACACAACTTTGAAGTATCATCTCTACATAAATATATATTAAAAGAATGGGTACCAAGCTGGTCCGTTTTAGAAGTTTTAATGCGAAGACTAGCATAACTATTAAAAATTTTAACATCACCTACCCTCAGTGTATGAGGGGAAGATACAACATGTCCTATCCTGAGGACACCTCTATAACACAATAGAATAGCTAACCAAAACTTCAAGTCAGCCCTGCTGGAAAAGTTCAAATACGATCTAATACATAACATTTCTAAAGGACTCAATGGATGAATAACTTAGTAGGAACAGCAAAATTCCTATCAATACCATCCAACACCTTTTTAAGCATGAAATTACCGCTATGGTCTGAGCCACCCCTAAGCTTCTGATGATACCAAATGGAGGATAAATAATTCCGTACCGAAGAGGGTTTCATATATTCAGATAAATATACTGCATAAGTAGCAGCCTGTGAGGGAGAACAAGGAAATTTAGGTAATTTAAATTTATTACAAAATTTTTTGTACCTGTTAAGCTGTTGTTTCCTTGCTCTCCTCGTATTCTCTGATACACCTTTCGTTAAAAGACACTCTTTTCTTTGCTGTAACCTTTCCCATTCTGGAATTAAAGCAACACATATCATTTTCAAGAAGAGAGTCTACACATTTGTCCAATACACCCTTGTAAGCCAGTCTAGAGAGTTGGTCGGCTAGGACATTGTCTTCTGACTTAATATAGGTTGCATACACCTCCACATTATTGATGAAACAAAGCCAAAAAATTTCTCTAAGCCATTCCATACAAAGCTTATTTTTTGACCTACCGGTATTAATCATAGCTAGAACTTGCATATTATCAGTAACACAGTGTATTCTTTTATTTTTACAGCCAGAAATCCAACGTCTAAGACCCATAAGAAGGGGGTATAACTCGTATACATTTATATTCCTATGGTGGTTTCTCAAGTTGTCTAGTATTGGTGGTTGGGTAAAATGACCACTACCTAGATTAAATCTATCGTAAGATGTCCAGTCACCATATAAATAATCTTTATCCATCCACGCCCCGAAGCCTTTCATGGAGGAATCTGAGTACATAGGTGTGTCAATAACATCATTTAGAATTAACCTCTTACAGTTAAAAACTCTACAAAAATCCAGCCACCACTGAATATCCTGGCGAGTGCAGGCTGAAACCCTAATATATCCACCGGGCAGTGCCCGAGCGCAGAGATCAAAAATTCTGCGACTAAAGGTCCTACCACCCTTAACCACCTGGGAGCAGAAAGACATTAAACCACCTATTCTCTCCAGATTCTTTTTAGAGATAAACTTCTTATTAACATTATTTAATAAGAGACTTTCCATTTTAACAACTTTGTCAATAGGCAAAGACAGTTCCAAATTAACTGAATCTATGTTAATACCTAAGAATTTACAAAATTGAGAAGGTTCGGTTACCTTTTCCTTGGATACTACAAATCCCATGTAAGTCATACACTCCATTAACAAATTCCTCTGTCTAAGACACTCGTCATAAGTATCAGCAATTATGATAAAGTCGTCCAGATAATTTACAATTTTTTCTACACCGTAGAATTTAGCCACCTCCACAATAAAATCAGAGATCCTATTAAAGATATATGGGGCACATTTCAGGCCAAAAGTTAACCTGTTGCTTACATAATAATCCTCACCATGTCCAAAATCCCACCTGAAACCTTGCATGGTAGTGTGAGGTGCATACACATTTATAGACCTGTAAGCTGACTTTAAATCCACCACACTCATATAATCGTTTTTATTCAATTGAGCAGTCACTGTGCTAATACTATTATAAGAAAACGTTGAGCTAGTAGTCTCCATAAAATTATTAATGGATATTCTATCAGGCATGCTACAGTCAGTTATGGGTCTTAACTTGCCATTTGATTTTTCTACACCACCTAGGGCATGGATACAACGGGGTTTATCTACACTTTTAGAGACTAGACCAGCTTCTAGTTCCTCTAACAATATACCACAGTACTCGTTATAGAATTTTCCCTCGAGGATTGATTTATAATTTTTGCAATCATACGAAGTACTGCAATCAGGATCCACTATCCTGAAACCCTCAACAAAGCCTTGCCATAAGAATAATGCCTCTTTATCATTTATATTAATAACTCCTTTTTGGGTTAAGAATGGGGCAACTCTGCAAGGTAAAATTTGGGAATTTTTCCCATTGATATAGTGAACACAATTGCACACACCATTTATACAGCTATCATACACTTCGATGCTAGGTAAATTTTCTATAGCAACAGTAAAAAATGGTCTAACCATGCCCTGTACTGGGCTAATATATGATACATCCGAACCAACAGAGTTGGCTTCAATATTAATATCATTACCAAAACTAGTTTGTAAACTTGCCACCTTGAAACCACTAGGGGGGACAGGTTCTACTACTCCAGCATTACACACACCAACACCCTGAGCTGGAGCAACGGGTGGGGGCGGACCAGGATCTACCAAACCTACTATACACGATTTTGGCATCGACACACTATCATATATAGGAACCTGGCCACCTGTACAATCCTAATCAGACTTATTTACATGACAGTCCACTCTACTGTGGCCTGATTTTGCACATGAGCTACATACATGCCTATATTTGCATGGGTCTCTAGAGCACCCCTCAGCCCTGTTAAAAGCATAACATGAATTTGTGGATACTTTAAATTTCCCAGAATTTTTCGACTTAGTGGAATAAGCCTTCTGGGCTTGAACGGTCCCATCATATGCCAAATGACGTAGTATATCTGAATTTTCAATGGTTGAAAAAGCTTCTATTCCACTATCATTAGCTCTGTCCCTC
Source organism: Acholoe squamosa (assembly GCA_949317995.1). Classification (NCBI taxonomy): domain Eukaryota; kingdom Metazoa; phylum Annelida; class Polychaeta; order Phyllodocida; family Polynoidae; genus Acholoe; species Acholoe squamosa. The sequence continues at coordinate 31,004,637 of OX439052.1, read as the reverse complement.
ACTGACCTATCATAGGCTACCAGGGCTGAAACCGTATATATTTTGGTACCAGACTTCTCAATTAATACCTGTAAATGCCTAAGCATACCCTCAACATCGTCACCTGACTTGTAGTACTTCAAAATAAACTGCAAGTTTACAGACATCAGCTTCTCAATAGTGTCGATCTTTTCCTTACGTTTGGTGAACTGAGAATGATCAAACTCACCCGATTTTACACGGTGACGATGCCTAGAGTAAGTTGAATCCAATGACGACCCTCTAGATGTGCTTGGACTGCATTGACGAGCAGAAATACTGGATTTAGATGATCGTCTATGTCGCTTGTGGTCAACTTGCACCCACTCGTCCTCCACGTCAGACGAAATTTCGCCTGGAGACGCTTGGCGGGTAGCCCTAGCAACCGGTCCGCGTCCTTGACTACGTGACGTCATGCCTCTCTGTTTGTAAACATCCGCACGTGCTCTGCTCGAACGACTTGACGCATTGACGAATCCTCCACCCCGATCGTCCTTTCCATTGACGACCTCTTGTAGAAGTGATTTAATGGTCGACAGCTCGTCTTCTAATACATCTAGCCTCGTCTGGTCAATAGACGACCCTCCCACAACACCTGTAGCAGTTTGGGGAACCGACGGTGTATCACCAGCAAGTGAGAGAGTCGAACTACTCGTCAATCCTAAATTGGCCGATTTTTTCGCCTTTTCCACCGATTTAACCGATTTTCCACCTGGTGTATTGGCCTTCGAGCCTTTAGCAGCCTTTCTACCCATTTCAATGGTAAATAAGGCACCAGGAGCCCCTCAAAAACGGTTAAAAAATTTAAAATTCAAGGGAACACCCAGCGTGGTGTTACCTGTACAGGTGAAAACGAGCCAATTGACCGTTACCTTGAAAATCCTCTCTTATATACTGGAGGGGTGTTGATCATGACGTCATACTATGACATCATAGATACCAATGCGCGCTGCAAGTAGTCCCTAACCGTTCGCGAATAATTATATAAATATACACGAGTGTATATAGTTCCATATATATATATATATATATATATATATATATATATATATATATATATATATATATATATTATACATACATACATACATACATAGAGTACACATATCTGTATTTGAAGTTATAACATGTACTGGGAAAGGGGCCCTTATTCCACCCTGGGCTAAGGGCCCTTTTCGCAGATCGTGTCACAGTATCTATCTGACCATATCACAATGGATTATTGATTTTCTTTTTTATCATGTAATGTCTCTCAAACATGTCACATGTCTGGTTTTCTGAACATGTTTAGATTGCATAGTTCCCTTGTAACATGATTTTTTTAAATGTACATGATATCCTATGAAAAGAGTTCCTGGCCTACATTAATTTTCTTTTATGAGTATGTTTACAATAGATTCCTTTATAATGTTGCAGATAGGGACAGAGGATGAGCCATTTCAACACAAGGCCAGAATAACACTTCATGGACATCTCAGGTCAAAGGAACTCCCCATTTATGGCACAAAGACGATTGCCCTTCGAGAGGGCCTCCTTGACGTGCATGGTAAGCATTATCATGTTATTTGTATATTGATATAGAAATTGCCGTTTTCAGATCTTATAAAGTTATAGCATACAATACACACACATTCAGAATAGAGGGTCTGTATGACATGAAGAGTGGCATATTAGGCAATACAAATACGTTTGGCATATGGGAGAGAAGTTTCTTACAGTGATGAATTTGTCCAATCATGGACACACAAAAAAAAACACGAGGGTGACGAGGGAGGGCCTTTTATTTTATTTACTTAATATTTTTGTGAAATACTATTTCTAAGTATCATCATCAATAGATTGATCATTGACGCCATGTAAATAACACTATAACATTGTAGATGGTGATTAATTTGCTGCTTGAATTATGTTTCTACTCCAAATAATTGTTGAGATATGAGCTATTTTATTTCGGGAACAATTTTTCTCAGAGAATGCAGGATTTCTATACCTTTTAGGGAATTCCTTTTGTATATAAAGTGGCCTTACCTTCCCTCTGTAGACCCCACATTTCCCCTTCTACATTTACTAATTAGAGCACCAGATCACAAAATATGCTAAATTTTGGGCATAAAAATTATTTCAAACCCATTTCTTAACTTTCCCTTGATGAAGCAGTCAGAGGCATAGAAAGCAAATCTTCATTGAGGGGCCCAGTGGGGGCCCCATTTCGGCCACCTTGAATTGTCAGCTCAAGCGCTATAGCACCTACTGTATACAAGCCTGACCTCAAATATAAGCCTGCCCCATCAAAAGGGTTACTGGGCCTAATATGAGCTGGGCCCCGAATATAAGCCTATGGCAAGCGATATGTAACCTCCTCGAGATCAGAGTTTTAAACTGTGAGATCAAAGTTTTAAACTGTGAGATCAGAGTTTTAAACTGTGAGATCAGAGTTTTAAACTGTGAGATCAGAGTTTTAAACTTTGAGATCAAAGTTTTAAACTATGAGATCAAAGTTTTAAACTGTGAGATCAGAGTTTCAAACTGTGAGATCGAAGTTTTAAACTGTGAGATCAGAGTTTCAAACTGTGAGATCAAAGTTTTAAACTGTGAGATCGAAGTATTAAACTGTGAGATCGAAGTTACAAAACTGCAGTATCAACTCCTGAAACTGATATTAGAGATAATAACTCCGAGCTCGGTGGTAAACATTTCGCTTGCCACATAAGCCTGGGTATGGGACAGATATCCATTTGAGCTGACTAATCTAGTCATAATTTGATTTTTAAGTGAAATATCTAGGTATTTCTTGTGAAAATAAATCGCCAAGTGACCAGGTAGGCATGCCTAAATGGCCATTTAGTTATATTATGTATCAGTATCAGAAATCTCTCTCAAATTCATAGAACAAATGTTATAAATATGACAAAGGAACAAAGTCTATCTTCTAATGAAATGAATAAACGCCTGCCTCAAATATAAGCGTGCCCCGAATACAAGCCTGGTCAATTTGTCACTTGAAATTATTACAAGCCCAGGCTTCTAATCGAGGAAATACGGTATACATACCAGACGACCAGGCAAGCAAATTCACCCCTCTGCAGGGAAATTCATTATCAAAGTTCATCTCAAGATCTTTAAAATGAGACATCATTGGCTTAAATATTCCTAGTAGTTATGTCAGAACCCCTCCTTGAACATAGGTCGTTATTCATATCTGAAATTAAGGATTAAGCTCTAAATAATTGTGTTATAAACCGTAATAATGTCTAAAAACACAATAAATCAGCCTTTTTCACAAAAAGTGAAAAACATTTTGGTGAAGGAATTTTGCATTTCTGTTTTCAGTTTTGGGTTTTTGGTGAGTATCCCCAAAAATTTGCATAAAAATCTGCAAATCTTGATCATCGGAATGGTTGCCATGGCAACCAGGAACAGGCATATAAGTTGATTTCTCATGAAAAATGTTTATTTTACCATCCAAATATGGGCTATTTCTACTGAAAATAGTGCACTTTAAATGAAACCATTGAATTCTGCATCAAAAATTAGCTTAATGTATTGTTATAATGATTTTAGAGTAAATTTGCCCCTCCAATGCCCCCTAGTGGCCAAATGGGGAATTAAAAATGCCCTGCGGAGGGGTGTTCTCCCTTGATGGGGCACAGTCACTGTCATATAAAAAAAAAACTATAGGAAAGTAATTTTTAATGAACTTTAGATCAGATTTGAGTTTCAGGTCCACATTTCCCCTATCCCATTACTATATTAATTTAATTTTAGATGCAAAATTTTAGCTTCTTGTTCAATTTATTATGAATTCTTGGTAAATTGTTGGGGGGACCAGACATACTCAGGCCCCACCTCCTTTATGATTGGGGCAGGCCCCCTTTTCCTTTGCTCCTGAAGCATCCATAGTTAATACGAAAAGCAGAAGATATGAGAGTATATTTTGCTGTTATGAAAAGGGATACTGCAATTCTCTTACATTTTGTGTTATTTTCATGAAGCTGTGGCCAGAAGTTTCAGTCAATAAACACTCTTTAAAAAAGGAAAACCTTTGTAGTAGTCTTAGAGGAACCATACATGCCATATGAATTGATTCCTTTTGTATTAATCAAGAGAATTCATGGAAATACTAAAGCATTTAAAAAGAATCAGACCGGAAACCAAACTTTTTTTGGTCCTATATATAAAAGAACAAAAAAAAAACTATTTTGAATAATGATTTGTCATTTCTTCTTCCAGGGAAGAGAAATAATGTATCGTGGACAATGTTAGCCAGTACTGCCGGGGCAAATGAAGACACAATTAGTTTACAAGATGCTGTTGACTGGTCAGCAGGGGATCAAATTGTCATTGCGACAACTGGTCACCGTCATTCTCAGATCGAAACTGAAGTCCATACCATACAAGCAATCAGTGATGATAGAAAAACTCTAACTCTTAATGATGCACTTAAATATGAACATCTTGGGGAAACCTACTCTGGTAGTGGTATAGAAGTAGAGTTTCGGGCAGAAGTGGGATTGCTTAGCCACAACATAGTTATCCGTGGAAACAATGATGCTCAATGGAATGACAAAATTGAGGCATGTGCAGCAGGCTTCAATACTGGGGAGTTTGCACAGCAGACATGTTTTCAGGGAAGATTTGGGAGTGAAACGGATAGCAATCAATTTGGTGGACACATAATAATAAGCTCTCCTGAACCTAACAAGGAAAATGGTAGAGATAATGTTGTTTGCGCGAGAATCGAATATGCAGAATTAACTTTTGTAGGACAAGCATTCCGTTTAGGCCGCTACCCCATACACTTTCATTTATTGGGGTATATGAAAGAGGGTAACGCATATGCACGTGGAAACTCCATACATTATGCCTTCAATCGTGCAGTCAACGTCCATGCCACACATAATGTGCTGATTGAGCATAATGTTGCATATAATATCATGGGTGGTGCTTTCTTTCTGGAAGATGGTGTTGAAACTGGAAACACTTTCCAACACAACCTAGTGCTCTTTGTCAAAGCCAGCTCTAGTCTTCTCAACGATGATATTACACCAGCAGCCTTCTGGGTAACAAATGCGAATAACACCCATCAACATAACCATGCAGCCGGAGGATCGCATTTTGGTTTCTGGTACCGTATGCACAAGCATCCAGATGGCCCTAGCCATGATCGTAACATTTGTCCACAGAATGTGCCATTGGGAGTATTCCAGAACAATACAGTGCATTCCCAAGGATGGTTTGGTCTCTGGATTTTCCAGTCCTACACACCTAGAGCTGGAGGAAGTTGCAGCAGCAAAGTAGAAGAGGCAGCAAGGTTTCAAACATTGAAAGTATGGCACTGTGAGAAGGGGGCCGAGACAGTGCAAACCGGACCGATGCAGTTTGATGGCTTCCACTCCGTTTGCAATCAAAAAGCAGGGATGGAAATGAAGTTCTGTTTGACTGGCCAGCCCTTCACATCAGATGGAGCTGCCATAACCAATTCCGTTGTCATAGCGTCAACGCCTTACTGCAAGAATAAACAATATACAGCTGTTGCTATCATCTTACCATTTGGATTCTTCCTCTCCTTGCGCAACAATACATTTGAGAATTTCAATACAAATGGAAATGTGGTATTTGCTATGACAACAATTACGGGAACAAGTGGGCCATTCTCTGGTGGCTATACATATCTAGTCTATGGGACTGAGTTGGTTAATTCTAATAAGTTAGTAAACTTTAGGTGGTCCCAGGAGGCAGTGATTCAGGACATGGATGGCACCCTAACTGGAACTCCAAGCACTATTGTGCCAGAAAGCGGAATTATAACCAATTGTGCAGATGGTGATGATGATAAGTACAATGTGGGCAGTGTGGATGGTAGTGTATGTCCAGTGCGAGACGACATAAGGAGGCTAGCCCTAAACAATCCCTCTCCATCGAGCCTGAGAGGAAAGTTCATTCAACTGGTCCGTATCAATTGCACAACTGGAGAGGTCATCCCTGAAAACACAACAGCACCATACAAGAAAAAGGGTATGTCCTCAATCTTATGGAATGCTTCTGTTATGAATTGAGTTTTACCATGTTAGGATATGCCATTCTGGTGCCAGCTGTTGTCCTAATAGAATCTGGTCAATTGCTGGACACCTGGTGAACCCTGATGATGGATAAATCGGTGAATATGTTGCAATACAAATTGTTGGATATAAATGAAGGCTAATGGGTGACCACTTTGGAATTGAGAGGGGGTGCCCTTTTCCCAGTACTTAAGAGTTTAACTACATATTTTGGACCCCAAAATTTGCCCCAAAATAGGGGTCGAGCCCCCTCCTTTTGGGCTGCGCCCCATCCTTCTCCAAATCCTGGATCCGCCACTGAGTCATTTTCTTTTAACAGGCATGACCCACAAATATGGCTGGATGCTGCTGGTTGTCGTTAACCGCTGTTACATTCTGCAGTTTGTTAATGCTGAACACATCACCAACATTAGCTTCAGTATTGCAGTGTACAAATTAAAGGTAGGTGAAAATTAAGCAAAATCGGCAGTATTCTGTCATGAACTCGCACAAAACTAGTGCTTTGTTTATGAAGATATTGATCAGGGCCAATGTAATTAAAGTGGAATATAAAGTTACATGCATACTTAAAATTTCAATTGACAGAATTTATTTGTCAGGAAGGCCAATGAATCAATAATCAAAGAGATGAACACTAGTCAAAGGTGAAATGGCATGATAGCTGTCTGTCTGTGTATATATATATAAATATAAATGCATGGATTGTTCCGAAAGTTGGTGTGAACGAAACTGATGCATAGAGAGGCCTAGCCTGTAAACTGGGAACACTAATATGAATAATTACCAATTTCAGGTGCAAATCATTCATATAGCATTGGATCCTATGGAATTCTGGGCAAAATAGCATCATTTTCATGAGCAGAGTTTTCCCATGTTAAACAGACCAGATTGATGCCAAATCCATGGTTCATGATGCTAGGCATTGTCTCTTTACACTAGTAATCTGTCTCAGACATTCTTATATAAAATTTAAGAGTTAAAAAGCATTATAGATTGTGTGGCACGTATGGTTCCATGTGGCATGTACGGTTCCCTGTCATATTTCAGTATATCTTTGTCAAACGTAATAGGCGAAATTCTGTTTTCATTTCTGTTATCAAAACCCTATATAAGTATAATACTTTGAGAACAATATGGGTTTATACCATGCAGCATTAAATGTATGGGGATCTGGAACATGTGGCATGTATGGTTCCTCTAAAACTACCCCACACCTACTTTAATTTACACCCATCAGAATAGCAGATTACATGTTTAGTACCTGCATTTCTTCTATTTTCTATCTCAAAATAGACACATGAGAGATTCTTTTTACCTATTCTAACCGCAGAATAATTGCAACTGACTTCTTAAAGATAAGAGGAATGATCAATACAATGGTTATATATAATGCCACATATTATTGGAAATGTAGAAATCGAGAAATGGCTCATCTCTCATAAGTATTATGTTTATAATAGGGTATCAAATAAGAAAAATGATAAAAACCTGCCAAAAAACCTCCAAAATTCACCATTCATTGAAGGCTGCTGCAATAAATACTAATTATAGATGGGTAAAAGTAGGGTACACAAGAAAGCCAATGAATACCCTGATCCAATGGAAATGAGAGAGATACAACATATTCAATTATTACTTGCTTTCACGCCCTTCCCATGAGAAAATACTAGTGTGTCCCCAACTCAGTGCAATTGACTATATATATATATATATATATATATATATATATATATATATATATATATATATATATATATATGCACAATATTTCACCTGGGAAATATCGGTATATATTGACACACCTACAGGTCACCACTGGTTGTGTATTACTACTCAGGTCCATATGGACTATATTGTGTTCATTGTTACCACCATAACATTCAAATGACTTGCTCGGGACGGTTCAATTTTTTCTTTTTGTTTATTGAATAAAAGGGCCTCTGGTTTGTTTCGCCAGATTTAGGCAAAAGTGTATTCCGTGTGTTAACATGTCATTTCTCATGGTTAGGTCAATATATATATATATATATATATATATATATATATATATATATATATATATATATATATATATATATATATGAAACTAAAGTCCCCCTATAGTGTGAATGATGAACCACCAAGAATTCCTTCTGAATTACATGACAATGCCACATATTATAACGTTTTGCACTATATTTCAGCCTGACGATTACGTGGTATTTGGGCTGCCGAGGAAAACAATGCCTAATTATTGGAAAACAAATATAGTTCATCCCACAATAAGGAACTTCACCCTTAACAGTCCTGCAGCTGGAAACGGTGATGTGTTTTGTGATGAAGGTGCAATTCCTCCCCGCTGTGATTTCAAAAGTGAGTTTTCAACATTAATCTAGTGTTCTTTGCACACTGAGTTTTGTTGGTGTGGCTAATCATTCTACAATGTGGTCAGGGAAAGCAGCTGTTCACTAAAACAGGTCATACGTTTTGACAATTATCACCCCTTTTTATATGTGAAGCTTGAAATGGAATTTGGTACAAAATCACACCTGAGACCCATTAAATAAAAAGAGATTACGATAGGTAAACTGTCAAAGTGTTAAATGAAAAACCTCTCATAGTTAGGGTACCGTAAGTGCTCCGTAACTTTACTTCTTGTAAATTGGATATAGTATATTACAACACCCTTTTCCATCATCGTTAAATAAAGAAATATGGTACCCACTTCTTGTAAATTTATTGAACTTACGAGAGGCTAAAACATGTTAAATAAAGAACATCTTTCTCCCCCAAAAATGAAAAACATAAATAAGAAAAAATATATATAAAACAGAAAAGACACTAGAGGTATTTGGGGTATTGGATGGACACTGGTATTCACCAAATTGTGTAGGCCTATTTTGAATATTATGATTTATATGAAGGTTTATAGGTCATTTTTGGACTTTGGACTTTGTAGATATTTTCTATTCCCTCTTTGTGATGTGTATTATATGAGAAACTCCCTCTAGTTAAAAAGAAAGTATGATACCCCTTCTAAATGACAAATTTCCCCCCTCAATACCCTTAAATTGATCGTTAAATATAGACCTCTTGTAAATCAGACTTTACAAGTGGTCACACGTCAGAATTTTGAAACCTTTTTTATTAAACAATGGGTAAAAAGCTGCCATAGCATATAGTAACTTACCTCTCGTAATACCAATTTACCTCTCGTAAAAATACAATCTTTATTTAACGGGTCTATGATCTGGTTGATGTTGTAAATTTTAGCTTTCTATTGAAGACAATCAATACTGACCAGTATATTTTATGTGAATCTGGCCAGTTCCAAGGCGAATTAAAATAGGTCATCCTTTGCCATCAGGATCTGTAGTCCTTCCCTCGAATGTTAGATTGTGTATGATTGAGAGAATAGAGTATTGCCTTTAAATAAATGGTATGAAATCTCCAAGTGAGGTTTCACCGACGGTTATTTTTTGATCATGTATTTGAAAGGTGAATAGGGAAAATAGAGCCTCTTGGAGTATGATGATCAACAATATAGTGATATGATTATGCTAGAATTCAGTTTTATTTAAGGATGCGGTGCTTAGAACCATCATAAAATTGGTTGCAGAGGGAATTGTTGTGGTTTGTTTCAGTTCTGAGATCCTTATGAATTTTTCAAATAAATTTGGGCAGAAATTCCCATTTGGAATAATGAAATGGTTTTCATGGCAACCAGAAAAGTGTCATATAAATATGCCCATTTTTCTATAGAAAACGTTCCTTTCATATTCCAAAACTGGAATGTTTTTAGCGGAGACTTAAAGAATGATTTTGATAACAGGGCAGGATTACCAATAAAATTTTGGTCTAAATCCTTTATTGGGGGGTTTAAGTATCTTGGATATACTACCCAGTGGTGGCCGAAACCATCACTAAAAACGTTCATTTTAAGGCGTTGTATGATCATTAATGTGCGTGATTAGTTCTAAACATTCATAATTCTCATATTGCAGTGAAAGGAGGGAGCACAGCTAATAGCCTGATGGATAGAAAAATGAATGTCAGAGTATGTATATACTTGATACAATTAGATACTTCTGATTATCTTAGTACCTCATATATAAAGTGAACTTTGCATAGGCACACAATGGGATGAAGGAGGCCTCTACAGCATAGTTGGGGCTTGATTTGATAGGCCTATTTTTCTAAAGTCTACAAGGAACCCTTGGACCTTGATATATAGAATATTAACAAGAAGAAAAGAGTTCCTATAATGAAATCCTTTTCATTTTTTATTCATCAAAGCTTAGAAATGAACTAACATTTTATTCCATAATACTGTTCAAATCAAAGGCAGATCTTCATTACAGATGCGTAGGTGTCTCGAACCCGGTTGCCCGGCACCACCATCGAAGACGCAACAAAGAGCGACACATGTACGTCCACCTGAGAGCTATGTCCGCCGGGTATCAAATATGACCATAAGCCTCACAGATGACAGGGATCTCATTGTGACTGAGGGTAATTTTTCCATTTCTTAAACTCATGATTTCTTGTACGTGTTTAGGGCTTTAATTTGATAACTGTAATACGGTAAACTTTCTTTACAACAAATGCTGTTACAACGAGTTTTCGTTTATAACAAATCAATCTCATTGTCCCAAATCACTCCTATACGTTTCTATTTAGAGAATAGACAACGATCTTCTTCACATCAAGATGCATTCTTACATTATAGGACAACAGGCAGTTGAGATGTGAAGAAGGAGTTGTCTATTGTCTTTTTAAAACGTTGTACATTTCATTCCAATCACTTACGTACCCAATTAATGTATGTCTAGACCAATTAATGGCCCTTGACTTGTTTACAACTATAATGACCTTGCTCAGGTGTGCACTACACTCTTAATGCACTCAAGGTCACTTCTATCATGCAGCAGTACTGCCAGCCGTTTTATGATGTAAAATAATCCCCTTACAACGAACTTCACATGGCCTAAAATCATTTACAACGATCTCCTTTTGGTCAATACAATAGCTAACCTGCCTTACGATGAATTCAAGGGAACCTAAGGAGGTGGGACAGGCTTTCTACATCCGCAACACTAGGGTACTGAGGGTTGGTGAGGGTAGGAAAGGTCTGAGAGGTGTCCATTGTTATGATAGGACTTCTCCATTCACAACACTAGAGTACTGAGGGTCAGTGAGGGTAGGAGAGATCTGAGAGGTGTCAAGGGGTGTGATGTGACTTCTGTAACCGCCTATCTAGTGCTCGAGACATGGGTAAGGGACGGAGAGGTGCCTTTTATCATGTAACATTTTTCTGATAGCCATATAGGATGGAAGATGACTAAACTTGATGGTTCTGATGATTTAAATGTAATCTATAGATGATTTAATAGGGAACGGTGCCTCATTTATCCCCCTCATTTAGTAGATATTCCTATTTTTTATATCTACTGCAGGGCGATTCATAAAGAACTGACGACCCATCTATAGTCAAACATTGAATTTAGAAACGATCCTTCCAGAAAGATATTTCTGGATTTATTTGAAGAACATTTATATCATTTATAACCTGTCAAACCCTAAAGGATATTGATTAAGGTAATGATTATTGTGAATGAAATAGCATGTTCAAAAGCCTATAATTCTATTATTTCGATGAAGTATCAGTGTTGACGAATTTCATAATTCTCTGGTCGTCAACCCCAGCTGATATCGTCAGTGTTTATGAATCGCTCTCCAGAGAATGTTAAAGTAGAAAAAGCAATTGAACATTCAGAAATTGTAAAAAAAGGAGGGGGCATACATCATCCTTAAGTACGTGTTTTGGATACAACGAAATTCGTTTATAACGCATTTTTTTGCTTGTCCCAAGCACTTTGTTATAACGGGATTTTACTGTAATAGGCTCACTAATACTGTTCTATCTATAAAACAGATGAGTGGTGGGTAATGATAGGCTAACTAATACTGTTTTATCTATAAAACAGGTGAGTAGTAATTAATGATAGGCTAACTAATACTGTTCTATCTATAAAACAGGTAAGTGGTGGGTAATCAGGCCCGTAACTAGCCCTCATCGCAGGGTGGTTCAATTTTGGATTAGGTGGAACTCAATCAGTTCAAAAGTGGAACCTTGCGCGAATTTCATGTAAAAATACAAACATTTACCTGATTTGAATACAAATTTGTAATGGTAATGGGCCATTTGAGTCAAAGGTTAAGGTTAACTCTCTAAAATCCTTAATAATTGTCCGATTCATAAGCCATAAAACCTGACATGTAGCTTATTACTGGCACTGCTCTGCTGGCTGGGATGGAGCCTTTTTGGACCATCAGGGGCCTTGGGGGGTTCGTTTGAACCGACGAACCCCCCCCCCCCTAGTTACGGACCTGGTAATAATAGGTTCACTAATACTGTTCTATCTATAAAACAGGTGAGTGGTGGGTAATAATAGGCTAACTAATACTGTTCTATCTATAAAACAGGTGAATGGTGGTTAATAATAGCCTCACTAATACTGTTCTATCTATAAAACAGGTGAGTGGTGGGTAATAATAGGCTCACTAATACTGTTCTATCTATAAAACAGGTGAGTGGTGGGTTATAATTGGCTCACTAATACTGTTCTATCTATAAAACAGGTGAGTGGTGGGTAATAATAGGCTAACTAATACTGTTCTATCTATAAAACAGGTGAGTGGTTGGTAATAATAGGCTAACTAATAGTGTTCTATCTATAAAACAGGTGAGTGGTGGGTTATAATAGGCTAACTAATACTGTTCTATCTATAAAACAGGTGAGTGGTGGGTTATAATTGGCTCACTAATACTGTTCTATCTATAAAACAGGTGAGTGGTGGGTAATAATAGGCTAACTAATACTGTTCTATCTATAAAACAGGTGAGTGGTGGGTAATAATAGGTTCACTAATACTGTTCTATCTATAAAACAGGTGAGTGGTGGGTAATAATAGGCTCACTAATACTGTTCTATCTATAAAACAGGTGAGTGGTGGGTAATAATAGGCTAACCAATACTGTTCTATCTATAAAACAGGTGAGTGGTGGGTGTTTGATGAATGCTTCCAAGATTCATTCCGCAACCTGATTATATATGGCCACTTGGAATGTGAAACTAATGGTTGCGACCACATCAAAGCAGAAAACATCATTATTGGTCACCTTGGAGGGTTCATCTGCGGCTGGCCTAATGACCCGTATGGGGGTGATATGACTATAACTCTGGCTGGAAACCATGAAACACTATCTGATCATCCATATTACTTCCACGACGATCCAAATCAAAAATCACCAGATTCGGGACCTGAATGTGGAACAAAGTCAATCTGTAAGTTTCCCTTATTTCTAATTTACCGAACATTCAGTATGAATATGGTGGACAGTGGGAGCTTATCTTAAGAGAAAAGATTTTCTAGGCCAAATGCAATGCATTCAATTTCCACTCTGTCTTCAGAGGTCCTCTAGCCCAGTGTACATGACAAACAAACTTCAAATTCATTCATATTAATGATCATCTTTGATGGTGTCTTTTCAAGTTGGACTTCACAGCAAAATGAGGTTCTGAAAGCAAGTGTTAAACTGATTTTGGTTCACAGTCATATCCAACAATATCAATCTTCATTATATAGCAATATGAAGTAGCAGGTCTTATTTATCATTTCGCATAAGGTATCGCCTTTTCTTGTGCAGTTTCAAAGGATTAGCTTTTCCTAATGGATTAGGTACCCGATGGGAAATCTCAGACATGGAATGTATCCACACACTTCACTACCTTTGGGTTGTATGAATCTTTGACGTCATTTTACTTGAATACATTTTTCAGACTTCAGTAAAACAGGCCTCATGTATATAAGGTTAACATTTTGATTCTGAACAGGTGTGTGTGGAAGACTCTACCTGATTGGCACAGAACGGTCACCTTCCTGGACAACTCTAGACTCAACTGCGACTGCTGGAAGTACCTCAATAACACTAACTGACCAAGTGGACTGGGTGGCCGGTGAAAGGATTATCATCAGTTCAACTAGCTTCAAGTATGTCATTTCTCCCTGTAATTCTTTGATAAAAATAACTTAACTAATTGTCCATTACCCTGCAGCTCATTGCTCAATGGTGCTAATTAATATCATTGAGAAATCCCCTCCTGACAAACATTAGTCTACGTATGAACAGAATTATTTGTACTCAAAATTTTACTTAACCTGTTACGTCAAGTTGATAGTCACAATGAGTATGTACTTCTTGTTTTGAAACCATTTTGTCAGTTTTATGGAAGTATATGTAAGGTCTTGAATCATTAACCCTTTCACCCATGAATTTTTCTTACTGTATGGCATTTGCGTGCAAGTCCTGCTTTTCTTTTTACAACAGCCCTCATGAAGTTGACATACGCACGATTACTGCTGTGTCCGTGAATGGGAAGACACTCACCCTGAATACTGGCCTATCACACAAACACTTGGGTAAGTGTTTTATTTAGGTCTAAACCATTCTCTGGGTTACAATATTCTGATGTGGATGCTACTTCATCAATAAACCAAGAGAGTTCACAGTTCTGTGTTTAAGAAAATAACAATATACCATGTGGATATTATTCAGCTCATGATTTCAAAATTTGTGTCTTGGAGTTAGAAGTATCACATCCCCGCAGTTTTTGTATGTCAACAATTCAGGTATCATAGCTGGTAATTTTGCCAACAGATGGCTTAAAATTGAAGTTTGAAGTTTTTCTTTCGTATAGGCAATAAATCATAACAAACAATCCACGTTCTTCCTGTACAGGCTCAACTAACATTAAACACGATTGGACAATACAATAGTAGCTACTACATGCAACCATTCATTAAAATAGTCAACTTGTAGAAAATGTGTGTGTACGAAAACAGGTTTCCATGAGTGTTATTACCATTTCCATCAAAGTAGATTTCTGCAGTATAAATACAAGAGTGATGGTATATAACGTTGCAGAGCTGTTAAGTTTTGCCCTAAACGACTTTACATCGAAACAATGCTGAATTACGCTGGTCAGCTTATCCCAAAAGAACTTACCCCTATAAAGTGGGCTATTCAAGACTTAGAATATAGTGTATTTTGAAATTTCAACATCCGTAAACCTCCCACCCTTATTCAAGACCCGGCACTTATTCAAGACCCGGCACTTATTCAAGACCCGGCACTTATTCAAGACCCGGCACTTATTCAAGACCCGGCACTTATTCAAGACCCGGCACTTATTCAAGACCCGGCACTTATTCAAGACCCGGCACTTATTCAAGACCCGGCACTTATTCAAGACCCGGCACTTATTCAAGACCCGGCACTTATTCAAGACCCGGCACTTATTCAAGACCCGGCACTTATTCAAGACCCGGCACTTATTCAAGACCCGGCACTTATTCAAGACCCGGCACTTATTCAAGACCCGGCACTTATTCAAGACCCGGCACTTATTCAAGACCCGGCACTTATTCAAGACCTGGCACTTATTCAAGACCCGGCACTTATACAGGCCAACACGGTAACAAGAGGTCTCTCTCCTTTGGCTTAACCCTACTGGCAAAAAGAAAAAAAAAACATTGCAATTTAGCATTTTTTGGATGAACATACTCCCATAGTTCCGGGTAGGGCATTTGCTATCATGAGGTCCGGTCATCATCATGACCACTGTTTGTCCAACGAACGCTGATGATGGGGTATAGTAGGGTGATGATTATGGAAAATCTGGTACCCTTAAACAAAGTCTGGGATTTTTGTAGATTGAGACCTACAGAACCTGTAGAACGTTGTCCCCCTAGACCACCTACTCGGCAAGGTGGTTGTTTAAATAATACAGTGGAGGTGGAGAAGGTGAATATCTGTAAGTACGCAGTACCACCGATCAAGAGTGGCAGAATCATGATCCCACTCTTCCTCTCTGTAACACCGGGAGTGTCCGTATGACATTTATAAATGGGTGTCTAAATACACAGCTTTGGAGTTGGATTACATGATATAGTTCATATGATTCTTTTCTCTTATTCCTCGTAGGAGTAACTGTAGGATCTGGAGAAAACATTATTCACATGAGGGCTGAGGTAGCATTGCTGAACAGAAACCTCAAAATAAAAGGACAAGATGATGACAACGCTGCCAGAAACGATTATTTTGGCAGTCGTATCGTCGTTGGAGAATGTACAAAAGGCAGCAATGTATATTCTGGTAAGTAGAGATTAGATTTACTGAGGTTGCTGATTCCAGGGCATTTAGATTTTTAATGTGAAAATGAATTTCTTAATTTCCATTATATGTAGAGTTTCTCCTAGTCCCATTCCCCTGTAAACAGCAGATTGTGATAGTCCACCTTTCATTAGCAAATTAGTTCTGTAGTTTACATTATCTATTACCTGCGTAAGCGTTGCTAAAAAAGTCACCACAGGGGCCTGTTGCTCCAATACTTACTAGTATGTACTTGTGTTAACGTAAATAAATTGGAAATTATCCATCACCAGGTGATTATTTTTTTCATACTTGCATTAACGCAAGTATGCAAACTTGCGTTAACACAACTATGACATTAGAGACAGAGTATAGTGTGTGATAATAGGGGTAATCACCAAAAATTTGCAAAGTTGTGAGTAGGGCACAAAGTTGCTTTAATGCAAGTCCATCATTCATATTAGTAGTAGTATGAGTTGGTGATTTTAATCTGGCTATTAGTACCATACTAGTAACTTTTAGCATACTTGCAAGTTTTGTACTAGCAAGTGGGGCATACTTGCAGGAAATTCTAGGACAAAAATGTTGGTGTCCTAAATCTTTTTATATTCAAAACAACAGGGTACATGCATGTTATTTAATTGTCTATTAGTGTAATATTATTGATATCAGAGGGTATGGAGTGACTGGCTTAATCAATTATACCGTAATCTCCCGCGTATAAGGTGCAGCCTGCATATAAGGTGCACCTAGAGTTTTGGAAAATTATCAAAAAAATGAAAAATTCATAACTTTGGTTCTACTGAATGAATTTTCAAAATTCAAAAACCTATGTGTAGCTTGGGCCACCTTGGACCCTCCTAGGCCCCCTTATGTCCTATTATGACCAAGGGGGCATGTAAGATATCAAAGGAAAGGTCTCGGTGTCCCCCTTGTGGATCCGATGAGAACTAAAAACCCCTGTAAAAGACACGCCTTATACGCGGGAGATTACGGTACATTATTTTGTAACTTTTAATCAGAATGTTGGACTTGGTTTTTTTAAGTCATATTTTCTGCAAGTTCACACTTGCTAGTAGGAGAACTCAATTTGCAAGTATGAAAAAAGGAAATTGAAAAATAGCCTACTTGCAGCATTTTCATACTCACAGAAACACAATCAATGTAATAACCACTAGTAACTGTTGGAGCAACAGGCCCCAGGAGCCTCTCGGGTAGGACTGCAAAAGTGGAGTATGGAGTAGGCCCTCTCTCTCAAGAACCAGTTTAAATCTTTGCACTATAATATATTCATGTCTAAGGGACTATTTAGTTCCAAAGAGATAGCTTTTGTACATTTTACATGGCATTTTGTTTTGAATTCACTTTATTTGTCAGAATTTCATTTCGTCATACATTATTGGCAATAGAAGCAATAGTATTGATAATCACAAGTATTTCCAAGTACAGAGTACAAACTGTTCGAGTTAATTGACAAGAAACAGGTGAAGTCAATAATATTATATACTAGGTTCCAAATAGTGACAAAAAAGAAGGCAGAGGACCTCATCCCCACAGAAGTGTTTGGGTTGATACTTCTGGTCCTACCTGACTTATAAATAATATTAGAAACTTATGACACTTGTTATATAAATACTAATGAAATGGAGAACACATACATGGGGGGGGTAAATCGTAAATTAGCTGTAACAATGTAATATTTTCATTGAGCAATTGAGCAATTAACGTACACACAACTCACAATATTGATTAGTTAATCTTCGTCATAGGGCAATAGGGTTTTCATTAGGATAATTGTATCATTTTTAAATTTATTAAATTCTAGAGTGTTTCTTCGATCCTTTGGCAAGGAGTTCCAAGCAATAGCACCATGGAATTCTACACTTCTAGCATATGAAAGGCAATTTGGGGTAATACATTTAACAGTGGGGGCGTCATGTAAACGAGTAGCTAGATTTCTTTTATCTCTATACACATCACATTTCGATCTGTTGTACATATAGTTTAATAAATGAGCATCTCTTCTATCAACCAGCATATTCACTCCAGAGGCATTGTGTACATATTTTGTATTGGTTAAATGTGGGACTTTTAAACAAATTTTTAAACACCTGTTTTGAGCATATTGAAGTGGGTCCAGATATTTGTCGTAAGTAGACATGAAAACAATATCAGCATATTCCATATAGGGTAGTATAGTTGCTTTATATATTTGTATAGCTAATTTGACATCTAGATATTTTCTTAATAGACATAATTTGTATGTCTTATAGGCTATAGTTTTAACTTGGTTGCTTAAATGTAAGTTGTAATGGAGCAGTGAGTCCAGTATAACACCTAGGTACTTATAGCTAGGTACCACTTGTAATAGCTGCTCGTTGAGTTTAATGTTGGCAGTTAAGGTATTTAATCTCCTTGTACTAGAGGAGAAAAACATAATTTTCGTTTTAGAGGCATTTATAGATAATTTATTTTGAATACACCAGGTTTCATAAGCCTCCAGATCACTCTGTAGATAATTTTTTGCATGTTCAAAAACATTTTGAGAAGAATAAATTACAGTATCGTCAGCGTAAAGTCTAACCTCGCAATTTTTCACACATTTAGTAACATCATTGACATAGATTAAGAATAATAGCGGACCCAAAATCGAGCCCTGGGGTACGCCACATAACACTTTAGCTTGCTTAGATAGTGATCCATTGGCTATGGTAGTTTGATATCTATTTTCTAAATAATTTTTGAACCAGTGATATGTATTCGATCTAATACCATAGTGATGTATTTTGGTTAATAGAACTGAATGGTCTACAGTATCAAATGCTTTCTTGAGATCTATAAAAGCAGCCACTGTTGAGTTGCCCACATTTAAATTTCTTTTAATGTCATCAGTAAATTTTGCTAATGTATCTATAGTACTAAAACCAGATCTGAATCCACCTTGTTTCGGTGTAAGTATATTTTCTTTTATTAAGAATCCATAAACTCGGTTATGTACAATTTTCTCTATTAATTTACCTGGTAAAGGAAGTAGTGAAATCGGTCTATAATTGTTTACTAATTTCTGATCTCCCGCTTTAGGTATAGGTGTGACTTTTGATATCTTCCAAGAATCTGGGATACAATTTTGAGCAAAAGACAGGTTGAAGATTTTGACTAGTTTAGAGGGTGCATGTATGAAAACTGTTTTTAGAATAGATGTAGAGATATTTTCAATAGCTGAGGATTTAATAGTGTTTATGTCATGTACCAATTTTGCTACTTCTTGTACATTGGTTTCAATATTATCAATTTGATTCATCACATGTTCATCGTAAGGTTTCCATGGGATAAATAAGTTTTTGGCAAGCAAGGGACCTATATTAACAAAATATTGGTTGATGAAGTCAGAAACTCTTTCATCTTCAATTGGTCTGTTATTGTTTTCATGGTCAATTAGTGATATTTTATTTGATCGGTTTGGGTGACCCGGTAGAATATTATTAATGGTTCTCCAGAATTTCTTATGGTCATTCTTATGTACTTCCAGCTGTTCCTTGAAGAAATTTTTCCTTGCTTTATTAATGATTTTATTAGCTATGTTACGTGCTTCCCTTGAAGATTTCCAATCTTCCTCTTTACCAGAGCGTCTTGCTTTCCAGATTTTGACATTTTTTTCTCGTATAGTCTCGTAAACTTCTTGGGACATCCAAGGGTCTCTATATTTATTAACCAAAAATCTGTGAACTGGGCAGTGTTTATCTAGGATTTTCCTTATTGCTAATTCCATATGAGACCAAGCACAGTTAACATCATTGGTATTATTAAATTCAGTCCAGTCATAGGCATCGAATTCTCTCAATAGTGTAGTATTATCTAATTTGGAGTATGACCTACCGGTTATATAGACCTTTTCAGTTTTAACTTTCCATTTCTTTCTTACCAAGAACACTGGTAAATGATCAGTTATAGTGTTATTACAGACACCCGTGTAAATATAATTCATTCTTACGTTGGTTAATATCAAATCTAATATGGATTTTTTCCTGGTACCAGCCTTAATTTCTTGTTTTAAACCTATACCCTTCATTTTGTTCAACAAATCGTGGACTAGCTCACAATCTTCAGTAACATTGAAGTTAAAGTCACCCATGGCAATAATTTCATATTGGTCTTTGTCATCTATAGTAGAGACCATCTCAATTAATGTATCTATAAAAGCAGTTTTAGATCCATCAGGGGGTCTGTACACATTAAAAAGTAGGATAGGTTTCATATGGTCTTTGGTTATGGTTATACATTGAAGTTCAATGTTAGAGTCTGAGCGGGATAGTGTGGAGAATTTATCATAGTCATGACTCAAACTCTGTTTGATATAGATACATACACCACCACCAATTTTGATGTTACCTTTTTCATCTAGGACTTGTCTATCTAGTCTATAACGTGTGTAGCCAGAAAATTGATAATTCGATTCGTCATCTTCACTTTTAAACCAAGTTTCAGAGAAGGTAAAAATTTCAAAATTTGCAGGGTAGATTTCAGCACAGATGCTAGCATAGTTACATTTGAAACTACGAGCATTCATATGCATCAGTCGTAGGCCCTTGGTACCTGATAAGTCATTCAATAATGTGTGTTGCATAATATAGGTAATATTAGGTTGAACAGTACAATGTACAATGTTACTGGATAAATTTTATTTTTACAGTTACAATCAGAGCCCCCCCAGGCTCCATAAATATCTATCAAAGTATTAACCACAAAAGGGGCATAGGCCTTAATGCCGCACCCTCTACCGGTACAGTACATTTTCATCGGTTGATACAGGTGTGTTGAGACGTAGCAGCAACATGACAGCGGGTAAAATCTGTGTATGTGGGGAAGGAAGGAAACAAGTTTATATTAAATATAGTTAAATAATATATATGTAGATGTGATTCGTAATAGAGCAGACTCAGGTATATTTAATTCCTTCTAGCGTCTTGTAGCCTAATTTCTTCTGATGTTGGTAGTGGATCTTCGTTTGTATGCTTATACCTTATTTTCATAAGCATTTCCCCCAGCTTATTAGAGCATTCGTGTTGGTTGTGGGCCACATTATTAATGGTTATTTGGTCCTTCTGCCCTAGGTGGAAACCGATGCCATAGGTGTTGTGGTAGGTGGCCTCGTAGAGGTATTTTCCTTTGGAGTCAGTCAATGCTTGGAGTAGGTTAGGCTGTGCAAATTTTATTTCAAGTAATCTGCCCATGACCTCTTCATCAATGTCATACCAGTCATTGGAGATGTTGCATTGTTTAGCTGCAAACATGCTGTCCATAGGGGTCTTAGCTGCAAGTACCCTTCTCAAAATGTTCACCTGGTTACTAACTATGCATTTCTTAGCATGATAGGCCCTTTCTACTGAGTCGTATTGTTGGTTTTCAAATGTGATGGGACATTTGTATAGGTTAGAAAATATAGAATGTTCTCCTTGGAAAGCTATCCCATCTGGGGTTTCTACCGTCTTGGCGTTCTTTAGGGACAGATCATACGGTAGATTGTTAATTTCTTTGTATGGGAATAATTTGCCCTCAATCACCAGGTTTGTACCCTTAGCATTGCAGTCGATTCCTCTATTCCTGGCTAGAGCCTGTATGGCCCTTACGTCCTTCTGTGTTCGCTTCTCCTCAGGTGTGATGTCGTCAGCAAGGTGTAGTCCCTTCCATGTAGGGTTTCCTTGAAGATTCTTGATATTTCCAAACATTCTCAGCTTATACTGGGCAGAGGAGAACACTACAACTATTGGTCGATTTGGTGGTTTGAAATGTGGATTCTTTTTCTGTTGAGGAGTTAGGGTCTTCCTTTTACCTCTACGATATATTGCTTCTGCAGCAGTATTATTAAAGTCAAGTGAGAGGTCATTCAGGAGCTGATCCAAGGTTTCTCTTAGGCTTGCAGGCTTTTCTTCATTTAAGCCTTCAATTATCAATACCCTTTTCTTCCTATCTAAATCAATGCGTGAGAACTGATCATCATGCTTATCAGTTAAACTACGAATTTTCACCGTTTCAGATGCATTGATTTCGATTTTGTCACTATGAGTTGAGACCGATTCCTCAATTTCAGTGATTTTTTGTTCGATCTTAGGTATAGACATAGTCTCATTCGCTGGGAAGCCATTTGGGCCGAACAAGCGAAGTTCCATTCCGCGTAGCAGCCGAACCGTACCTTGATTTATGGTTTCCTGGGATTTTAGGCGAGCCTCCAGTTCATTTATCTTATCCACCAGGTCCTTGGTACTAGCTTTGTAGTTCAATTTGGGTAAATATTTCAGTTCTTCACCCTCAGAATCAGAATAATCAGGTTGTAATACGGTAGTTTTGGTCTTACCGGAAGTCGCCATCTTGATTCTGGTTGGGTTAGGTAAAGCTAGATGCGGGGAAAGTTTCGTACTTCTAGTGGTTTTTTGCGACATAAGTTTCGGACTTAGGGTAGGCAAAAAAGAGTCTACAAATATGGAAAATATATTATAAAAGTGTTCGCAGCTCCTCAGGAATAAAGAATCCCCCTTTTCTGTGTAGTGTAATGGGTTTTAGACATCAATCCATGATGTTTACAAACCGTAGCAAACGACAGCTTATGGGCGCCGCCATGTTGGATTTTCCTTCAATGATTTGAAGACTGGACATACAAACTCAAAAATATCCAAGGTATGGAAATAAATGTGTTCATAGATTCCATAGGCACTATCAGATATCCTTCCCTCGTAGTTGGTTTGTAGAAATATAGGCCGAGCAATGAAGTTTCGCTATTAAACCGCTATATGCTGCGCTCCGCTCGAGTCACGCGTGTTCAGCCTTGTGCCATTGTTTCGCTTTCATGACCTTGGGCTTCCCTAGCCCACTTAAAGGGGTCTATATCTTCTCTTTCCTATCCCCTCAGATGTGTGCTGTGCACATATGCACAGGCACCGACACATTCCTCTGTGAAATTGTGTAATGCTGTTCTCGCCATGAATATGGCCTAGCTGTCGAAATGGCGTTAAACATCTATTACTCACTCACTCACATGGCATGACCTCAACCATATGCCACATGTCAAACCTAATGTTACTATTGTTAGTTATAACTTATATCCACTGGCATTTGACACTGTAGACACTGTAGATCTATTGCGTTTTTTCTTTCTTTTCATCAACAGGTGAAGCTAAAATACTTGGTTTGGAATGTCACGAGTGTGGACAAGAAGGGTTTGTTGCAGAATATAACCCAGGATATACAGTGGCCTTTCTTGGTGTACCATATCTACATGACGGCAGCTGTACAGGCTTTGTAAAGGTAAATAGATAGGAGTGAAAAACACCATTTGATGCTTATTCCATTTCTGCACTAATAATTCCTTTCCTATCGATGCTCGTTAACCTGTAATAACAAATATAAATAATAAGTATGAAGGTGAGTATGATAAAGTGTGTCTCCTTATGCCTACTTGTCTAAACAAATGCCAGATATGGTCATAATCATCATTTTCCATGTAAGTTATTATTGGTGCTTGTAAATAAACGGTGAAGTATGTTGAGTTAATATTCGTAAATAAAGGGTGACGTATTTTGAAGTTAATATTGGTGCTCATAAATAAAGGGTGATTTATGTGGAAGTTAATATTGGTACTCATAAATAAAGGGTGATGTATGTGGAAGTTAATATTGGTGCTCATAAATAAAAGGGTGATGTATGTGGAAGTTAATATTGGTACTCGTAAATAAAGGGTGATGTATGTGGAAGTTAATATTGGTGCTCATAAATAAAGGGTTATGTATGTGGAAGTTAATATTGGTACTCGTAAATAAAGGGTGATGTATGTGGAAGTTAATATTGGTGCTCATAAATAAAGGGTGATGTATGTGGAAGTTAATATTGGTGCTCATAAATAAAGGGTGATGTATGTGGAAGTTAATATTGGTGTGAAAGTTAATATTGGTGCTCGTAAATGAAATAACAAATAGAATAAAAACACCTAGCTATTTCTATGAATTAATAGATACCAATAAATTATGTTTATTTGACTAATAATCTATGAAGAATTAACGACCATAATAATTCCTCACAACTACTTGAAACATTATTTAGGCTAAAATATACATTCACCATAACGAGTATAATCATCAGTTCTATGTAATATTATGATTATCTCACAGAGAAGTGATATCTTCTCTGATAACCCCCAGTAGTTCGGTAAGTAAAGCATAACACATGGCCTAGTTCCAACAAAAAAGGTGGAAAAGGTTTCTCTGTGGATTTCAACTCATTGATACCTCCTCTTTCAGGAAAAAAATAGTTTGCCAATCTCCGCCTTGGGAATATGCCTGAAATCCAATATGGCCACTATGGAAATAGGTCAATGTGGGAAATTGGCATAAAGCCAGAACTAATCGAGTTGGAAACATGTACAATAGCTATATCAACATCAGCACTATCCATTGGGATAGGTTTCAAGGGTCAAAGTCACAGAGAAAAAAATATGACTGCAAAAAATGTTGATTAATTCAAAGAATTAATGACATCATATTAAATTGGAATTGAAATTTGAACAAGACTTTGCAGTGGATTTCAAATCTTTGATACCTGCTTTTTCAATAAAAGAATTAGTTGTTACCCTATCCCAAGGGAAAGTGCCAAATATTCAATATGGCACCCAAAAAACGTAGGTCACTGTGGTAAATTTTTATAGGATTAGAACTAATCTGGCTAGACAAATGTAATAGCATTATCAACATCAGCATTTGATGACCTATCCATTGGGATGGTTTTCATAGGTCAAGGTCACAGATACATCAATATGGCTACCATATAGTGCCAATTTATTCAGATAGAACCTGTGAAAATGGATGATATAATAATGACCTGAAACATACAAGGTTTCTTAGTGGTTTTCAACTTTTTCAGGACTAATTAAGATAAAAACATAAGTGATAGCTTTATTAACATCGGCATGTGGAGATCTATACAGAAGTACCACTCATAAGGTCAAGGTTAGATCACCAAGAAATCAATATGACTGCCATAAAATATGGATTGATTGATTGATTAAATGGTTTATTGGCCAATATATATCTCCATAATACTATGTTGAGTTTTTCACAAATCAGCCATGCGGGCAACATCACAGTCATACAATGTTAGGACAATACAGTTATTGGTGTGTGTGAGACAGAATAATTGCATGATGTAGTATTGGTCAATCGTACGGAACCTCCAACTTTGAATCTTGCATTCTGTTCATTGTAACACTATTTTGGTTAACCAGTTTCATCTCTACAAGTCCATTGGTCATTTGCTTTCACAGCTAGCAGCTAGTGTGCCTTTTGAAGTAACAACTTTTTGAAGTCCTCTAGAGTATTAGAGTGCTGTGTTGGTGCCTCGAGAGTGCTTTCCCCTATACATCGGACTTTTCCTGAAGACATCTCTCACCACTGTGGGGATATTTAGTTGCATTTTGATATTTACATGAAGGTGACGCACAGGTTGATGAATGTGCCTCCTGTCTTGTGCATAATTATATGTCATGTGCAGGATTTGCCAGTCTCTTCTCAGCTTTAAAGGTTGCCCTAATGAGAAATGTTAATACAATATTAAACTTAGATTAGTGCTTATATTCTATAAATCTACTCCAGAAGATTCAATTATCTGGGATTTATGCAACTATGGTTGCCATGAATAACAGAAGAGCAGAAGATCCTGGAATGTGTAGATCCTGTCCCAGAGTTAGATATGCACATAATTATAAATGATATACCATCTAATTCATTAATGCTCCTGCTACTTCTAATAGTACTGCTGCTGTATACATCAGAGAGAATGTCCTTCAATGATTAGAAGGAACAAAAAATCAAATCCAAAATCTCTGTCACCAATGTAGATTGAGAATAAGAATAATAGATTATTCACATAATGTTAATCAAAATCAGATTTAAATAGTTGAACTCACAATGCCAACATATCTACTTTATATACTCATATACTTGTGTGCAGTACCCTGTTAAAGTTAGGTAGGCTAAAACCCTACTTTGAAATCACAGGAGTCTGCTAAATGTTTGTATCCCCTCCATTCTTCAACTTTACTGGGATATTACCATGTAGTCTGAGACATCTGTGTAGGTCTTGGGCAGAAATCCAAGAATGTATACCTGCACAATTGGGCAACATGAGCTATAGGTTAGTATACTTAGCACTCTTAGAAAATAAAGGATTTCATTCACTTTCCACGAACCTAAGCAGTGCTACACAGATTTAGGTTGATATGAACAATTAACATATCTGCATGGGATATACTCTGAGCATTAATTCCATGCTTAATACATTGAGTCTCTATGAAGGAAAAACATCGGCCTACAGAATTGCAAGGTCCTGTATAGTTGGTCCTAGAGAGCAGAATAAGGTGTGACTAACACAGATCAAGTTAGACCAAGGTTGTGGAAACACCTAATAGCTACTACCTACGATATTTCAAAAACAATGTAAAATAATCTATTTCCATATTGATTCTTGCCAAAAAGGTATTGATAGGATCTGTGAAACCTGACCACTATACAGAATCAATCATTGAATCTAGGTGTTTCTTTTTCATATCAGATTATGCTCACCAATATACCATTCAACAGTAGATATAGTTCAATAATTTCTCTTGGTTTGTCTGGCCCAGCCTATGTGACCAGGCAAATAAAGGAATACTCGATATCATTCGAGAAGAGTAGGGGAATAAAGCCCCGGTAGCGGTTTTCCCCCTTAACTCTCCTCATAGATTTGGTCATTCATATTATAGATTCGGTCATTCATAAATGCGGTCACTGCTGTGTCGGGCAAGCAGCATATAAATACCTGTCTATCTGTCTGGACAAGCAGCTTTGAAATACCTCTCCAAACAGAAAAGACTTAATGTCTGCAAACCACAGAAACTCTGTTAACTTTTAAGTAATATTAGTGGAGGTAAAATCAACCAAACCAAACCAAACCAAATCTCTCTGAACCTTATAGTATTATGAAACAAATGACATTTTAGGATACAATGTACTTAACTCTTAAGTATGGTAGTAGCAAAGTACAACACCTGAAGGTTGTGCACCTCTGGGGGAATGCTGTCACAGGGTAAGATAAAAGAGTGCTCTGCAGGGTGGGCTCCCCAGTTGTGCTTGAACTATAATAGAATAATCAGATCCAAAGCAGCACAGCTCTTAGAATGACAAGAGAAGCCAACGTTGATGAATGCCAGTTACTCATGTGAAGATTCTATATTTCCTCAACTTACTCTGTTGTGTCTTCTGCTCCAGTCTTCCTTTTACTACAGCATGCATGTAACTCTGGTATGATTTCGACATATTCCAGGATCTTTCCCCATTTTTCCTTTATGGCAGGCATGTTTGCTAGAATTCTTGAATACTGAAGTCTGTGGGGCAGACATTTAGGAAGAAAGCGAGGACATGATAATCCCTTGCATTCCAGTTTGATATTGTATTATTATCCCTTTTTAAAATGATATCTACCAGTATCCTATGGCAGACATAATGGTCTATTAATGACCCTTATGTGACCTTGGCTGTGGATAGATCTTCAAAGGGTGATGTTGATAATGTCAATGCTATTACATATATTTCTAGCTGGGTAGATCTGGTTTTTATTACAATTTGCCACATTGACCTATTTCTATGGCAGCCATATTGGATATCTGGGTCTTTTTCAAGACAGAATTGGGAAAATTCATTTTTTCCTTCCAAAGAGTTGAAAAGCAGTGAGAAAACCTTCACTTCAGTTTAAACATAATATCAATCATTTTTGGTGATTATTTAAATTAATTGGGATTTTTGGCAGCCAAGTCAGAGCAACTTTGTTTTTGCTGAAAGAGGAGGTATCAAAGAATTGATGAGATATGAGAGGAAATTCTACTTCAGTTTGAACATAATATTATTCATTTTTTGGTAATTATCTGAGTTTATCGACATTTTGGCAGCCATATTGGTTTCTCTGTGACCTTGACCATTGGAAATGATCCTAATGAATAGATCATAAAATGCTGGTGTTGATAAAGCTATTGTTTCTATGTGAAGTAGTTATGATTTTATGACAATTTCCCACATTGACCTATTTCCATGGTGGTCATGTTGGATTTTGCGCATATTCCCAAGGGGGATGGTGGCAAACTATTTTTTTCCTGAAAGAGGAGGTATCAAATAGGAGAAATCCACTGAGAAACCTTTTCCACCTATTTTGTTGAGCTTGAGGTCTTTACTTACTGGACTACACTCCTTGAGAGAATCTTAATGGTTTTGGTCATTTTTATACTCCACAGAACAGTGTTTTCTATGACAGCTTTGCAACAGCTGTAGGAATGTTTGGGGCAACTTGTGGGGAGATAACCAACAATGTGGCACATCATCCAATCAGAGAAGGTAACTTACTAAAACCAGGTCCTAATTTTTAGAAATTATTTCAGAGCTGCATGATGTCTGGTGGATACCCTCCACCCTTTAAGATCTTGGACATGACTAATTAATCACCTCATTGATATTAATTTGCCTGTATTGCATATATCAAGGAAAGCGGAGTTTTAATATGGTCGATGGATCCTTAGTATTTACTTTCATCACCTCCTAGATGTTATCTCCAGTTATCTCTCTTGTAATGACATTTTTCCAAAATCCACATAGCCTATATAATGACCATACAATACTACTATTGTCTAATGAGGGATGACCCCTCTTATTTCATTTATCGTAATATCATTTTATATGCTAATTGTCTTTAATGGTCCTTCATGACAATGTGTGAGATGTGGATTTAAATTAGCACGGCTTAAACTAGCATTATGTTGTATGAACCAGCGTAGGGCCATTTTATTTTCATAATGAGTCACGATGTTGCAATGATAAGATGCTTGATTATGAAATAAAAAGTACTTTTGATTAAGTGACCAAATTGCTAGTCCATTCCCA
The DNA here is from genome assembly GCA_949317995.1 of Acholoe squamosa. Lineage (NCBI taxonomy): Eukaryota > Metazoa > Annelida > Polychaeta > Phyllodocida > Polynoidae > Acholoe > Acholoe squamosa. Next base: position 30,975,418 of record OX439052.1, on the reverse strand, counting down.
TAGAACTGCGAACAGTTTCATGGGAATTGCTCATGAAATTCCATTTAACATGTTCACCCCTGTCTATTATTCCAGGATTTCTTATGAAAGACTCTACTATGTTTACTTTCGATGACAATCTTGTCATTGAGGCAATTTGGTCCGGCACCCCACACAGAGATGTCGCTAACTTTGACATGAATGCAGCAATAGAGCTGTATGCATCAACTCCGACATCCGCCAAACGTAAGATGACTTTTCATTCTGCATTTTTTAAGGAAGACAATGAGACCCACCTGCTTTGTCTCGGGAACAAAAGCTTTTTATTTGTATGCCATGAAATTAAGTCCACATAATGCATGAATTAGCCCTAGGGGTTAACTGGTTAGGCCTGTCCAACTTGGCAAAATTGTCTATAAGTGTGATTTGAAAAAAACCTTTGGCAAGGTGGAAAGTAATGTTTACAAAAGACATTTTCCTGACGTAAGAAAAAACGTTCAAAACCATGCGAGAGAAGAGCACGAAAGCTGTCTGTGTCTGTTCATCTGATTAATTAAAGGGATGAGGCAAACGGATGGTCCATCCATGGGCAGTGGATGCAGCCCTTAAGGCACTAGTGGAAGTTTATTTGTGATGGGGAGATGAGCCAGCTCTGTGTGGCTATTCATAAAAAATAGCAAGAAATGACAAAAGGAAATCATCCGCCCTAAAAAGCGTTTAGATTAACATTTTTCACCAAAATCATATTGCTTCCCACAGGAAATGTTGTTGCGGGATGTGAGCGGACAGGATTTCATATGACACCATATGAAGCAAAAGATGGAAAGAACCGCCCAGATGACTATGCCTATGCGGAAAATGTAGTCCATGGGTGTCTGTTTGGTGTGACTTTCTTGCCAAATCTCCATCCTGTGTCGGTGTCTGTTCTTTACATTGGAAACTACATAGCCTACAATAACTATGACTATGGAATCTATGTACAGGTTTGTATATATACATAGATGTTGATATAGAATAAGGATTGTATAAATACTAGATTGCAATATCTCTGAAATTGAAATATTTAAATGCATTCTGGCTTTTTGCTTTAGAGCCTGCATAATGAACTCATGCATTGATACAGAATGCAGCATTGGTGATATGAAATCGTCAGTGTTGCATTCTAGCATGCCAACAATTTAGGGTTGATAAGTTCCAAAAGGCTATTGTGCATGTATACCAGCCACATCCCAGGTAGCACTCAGACATTGGCATAAAGTTGGGTCGACGTTGGCCCAATCATTGGCTTTACATAAGCTGCCCATCCTGCCAATGTAGGCCTGAGATTGCCAACTGAATGTCACCTTAGGCCCAACATTGTCATTTGATCAGCACACATCAGCATCGGCAAATGTTCGGCCACTTTTGCCGATGTCCTGCCAAAATTGGCCCAATGTTGGCATTTGGTTTGCCAATCTGTCCTAAGTCGGTCCAATAGGCAGCCAATGTCTGTGTGCTACCTGAGATGGTTGCTGTATTGGCACATCAGGATGACAAACAAAACAAAAACATTGTTTGAAATTTGATGATATTACAATTAAAAGCTATTCCTATATCAATTTTAATATGGGAATTCTTTGACTTCCACAATATGTGATGAAATTGAATGTAGCCCAAGTACCAGAGGTGCCGTGTTAGTATAGGTTGTATGTAGGAAATTGATCCTCTGATATACATCGTAAGAATGGCCTTATGTTGGGATTCCGATATCAGAAAAATGCTTGGATGACCACTGGCCCAGCATTGGTTTATGCTTGCATGAAGGATATTCATCTCATTTTGGCACGATGTTTGGACTTTAAAATAACGTTGCAATATTAGTCCAAGTATGGCATCCAAATTTTAAAGTCTCATTGGATTGCCCTTTATCTGTTCTGCCGTTTTTCTTTTTCAAATATTGGTCAAATATAGTAGTTGCTGTACTGAGAGATGTCAAACATGAAACCTTTGCTTTTGCAACAGCCTAAAATAATATGTTCAAACATCCAAAAGACAGCCCCTCAAACATCATCAATTTAGTCATTTCTTAGGGGCATAGGAAAAGGGGGGCCAGGCGGGCCTGCCCCCCCCCAATTACAGAGGATGTGGGGCCTGAATATGTCTGGGCCCCCCGAAAAAATGTGTCAAGCCCCACTATAAAATGTACAAGATTCCCATAGCTCACCACTAAAATTGGACAAATATGTCATTAAGATAGGAAAATGGCAGCATCGAGGAATAACCTTTTATATAAATTGCATACAGCGTGGCATCAACACCAGCATGCTCAAACCGATAATTCATGGTGGCTGGGGTGGGGCCCCCCTGGGCTCCCCCAATGAAGGTTTGCTTCCTACGCCTCTGTTCTGGCTTTGAAATTCACCCCCACATGGCTAAGAAGTTATACAAATGGGTGTGCTTGGATGTAGGACCTTATTTGAATACCACAAAGATGATACTTCATTCTAATAGTGACATGCACTTGGCTAATTTATGAGATAAACTATAGCTATTTGAGGTTATGCCTGTCAATTGTGAATCCCTTCTGCCTGCTTAGTTCCCTTCTGAACCACTTGAATTTTTTTGATAGATTTTCTTGTACATTTCTAGTCTCATTCTCATGTGTATCTAATAAACTAACCCTGAGAAGGAAATATTTTGGGTATGATTACTGATATATATATATATATATATATATATATATATATATATATATATATCAACATTGATCTAACTAGATACCATATGGTATACTTGTTTTTTCCTTCTATATGATATAATGCCTTAATAAATTGCATGTATCATGCGCTTCAGACAGGGAAATCCGTAGTGATTGACAACATAGCTTCAGGTGATAATGGTCTTGGTATCTACATAATGATTATCGGATCGTCTCGCGATAAAACAGTTTATAGGACATGCCTTATAAAAGACAGCTTGATCATTGGTCGAAGTGATCAATTTGTCGCTGCTGATGCCGTTCTGAATACGAATACCCACTACTACGTAGCACTAAGCTCAACAGCTAGATCATTCGCTTCCCCGAAGAGAGTTGGACTCATAATTCCAGTCTTTTCCGCTGGAGGGAACATGTGTCTTGAGAAACCATGTATGAATATCATGGCGTATCAATCCATACGTGGAATGACGGAGGTACAAGGTATGTACGTTACCAATAATCAACATAGTACCCGGATTTGTAACAAAATGTCTAAAAACCAAGCCCCCTATATGTGACTTATCAATGGTTTTGGCTTCAACTGAAGGAGTAGCCTCCTATCCCTAATGTATGGAACTTAACGATAATGGAACTTTGGTTTGATGCTCTCCCAGTTGTTTCATTCAAGGTGGTATTATACTCTTACCTTTAAGAACCTAAGTAAGGTGTAAAACTGGCATTGCAAATACTATGACATTGCCTTTTCCATTTATGAGTATGTCATGCTTATAAAATATTGTTTAGAAAATCATGAGATCACTTTATTTTTGTATTTTTAACCATTTATCTTAACTTTTCAGGTGTAACCTTCGACTATTTTGAACCTTACACAAGTGAGTCGGCTGATAAGTGGCCTCGTGCATTCATAACAAACCCAAGCAGTGAGGATGCCCAACATACAATATATACTAGTGGCTTGCAATGGGGGAGCAACGTTGACAACAGACTTAAAGCTTTAATAGTAAAACCATCAAAGGGGTAAGAATTATTCTCAGTACATAAGGGATAATTATTAAGAATATAAGAATTGTCCTTACTACTTGCGAGAATAGATGGGGAAGTCTCAAGTATACTTTTGCCTTAATTCCTGATATAAGGCACAGACAGCCATTAACTAGGCTGACAGCAAGCACCTTAGAGCACATTTTAGATATTTTAGTACTGTTTTATACCTTTAAACCTGACCCACCCCAACTTTGGATGATCCTATAAGGATCCTTTTCCAAGGTGGTGTGGTATTTCATGGGGGGATGGCATATGGGTTCAATAAGATCAAACTTGACTGCAGCTGGATATATTTGCATACCTCTCGGGGAATGGATATTATTATTATTATTATTATTATTATTATTATTATTATTATTATTATTATTATTATTATTATTAAGATCATTCACGAACTATCATTTTGCCTTCAAGAGAACTTTTAATCCATGTTTACAATTGTTCTTTCAGGAAGGTTAACCCTTCTGACTGTGTGGACATGATTTGTGATGCTAAAACGGAAACCCTATTTGTAGATAAGGATGGGTCCTTCCTAGGAGCAGGATATGGCCAAGGAGGATATATCTTTTCTAATGTAAGTTAATTAATTCCTAGGTCGTAGCACCTTCACTTATGTCAACAGCTATATAATCATTTAGTTCTCATCGCAGACTGTAACGCTTTGTAGCACTCAGTTCCGGAGGAAGAAGACGTAACAGCAGAAGTACAAATAAAGTGAAGGTTTATTGCCTATAGCCACCTGTATGGGCCACATCATCTAAGACTCCAAGTCTGTTTCTTGCAATTATCTCTCAAACCTGTAGCCCTCTGCTAAACCATGGTTGTGCTGCCACTCTGAACCTTCATGCAAGACTGACTCCTGGAGGCACAACCCCGACTTATAAAGAATCCCCACCGAACGTCAACGTCCTCAGAAGGCGCTCGGTTGCTCACTCCAGACTACTAGCAAACAAAGTTGCATTGTCTTTGACACTTGGAGGGAAGATGAAATGAAAAATCAAGACCTGGAGGAGGACAGTGATCCACTCAGAGAACCATATAGAATGTATACAACCTAATGCAGTGAACAACACATATGAACCACTTACAGATGACCTTATAAATAGATGACACATCAGTCTCTCCTGCTCCTAGTGCTGGGTTGCCAACAAGCTGCTATCCCCCTAGCTCACCAGCCAAGAGAAAAATAAAAATGCCGAGATCATCCTCTTCACCAGACTCTTCATCCACACACAACAGATCAAAACACTCGGCTAAAAGAAAAAGGAAAATGGGAAGATCACCCTCACCGTCTGACTTCAACAAACTAAGAAAGAAAAAGGAAAAGAAATATACATCACAGAGTGCTCAAACCAGCCCGCCACCTCGCCCCAAGATAAGGTGCAACAGGGACGAAGAGTCTCAGACTGCTCCCTGCAAGGTTATATATTTAACCTGAAAAATCAGTTCATCTCTGGAGGAATTGAAAACTAAGTCAATATTACAGGAATATACATACCTCAGGTGCTGAGACTCAGTTTATGTTTTCTTTTACCTAATTAGTGCTGTTTATAGTTCTTGGGTTGTGCCTTTGATGATTGCCTTTTTAGGCCAGGTAATGCATGATGTATTACCTTGTTTGTAGTATCTATTACAGACTGATGTATATGAATTTCATCACCTCTATGGACTGTGTTCATGAATTCCCTCCTGTACTACACACCCGCTGGGGTGAATTATCAAAGATTTATCATTGCTGAAAATTCTTCTACACCTAGGAATATGACAACCTGTGCACCCAATGAGGTGGCTACCAAGCTCTATTGGTGATGGATGATACTTGGCCACCCGTTGGGGAGAGCTTACCCACTTGGCATAAAAACGTTGTTTTTATTACGTTAAAAAACGTTTTTATTGGATTCCCCATTGGTTATTTGGTTGAAAATTTGTTAAAGAAATGTTGAAAAACGTTTTTTTGCCAAGAGGTTTAAGTTTCCAATCAACACCCATTGGGGTGAGCTCAGGAGGTTAATTCAAAACTTCCTGAGATCGCAACCCCAGCGATCTAAGGAATAATTCTACCTTATCCTATTAAGCAATCTTAAGATCAGACTGCATTCACTTTCCCTAGCCAGCACTAAGATCGCATCGATCTTAGCCTCAGCCCTCCTACACTATTCCAAGAAGTACTGACTAGGCACAGGGGTAAGAGTCCCAAAATAAAGGAATAGCTGTGGAGTCACTCTTCTTCACAAGAGTGCTTATACCATTGTTCCCCGTCCCCATATGGGCTAAGAAATATATTAGATTCCATCTGTAAATAAGGTAACTTTAATGCAAATGTTCAACCAGAATAAAATAAAAATATACCTCAATAGAGAGAGACAGATGAAATTCCCTGAAGACAGAGTCTGGCTTGCAGCAAGAGGATACCAAAGGGAGTGGGGTAGGACTTCACTTCAAAACTTGAGAAGGAAGAATTACCTTAGAGTGCCCTTAACGCATGAGTAGGCCTATGGGCCCTCAAGGACTCTCAGTAAACATCCTCCCTCCCCTGTTTATGTATATATATATATATATATATATATATATATATATATATATATATATATATATATATATATGCAGCAGGCTATTCACTGTTTCAATCAGGAGTGTTCTCTGTAAGTGCTCTTGTACTCACACAGAGAGAAGAACACTGATCGCTTTGACGCATACTGCACAGGTCACAATTTGTCTCCCACATGACATGTATGAAGGCATGTCAAATGAGGTTGACCCTCTCATATTTGGTTCGTCAACTTCATTTGACATGCGTAATGAAGACACGTCACATATTTCTGATCCATTCACCTGAGTGCTAGGTAATACTGTGAGACAATTATGTAAGGGTCAAGAGCAGTCAATAACTATGTACCAATGGTTCAATCAAGGGAGGCCTATAATAGAAGGCAGGGGATATCATAGTCCCACAGGCCTGCAACACTAAGGCACTTTTTCCTTTCTACAGAACTCCTACTTGACTGAGGACCTCTATGCAGTCCATAAGACAAGGGCCTGGAGGTGCATGGCAATGCCATATGTCTCCCTGTACTGTAGATACTGAGATTATAGATTGTGGGTTAGAATACAGTCCTTTGGTATTTTCACTGACCCATACATAAGGTGTCTAACCACTCCAGTTGGAGTATTCAGGATGGTGGGTGTCTATTTTGATATTCAATAACAAATGCAGATTTAACAATGAAATAGAATTCACTACCATTCATTGATAGTATTTACAGACCTTAGTGATCTATTCTTCATGAAAACAAAATGACACAGATACATCAAATGTCTCAAGTGTTGGTAGTACTTCTTGGTAGTGATTAGTCCTGGTACCAAAATGGTTGTTTGCTCCATCTAGTGGAATATCCTAGAACAATTATGTATGTCAAACCATCACATGTCAAGTGCCTTCGACATGGCCGTGACCCTAGTCAACTCACAGATGACATGGTATTTTAAGGCATGTCAAATCATATGAGGATTACTGTGTGCTACAGTTGTCATGGTGACATATGTGCACATGTCCCAATGATGTGTGCTCTCTGTGTCAAATCAAGTTGACATGGGTATACATGTCATTTTGTCAGGAAGACTTTTTTCAGTGCAGGTGAAACCACTATGCAATTCTTTCACTAAGATCACAGTGATCTTAGTGCTGGAATAGGAACAGTGAAGTGATCCCAGGACTTACTATTCCTGACAGGCCTGAAACCACTGCATTAGATAGGGTAGACTGGCCAGGCCTTATGATATGTGCCTACACTAAGATCGCTGGGGTTGCGATCCCAGGATGTTTTGGATTAAGCTCCAGACAGCCGCTGGGGTGTGAGTCTTTAAAGAACACCCGCTGGGTGACTAGCCATCATGCAGCCACACAGCTCTTTGCAGTAGGGTCATCGATTACACTAAAATGACTTTTATTATGGATTCACTATTATATTGGTCACACATGAACTTTGCATTGACATGATTTTGATTGATATTTTTTAATTGTCTTATTCGAAAATTGTTCTTTCAAATATATGAAATTAATTATACCAGTAAATATTGCCTATAGCCATGAACTAACTGAATCAACTGGTCGGCACACAGCCAGGTCTGATTAACCTTATCCTTGTATACAACATACTGGTCAGCACACAGCCAGGATTGATTTCACCTCATTCTTAATTCTATAATTATACTCAAAATCACATTATCTGCCAAAGAAAAACACGGTCCAAAAAGAAAATGTGCATGATCTACTGTTGCAGTGGGCTTTGTACTCCACTGGTGACTTTAATGTCAATTTCTTGGACAACACTGATATGGATACGAAGCAAGTTAGAAATTCCTGTAGAGATTATAATTCAGAATGGCTTATCTCTGAGATAACTAGGACAAATGAGAAAAAAGGAGGAACAGCTTTAGACAATATTCTCACAAATTCTAAATATGTTCTTTTCTCTGCAGTGGCACCTATCCTTATCAGTGACCATCTGCTAATCTATTATTATGTAGAAAATAGGTTAGAAACCCTAAGGACATAGTGTCTTATCAGGGGAGATCATATAAAAATTACAACAAACAGGAATTTATGGATTTCTTAATTAATACGGATTGGAATAATGTACACAATGCTAACAACATTAATGATAAATGGAATCTTATGTTAGGTTATATAAAAGAATACCTTGATGTACACTGTCCTATAAGAAACATAGGTAGCGCGATTATAAGAGCCAGTGGATGGACCAGGAAACAGAGAGAAATTCTTATGTAAGAAGGTTTTTACTGTATAAAGACGCTGAAGATCTTATTATGGCTAAAAAGCTGAGATGTAAAATCACACCTACGGTGTGCAAAAAGATCTGCGTAAGTTCTGGGAATGTATATACTCCTTCTTCAAGCTGCCTAACGCTCACTCACCTCCTGCCCTGATTGACAAGCCTCTGGAGAGAGTGTGGATGATAATGCTGGTTACATTGATACATTTTAAGTACTATAGGGGAAACATTGTTTGTCCAGAAGAATATTAGGGTGGAGGAATTCCAGGTTCCGAATGAAAGTTATATAAATGACCAGGTTGACAATGATCACCTCGAGTTTGAGGAGGATGATGAAATGGAATATATTTAAGAAATTGAGATTGGTAAACCATCTGGAATTGAACATCTAAACGCTATGGTGCTCAAGGATGCACTATCAATTTGTATTAGACCGTTCACACACATACTTCAGTATTCTATATTATCCAGCTCTCTCCCAGATTCTTGGACAACGGCCACTACCCTCCCGATATCTGGAAAACTACAAGAGGTTTCTAACTGGCGCCCAATATATATATTTTGCCACTTCCTAGCAAGATTTTAGAAAAATTAGTACATAAGTTCTACGTTAATTTCCTGAATACCCAAGAAATTCTACACCCCTCTCAGTATGGTTTCAGAAAATCCTACAGTACAGTGGAAGCAGTATTTGATTACACTTCTGACCTTTATACAGCGAGAAATGAAGGGAAATATGTAGCCTCTATATATATCGATGTGAGAAAAGCTTTTGATTGTATAAGCCATGATCTTCTCATAAACAAGCTAAAACATATAGGATTGAATAGAACAATGCTACTTTGGTTTGCCGCCTACCTGAAAAATAGAAAACAATGTACTAGAGTGGATGGTGCCTGTTCTGGCTTCAAGCCTGTCAGATTTGGAGTCCCCCAGGGGTCAGTTCTGGGGCCTACCCTTTTCATTTTCTTTATAAATAGTATTCTCAGTGTCATGAAATGGCCGAAATTAAATTGTATGCTGATGACATAGTTTTATAGACCACCTCAAGATATCCTGCGGTGGCTTTCAAGATTTAACCAGAATTCATGAAGCTTGTAACAGCATTGGCCTCACCATGAATCATGACAAGACCAAATTAGTCTGGCATTGCATGGAGTATAATTATGTGTATTGTAAGAATAGGAAACTAGTGGCCAATGGTCAAAGGATACTAGAGGTGGAATGTTTTACTTATTTAGGTGCTCCAATAGACGGGACACTGACCATGAAGCCATTTGTGAAGAAAACTAAATCACCTGTCCTACAAGTTTGCCAGATTGAGATTTCTCATGTTAGATGATGTTGCCATAACTGTGTTTAAACAGGCTATCATGCCTCACTTTGATTATTGTTTGTATGATTGACGGTTGTATAAACGATTTCACTAAACATTTACAATATATAGAATGCTGCGGTTTATAAGGAAATGGGAAAGATCAATCACCAGCCTTCACAACTGGTGCGAAATACCCTTGCTGGCTGCTCATAGAAAAGAATTATTTATGTCCCTTTTTATAACAAATTTAGAAAAAAAACACCTGTTAGTAGAAGAAACAGAACAAGAGCTGACTCAAAAAGAAACTATGATGTCTCTTTCCCTCGTACTACTAAATTCAAACGCTGTCCCATCTATAGAGGCAGGGTTTTATGGAACAGGCTGAATCTGAACCATCAGGAGGCAGAGAACAAGGAGTCTTTTTAACAAAAATCTAAAAAGTGGTTCGGCTCAGACATGAGTGGTAAGAGTAAAGCTGAGCAGGATGACCAGAAAAGAAGATGCTAAGGCCTCTCTGTCACAGCGTTTGAGTTGTAGGATTGATATGCTGCTGTACCTAATGATAGATGTTTTTGATGTATACCAGAATAACTGAAATGGGGATGGGTTTGTCATAACTTTATTTGCCTCTTCTGTAAATACTTACCTGTTGTAACATTAGTTAGCATGTTAGATATTGCCAGACTGCACCTACTTTGTTTGCAGCAAAAAGCTCTCTACAGAAGTGTTACTGGGTCAAGGAACTATCTAAATATATGACAAAATATGTCAACCATAATAATCAAAGCAAATTATCTAAGTACTGACTTAACATGTATTTTCTTGTGCCAACTATAATATCCTGGGTACCGTAGAACTATGACTCTCAGGTCAGGTCTAATATCCCACTGGGCACATCAATGTTGATTCAGCGTTGAAACAACGTTTGCAATGTTTGCATATCAACATTGATTTAGGGTTGAAATAGAGTTGAAATTGAAAGTTGAAACAACATACTCAAAATCAACTGTGATTCAACATCTAACCATCAGCGCTGATTCAATGTTTGTGTTTCTATGTTGACTCAACATTGTTTCAACAATGTTGAAACAACGTTGACAGTTGTTTTGTTGACATATCAACATTGAATCAACATTGTATCAACATTGAAATCAATATTGTTGATTCAACATTGACAAATCAATGTTGAATCAACGTTGAGTTGACAACAATATTTCAACATTGATATGTCAACTGTTGACTGGATGTTGAAATGGTGATGGTTGACAACGTTGAAATACAAATATTGAAAAAGTGTTGAAAACAGGTTGATCAACACCATCAACATATCATCAACTGGTTGTCAATGTTGATGCAACATTGTGTGCCCACTGGGATATGACATATCTATGTTGTACTACTATACTCCATGACACACTGTATGAAGCAGAAAATATTGCGGCAGAAAACATTTCCTATGAAACGGTAATGATGTTTACAATTTAGAAAATATAAAAATGAAAAATAAAAACACTACCCGAGTCTGTTGCACCGGGGAGCTACCACCATAGCTCGCACCGCCAGCCTAAGATCTCAGCATCCGTAACCGCTACAGTATTTACCCAGACAGGACCACCTAGATATCTCTAAATTGAACAACTTGGGTGATATGATTTAAGACATTGTCAAGATCTGAATCAAGATCTATGTAATTGCTAGGGACGAGTCATTTATTGCTGGGGGCATGAGTACTGTATCGGACTGTGTAAGCATCTGGGCACTCATTAATTTCAACCAAGCTATACCCTGGCGCTCATTCAAGACGCGGCGCTTATACAGGCCAATATAGTATCAAGCACCCCAACACCCGTAACAGTACATTTTAGCCACAGTACATAGATAGAACTAAACGACCATGGTGTATGAGGTGGCCGATCCACCACGAGGGGGGGTCTCCCCCCTAGGGGTGGATCAGCCACCGAGGACACCAGGGGAGTTTAGTTCTATATTTATTTTATGTTTTTAGAGGGTTCAAATAAGGAAAAATTATCAAAATCTGGTACCGCCATGTTGAATGTTTACATGCACCCAGAACGAGGCTGCAGTGGTGGATCGGCCGCTGTGGTGGATCGGCACACGTTACGCCATTGGGGTGTGCGGATCGGCCCTGCAATGCTATCTCTATGGGAAGAAGTTATTCACATAAAATAAAGGGCAGAATGTGTCCACGGGGACAATATGTCAGCTTTTTTATGTCAAAGTGTGTTCTGTGTCACCTTCTGTGGTCAATATCTGAGGGGGAAGTTTGTTACATTGACACTTTGTTTTGTGTGGCTAAAATAATGCACCTCGCCTGGCAATAACTGACTCGTCCCTTAAAGGATTAATTATGGGAATTTTCTCATCTGAGGGGTTCTAACCCTCGGATTTAGTAAAAAAATTATATAAAAAACAATATGACAAAAAACAATATGACAAAGAAATCACTGAGACTATAGATGAGTACATCAAGGCGGGTGTGGTCACAGCCAAAATGGGGGGCTCTATGAAGAATGTCAATCCTAGGGCCCCACATGTGTACTTCCTCCCAAAAATCCACAAGGGGATCTTCCCCCCACCAGGGAGACCTGTAGTCTCAGCCAATGGTTGTGCAACGGAAAAAATATCCACCTTTGTGGACACCTTCCTAAAACCATTGGTCCCCACCATAAAATCCTACATCAAGGACACAAATGATTTTGTAACCAAGATAAGGGATTTGGGACCCATGACACACGAATGCATCATGGGCACATTGGATGTAGGGGCTCTCTACACCAATATTCCCAACACAGAGGGGATAGATGCGGTTAGGAGGAAACTAGGAGAACACAGACCAGCAGATACAAATCCAAAGGTATCACATATCTGTAATCTCCTTAATCTAGTCCTAACCAGGAACAACCTACAATTCAATGGCAAACACTACCTACAGATAAGTGGGACAGCAATGGGGACCAGACTGGCCCCCTCGTATGCCAACCTGTTTATGGAACAATTAGAGACTGATCAACTCAAAGATCACAAACTTCAACCCCGTTTTTGGTGGAGATATATAGATGATATATTCTTCATCTGGGAACATGGGGAACAATCAATGGAACAATGGCTTACCCATCTCAACCAAAGCCATGACACCATAAAATACACCATGACTAAGTCCAAAACAGAGGTCTGTTTTCTGGACACCATGGTGAGATGGGACAAAGGGACAAATAAATTATACACTGATCTGTATAAAAAGCCGACTGATGTAAATAGCTATCTACATTACAACTCGGCACACCCCCCATCTACCAAACGTAGTCTACCATACTCACAATTGCTTAGAATTAAAAGAATCTATGAGAAAGAGGGGGACTACCAAAAACACACCAGAGAGAAACTCAAGGAGTTTAAGGCGAAAGGGTACCCGGAAAAACTTCTAAGTGCCTGCAAACAAAGTGTGGATACCCAGGATAGGGACTCCATACTTAACAAAGTCAAAACAAGGAAGGAACAAGGAGAGAGAACCTTCCTGATCGAGACATACCACCCTGGAGGGTTCAGCCTAAAGGATATTGTAGATCAGAATTGGCCAGTCCTGGGGACTTCCAGAACCACCAAATTCCTACATGACACCAGGCTGACCACTGGGTACAAGAGACCCAAAAATCTACGGGACCTCCTGGTGAAAGCCAGGACAGACTTTGACCCAGAAGGGACAAAGGCAAAATCCACGAAGGGTGGGGCCAATCGAAATGAATGCAATAAACGTAATTGCGGACATTGTGCCCTCCTGGAGAAAAAAGGCAGCATCACTTCGAAACAAACAGGGAAGACACACCATACAAAATGGAATGTGACTTGTAAAAGTTCAAATGTGATTTACTGCATCGAATGCAAGGTCTGCCAGATGCAATACACTGGTCAAACCAAACGCATGATCAAAGAGAGGGTAGGAGAACACCTTGGTTTCATCAATCGCAACAAAGGCAAAAGTGAAGTGTATAAACACTTCAACTCCGAAGGCCACAGTGGGAAGAATGACGTGAAGGTATACATCCTGGACTTCGTCTTTAGACATCCAGCCAGCCGTGAAGGTGGCCGTCTTAGAGACAAACTAGAGTTTGGATGGATACATAAACTGAAAACTTGGACCCCGTTCGGCCTGAACACAATGGATAACAAGTATGGTTGATCAGCCTATACTCCCATACCCAAGTTGGTTAGGGAGATCAAATGCCACGTCGGAATTTTTTTACTAAATCCGAGGGTTAGAACCCCTCAGATGAGAAAATTCCCATAATTAATGTCTCTGTAGGCTGCTCAATCCACTACATACCTTTGAACAGACCCTTTAAAGTAGCCTCCTACAATGATTTTGAAATCCTCAGGTAGACACCAGGGGATACCACAGCACACTCGTATTATATTTTAATACCCGCAAGGTTCACCTGATGAGGCCCCTGGAGGGCCGAAACCCAGACAACCAACTTACCCCAGCAGGGATGAGTATGGATACAGACCTTTTTCCCTACTATTGGAATAAAATAAATAGGACAGCACCCTCTATTTTAACTTATTCCAATGGATGAGAGGTTAGTGCCTGATGTAGGTCTCCTCATCAATCGTTCTGCACTCACCTCCCCATACTATATGTGGTTTGATCTCCACACACAGTACCAAATACCCACTCACTACAGCCACCTAGTGGAAGAGGAGAGAGGTATATACATCCAATGCCTCCCTACACAGCACAACTCTGCCACCTGGAGAGAAAAGCAGTAAGGGAACCACACACTGCCTCTACCACTCAGCCAATGGGGAACGAGGAACACAGCCCCTACCTAGAGTAGGAAGGGACTGCAACAACAGTGAGAGTGGATTCTCAAGTCACCCCAAGACTGAACCAATCAGAAGGGGAGATTTTGAGCGGCAAAGGGGAAAAATGCCATATCCATGGAGACAGCCAATCATGGACAGTCACATGGATATGACAACCAATCACAGAGGAGCACTGCTGCATGACTTCGAGCTACAGCGGTCTTTTCGGTCTGTTCTGCCTGTGGTAGTGAGCGGTACACCGTCCAACAACATATCGTCCCTTAAAGGACATAGATCAGCTCCGTTTTGGTTATGTTCAGTTAGATTCACGTAAATGGACAGGTATAGAGTAGATTAACCTAAAGACGACCACATACCTAGAGTCGACCACCTGTCAGCTAGATTTTCTCACTCTCACATGTAGTGCATTGGTCTTGAACCCTAATATCATTGAAATAGAGGTGTTATAGTACCCCATAGAATGATGTCCTGGAATATATGAAGTGATTGTCATTGCATGATAATACACTAAAGTTCCCATGTTTGAATGGTTTTTACCATGACCAGCTGGCCATTTCATCAGATTTCTCCAACTTTGGTTCGATAATTTGAAGTTGACAAGTACTCACATATACAACATTTTTACTCTAGGAATTGATAAATATCTTTGCAAAATTATAACATAAGGAAAAGTGCAGAAATGTTAAATACTTTCTGTATAGGACTTATTTCCTAGAACATACCAATTTCACCTTGAGATGACCACCATTTCACCTGGAGATGACCACTCCTTATACACCTATTTGTATATTTAATTGAATAGAAACCAATGATTATGTAGGATTACACCACAAGATTCATGGCCAGAATAGTTAGGGATAGAAATCTTCACTGGATTATGCTCTGATGCATACATTTCAATCTTTACTGTAATGCCATGGTTATTACTGTGTAGAGGAAGTTTTTGATACTGAGATTGTGGTGATAAGGAATGGATTATTATAGGCCATATTGAAGGTCTATACAAGAACATTAATAACAAAGCCTTTATAATGCAGGATTGGAAATACCACTTCTATTTTGATGAGATTTACAATATCCATGGCCATAAAATTACCTTCAATTTCCATTCTAATTGAGTCACTGTAAAAACATACATTTTCTTATGATGTATTAGTTTTAATTACACCATTTCACTGCATATCTATAGAAGACACTTATTCTTTTTTTCAAATAATAGTTTAATGATCATAGCGCCATTAAAAGGGTAGTTATTAAGTGGTCCACTCAAGGTGCAAGGTGATCATCTCAAGGTGAAAATAGACTAACTAAGATGGTCTTAGAAATGATGAAAAACAATAGATAAACTTTACACTTGGATTTGAGAAAGGTAATTGGTCAAAAAGCCCAAATAATTGTATTTCACTTAGTACCTTGGGGAACCCTAAGGACCTATTATAGACTCAAAGATATTAGCTACTACATTTCCCTTATTGAAAACCAGCACAGGAATGGTCATCTTTATGTTAATCTACCCTATATAGATAACGACCATGTGTGTCTATGAACCTTGCTAATATTTACCCATCATTACCCGACTCAGCTTCGGCTATAATGACCAGGATTTCTCCCATAGGGGATGGGAGTGATCATTTTTTAACAACAGGGGGGGGCGGTGGGTTTGAGGGGGGGTCAGAATTTTTTCAATACCTCTGATGGGGGGGGTCAAAATAATTTCACCTGTTTTCAGTGGAAAACCCCGCACATTACTATAGGCTATAAGGGGACGTTCGCGCACGATTTTTGTCCCTTATGGGGGGGTCGAAAAAATTTTACCCCCTTGAGAGGGGGGGTCGAATTTTTTTTCACGCGTCCGCACGCAAACCCACCAGCCCCCCCCCCCTGTTGTTAAAAAATGATCACTCCCTAAGAAGAGAACAGGAACATTTATAACTCCTCTGCCTCAATAGGGCATTTGACTTAAGGCCGATGATGATCCGGGATGACATGCAGTCCTTTCAGAGTTTAGAGCAAAAAAAACTAAAGAAGGGTCATCTCTAGATAATGTTAGAAGTTATTGTACAGATTCAATGACCAAGAATCTTCCTGTAACGAAACTGCTTCATATTTTAAAGGCATAATCCTAAGAACATTTCTTACTCTTTGCTACCGGACAGGCGGAGTATGTATGGGATACAGATCCAGTATACGGAGTTGGAGAATATCGCATCCCAAAAACCTTTCTCACAGAAGCGGACGGAACGAGGATAAATGTTGACGATGTTATTTCAGCCAAAGGTATGGTAGTTTCAGACATTTATGTATATACACTTAAACTATATGCTTTAAATACCATTTCAGGACGCTTTCAAGACCCTCTCTCAAGAGGTCCCTAGAATATCTAGAAAATGGGAGATTTATTGTTGAAATCATTGAAAATGATTAAAGGAACAATGGAAGTCCTTCATCTTGAGAGCTTGAGAGGGGGTCAAAATGAGTGAGTCTGACATTCAGTATGTGATTCTTGACAACCCTGCATTGATCCCGACGCCAGAGGCGGGTGACAATGTGTTCAGAGGGGACATTAGACCCCAGCCGCTTTCTTCAGGTGTGAAATATTGATGCCTTTTCTGTTGTTGTTGTTTTTCTTGTTGTTGTTTTGTTGTGTTTATTATTATTTTCATGATGCATGATCCCCTGCCGACGGGACAAAAATATTTACCCTTATTATATTATTAAGAGAGGGAGCCAGATTTTGAGGTATTTCTGGGAGAAGGTCCTACACATTTAAAGCATTGACAAGGGTTGATAAATAACACTCAGAGGTGTAACCAGGTTTACCTACAATCAATAATGAAAAGATAGCCTAACAGTTCATTGCAAAGGGGGGGGGGAGGAGAGGACTGCCTGGTGAACATTACAAAATTAGGGAAGGAGAGTCAGACATTTTACGACAGGATTTAGGGGGTCAAAAAAAAGGCCGAATTTTCGTTCGTAACATTTAAATGGCCCGTAAGCAAAATCCAAAAGGTCAGTGGTGCAACTTGTATGTAATGATAGAGGCCTAGTGCACCATATAGAAGCAGCAAAGCTTAGAGGGAAACAGTACTTTCATGATAACTAATTTAAATAGCTTTTATGTAAAATAAAGATATTCAGGCAAAGTTATTGACAATTTATAAGATGCATCTGATGACGTCAGATTGCCAAAATGCATCAGGTGCTGCATGGGTTATTCATAAGGGGCTTTATACAATATGTATACCAGTATCAAATTTAATACTGAAGTTCCCACCATCACCATATTGTATAGGAAACTTCTGTAGGGTTATTTAGTGATGTTGTCAAAGGAATAGATAAGTCCTGTCAGAAAAAAAGCTATAATGAGCATCTGATTGCATCCTCCGAGTGTTGTGCAAACACTACTGTGATGCATTCAAAATCCCTTTATTTGATATAAATGTCGCTATCGTGGAAATTGGGTGTTGCTTCCCTTTAAGGTTAGGGCGTGCTTTATATTCCAAGGATGGTCAAAGTGGTCAAGATTTGGCTCTAGATTAACCTATATATGTATGTCTTACGTGCAGGGCACGCCATATATGCGAAGTACCGGTAACTAGCAACCCAGTCACTCGTATATTTTCTGTCATATTTTAGCCAATCACCACTATAGCGTCTGTTCTGTGCTTCTAGGTGAATGCCTTTGTCAATTAATGGAGATTTTGTTCCATTCTTTAGGGATCTACCGTGATGAAGACGACTGTAAATTAAACAGTGATTGGCAAGGGTTTATGTGTAAGAATACGAACCCCAATGAGGATGATTCATATACGATGATGGTTATAGAGAATAAGGATTCTGATACTGAGACTCGCCGCTTATCACCTGTTGCCCTAATATCTTACGGCAGTAACAGTCGTACATGCATTGATCTCCTTAATGGTCCCCAGGACCATGGATGGTGTGCCGGATACACATGTCAGAAACGCCTTTCCACCTTCATTGCCGTGGTGCATACAGGTAAGTAAAAGTGTTGATTATTTTACATTCACACGAACAAAATTGGCACATTTAAATACCCTGGTTACCATCATCTCTTTGGAAAAGAAAAGGATTTTCAAACACGACTATTAGCTATATATGTGTTCCATATGCGTTTAAGTGCTCAGGATTGTAATTGTCGTGCTGTACAATACAGAACTAAGGGAAACTATACTGATTTTTGGGATACCTGATGGGTGCAGCCATTAGGGGAAAGGCACCTTATATGCCCATGGAGGTAATATGGCCCCTTCTCAGAAATCATGTAATTATGGGTCTTTGTGGTTTCTCTTCATCTCAAGTCATGCAAAGATTGTCTCCCATCTGAAGGCAAGCCTCCATATTGTGGGGGAGTGCTTACAGTTAAATAGAGTTAACACTTTGGTAATAAACATTTATGTTGCCTTTAGATTAAACTGAAAGAAAAGGATTCCCTTACTGATACAAGATACTTTCACTCATTTGTGGTATCTAACTGACACTAATATAACCACTAGCAATTAAAGTGACTGTATATATTATGAGTCCTCAGTGGTACCACCCTGGGGTTTATGGCCTCGCTTCTACTGGGTTTGTGTATCGAGGCTGTCTTTGTCAACCTCTCCTTTAGATGGGAGACAACCTTTACTATCACACAAAGACATTTGGGAACATCTACACTGGTGCCCTGCTCTAATAGTTTACTATGATATGGGAGTTTAAAGATTTGAGGTTCATTTCTTATGATTTTTGGTGACTTTGAATTGTTGAAGAATTGTAGCTGCATGAAATAAGTTGTATATGATCCCACATGATTTTTAGGACACAATAGATGGTATGTTATTCTGACAGCGCAAGACTGTAAAATTTAATCTTTCTAGCAAGAAAAACACCATGCACTGGAGCTGATGTGGCCACATGTCTGTAGTACAGTAAAGGCCTTATTCCATTTAAGTCAAAATCCAAATCAGTTGACTGAAAAAGTCTGACTGAATATGTGGTACCTGATTCCATTGTGATCTTGACTTTTTCAGTCAACTTTCAGACTTTTTCAGTCAGTTTTTAAAAAATTTCAGTCCACCTTTGACTTGAAGTCAGAGCACCTGATTCCACTGGCCGTCAGTCAATGACTATGTGGAAAAAGGTTGACTGAAAAACTCTGACTTGACTGAAAAAGTCAAAAGTCTGACAAAATCTGACTAAAGAAATTGACTTTTTGAAATATTGAAAAAAAAAAGTAATATTTGGAGAAAAGTCGAAAACCCACTGGAAAAGTTTGACTTTGACAGGAAAACTGCTTCCACTTACTGTCAGTCTGCTAAAAGGTTTGGAAAAGTTAACTTTTTCAGCCAACTTTAACTGCAAAAGTCTAAATGGAATCATAAAAAAAGGAAAAGTCTGTGAAAGTGGGAGAAAACCAAATAGAAACGTCAGGATTTCACTTTTTTCAGTCACAGAAAGTGGGAAAAAGTTAACCAAAGTTGACTTTTTCAGTCAACTTTTGTTGACTTTTTGCAAACTTGACTTAAGTGGAATAAGGCCTTAATATGGCCACATTGCATATTCTCAATGGACTGTCAATATGGCCATATAATCCTCTATTAGTACCTATGAGGATTTATTGTTAGATGGCCATATTACCTTACACTGAATCCAACATCAAGAATGCATGTGCATGTGAAAATTCTAAAAACTTTACAGGTGTCACTTTGGTAGATATGCTTGGGCAGGAGCCCCCTGAGAAAACCCATGTACAAAGGACTAGATCTGCTAGATATATTCATTTCTATGTAAGCCCTACTCGATTTACGTTGGGTGGTCATGTCATGTTATGGCCCTGCTTTGGCCATATTGCTTCCCATGGGAGGTAGTATGGCCATGTCTGCAAAATTCTACAACATGAAATTATGCATGGTTATAATTGCAAAAAGCAATAAATAAAACCAACGATTCTGATCAGATAATGAAAAACCTTTGACTTAAGCGGTTGTTCCACCAAAGCCGATTTACATCGGGTACCAATTAGAATACAATTTTACCTTTGGTGTGAGTTTTTGAATCGGACATAGTCAGGCAGATAACAAAAAGATTGAATCGGCAGGCATCATTTTACCATCGTAAGGGCAGTCCCATACCTCTTCCACCAGAGCCAATTTTACCTCCCAATTCTGTCGGACAGCTATCAGGTTCAGTGCCAAACCATAGAGAATACATTAATCGGGCCAATTGCATCGTGATGCACTCAAATCGGTCCGATGAAATTAAACCTTTTTAATTTCACCTGATTCAGGAGTAAGTGAATTGGACAGAAAAAACTCCTCTCCCCGGTGGTACCCAATTATAATCAGGAGGTAAAGTAGAGCTGCTCCACCAAACCCAATTTTGACCCGATTTCCTCGAAATGCTGGCCGATGCAGTCCGATGCAAAAATCGTGAGCAAATCGGCATTGGTGGAACAGCTGCTTAAGCGCTGGTTCCACAGGGAGAAAATCGGTCGTAAATAAAGTAGTACGACCGATTCTTAGTGAAATACGACCGACCGATTTCACTTTTTGTTGGATCCACAGGGTATATTCCGACCGATTTACTCCCGACCGACTGGGAAAGTGTTTTATGTTGAAGTCGAATTAAAAGACACGACCGATTTATTCCTGTGGATCCAGTTATCCGACGTCGGTTTAGAGTTAATACAAGCGACTTTCAAGTATTTTTTGTAATCCGCCTAATTATAAAAAATTATAAATTTATTGCCTTGTATGACCGACCGACTTGTCACAGCGCCATCTACATGTTCATGCACGGACTATCGTTTCCCCTTCAAAAAGACAGGTGGCGCCCGAGCGGTTTCTATCACATGTCGGTCATGTGACTAGAGGTTCGGTCGTACAACCATCAAAATGGCAGGCGGCAAGAATGAGACGAAGGGAGCCAAAACTAAAGGTAAAAGGGCTCTTGGTACCACAACCAGACGTCGGGGTCAAGCAGTCCCTGTCAGTAACGATGAGGAAACTCCAGAGGTTCAAGATACATCCCAAACAGAGACGACTGAGACCGTTAACCCCGGCAGTTCGTCTGTGACATCTCGGCGTGGTCGGCCAAAGAAAAATGTGGCGGAAAGCAAACAGGTAGGCCCCTTCTTTCCCGCCTCAAAACCAATCTTAAAATTTATACTTTTTCTACGGCTACCTTATTTTAATACACTGTAGTCTCCCATGCACTGAAGCACATCCTTTCCCTCCATGTGTCACGGGTTTTGAGCCTAAATCATGGTGTAGGTCTAGTGGTGGGATGTACTCCCTTGTTTTCAATACAGTACCGGTAGTGTGCTCCTTTAAGCCCCCCCCCCACCCCACTGAAAATCTGTTATGTTCATATAACGTCAAATACAGGGTCCCCTTATTTTTCTTTTTTTCAGGTGTCCTCGTGTTCTGGAGAAGAAGTGGCTGAAGCATATTCACCAGTTAAATCGTCAGGGAAAACTTCTGCCTTGAAGAAATTGGAGGACCATTATGCATCTACCGGTAGCCGTCCCCCTGTGCAGAAAACCACTCCATCTTCCCCTGCTCGTGAATCTTTCTCAGAGGACGGTCCTGGTGATGAGTATGAGTCTGGAAAGCCAGAAACCAACGAAGAAAAAGACAATCCTTCCCCCTCCCCCCCACGTGACACACAACCCAGGCGAAAATAATCTGTGTCTTTGGCTGTAGGTTCTTATGAAGAGAGTGAAGACAATATGGAGGACGTTGATAATGTGCAAACTCCTCCCAACAAGACATCCTCTCTGAAAAGAGCCCCCACCCCCTATCGGTCGAGGACCAGTGAAGTAGATGTGGAGGATGATCGGTCGTCAAAGACAGTTAAGTTTAGTGGTACAGGTAGGAACACTGTGTCACGTGCTCGTACCTCCACTCCCAAATCCAAATCCAGGACAGATTATCAGGAGGAAGGAGACGATGTGGGATCCATGGCTGAGGAAGAGGACAGTATGGACGAGGCAGAAGAGAAGGCTAAAATGGCTGAAATGGCCAAGCAACTCGCTGCCTACAACCGGAAACAACTCAAAAAGCAGGTGGAGCGGTCCCTCACAAGTAGCGAGTTGGAGAACACTCCTCTTAAAATCGGGGTCGGATCTGATTACCTAGCTGAGGATCCAGATGAGGTAGACTATGAGGACAATGACAATCGTGGTAACATAGTGCTAGATAATGAGTTCGATGATATTACAGACACAACCTCCAAGGAGATGTGGAAAGGTGGGAAAGAGGAAGAACTTTGCCAAATATGGAGCGAAGAGAAACATCTGTATATTACTAGTCACCCACAGCACAGAGATCCAAGAAAGAGGGACGACACAATCCGTCGGTTCACTGCAATTCTCAATGTAAAACGTGAGTTTTTTTATTTAATTTCTTTTTAAAAAAAAATTGAAGTTAAAAAGAAGACGGTTTAGTGCATGTGTTCTGCATAAAAAAAAATAATGTTATTGTTTCTATCCAGTCTTGACTGTAAATTTGTACTTTTATTAAGTCCTCTATCACATTCAAAGTAAAATTAATTTAATAAATTAAAAAAAATAAAGTTTAAGTGATGTTGTATACACGATTATTTAATATTTCTATCATGTTTCAATATTTTGCAGCCAAGGATGTCAAGACCCGTATGAACAGTCTCCGCACTCAGTACACTAAACTGAAGAAGGAGCACCCCAGTGGGTCGGCCAGAGAGGACTTAACAGATCGGCAATATGAGATTATGCACCTTTGCAACTTTATGAGGGGTGAACCTGCAGTACGTCCCTCTGTGAGCAACTACAAGAGAAAACTCATAGAATCTGAAGAACAACCCCTGCCTACCCCACGGAAGTTCCATAAATTGTCAACCTCCACGGCCAAAAAAGACAGATTCATATTGGTGAGTCAACATGTCCATGAAATAAATAGAAACTGAAGTCTAAATAGATTACCTCCAGCATACTCATTTGCAATTTTTGTTTGCCCCTTGATAAGTTGTTTATTTCGAATTTATTAAAATGGAAAAGACATTTACTCTACTATAATTATTTTACTACATCCTCTGGCGACTACAAGATTTCTTAACAATTTTTTTTTCCAGACCTGGTTTTTTTAATGTGAATTAAAGTTATTGTGCTGTTCACCCAAAGTAAAGTGTCTGAAATAAAATGTTTCAAAACAATTCTCATCTCCATTGATATGGCAAATATTTTTTTATTATTTTTCTTTCAGACTTCTGCTGCAGCTAAGTTGCTTGGGGTTAGGAAACTGGACCACGTCGAGGCTATTGACCTGACTGACAGCACACCTCCCGAGCGGAAGATTCTGAGCAAGAAAGAAGCTCTGGCAAGAAAAATTATAGACATTGATGACCTGGACGACGACAACGACTTTCAAGAAGTGTCTTCTTCCCGTCAGTCGCCACGGCAACAAGCCAAGGGTAAACAGACTGCAGTCGCTCCTTCCACGTTGGGAGTCAGAAAAGGTGGTGGGAATGCTCCTGTGAAGGGCCGATCAGGCAAAACCAAAGAGCAAGTGGAGGCCGTTAAAGCAGAAAATCCCACTATAGCCTATCCCATGTCGGAGGCAAAGAGAAAGAAGCTGGAGTTGGAGGAAAAGCAAAGGAAGGAGGCAGAAGCAGCCAAAAAAAAGGAGCTGGAGGCTAAAAAGAAATCTGATTTGGACGCCAAGAAAACTCGCAGTCTAGCTCAGAGGACCTTCTCATCAGATTATGGGGACATTGATGACTCTGAATTTCATGCAGCAAGGGGCCACTTTTCGTTGTGATAATGAGCAGAAAAAAAAATAATAAAAAAAAGGACGTCCAACAGGCCCTTATTGATAAAACTGAACAGCTAGCCAAAGTAACCACAAGCTTGGCAGACTTTGGGAGAGGTATGGCTGAGCGCCACGCCAAGTCGGACGAGCCAGAGGAGTGTGATGACACGAAGTGGGTCAAAACTTTGGTTCCCCGCCTCCGACAGATGAGTGCCACAAAAAAAAGGAAAGTCATGATACATATAACACAGTACATTTTTGAAGCCCTTGAGGAAGAGGGACAATGAGAATTTTCTTGAAAAAGTACCTATCCTTGCCTATAGAGATGTTGGGTTTGACATGTTAGTAGCATGTTGCTACTTGTTATAGTATTTCTTTTTGTGGTGGATACTACCAGAAGTAGTTCAAGTTTCATGTTATTCGCCACAGTTAGTGGATTTTTAGGTAGTTGTATTTATTTATCCTAGACGCTCAGACTTGTCTCAAAGACTTGGTTATTATTTTAACTCGTTCAAGATCTGTAATGCGATGGTGTGGAACTGGAAACTATTCTATCACAAATGACACAAGAAGTGACTGTTGAAAATGCAAAGAAACATATAAGATTTTATTTCTGTTCTCATGAAACATCTCATTTCACCAACATGTTAAGAAGCAAATAATACTTCACATGTTCATACATAGTTGACCAGGTGCTAAAACTTACATGACAATTGGTGCTGTATTTATGTGAATATGTATGTGTAACAATTCTAAAATAACATGATCAAACAAGAAGACATCAGATATCATCTATATATGTGGCACGGATAAAGAAAATGTCCACATAAATGTTTGAGCATCTACTGGCTGATAGAAATATATTTACTTTGGATAATCAGATTCTGTAGTAGTCCCTCTGAATAACAACGTCAGACATATAATTTGAAGTCGCTCAGAAATGGCCTGAATATATTATTTACATGATGCCATTTCCATTTGACCATATGACATGTAATGTAAATGATTAAAAAAAAAAATTACATGTTAATTCCCTCCAACTTAAAAGCCTCAAAATATATGAGCCGACCGACATTGTTTCACAAGATTTGTTGTCCCAGTCTGTAAAAAGGGAGCAGCAATATAGGTCACACAACATGTATCACAACTTTAATAAATCTGTCTGCCATGTTACATGCATATGAAGAATAAAAGTTACACGTTTGTGTTGATATAGAAAAGCTAGACTTGTGTAAATTTGTCCTTGTCTTCCCAATCGGTCGACGGTTTAGACATGTAGGTGTTGGGTACTCTGGCTTTTAGGAAGTTGTGCAGACAAATTATGGCCATGACCACGTCCCTTGTGCCCTCTGGCTCCATGTCTATCTCTCGTCACAGTATCCTAAATCGGGTTGTCATGATTCCAAACGTGTTTTCAACCACTCTCCTCGGTCGGCATATTCTGTAGTTGAATCCTTTGGGTGAGGGTCAACTTAGCCTGTGGGTAAGGCTTCATCAGCTGTGGACCAAGGGAATAGGCGTCATCACCAATGAAGAAGTAATTCATTGGACCCTGGTGACCTGGGAAGGGTTCAGGAGGGGAAACCCCAAGGGGGTTGGTGGGATCCTCTATGTCTTTATTGAACTGGGACTCCGACCAGAGTGAAGAATCTGACGCCTTGCCCTCTGCGCCGACATCCACATACAGAAATCGGTAGTCGGCATCTATTACTGCGAGCAAAACGATGCTGTAGAAGGACTTATAATTGTAGTATCCAGAACCGGAGTTCCTTGGTCTCCTGATCCTGACGTGCTTGCCGTCAACAGCCCCTAGGACGTGTGGGAAATTCCACTTATCGTGGAAACCTTTGGCTATAGCCCGCCAATCGGCCTCACAGCTTGCAGTCTGCAAAGTAAAATGAAAAAAAAATTATGAAATGCCTGATTGCTTTGCACATCCACCTTTAGTGCTAATCCGACATATTTAGGTCTTTGGAACCAGCGCTTTAAGGTAGAAATGTTAAATTGTTTTGGTTCCAAGTAATATATTACTATGAAGAAAATTCTTTTTTTAAATATTAAATCACATTACAGGGCTGTAAAAAAAACAATCTGATCCGATTATTTATTATGTAGGTCCGTGTCTGGGGGGAAAGTAGAACATACCTTCAGATAGTCCTCATGCAGCACTCTGTAAAGAGCTCTGCATGTGTCCCTGATAATGGGCAGCACCGTCTTTTCAGCTACTAGGTAGGATTGGTGTAGGGAGAACACGCTATCACCTATAAAAAGATTTTTTTCTTAATGTCAACTATGGTGAAGTATAAAGGAAAAAGAATTATCTCAGTAGGACGCCCATTGAGGACTTTTTTATTGCTCTCCATTTTTTTTTTTATCTGTATCATGTAGCCAGAGACACTTTAAAATAGACATGACTGTTAGAAATGTATTTTAGAATGTTTTTCTTAGAGAAAAAATTATACCCACCATATGCCAGGTAAAGAATCGTGAGGGAAAGTCGGTCTTCTACAGGAATCGCTCGTCACCAATTGGTGTCCTGGTGCTGAATAAGAGGTCGTACCAAATCCAGCAGTTCCTTGTGAAGACAGGGCATCATACGTGTAATGCGTTGGTACTCATCAATACAGCCAAGCTGAGGATTAAAAAAATAAAGACCTAGGTGATATATCTAGAAAATGAAAATAATACCAGCTGACAATGTATATTGAACAGGTAAACAATAACATGTCAGAAATAAACACTACATGGATGAAAGTAAATACCACAAAAAATTATACCTACATCCAAAAAATTAATACATATAGCAATAAATAAGGAGGGGGTCACCTTTGAAAAAATTATAAACAAATTATTTCTGATATAAAGCAAAGCATGACCTGTTCCAGGCAGGTATGACTTTCTATGTGCAGAAGCAGTAGGACCTACATAAGAAAATGGTTAGACTGGCAGAACTTGGACTGTAGGGGAAAATAGGACAGCACGACCTAGATGAGCTGCTCACTATAACATGCTTAAGGTTGTGAGTCATTGCCACTTTAACATTCCGACGTAGTCTGCCTTAAAAAAACTACATGACATTACAAAGCGACATTCTGAGAACATCTGCTCTGTTAACAACTTGGCGCCCGACTGACTGACAAAGGACTGGTATGATCTGCTCACCTTGAGGAGATCGACTTCCAACTTGGCCATCGTATTCCTCTGCGTCGGATCATCCCTGTCCCCAGAGTAGGGGTCCCGCCACCATATAGGGCTTCTTCTCTTTATCCCATTGACAATGAGAACGTCGTCTAGGTGGTCCTGCACGGCATAGGAAACAGCAGCGGCGATGACTGTGAAACAAGTCCACTCCTCTGCCTTTCGCTTCGCCATCTTGAACTGCTCCTACTCACTCCCTACAGCTCGCCAGTCACATGTCCAGTCACGTGATGTAAACAGCAGACCTTGTGCCACGTGTTTCACTCAGACAGCCTAACACGACCGACCGACCGACTTGTGTGGAACCAAAAATGCCCAATAATCGGTAGTAACATGATCGGACGACGTTCAGTGGAGCCAAGATTATGACTCTTCCTGGGAGGATTGGTCGGTCGGATTTCTTTTTTTAATCCGACCGACCTCTGTGGAACCAGTGCTTTAGGCGACCCTACCCTACCTGGATGATGATTCATAAGTAATACGATCATTAGGTATAGATATTGTTTGGAAACAAACAGATTTGTCAGAAAGAAACTGATCATCGTTTTGATGCAATTCACAACAACCTATATTGGCTTTTATCATGAAAATTCCATACGATTTCCATGAAAGACTTTCGTTTCAATAAAACTATTATTCTCAGCATGAAATGATTATATCATTCTGGTTATTTCACTGAAGTAGCATCTCTAAGGGGCTGTGTGAACCCTGTTTCTATACTTTTCAAACCTAAATGCCACCATCCATGTTCACTAATACAAGGCTGATAGTGCAGCTAGAGCAATTTCTGTTTCTTAACTATTCTCCTGCTCTATTGGCTAGAGCTGGATAGGATAATTTTAGAAACAGTAATGCAATGGTGCCATCCAGTATCGAAACATTTGCATAAGTGTTTCTTAGGTTGCTCTATCTGAAAGTGCAGAATCTAGATCTGTGGCACACACTGACTTAAAATGCGTCTTGGGTTAGAACACTATATAATATACTGATGCATCATGTCTAAAACTAATCTTTGTATTTTCTATTTCTCAGGTATACCCTATGACCTGTACTTCACAAGTACAAGTCCTCAGCACCTTCAACTCTATTTATTGAATGCCCAAAATCAGAAAATGTTGGTCTGCGTTTTCTACTCAAAGCCACAGCGACAAGATGTCTATAAAGACGGCACTTACATACCGCCGAAAAACACCAAGGAGTACACTCAACAGCCAGATGGAAGTTATAGAATTGTCTACGAAGAAGATTCTGTGGGTGATGGCGAGTGTAGGTATTTGTTTAAATTACATTATCACATAGAATGTGAATGGTCAATGCATCTGAATTTTGGTCTGCACATGCCTATATACTATATACGCCCTAAATGTTTACAAAAAAAATCAGAACATTCTGCTCGAAATTGTGCATTTTAGGACAATTTTAAATTTTTGGCATATTTATATCTGAATCCTTTTCTTCATTCCCTGACATTCTTTCAGACCTTGCCATTATAACCGTCATATTATCTAGACAATGCTTTAAACGCGATAATGCTGCTCACAATGACTGAGGGCATATATAATGGAACAACGTTATGCCAAGGATTTATATATTTTACCAATTGTGCAGTCAGGGCTCGACAAATCAGTTCTGAACCCTTGTGTCCACTGGGCACAGCAATGAATCAAAGTTGTGACCAGCAGGGAAATATTGTGTGCCCAGCCCTTTAACTCTACGTATAAGCCTGGCTTGGCAGTTGTGTCCACTGGGCACAACTTGAAAAAAAAGTTGTGTCCAGAGAAATATTTTTTGTGTCCCTGGACACAGGGATTTGTCGAGCCCTGGCAGTGCGTTGAATATTGATTTTTAATTATTTTTTTCTTATTTCAAATGGCCAAATGTACAAAATCATGCATGGGACCCCATATTTGATTTGGTTTTTAATTTTTATTAACAACAAGCTACACGATTTACATCACAAAGTTTCTTCATGTTGTGAACATAACATAACTTATATATATATATATATATATATATATATATATATATATATGTAAGGGAACGATTATATTGTTACCGGTATTGATACTCAGGTGGAGCCACTGCTCCTACTACAGGTGTGTTCTACCTGGACAGGTGTGTCTTACCTGTCAGGTGCTGACCTACATTGCTGCTACCAACCCTCATGCTGGAGGGTCTGGTGCTGGGTCACAGCTGGGAAAAATTCTTTTGTTTTTGAGGTGGTTCCCAATCAGCAACCCAGTCAACAATTGCGATCAACTCAACACACACTTCAAGCTGGTCTAGCTAGTGCCGGCTTGTCTTCAGCATCACTTGGGATTCTCGGGGACAACGCGAGCAGTCTACTCACCAATCCTACCCCCACAGGTATGCCGGATTTAGACTGGCTTAACAACTTTAAAATGTTTTCCGACACCTCAAAACGTAAACGCTCAACCAATAAATTGAGGCCTGATTGTCACATAGATACGGACAAAAAGTTTGAAGACATGAGCTTGCAAGAGTTGGTCAATGGCATGAACTGTGTAGCTGAATTCATTAACACAGCTGGTTTGCCCCGGGTTACTTTAGACGGCTATCGGGCACACATGAGGTTCGTTTCCCTCAAAGCTCAAGGAGGAGCCTTCCCAGCAAAAGCCCTAGCTAAATACGATCATAAAGTGGTTGATGATGTCATCGAGGGTAAATTAGTGAATTTTGTCTCCGGTTATACCCCAGCCGTAGAGGCTTATTTGAGTGCGGAACACATGACCGTAGTGGAGAAATTGTTGTCAAGACAGGATCAGAGTTCCAATCGCGGTAACAACAAACGTCGCCGTAACCGTCAGCGGGGGGGTAATCAGCCCGGATCTGATTGGCCTGCAGACATATGCTGGAAATGGAACTCTAATGTATGTGATTATGATCCTTGTTACAAGAAGCATGTCTGCGCCACTTGTAGAGGCTCACACAAGAAGAAATTCTGTAATAGTGACGACGTGCGATCGGATAAAAATGCCCATCAGCACGGCAACCAGCAAAATCAGTGACTGGGCAACCATGCTTATTTAGGTTTAGGCACAAGTTCCACATATTTGGATTGTTTGTCAGACCTGTGGCCCAACACTTATGATTTTGTAAACTGCTCAGCTAATATAACAGAATTGTTGTCTGGCTATATTGGTTACGCTCCACTCTGGGATGCTTCACTCCCACATTATGTTGCGGGTATTAGGGCACAGTTTAATATTTGTGGCTGGAGAAAAATGCTTTCAGGAGGTCCGACACAGGTTTATGGTGAAGGTGGTTGGGACTGCAATGCCCATTACCTGTTAGACGGGGTTTGTCATGGTTTCAAATTAGTTGATACTTTGGGCCCATCCGATGGCTACTTTTGTAAAAATTATCCGTCAGCAGAGATAGACGCTTATGATTATATCAATGAGTTAATCCTGAAAGAACTCAGTATGGACAAGTTATCAATAGTAGATATCCAGCCTAAATGTGTCCACGCTATGGGGGCAGTGGAAAAGTCCAGTGGTGGTTATAGACCTATTTCCGATGCTAGCCGCCCATTGTACAGCAGCATTAATAATTACACCAAAGACACTTTCCATTCGTTT
The DNA here is from genome assembly GCA_949317995.1 of Acholoe squamosa. NCBI lineage: Eukaryota > Metazoa > Annelida > Polychaeta > Phyllodocida > Polynoidae > Acholoe > Acholoe squamosa. Next base: position 30,944,153 of record OX439052.1, on the reverse strand, counting down.
AGCTACCACTCTATCGATGACATTTCTGAACTTATGGAACCAAATTGTTTCATGGCAGTGACAGATTTACAAAGTGCTTATCGCACAGTGTTAATTAGGCCAACGGATCGCAACCATCAGGGGTTATGTTGGAATATTGATGGAAAAAATTGTTTTTTACAAGATAATTTCATGAGCTTCGGCACGAGAGCTGCCCCCTACATATTTAACAGTATATCCAATGCCATAGCTCGCTATGTCAATGCCAATGGTTTTTTATGCCGGAATTATTTAGATGACTTCATCGTTCTTGGTAGTGATTATGAGGAATGCAGGAACGCTCAACTGTTTCTCCACGCTACAATACGCTCGCTAGGCTTCCATATAGCTTATGCTAAAGTTCGATCCCCCTCACAGGTGCAGCGTTATTTGGGGGTGATCTTGAACTCGCTTGATATGACACTCAGCTTACCACAAGACAAGTTGGACAAGCTTCACTTAGAGCTGCGCTTTTTTGCTGGTCGCCGTAGGGCGACAAAGCGCCAGTTACAACACCTTTGTGGTGTGCTAAGTCACTGCTCAACTCTGGTGCGGGGAGGAAGAACATTCTCCCACAGGGTCATAACAATGTTACGTGTGTTTACTGCGAAGAAACGTTATATTACATTGTCGGATTCGTTCCACGAGGACCTGAAATGGTGGGGCGACTTCGCGTCATGGTTCAATGGCTCAGCGAAGATTATCACTCCGCCTGAATTCACCTCACTTGTGTACACTGACGCTTCTGGTATAGGTTATGGTGCCGTTCATGGTAATGATTGGTTATGCGGTCACTGGTGTGACAAGCTAGTGATGGAAAGTGACATTCACGGTCACTGCCGGGACGCACCGACAACGGAGATACCAGCCAATATTAATGTCAGGGAACTCTATCCCATATACGAGGCCTTAGAACGCTGGGGTCCATATTGGAGAGATCACAAAATATATTGTGTTACTGACAATACACAAGTTATGCATGCCATCAACAAGGGTAGAAGTGACAATGACGCCTCAATGATTTTGTTGAGGAAAATTTTTTGGTTATATGTTATATTTAACTGTCACTTAGTGAGTATTCATATCCCTGGTGTACAGAATGTTCTAGCAGACGCGATTTCAAGGGCCACATGCTCTAAAGACTTACCCGTATTTCTTTGTTGTAGACGCTAGTCAGCGAGTGCGCCAATTAGACTTGGAAGCAGCCGAGTATAGGTCCAAGGCTTGGGCCCCCAGTACGTGGAGGACAAAAGCTTCCCAGTGGAAGCGTTACATAAGCTTCAGTAACTCGATCCTCAGACCAGCGCTCCCCACAGATGCTCAACATATGTCCCGTTATGTCGTAGACATGGCAAGAAGTCTTAAGTACTCGACTATCCAAAATTACGTTAGCGGAGTGATCTCATTGAATATGTACTATGGTTATGATGTCAATTTTATCCGCTCTTCTTTTGAATTCATTATGACTCTAGCCGGGGTTCGCAGGGTCTTAGGTGATCCGGAACCAGTGCGCCCATCGTTCACTTTGAAAGACATACTCAATATGTATAAATTTGTCGACATGAGTCAAACTCGTGACAGAGTCCTATGGACTTGCCTGGCACTAAGCTTTAGAGGACTACTCAGGAAATGTAATATAGTCCCAGATTCTATCGCAGCTGTTGGAGTTCATTATCTCAGGCGCGGAGCGGTTAGTTTCACAGACTGGGGCATGGAGCTGGCCGTGTCTAGTTCTAAGACTTTTCAGCATGGCCAGAGAGTACACAAGGTGCCAATCACTTATGCTCCCGGTTCTCCTCTATGTGCTGCGAGTCTGGTCAGACGTCATTTGAATGAATTCCCCAGTTCCGACCCTTCAGCTCCGGTTTTTGTACTTCCCAAGGACTCAGAACTGGTACCAGTCACTTACGGTCAATTGCTGAAATTTCTGAAGAGGTTGATGACCTTGTCCGACCTGCCTTCAGAACGTGCTGGCATGCACTCCCTCAGGAGAGCAGGAGCCCTATACATGTACCAAATGGGTCTCACATTGGAGGACATACGCCAGGCTGGGGACTGGGCCAGTATGGCCCCCTTATTGTACCTGACTAAACCCTATCACACATGTATTGAGACGGACATGGTAGTGTCAAGCTGTTTGGGGAAAGAGTGGTCTATTAGGATATGACTCTAATAGGCATAATATATTTGCCATGTTTCTTTTCATGATGTTTAATTAATTATGTTATTCATTTACTTGGAGTTGCCGGTAGTTCTGTTAAACTGGCCCAAGTCCATCACTGCGTTATTCCCTTGTCCCTCTCACCGTAAAGGATTAATGTAAGGGAACGATTATATTGTTACCGGTATTGATACTCAGGTGGAGCCACTGCTCCTACTACAGGTGTGTTCTACCTGGACAGGTGTGTCTTACCTGTCAGGTGCTGACCTACATTGCTGCTACCAACCCTCATGCTGGAGGGTCTGGTGCTGGGTCACAGCTGGGAAAAATTCTTTTGTTTTTTCTTTTGTTTTTTTCAATAAATAGGCCGGTAGTTCTGTTAAACTGGCCCAAGTCCATCACTGCGTTATTCCCTTGTCCCTCTCACCGTAAAGGATTAATATACATGTAATACAAGAATATATAATTGTGAATAGAGACTATTTATAAGCAATTGTTCTCTAATTCATCCTGCTAACTGGCATTTACTTGTCAAGGTATTCTGCAGTAGAAGTAGAGTTGAGGAATAAACTGGGGTATTAGCCAGAAATCAATGACTGATATGTATATGATAAAAAGAATAAATAGAATATCTGTTGAGTCAGAGGGCAGTGCTGATGCACTGTACCTTCGACCTATGTGTAAATGGCAGAATTAATGCTGATACAAAGTACTTGAAGTTATGAGTGGGCAGTATTGATACACTGTACCTAATGTCTCGGTCCAATTTACTTCTGGGTTTGTTGATGTGGTGCTGTATTCCAAGCAGTATCAAAGATGGTTCTAGCAGTGCTTATGCACTAGACAAACCATCATATGGTGTTCTAATTTAATTATATCAAAATGAGTGTCATATAAAGGCAAAATATCTAAAAATAAATGTTCAGAAAAGGTTTAAGAAAAATCCAGTGGTTGAAAATAGGAATTCTGATGGGTTTTGTTGTGAAATAATAGGAATGTAATTTTGTGAAAATCAAAATACTTTTATTTGAGAAAATTCAATATTTAAAAAAAAACTAGCATGTAACCCTCTACTTTTCTTTTCAATATTGTATTCTAAATGATATAAAGTACATCTGACAAAAGAGTGGAGGATTTCTAGGGACTTTGATTCAATGGTAGTGACCCACCTTAAGGCTATACTATTTCTAAAAACAAGAAGCAAAAGAAATGATATTCCAGTTGAACTTGTTATTGGAAACCGTTTTCTGATTTTTTTTTAAAACTGTCCCATTAAACACTAACACATTATCCTATTCAACGTCCAGCAACCATTGTTTACACGTCTATTATTGACTAATATTTTTATCATCAAAGAGGTGTAACTAACCCTATTTTTTCATCTTCAGTGAATTACGCAGTGACATTTAATGATGATGAAGGGAGCAATATGTACATGGAGAGCACTCAAAAAATATGCGTCCTCTTCAGAGGCCCATCAATAATCGAGATAAAGATGACATCATTGATTCGCATGAGATTTGTGGTAAAGAGTTTACTATCTCAAATCCTTTTGGGGTTTTCAATGTTTCCAAATGCTACCATAACTTAGTAAGCCTCAAACAGTTCGTGTGACAACATAATGATTGAAATCAATTAAAAAACATATGATTTTAAGAAAACAACATTACATAACAGCTAAGTTGTTATGACAGGTCATGATGCTGATTTGACAACTGCCCCAAGTACCATTTAATTGTACTCAAGACCACACAAATGAAATATAGTACATATAATTATAAGCTAACCTCACTCTAGCAGGGTTAGTGCAGTCGCGATGGTGGGTCTAGTTAGAGGTAAATGCCATTCTATGAATTATGCAGTGACATTTAATGATGATGAAGGGAGCAATATGTACATGGAGAGCACTCAAAAAATATGCGTCCTCTTCAGAGGCCCATCAATAATCGAGATAAAGATGACATCAATGATTCGCATGACCTCAGCTCAGACAGCTTCCCAACTTGGCGAAAAAACGTGTTTTTACGTTAAAATAACCTTTTTATTTGGTTCCAAAGTTTGCAAAATGTGTTTTTAACGTTAAAATAACGTCAAAACATGTACTCAAACATGTTTTTTTGATGTTGTTTTAAAAATGTTTTTATTTTAGGTTTAAAAAACGTTTTTTACATAAAAGAAACATAAATAAAAACGTTTTTATTTGGTTGAAAATTGGTTGAAAAAACCGTTTAAATTTTAATTTTTTCAATGTAATAAAAACGTTTTTAAAAAACGTTTTTTATCCGAACCAAATAAAGACGTTTGCAAAGGTTGAAAAAACGTTTTTGTCAAGTGGGTCCTGTATGATATGAAGCGTTCCCCTTGCTGTTATAACTAAAAAATCCTGATTTTTTTATGCAAATGGTACTTTGATTTCATTAAAGATAACCAAATGTATATATGTAAGGGGTTGATAGAAAGCTGTGCTCGTATCAAAATATCCACAAAATCTGGAGATGATTGATGGGAGTAACCTTTGACCTCAGCTCACAGATGACCTGGGGTCAGAGCTGTCAATCATTTTCCCAAAGCCCATATTAAGTAGACACAGTATTTGAAGTTTCTATATATTTGGCCATACCTAACCTTTGCAAATAGACACAAAGGGTCTAATTGGTCAAAGTGACATTTCCCTATGACCCCTGGGATAGCCAGCAGCATCAAACAAACATTCCATGGTTAGCAACAGGCAGAAAAGTTAGTAGATCTATAGAAGGTATTTAGCCTTACCTACTCCCAGGTAACAGATACTGGGGGTTCTATTGGCCAAAGGGATAATTCCCTAGGGCCCCTAGGGTTGTCTAGCAACAGTAAACAAAACATGCAATAGATGTTCAGGTAGATATATAAAAATTGAAGTATTATAAGCATTATTGAGTTTTGCAAAGCCAACTCTCATGTAGGCCTATACCTTCTCTTGAGAAATTATTCAGAGAATACTATACATAAATTAGATGTTGAATATCTTTGAGAACTCACTGTCTGTAATCGCTCATACATCTAACCATGTTTTCCTTCCCCTTTCTTCATAATTTAAATCTTTAAGGTGCCTGATATGGCAGAGGGTGATTTCTTTGGAGAGCATCTGGTACAAAATATTGCCATTTTCCTCGGAATTGATGCATCACGGATCCGTATAGTTGCAGTAGTGCGAGAAAGTAAGAGACGACGCAAACGTGACACAACTGGCCAGGTGTCTATCACCTTTGAAATCAGGTAAATGGTAGTAGAGAGTCTCCTAGTGATGAAAAATAGCTGGTATTCTAATTAGTACTTGTTTGAAATTGAACTTAATCTCTGTATTTTATGTTATGCCTTATGCGGTTTAAATGAATAAAAATGAATAAGCTTTAATTACCTAGAGTCACAGAAAACTGTTATCAGCATAAGATAACAGGCTAGTTGCCTCATGAGCTCATTTTTTCATTCTAGTACTCCCCCAGCCGCAAACTCAAATGAAATAACAACCACAAGCACAGAGGAATCAATTGAAGAAATGCAGAAGCTACAGGAAACTATTGTCAATGCCATTCAAGTAGGAGACTCCAGTGCAGTCTTTGGTGAAAATGTAACAGCTACATCATTTGTCATGGTCCTAGTGAGTACACATTATTTCTTTTCATCTTCATGATCATATTGATCAAAGCTGGTACACTATGTCAAATATATGGATCTTCCACCTTCTACATGTCTGTCACCATAGTACTTGTTGGTGAAATCTCAATCTATTTCAAAAGTTCTAAGCATGATAAATTTAAGCATATATCTGTGTGAAAATAAAATACTTCCAGCATTTTATCCAGTCTTGATTGCACTAGGACAGTGGCTCCATCTGAAGCCATAAAGCAAACTTGTATTCTCTACTGGTGGTGAGTTTGATTTGGATGTGTGGCAGGGGAGCAGGCCACTCAGTGATGCCACCAAAAGGCTGTGACCATTACTGATTAACCAAGTGGTTTCCCTCCCTACCAAAATTAGCTCAAACTGATGTCCTGTATTGTGCATATGATGGACCAGCTATTACCAGAATAAATGGCACCCCATTACATAGAGAGTGGTTTCCAATTCTATACATTAGAAAAGGCTTTACCAGGTTTTATACCAGCTTTAAGGATGATGCTATGCATGAGCAGTTTGTACTCTGATATACCCTATAGAGCTTCAAGACATTATTCTGAGAGATACAATGCTTAATATATGGCATGATGCATAATGACAATTGACTGCTCCATGCAACATGAAAGGGGATCCTTCCTAAATAAGGGTTTTAACTGATGCATATTAGGCTTAGGATTTTTGTAAGAGTTTCAGTCAAACCTCAGAATAACTTGATAACTTATCTTAAAATTAAAGGCCATCCTTTCCTTCAGTGTGTTTTAAATTACCCTGCAGCTGTTTTTTTTTTATTGATACATAATCCATCTTGGCAGCTCAACTTGTGGCAGACCCTACAGTCACCAAATAAGATTATCACCCATACATTATGTAGAACAATAGAATTCAACTACCGAATCCTATCTCTGAGATATTTTAGTTCAAATTTATAGAAAATAAATTCCTATTCTAGGAACCCCTTCCACCCACAAACTCAACAGAATGGGAGGACCTTGCTGCACCACCCACAACAACATCCACAACCACAACAGCGGCACCCACACCACAGCCAACATCAGGTGGAGGAGGGACCGGTCAGACCTCAGTCCCAACCTCAGCGCCAACTCCTGCACCCTCAACAGCAACCGATGTTCCAACAACAGAGGCTCCAGACACAACAGAACCAGGCGAAATTCTCATTCCGCACCACATGGTGTTGAACCAGATCCTGCCCAGACATGAGGGAGCGTCATTCCTCACATCACCATCAATACGTATGGTTGATTCTCGGGTTTGTATGATTTAAACTGCTAGTTTACTGCACTAAGTATCATGTTGTTGCTATCAGTAAAATTGTGCCCACACATGAGTTGATGACTTGTGGATGACACAAATTGTGTTTTATCAGAAAAATGACACTTCCTTTTAAAGACAAACTAAAGATTTCATAATCATGGCATATCCATGGACGTCCAACTTACACATCTATAGTCTGTGGTTGTAAAAAAAAAGCTAGGAATAAGAAAACAATATTTTGAGATGAATGTTTGACATATCCCCCTGAATTTTACAATGAATATTTATGATATCCACTTTATGTTAACAGTTTGATATCAGTACCTCATTGATTAATTCTTTTAGGATAGGACAGTTCAACAACTCGGTACAAGTAGCTCACCCTGGCGATTAAAAGTGACTTTGAGGAAGTCAACGGGGAGTGATACACGGGCAGTTCTAATTGGTGATACAGAGACAACCTTTATTAATGGCTATGCAAAGTTCTATACCCTGGGTAAATACTGGAATTTCATACTTGACTCATCTACTGCAGTTCATTAACCAATTGTCACTTCAGTACCTTAGTAATTCACATTTAGGCAAAATAATCCCTCTCAATGTTCTTGAAATTAGGAGTGATATTATGTTATTGGGCTGAACCACAGTTCATACCATGACACTACTATAATCCTTAGACATGTTAATTAATGTGAAATCATCATCTTACAAATGAAGAAATATGACCATGTTGTTGTTTACCTTTAGGTATATCACATAGTGGTTCTGGATACTACCTGGACTTTGAGGTTGTCTATCCGACTGCCGCTTCAGGATTCAGGTGAGGCTATTTTTTGGACCGGATGGTGTAATCATCCAAACAAATGATAAAGTGTCATTGTACTTCAGCTTTGAGCATTGAAAAGAAACTGGTCTCAAATAAGAATTACCAGTATGATAGGGAGGCAAGGAAATGTCTCAAGCACTACAGGCCTTTATTGCTTAAGGATTAGGAAACTGGGGAAACCACCCCAAAATAACCATCTCCAGTTTTTTCCTTTATCTATAATTCCCTTTTTATTTTACAAATTTGCCAATGCAACATGATGCAGTTGTATGAAGGTTAACACCTTTCTTCTATTTCAGGGTATCTGCAGGCCCGTTCACAGTTGCAGAGCGACCCCTCATACTTGCCGGAGCGGCTAAATCATACGGCAATACAGTTAATGTTCGCTTTACACTCACAGTCATGATCCAGGATGCAGTCACTGGAACCACAGTGTCTGATCTGTCATGGAAGGTGAGGAGAGCAATAAAGAGAAGTAAAATGAAATGAGGGTTCTCCACCAATGTGTCATGATGTTCCACTGTTCTAAATTTTTCAATTGCTAAATGAAAATAAAACTGACAATGACTTGAGTGTGTAGGATTGTAAACTATTGTATTAATTTGCCGTCTTCTAAGAGAGAAAATACTATTGAATATGACTTTTGAATTTCAGGGTTACAATTGGACTGTATTTTTATACATGGACCCTGCTGCTAAATACAAGGGGACCTTAAAGGGAGCTGGACTTCAGCAGTTCAGCAACAATGGCATCATCGACTTATATCTGGAGTTTACTTCAGTTGGCTTCGCCTGGCTTTCCGCACAAGTAACAACTAAACCGAAGAGTGACTATGACTTGCATTTCACTACCGCACAGGCCTTCAGAGTCTTCTGGGCTTGGAAAGAGGAGCAGGTTAATGGTGGTGTTGTAAAGAGAGTGGCCCTGCAGTTGGCCCATGCTTCGATTATCAAATTACCAGATAAGGACCAAAATATCTTCGTCTCATCAATTGCTAACTTCATAGCATATGAGTATGACGGTGTGACTGTGTTGAATTTCACAGTGCAAGTAGGTAGGTGCTTTTCACATATTCCATCTTTTCACTCAAGTCTTCACTCAAAGTTTCCTACAAATTCATCAGGATATGTTAATGATATTCCCGGGCAAGTCTTATGACTTCTATGTGATAAAGATAAATTGAAAGAGAAATCAGGGGGTTTTCTTTCAGTCATCTGTTATCTATAGGATTTCTTAAAATTGAAGCTTGATTTCCTACTCATATATTTTAACAGATGCAATAGTGTCTGTTCGTAAACGTCGTGCTGCCACTGAAAATGGAACCACTATAGCACCAGCTGAACCAGCAGGTAACTTGTCCTTATGATCTGTCTAGTTATAATGCCTAAATTCAATTGCTCTATTTGGACTGCCATAAAGTAGATGAATTGAAGCATGACCCTCGTATCAACTATGGTATACCTTCACATCACTGCACAATTTTGGAGATTTGTGGGTGGTTTTCAAATGCACTTTGCCCGTTTACTTTATTTGTGCCACATTGGCTTTTGTTTTTATTCTAATTGAAAATAATTTCCACTCATGTGATCCCATCCAAATTACTGGAATGGAGTTTAGCCACAAAATAATACTTCTTGGCAAGTAATAATTCCAATCAAATATAATTATTAGCTGATTCCACCATCACTGCAGACACTCTAAATCCATGAAAGGTAAATAAAATATATGTACGCTGTCCAACCTTTAACCTGGCCTTTTCCACTAAAATAATTAGATATTACCCATGTCTACTTCACAGTGTATGCAGTGGTGTACATAGCAGGGGGTTCCAACAATGTGTCAGCCGTCCTACAAGACCTCAAGAGGAAGCTTGACCAAGGAATGACCTTCGACTACAAAGGGATCAGTTACGACATGTCTGATGTCATGTTGATAGATGGGAACACTTATGCCATAACTAAGGTGTGTCACTTATGCACATAATTATGTACACAATGGTGTCTAAAATTAATGCACATTTGCATCGATTTCGTGTTAAAGTGTTGGTTGTATCCTCGGTGGTCTGGCAAATCTTTGTGAATTCGACCAGTTTTTTTTATACTTTTGCAATTTCATTAATCAACAGATTAGCAAAGATTTGACCAACTAAAAGCAGTGGAACCAACGATTAAATGACTGATTCCACTGCTTTGATCAGGTCCCTTTTCTGCTAAGGCCAAAAATAAAAGTTGTGTGTATTAGGTAACATGCTGAAATAATTAGGTAGGGTAGGTAGGATTTTTTTTTATCTTGTAATCTTTTTTTAACTGCTCCAAAGACTCGCAATGAGTGATGGTGACTCGGGGGTGAGTCACAGCGACACATTTATGATTAAATTGACTGAACACTTGGCCAAACCCCCATTTTTTTATCAGAAATGGAAAAAAAAAAGTTAAGGTCAGCCCAGCTTTGCTAGGTAGGGTCGGGTTACCTGAAGCAAAGAATTTATCTTTTCGACCTAATCTGACATTTGAAGCCTAGCACCCCATTTTCCCTATTACCCTACCGTGTTGGTCAAATCTGAGAGGTCCTATGTTTTGGGAAACTTTTACATTTTATTTTTATGGATGGCAAATTTTGAGGGTCCCAGCACATATTCAGGTCCTACCTCCTCTAGGATTGCTGGGCCAACTTTTTCTACGCCCCTGTAGCTTTAGAATTGATTACATATTCAATGAATACTTACCATTTCAGAAAGCCTCTGGTGGTCTGTCACTGGGAGCGATCCTGGGAATAGTATTCGGTGTGTTGGCACTTCTTCTTCTCATTGTTGTCATCATCATAGCCTGCTACATGTATAAAGGTAAGCTGACCTCTTTTTATCTCTCTCTCTCTCTCTCTCTCTCTCTCCTCTCTCTTCTCTCAGTTCTCTGCTCTCTCTCTCTCTCTCTCTCTCTCTCGCTCGCTCTCTCTGTCTCTACTGTAGTAAACTGATTACACTGCATCATTGCCATTTCAGGACCAGCCTTGTACTTAGACCTTGATACAATCCATAATTGATGAAAAAGAAAGATAGTCCCTCAAAGGATGCTGGTTTGATAAAAGTATGGGTTTATACCTTAGGGTGTTATTTGTGATTTTTCTTGTTACACTGTACCTATGTAAGTGAAATTACAGAAATAATATGTATACAGTCTTTGCAAATTCCACTTGTAATTCTTCCTATATGTTTTCCCCATATCTTTTTTGTCCTTTTGACCAATTTTAGGGGCAGACTCAAAGAAGAAAGGACAGGAGGGAAAGTCAGTGTCACAGCAAAACCTAATGGAATCCAATCAGTCGTACCAGTTGAAGGACTACATAGACAGTCAGGATGATGGACGTGATGCGACTAGCACACCTATATTCAGAATGTCCTCTCCTGTGGAACCTGAAAAACTGCATGTGGCCGTCCCAGGCAGTAAGCATCTAATTCTGTCATATTTTGAGTATTACATGTGTTCTTCATCTTCATCTTATCGTTCGCATTGGCGGATCCAGAGGAGTAGCCCAGCCCCCCCCCCCACCAGAAATAAGGAGAGGGGAAAAGGGAGAAAGAGGGGGAAAAGGAGAGAGGGAAAAGAAAAGTGTAGAGGGGGACCCAAACAGGATTACCTCATGGCTATTTCTAACAGTATTAGAACTATGGTATTCAATACCATAGTTGACCTATTCAGGAACTTATCTGTGAGTTATACTATCATAGGAGCATGAGAGTACTTTCAATACTATGTCTACCACTTTTCTTGTGAGGCACCAGATTCTATCTATCGATTGTTTGGTCTGATGAGGTTCCATTTTGTTACTTTTTTGGACGGTGGGGATCTTGGTATATTTTTAACTGACGGTTTTATTTTTAGACAGCACCAGAATACACCTCAAAGATTTCAAAATTTGCCTGGGGGATACCCCCAAACCCCCACCTTAACTGAGAATTGCAACTCAGACAAATCTGACCAGATAATGATTTACTTATATTGACAAAGTTCAGTAGGTAGTATGATCAGTTCAATCAGAATGTACTGTTTCAAGTGTTGAATATTGTCGTATTCTTTTGGGTGGGGTGGAAAAGAATGTGCCAGAATCAATCAGAATCTGGGATCAGAATGCACCATTTCAAGTCGTAACCCTCAAAATGTTCTGGTGGGGGGCATGCCCAAAAATCTCCCTAGTCTGACCGCTGCACTTCGCTTTCGGTGCTCAGGGCCATGTAGTATAATTTTATATACCTCACCACTTTCACCCAGTCTTGCCCCCCCCCGACAATCCTTGGTCCGCCATTGGTTCGAGCATGGACTCAGACATGTGAGGTGCACCTTATACGTGGGATTTACAGTACGAGAATGGTGAACATATGCAAGGGAGGAATCAGAAAATATTCTGTGCATTGTGCCAAATCTAGAAGGTTGATGCACTCCTCGGATGACAATGACACATCTAATTCATCCATGATGAGTAGCCTCTGTTTAATATATAAATAAGTGATGCCAAGGCTACTATACGATTCCTGTGTGATAACTGGTTACATTTATCCTTGATAACTATCATTCTTATCTTGAGCCCCTTTATTTTTAGGTGTCATCCCACCAAGGCGTCTCCAGCCACTTTACGCTGATGGTCAAACTGAAGGAGAGCAGGGCTTTGAGACGACTTATCTCCAGCCCAGTCCTATCATAGTGACCAGGCCTAAAGTCAAAGACACAAAGAAAAAGGATGCAGACCCAAAATGGCGCGATCCCAACTGGTTCGGATGGTATGAGGGGAAAACCGACGGTGACCGACCGCCATCGGCTTCCTCATACAATGATTTGGCTGAGCCCTCCGCTTAAAGATCTTTCGGAATATCTTTGGACATGTAATATGCTGACAAAAGGAAACATCTTTATAAAATGATGGTGTGATAAAGTATCTTTCTTTGCATCCTACCACCAAACCATTCAAACGCCGATGGTCAAACTGAAGGAGAGCAGGGCTTTGAGACGACTTATCTCCAGCCCAGTCCTGTCATGGTGACCAGGCCTAAAGTCAAAGACACAAAGAAAAAGGATGCAGACCCAAAATGGCGGGATCCCACCTGGTTCGGGTGGTATGAGGGGAAAATCGACGGTGACCGACTCCAATCGGCTTCCTCGTATAATGATTTGGCTGAGCCCTCGGCTTAAAGATCTATCGGAATATCTTTGGATGTATAATATGCTGACAAAAGGACACATCTTTATAAAGTGATGGTGTGATCAAGTATCTTTCTTTGCATCCTACCTACAAACCATTCAAATGTTACATGTTTTTATCTACTGATCTATTCTTTGTACTGGTTCCACAATTTGCAAAGCTACATCCTTGTACGTCAGTAGGAATTGAATGTGTCCTGATATTGTCTGCAGATCTACACTATGGTTTTACATACATTTTTAGTAGGATATTTCATTTTCCTCTATTTGAAGTGACTAAACCTCTAATCCCAACACTAGAGAAATGGGGTCACTGAAGTATTTACTTTTAAGTGTTTGTTACACCTTTCTATGCATTGGACTTCGATTCCTAAAACCAAAGCTAAATGTACTTTTCCTAAATAGCTACACCCTTCAGATATACCATTATAGCAAATTAAAGTCCCTTATGCCGTGGAAACTGACTGACCTCAGACGTGCATTGTTTAATGCAGCACTATGTAACTGTGATAAATGATTTCACATTAGTCGTAGTTTACAGAGGACGATTCTCGTCAATTTGATGAAAGGATCATATATTCCTTTTCACAAAGTATTGAATAGATAGGATGTATTCAAGAAATACAGAGGCCATAAAGCAAAAGTCACCTGTGATGATCTTATATCTTTAGTTCTATAGTTCTACATCAAAATATTATAGCTCTATGTACCATTGTATTACAAGTGGGTAATATTTACAACTAGTCAACAACTAAAATATAATTATTGTGAATTAATGAATTAAAGCTGTCAAAAGATTAAAGCAATTATCTATATCAATATGGTGCATTATCAAATAAGCAGTTTAGATTTTCACTGTCTCTGAAATAAATTGATTAAATGTTCAAAAAATAAACACTGCTTTAGAAGAAATAATTAAATCATTGCCATATCTAACTTTACCAGGATTACATTAAAAGATGTCATCTAGAGGGTCCAAATAATCACAAAGTCATTAAATCAGAGTAGACATTATTAGCAGTAAAGGATCTAATAGATAGTGACCCACAACCTATGACAAATTGTAATATTACAATGAATAATATGTGCATATTTTGTATACTTCACTTGTGTGGTGTATATTAGTATTGGTGCACATACATCTTTAAGGTTTGTAGTAGAATTGATAAGTGTAGTGTTGAATTGTAATGCTGTGATAACATAATGTATATAATGGAAATATATCATTCAGTCTACTGGTATTATTCAGACATGATGTTACTGATAAAGCCAGGATATAAGGCCACTCCAAAAAATAAACCTTGTTTCTCATCACCGCCCTCGTTTGAAAAATCGTCTTTTGAGATTTTTTTCTTTTTGTTAGGGTTTTCTGATAAAGTCAAGTTTGGTATCAAATTAAAGCTCCAACAATGCAGCTAACTATGAATAATAACCATTTTCAGACTTTGTTAATGTTATTAATGATAACTTTTAAAAGGCATTTTTTGCATACCCGAGAACAACCATGGCGAATAGGTGTTGACTTTATCAACTGTTTATGAAACAAAATTAAATAAAAACCTCCCTCGTCACTTTTTTAGCGCTTGGTGATTAGAAACAATTTTTTTTTTGAGTGGCCTTACAGCAGGGGTAGATACTATTGCCCGAGCTCCACTAGCGGAACACACAAGTATACGCATTACCTGCGACACTCTAAATCCTTTGTTTCTACTTGATTTTCCCCTTTTTGGTTTATGAATGTGTGGCAAATCTGAAGCATGAATATGTGGCAATTCAGAAACAATGTTGCAACACACCCAGTGCCATCCAGAACAAAGGATTTTGGAGTGTTATATAGAGCGCATACACCCATGTGGCGCTAGTGGAGCTATGGCTTAACATGGGTTTACAGAATCTGATATATTATTATATTGCTGCCAATGTCATCTCAATGTATTCCAGGCCATAGTTTTCTGAAAAGTGCTTCCTACTTAGGTCTGGGTGGCCCCACACTCTCTATCAGGTTATTTATTGAAGGGGCATTATCTTCTTGTCAGTATGAGCCTGTACTATGCCTTTGGATCACGAGAGTCTAAAGGAAGCCTTGGTTCTATTAGTCTGGTTTCATCAATATAATGCTTGGTTTCATTAACCTCACTATTTTGAAATATTTTTCAGATTCCTCTGCTCAAATCTACATTGGCGGACCAGTGGATTTCAGAATGTCTGTGATATGGCTAATAAATTAAGTGTCTACCCCTGTTAGAGTCTAAAAGGGTTTGTAAATTGATATGTTTCAATTTAGAGTTGTGTCATATACCTCTAACATGTAACATAATATGTATATTTATCAATGAAACACATGTATTCTGCAAGAGGTATGTGTGTATATTTTGTTTTTAAATGCATGTGTTATAGAACACCAAGTGACTTGGCAGGGCACGTAACAAAGTATCTGCAATAACGTTTTCCTACTCAGTTCTAAAACGTGCTTTAATTGCTTTCAGACGAAGATTTAACTTGGCATTTTCTGATTTTATTCTCCCTGATGATTGTAATGCTATTTTGTTGCTTTTTTGCGTTATTTTTGTTTTGGCTTTTTAACAGAAATGAATATCATGCTGTACGGTAATGTAATGTAATTGAAACGAATACCAGATTGCAATGCAATGATGAAGGATGATTTAGATGTCAAATAAGACCAGGTGGATACCCAAAATTGTTATGGCAGACGGGTAATATTTAAAGTGAAATTCTTAGGTTTTCTTACAATGTGTCATTGAACATGCTTGTACCTTTTTAGGGTTTCTTATCATGTGTCATTGTCCATGCTTGTACCTTTTTAGGGGTTTTTATCATATGTCATAGAGTCTTCACCGGTGGACCGATTCTGTATTATCGCCCACCTGGGGGAGTCAGGTTCCTGTCTGGCATAGTTTAATTTTCAAAACAGTAGGTGTCTCTGACCTCCCTCTTTCTCTATGTGTGCTAGTGGTGCCCTCTAGGGTGAGGCCTGTACACTAGGCAGACCGGAAACTGACTGTGCAAGGCATTATGGGATATCAGAGGTCCGACTATTGAACATGCTTGTACCTTTTTAGGTTTTCTTACCATGTGTCATTGGCCATGCTTGCACCTTTTTAGGGTTTCTTATCATATGTGATTGAACATGCTTGTAACTTTTCAGTTTTTCTTACCATGTGTCATTGAACATGGTTGTACCTTTGTTTGACCATATTAAGTAATCAATGGCAACAGGAAAGGGTTTAAGATCAATTGATTTCCAAAGTTCGAAATTCAAATCATGTAAATATTTAACTTCACGAAGTATCGATTTCATTTACTGTTTAATAAGAAATATTGTGTGTTCCTGGCTGAATCGAAACATGTGCACAACATTATAGCTTAATAAAGGTTTGCAGAACGTATACTAATTTCTCATATGTGTATTTCTTTGTTTAAAAAATCCCACCCTGACCCTCTCGTAACATTGCACTTTGAACATTCTCTAGAATAATAACAATGTCATGTCCTTTATGCGCTTGGGAGGGGAGGTTGCGGAAAAGCACCTCTGCTCCCAACATGACTACACAGAGAGAAGAACACTGATCGCTTTGACGCATACTGCACAGGTCACAATTTGTCTCCCACATGACATGTATGAAGGCATGTCAAATGAGGTTGACCCTCTCATATTTGGTTCGTCAACTTCATTTGACATGCGTAATGAAGACACGTCACATATTTCTGATCCATTCACCTGAGTGCTAGGTAATACTGTGAGACAATTATGTAAGGGTCAAGAGCAGTCAATAACTATGTACCAATGGTTCAATCAAGGGAGGCCTATAATAGAAGGCAGGGGATATCATAGTCCCACAGGCCTGCAACACTAAGGCACTTTTTCCTTTCTACAGAACTCCTACTTGACTGAGGACCTCTATGCAGTCCATAAGACAAGGGCCTGGAGGTGCATGGCAATGCCATATGTCTCCCTGTACTGTAGATACTGAGATTATAGATTGTGGGTTAGAATACAGTCCTTTGGTATTTTCACTGACCCATACATAAGGTGTCTAACCACTCCAGTTGGAGTATTCAGGATGGTGGGTGTCTATTTTGATATTCAATAACAAATGCAGATTTAACAATGAAATAGAATTCACTACCATTCATTGATAGTATTTACAGACCTTAGTGATCTATTCTTCATGAAAACAAAATGACACAGATACATCAAATGTCTCAAGTGTTGGTAGTACTTCTTGGTAGTGATTAGTCCTGGTACCAAAATGGTTGTTTGCTCCATCTAGTGGAATATCCTAGAACAATTATGTATGTCAAACCATCACATGTCAAGTGCCTTCGACATGGCCGTGACCCTAGTCAACTCACAGATGACATGGTATTTTAAGGCATGTCAAATCATATGAGGATTACTGTGTGCTACAGTTGTCATGGTGACATATGTGCACATGTCCCAATGATGTGTGCTCTCTGTGTCAAATCAAGTTGACATGGGTATACATGTCATTTTGTCAGGAAGACTTTTTTCAGTGTACCTCTGAATGGCACTGATGAGGGACAGTTCTTATGTGGAAACCATGGTCTTTCAGGTCCGTGCTCAATGCAATTGGCCAATCAGATTGAAGAGACTCAATGTGATGTCACATCCTGTTTCTGCTGCATGTTTCTGCTTGTTTCAGACACACTGGAAGGGTAGCTCCGAGGCCTGTGCACTATGGGTTTGACTGATCTTTGTTATCTAGGTCAAGCTCTCTCCAAACTGCTACCTGACTTCCGGTTTTGATATTACTGGTAGATTCCCCCTTAGGACATATTGTGAGGGTGCAGAAAAATGGATTTTTCCTTGGAAATATTTAATCAAATATTTAGAAACTTTCAGGGAATGTTCTAACGGTATGTATTACCACTGTGTACATGTGTGGATGTTAATACAAGGCATTAATACCACTAGCCTAATAGTTTCAGAGAAGTCTTTATTCTAGTATGTCATCTGTGGGACCTACCTTCCATGCTTACTTTAGGAACTTCATGATATGGAATGATATCTTCATATATTGAAGCTATACAGCAAATACGACCTGGTATTCCATGATATGTGAACAATATTCCTATTGCCATTGGCACTGGTAAAAATCTACTTCATAATCCTGAGTCGATAATCCATGCATAATATTTCAAAAATATTACTCCTTTGATTCATGTATCTATCTACAGCTTACAACAATAACTGACTTATCTCTTTGCCACAGCCAATAGGTGACTGTACATTGATACATGTAGCTGTAGGTCAGCCTCCACACCTCTAGGTGTGAACACTCCACACTTGGAGTGTGATGAGTGATGACACCCACTAATCCCCACCTTTGAAGTCGACATCTAAGCCACCTCTCTGTGATATTGGTGATTGGTGGAGGGGGGGGGGGGTAAAATCAGAACTAACTTAGGGCATATACATAAATGTATATGGCAAGTATGTTTGTATCAGACAGCCTGATTGGGAAACGAAAAACGAAATATGATATGGGTATGTACTCATGCCTTTGTAATAAAATCCAAGGATGAGTATCTTTTGTTTCTCTCAATAGTTTTACATCAAAGCATTGATACATCAGTTATAGTACATTGTATATACATTTATGCAATGGGTTCCAGTCCTATGGCCTATAAGCCAAGTAGCCCTGCGACTTATAGCCCCATGACACATGGCCGAAAAATGTATGGCCCAAAAGACATTTGGCCGAAATGTCATTTGGCCGAAATGACACATGGCCGAAATGACAGATGGTCGAAATACTTCAAAATCATTTCATCCTACCTCATTTTTCAACATTTTCAAAGAACCTTTTCAAATACAACACCATACAACACCATACATACAACACCATACAACACCAGTAAAACACCAGTACAACACCATACAACACCATACAACACCAGTACCACACCATACAACACCATACAACACCATGCAACACCAGTACCACACCATACGACACCAATACAACACCATACAACACCATACAACACCAGTACCACACCAGTACAACACCATACGACACCATACAACACCATACAACACCATACAACACCATACAACACCATACGACACCATACAACACCATACAACACCAGTACCACACCATACAACACCAGTACCACACCATACAACACCATACAACACCAGTACCACACCATACGACACCAGTACCACACCATACAACACCATACAACACCAGTACCACACCAGTACAACACCATACAACACCATACAACACCAGTACCACACCATACAACACCAGTACCACAACAGTACAACACCATACAACACCAGTACCACACCAGTACAACACCATACAACACCATACAACACCAGTACCACACCAGTACAACACCATACGACACCATGCGAAACCATACAACACCATACAACACCATACAACACCATACAACACCAGTACAACACCAGTACGACACCATACAACACCAGTACGACACCATACAACACCAGTACGACACCATACAACACCAGTACAACACCAGTACGACACCATACAACACCAGTACGACACCATACAACACCAGTACCACACCATACAACACCAGTACCACACCATACAACACCAGTACCACACCATACAACACCATACAACACCAGTACAACACCATACGACACCATACAACACCAGTACAACACCATACAACACCATACAACACCAGTACGACACCATACAACACCAGTACAACACCATACAGTTTTGTATGTTGTATGTATGGTGTTGTATGGTGTGGTACTGGTGTTGTATGGTGTGGTACTGGTGTCGTATGGTGTGGTACTGGTGTTGTATGGTGTTGTACTGGTGTGGTACTGGTGTTGTATGGTGTTGTATGGTGTGGTACTGGTGTTGTATGGTGTGGTACTGGTGTTGTATGGTGTCGTATGGTGTCGTATGGTGTTGTATGGTGTTGTATGGTGTCGTATGGTGTTGTACTGGTGTGGTACTGGTGTTGTATGGTGTTGTATGGTGTTGTATGGTGTCGTATGGTGTTGTATGGTGTTGTATGGTGTCGTATGGTGTCGTATGGTGTTATACTGGTGTGGTACTGGTGTTGTATGGTGTTGTATGGTGTTGTATGGTGTCGTATGGTGTCGTATGGTGTTGTACTGGTGTGGTACTGGTGTTGTATGGTGTTGTATGGTGTCGTATGGTGTTATACTGGTGTGGTACTGGTGTTGTATGGTGTTGTATGGTGTTGTATGGTGTTGTATGGTGTTGTATGGTGTTGTATGGTGTGGTACTGGTGTTGTATGGTGTTGTATGGTGTTGTATGGTGTTGTACTGGTGTGGTACTGGTGTTGTATGGTGTTGTATGGTGTGGTACTGGTGTTGTATGGTGTGGTACTGGTGTTGTATGGTGTGGTACTGGTGTCGTATGGTGTGGTTCTGGTGTTTTATGGTGTTGTATGGTGTGGTACTGGTGTTGTATGCTGTGGTACTGGTGTTGTATGGTGTTGTATGGTGTCGTATGGTGTTGTATGGTGTTGTATGGTGTTGTATGTTGTCGTATGGTGTTGTACTGGTGTGGTACTGGTGTTGTATGGTGTTGTATGGTGTTGTATGGTGTCGTATGGTGTTGTATGGTGTTGTATGGTGTTGTATGGTGTCGTATGGTGTCGTATGGTGTTATACTGGTGTGGTACTGGTGTTGTATGGTGTGGTACTGGTGTTGTATGGTGTTGTATGGTGTTGTATGGTGTTGTATGGTGTTGTATGGTGTCGTATGGTGTTGTATGGTGTGGTACTGGTGTTGTATGGTGTTGTATGGTGTTGTATGGTGTTGTATGGTGTTGTATGGTGTTGTACTGGTGTGGTACTGGTGTTGTATGGTGTTGTATGGTGTGGTACTGGTGTTGTATGGTGTGGTACTGGTGTTGTATGGTGTCGTATGGTGTTGTATGGTGTTGAATGGTGTTGTATGGTGTCGTATGGTGTCGTATGGTGTTGTACTGGTGTGGTACTGGTGTTGTATGGTGTTGTATGGTGTGGTACTGGTGTTGTATGGTGTTGTATGGTGTGGTACTGGTGTTGTATGGTGTTGTATGGTGTGGTACTGGTGTTGTATGGTGTTGTACTGGTGTTGTATGGTGTTGTATGTATGGTGTTGTATGGTGTTGTATGTATGGTGTTGTATGGTGTCGTATGGTGTTGTATGGTGTTGTATGTATGGTGTTGTATGGTGTGGTACTGGTGTTGTATGTATGGTGTTGTATGGTGTTGTATGGTGTCGTATGGTGTTGTATGGTGTTGTATGTATGGTGTTGTATGGTGTGGTACTGGTGTTGTATGGTGTCGTACTGGTGTTGTATGGTGTTGTATGGTGTCGTATGGTGTGGTACTGGTGTTGTATGGTGTTGTACTGATGTTGTATGGTGTTGTATGTATGGTGTTGTATGGTGTTGTATGGTGTTGTATGTATGGTGTTGTATGTATGGTGTTGTATGGTGTTGTATGGTGTCGTATGGTGTCGTATCGTGTTGTATGTATGGTGTTGTATGGTGTGGTACTGGTGTTGTATGGTGTTGTACTGGTGTGGTACTGGTGTTGTATGGTGTTGTATGGTGTGGTACTGGTGTTGTATGGTGTGGTACTGGTGTTGTATGGTGTCGTATGGTGTTGTATGGTGTTGAATGGTGTTGTATGGTGTCGTATGGTGTCGTATGGTGTCGTATGGTGTTGTACTGGTGTGGTACTGGTGTTGTATGGTGTGGTACTGGTGTTGTATGGTGTGGTACTGGTGTTGTATGGTGTTGTACTGGTGTTGTATGGTGTTGTATGGTGTTGTATTGTGAATGGGGGCCGTCAATGGGTGGTCAACATTAAATAATTCAATAATTTCAATGATTCAAGTTGGGATATCCACTCGAAATGAGGAGAAAGCTATAAATGGGATCAATATATAAACAAGATTGAAGGTCCAACATTGAACTTCAAATCAACTTTTGATACATGTATACAAACATTTAAAAAAAGTTGATTCAACACTCTGTCCACTGGATCAGGTTGGAGAAGTATGGAATTCAATGACATTTCGGCCATCTGACATTTCGGCCATCTGACATTTCGGCCATATGTCATTTCGGCCATATGTCATTTCGGCCACTAATATTTCGGCCATGTGACATGGTGCCAAATGACATGGTGCCATAAGACTTAAGGGCCATGCGCCATGGAACCCTAACCTTTATGCAATAGTCATTGAGGTGTACATGTACTACTAGGCCCATGGCATGGTACTCGACATTAAAAACGAAATTCCTCTGATTCTACTGGGATAAATGGCTACATTTACACACACTGTCCTTCCATGCCTTTAGTACACCCGTGTAAAGTTTAGAATATTTTGCTTAAATATTCTCAGAAAGAAAATATATAGACTATACCTAACCAATTGAGCCCATAGGGACTCTACTGGTAATACCAAAACCGGAAGTGAAGTAGTAGTTTGGGGCTGGGTTGACCTATATAACGAACGTATTGACCTAGATTCAGGAGTGCTCACTCCAGATATTATACTCTCTATGTTTCATCCCTACAACATTGCCGCTGCAGCAGCAGTAATAGCGGCAGTAGCAGCAGCAGTAGCAGCAGCAACAGCAGCTCAGCGGTTCCATGTTATTAGCCGAAACGCTTCGTTACCGACACTATATTTATTAATCACATGATTTTGGATCCTTATTGGCCCCTCCCTGTTGGTCTAGCGGCTGTGAAAGTTTGACAAACGGAAGAGAGAGACTTTATTCTACAGTCATGTCTCTATAAACCGGTCTTCAATAGGTCAGTTGATTCACTTACCAGCCACGTGAAAAAGGGATTACCTCAGGTAGTATATAAGATAGGGTGTAGCAGGAGCAGTAGTAGCAGTAGGTACAACAGCAGCAGAAGTAATAGGAGTAGGTGCAACAGGGGGGTGGTCACTGGTATGGATTTTTCCAATTTCACCCCTTTTTATTCATGGCGAGAACGACATTACACAATTTCACATGGAGAAAATAGATCCTTTTAAGTGGGTTAGAAAAGTCCAGAGATTCCTTGTACCACTGCTTCATTGTAGAAACTACACTGATTCACTATAATGCAACAACAGTGTTTCATTGTTCAGTTTAACGAGAATCCATGATAGGAATTGTAGAAATTTTTAGAGTGAATATTCATTGCAAGAAAATTCTGATCAGACATCACTGTCACAAATGAGGACATGTGTCCATGTCTGTGCATATGAACAGTGGCGCTCCCAATATAGAGTTAAGTTGGAGAACTAATCCCCAGGGCTACCCTACTGGTGACACCTGGGGATATATACATAGGTAGGTCTACACCCTACTCACTCATCAGGTCGCATGGTCCCAATAGACTGAACAGGTTTGGTAAAAGCTTACTTTTTCACTTAACATGCATAATCTAGCACCCATTTTTGGCAGTAGGTGATCTACACCTACTGCCATTTTTAGCAGTAGGTGCTAGATTCTGCAGTAGGCATTTTAAATTGCTATTTATATGAACTTATATTAAAAACAACATTTTCTAAACATGTGTATTCTGAAGATCATTCATAGACCTACATATTTTGGTACATTTCATTCCTTATGATATCTATCATCACTCTATAAATTCAGCTTTTGTGATGGAAATCTGGGTAAGTTTCGGTGATCCAAAAGTGTAGCCAATTTGTGGTGTCTTAATCATAATTTGTGGTCAAATTCAGGAGTAATATGTGCAAGGTTGTTATCCTATCTACACCCATACAGGTTCTCAGGTATCTAACTCAGTGCATTAGCAAGAAAATATCAATCATTTGATATAACCATCAATAAATAATCAATAATTTCCATATCATATTTGACAGTACCTGCTATATCAAGGGAACATGTCATATTTTGCAAGGAAGACCTACTGTGTGTAGGGACATACACCATATTTGGCAGTACCTGCTATATCTAGGGTATATGTCATATTTTGCAATGGAAATCTGCTGTATTTAGGGATATACGCCATATTTGGCAGTACCTGCTATATCTAGGGCACATGCCATATTCCACAGGTACTGCAAAATATCACAGAGCTGCAAAAATTTGTGGATTGACCTAACCTGCTGAAGGGCACTGCACTGAGGGCTACACCTGACACTTTCTGTATCACACTTTTGATAGACTTTGCCTCAACTTAAAAAATATATAAAGCTAGTTTTAAAATCCAGGACATTCATACTTTCCATATATCACAGTTGAGATAAGAAAAAGGTGAATATTTTAAACCTGAATGTGAATAACATTTTGGAAGCATGCTGTACTTAAATGGTCCAATACACAAAATTGAGGTTGGTCATATATGCATCTTTTTGCATTTTCCACTTCTATACATATCCAATTATCATAATCTAAAAGTATTTGAAAATAGCAACAGAACATGAATGATATTTTGGCAGAAAATGAGGTCATAAATTTTCCCATTGACTCCTATAGGCCTTCCTTCATTACACCCCTTTCCCAGAGAATTAAGCTTGGTGACATGTCACTATTTTTACATTTCCTTCATCCCTATATATAAACCTGATGATAATCAAAGGTATAGGCAAAAATCAACACAACTTCTGATAACCAGAGGTATAGGCAAAAATCAAAACAACTTCTTTACCACTCATCCACCAGTATTTGTCTTTAATATTAGTTGTATGGTCTAGTGGCATGTACAAGCATGTTTTTAGCAGTTTAGTACTTCTCTAAAGTACAAAATCCTCATGTATAAGACACACCCCTCACTTTGGTGGCTTGCAAAAAACACAGCAGTGCTCTATCTTAAAATATATGGCTTATACGAAGGGGCGGGTTCTCTATCGTAAAATATATGGCTTATACGAAGGGGCGGGTTCACTAATATTAAAATAACTTAATACTTTGGGCCCCCCCCCACTCCGGCAGGTGAAAATCAAACAAACAGACACCCTACCGAGGAGAATCTCTGTGACTATGGGATAAGACCCTTTAAGTCTTTTATCTTTTCCCTCACACTTAATGATCTAAGGGATCCATGGCTACAGCAAACGCTAGGTGAAAATCAAAAACAGATAGATACCCTACCAAGCAAGGGTCTCTGTGAAAATGGCATTAAATCTCTTTTAAGTCTTTGATCTATTTAAAACCATAGTCAAGAGACTTATCTTGAACGGGTACATAAGGGAAAGTAAGATTTTGTTCCCTCACACTTTCTCTGCCATCTTCATCATGGAAACACCAACTGCTGTACAGACTATCAACTCTGAGAACCCAAAAACTACTACAGCATCATATAAATTTTTTTTATTTATATTATATATCTCATTTGCATAATTAGCCCCACCCCATTGTTTAAAAATAAGGGACCACATGGATAGGCCATGTGGCTAGGGGTCACATGATCGCACTAATCTCCTAATTAGGTCATGTTATCATGGTAACCAGAATGCCGTCCTCTGATTGGCTGAGAGGTGGTCACTTATCCCTAATTAGGTCAAGGGGACATGGTCTATTATGCAAATGAGGTCAAGGTCAAGGTCACATGACCATATATGGGCATGCACCACGGGGGTCCAGTGACGTCACAGGTCACGTGACCAAATGGAGGCCTCTGATTGGCTGCATCCCCAGTGAGTTATATCCTGTACTTAGCTATAGTCCCGTTCCAAAACATCAGATCAAGAGAAAGAGTTAATAGTGATGGCTCTTACAAATATACTATTACACATACTTCTATGCTGACCAGACAAGATGATGGAAGGTAAGTCACATGTATGGTGGCACCACAAAGAGGGATGCAAGCATCCACGTCAAAGACCATAACTGTTCAATGTAGGTCACGTGTTCTCTTCTTTTTATTTATCGGTGAGGTGGGGGGTTGAAGCAGTGAAAACAACTTCGACCCCTTCTTGGAGTGTGGGGATAAAAAAGAATTACCCTCTTATGGAGCCAAAAACGATGCCCAGTTTAGTGAAAAGGCCTACACTAGGCACTTTGATAAAGCCACTGTGGAGGGTGAGAAAAGCTGGCACACTGGGTTGACACTTTCTGCCTGGTGGGAGTGCGGCCAATAATCATGACCTTGCCGATATCGCCAATTTAGGGTTCTATTAGGATATTTTTCTTGTATTTAAATAGTTATCCTTATAGTTTAGATATCAAGGTACCCACCAGCGAAATTGGGGAGGAAATATTCCAATTATTAAACATTTTACAGTAAGTTGAATATGAAGGTTATATTGGAGCTTTAAAAAACATATCAACCACTAGAGACACCAGAAAACTAACACCAGACGCAGATTTAGGGCATAATACTGTGCCAGAATATGAATTTTCATGTTTCTATCACTTTGCCCACTGATACTTTTGAGAGGACCAAAAAATGAAACATCTGGGAAGTGTTGGCTATTCATATCACTGCTATAGTGACAGCCAAGCAGGTGGCCACTGGCAGTGGACCACTGAGTGGTCAGTGCATGGCTGCACTCAGTGGCTCACATCACAAAAACTGACACCTATTTCTACCACTTCTATAGTGCTACTTGCTGCAATATTTTGGACACTATTTGTCTTGTATCTCTGGTTCTACACAAGATAGAAAGATAATTCTAAAAGAATTGAAAAATTCACAATGAGCTCAATCGAATGTGACCAATATTTCTTTTTTGCAAACAGTTTAAATTTTTTGTTGAAGTGCCTACCTACACGCTAGTTTGGTAGGATGTGAAAATCTCTCGAGCCCTTTTTTTTGTGGGGGGGGGCGATTTTGATTGGTGGGGTGTAATAAAATATTCACGTCTGATAATTAATGACCTCTTTCTAGCCTACAAGCCCAAACACAGTAACACAAGTAGCGTTTTAAAGAGACTGTGTCATGTTAATGACTACTAATAGGGAGCTATTAGTAAATATAGCCATGAAAAACGCCACATATTAAATTACCAACGGAAACATGCTATGCGAGCTATATCAAAACAAAGCTGGCAGCCTCTGGCTTCACAAGGCACAGGTGCGAAAATGGTCATTTGGGGAAGGAGGCGGATGTTACGTCATCGGCAGTAGAGGTGCGAGGCATTGTGGGATATGAGTGGAAGCTGTCACTATGAGAAGTCCTGTGATTTACACTTACCAGGGCTACTTTCATGCACCATGATTACCTTTGAAATGTATTATAACACTTTTTAGAGGGTTTCAGCTTTTAAAGACTAAACTGGACATCTAAGGTAGCACAGGGTACGTGACAGGGCTTCACCCCTGCCTACCCTGGGCACTAAGCAGCTGGAGTGGAGGGGGGCAAGTAAGGGGTTGGACATATGAGGAAGGCAAGGAACACTATGTGTACATTCATGGTTATGGCCAAACACCCAACAGTCCTCAACCTTCCTGTCATTTACTTCCTCAAAATGTAATTGATTGTCAAAAGTTCGCATTGATTGCTTGAAACCTCTATCTTTGGTGCCTTCAGGAGTTGTTTTTGTTGTTGTTTTTTTTGCTGATGTTTTTCTTTTGATTTTATTCTGGCTGCTTTTTTTTTAGTTTTTTTACCTCCGGCAGTCAAATTATTGTGGAGAAAAAGTCGGAAATTAAGTAATAAGAATAACATGAGATTAGCACCAGGAGGTCGTTTCTGCCTAAATCTGTTCATGACATGTTTAGGGCATCACACGCAGGAAATTTACACATATATACATAGCACGACGTTTTTACTTTGAATTTTCTGAAAGTCTACACTCTTTCCTAAATATTTGGGGCACAGTGCACACATGGATAGTCTAATGTAGCAACCTTCAAGCTGGTACCCCATAGGAATAAAAGAGAACTTTGTACATTTCATGTATCCAAACCATACATAAAATAACTCGTCCACCCTGGATTTCAATTTAAAAAACACACATACTGCGGCATCTTATAATTTCTAGAACTATTTACATGTACTTTTTTCCCAACATTCAATTCAATATTTCGAGTAGATTGCTCAATAAGAAAATACCTTTTTATTTCTCTATATTCTCCTATGATTGATTATGTATAAGTTAAGAATGGGCATTGTAGAGCTGAAGGAATTGTAAACGTACTCCCTCTGGAAGTGAAGTTATGGCCTACAATATGATTTTTATCAAAGACAAGTTATACCCCATTGCTTATACTCAGTCCCTGGATTCTTCAACACTGGGTACCCATCTGCCTGGGCTTATACTTCAGGAAGGCTAATACAAAGGGAAATGTGGTATATGCCATATGACCTGAGCTCAACAGCTAATCCTTTCTACCAACCCTTACTGCCGATGATGTCACAACATGGCAAGGTGGCTGGAGAGGCCTGGTATGACTGCCCTCAACCCATGGGGGGGCAATGGAAGCCTGGTTTGCAGTGCTCTTTACCTACATAGATTGAAACCTTGGGCCTTGGTCTAAACATTTCTTGAGAGATATAGGTGGGTAAAATATTGTGACATGGCCTCTTTAATATTTCATTTGTAAGAGCACAGGCTACACCATTCCGACTGGAAATGGTTGTTGTTGTTATTGTTTTGTTTTCGTCATCTTTTTTTGTGGGTGCTCATTTGAGAGACACAATTATACTTATTCTATATTGCCAGGGCTAGTTTGGATTGATAATTATGAACAACCTCCCAGAGAGGGTGTCAGTAATGTAGAACTAGAAAGTCAATAAGTTGCTGAAATCGCAGTATATAATGCTGCAGCTGCATGTATTGCAAACAATGTCATAACAGACTAACATCCTGCATGGTATTATCATCAACAAAAGTATCATATGGACATTTTTCTTCTCAATTGGAAGGTATAGTCCTAATTTATATAATAGGCTCAAATCATCTTTGGCCAGTGGCTTATCAACAATGGCATTGATCAAAAGACAAAGGCAAAGTTCAAACAGCATGGCATCACCACCATAGCAGATGTGGAAAACCTCCCATACACAGATATGAAGGAGATGGGACTCAGCATAGGAGAGCGCAACTGTATCAAGGAAGCTATACAATCACTCTCTAAGAAGTAGAACCTACAGCTAGTTATTACATAACTCTTCCAGACATCTCACTTACGCTATCTATCACAGTGGAGGATCCAGGATTTTGAAAAGAAGGGGGCGCACCCTGTTTTTGCCCTATTTTTGATGAATATTGAGGCTAGAAAGAGGCAATTAAACTCTTAACTTCAGACAAAAAGGAGGGGTAGCGCGCCCATCCGCCCGCTGCTATTCCAACCACTGTGGTCGCCTTTAAACGCAAAAGTTGAATTTAGAAGGGAAAAAAGGAGGCGATTCTAAACAAATGTTCAACTACCCAGTAACGTAATAACGTATTGTACTTCTAATCAGATACATGTACATCCATACTCAGAGGCAGTAATTATGTACATAATCCATTTAGTAAAGAGACAAAACTGTGAAAATCAAGAATGTCTGATAGGCATAGGACAGAACTGTCCGATTTCAAAATGATATTATCAGAAATATAATTACACAGGTCTACCAGCAAAGTCATGTTATCAAAAGGGTATCGTTGATCATAACATCACACCTGTACACAGTCATAAGGTCTGACCCGTGGAATATGATAAGCATCAATACATTAAATCTAATATAGTAATAGTAATTACATTGCATCTTAACATTTACAGCTGAGATATATACATTATACATTTTCCACTTTCTCCACTTGTGAAAGTGACGTGGCTAAATCCCATTCTCTTAGGTGTATTCTAAGTAAGCTGGTCATTTTCTAGTATAGTTCAGAAATGACGGACAGACGTGAGCAAAGGGGATACGGATATTATAGGCCAAATGGTGCAAAATAATGGAAGAGGATGTAGAAGCTAACCTATAAACATTTGAGTGTAGGCCTTTGATTTAATATCCATCCGTATAGTTATAAAACGTGTCAATGTAGAGATTGTATGGACGCCAGGAACCAGCAGCCCCGGGGGACAAGACTCCTAAGCATCTTGATAACATAATGGCATCGTAATGTATGTGTATCTAATTCTTCTTTATACAAATTAGATTTATCATATCACAACATGATTTATAAGCATTACCTTAATAAAGGATGATTTAAGCGTATAGTGGTCAATAATTCAGGAAGAGTGACACATCTACTAAGTAATTAAAGGACTTGAGTACTGGTACTTGGATTAATACAAACAATACATTGTCTAGATCTGACCCCAAACAAATTTACACAAACCCGCCTCCTAGGTCTGTGGTTTCCTTTAGTCATATCAAACCTCCCTAGCTGTGTAATACATAAGCAAATGTACATGACCATGTCCCATAGAGGCCGGGGAGTACGATATAAAAAATCCCATGGAAGTGGACATTTGTATTAATGTCATTGCCTAAGGGGTTATTTTGCTTTTAAATAAAGAAAAAACAGCTCAGATCTGTTCAAAATCCAAGATGGCGGACACCCATTGAATACGGACACATTGTATTCAATGCCCCCCATTGAATACGGCGGTTCTAGTACTAATCTATAGTGACGTTCGTATCAGCCATGACATAAATTCAAGTATTATGCACTTTGGTCAGTATGGTGCCTGAGTGCAGCCCTGGTGAGTTCATTCTGAGAGGGTAATTGGCACGATGCACCACTGTGGTGCTGAGGAGTACACTTATAAACACTGTTTCGGTGCATGATCGAATGAAAACGTCAAAATAATATGTTCTTTTAAAAAGAAAAAGCATGCAATCTTAGCGTTGAAACATAATTAACAAATGTTAGAAGAAACAAATGTTGAAAAACGTTTTTAGCTTTAAAAGAACTGTAGCGGCCATTAATACTTGCATTGCTACGATATATCTAGAGAGGGGCAGTCCAATTCTGCATGTATACTGGGTTTAATGTAGAATCACCAACTGTACAATTTGGCCAGTTAGAAATCAGAGTCGCATTAAATGTGTATTTTGAAATAACCTTATGGAGACATGAGTCATGACTCAGAGCCCTTGATTGTTTTTTGCCAAACCAAACCACAGAAGGTATACATGTGTATCATCAATCATTTATAACCCCGATTTATGATCTTCACCCATTTACATGTCTTATATTTGTACGGATATTTGAATACCGTTAATAAAAATGAATACATGATGAATTCAACCCACACAATTATACAAGAATCATATATGGTATACAACCTAAAGAAGACATAGAAATGTCCACAGCTTTGTGTGTTTACACATTGAGCATGTACATGGTTTGCTGCTTCTTTTGTTCAACCATAAACATTTGTCCACACCTGAGAAACTTGTACCCAAAAATAATTGCATTTTAGCGAGGGTGAAATTCATGGCTAGGACCCCCTCAACTTTGAAGTTGGGAGAGGACAAATTATGTTTTGCCCAACCCCCCCCCCCACACACACACACACACACACTTTTTAGAGAACCAAGGAAAATTGGACTCAGATTGTCCTAAAATACAGCAAAATCAAGGTACAATTCCTAAATTTTTATTGACATAAGCAAAAATCTATTCACGATTCAGCAACTAAGAAGGAAAATTCCAAAAACTTGTGGGGCCTTCGGTCCCAGCTTGGCAAGATGGAAATTAATTTCTCCACCAAACTATTACCCCTAAATTTCTGGGGCCCGCCCCCCCCCTCAACTTCACTAACCTTCCGCCACCCCTGTTTTGTTAGATGTTTTTATCATTTATCTAATCCTGATATCCTTGTGAAGGGCTAGAACCATGCAGCATCCCTTTTAATGCATTTGGCCTAACTGTGAGGGGATTGGTATGTGGGCTCATCCTGAACTGCAAACACCTCCAATGCAGCCTATCAGCAGCTATCTCTGTTATCTATATATGGCAGGGGTCCTGTTCTAATATGGGTCAGTGCAGGCACAGTCCAGTGAGGACCATTCTACCTGTTAGTATTGAGATAGGAGTACCATAGTTTGAGTTCTACACCATCTCCCACTCCACTCCTGGACACAATAACTACCATTAAGGATGCGGCTTCACACTGGACTTATTGCATTTACTGCCCTTTTAGGGCTTGTTGCAGGTTGGTGGGACACTTTATAATTATGTTTATGAGATTTCCGGTTGTACAGGCTATCTTTTTATATGTGTGATAGGGGATAATTTGTGGGACAAGGATCATATAGAACCTTATCGCTTATAGTTTATTGCCTACAAAGAGCCATTTCTTGGGGGTAGGGGGTACCAGATAGATATGAATGATGCTCCCTAGGATATTACTGTAGGGGTAAGTTGATGTTAATGAGTTTCCATAATGATCACATTAGCCCTTCACTCACCAATGGATTAGTCAATTTTTCTCACTATTACAGTGCCAAAACCAACCCAAAAGGTTATGTAAATTGATTGGATCATATATATATATATATATATATATATATATATATATATATATATATATATATATATATATATATATATATATACTTCCCCCTTCTTATGATTATGCTATTTCTAGTAGTTTATCATAGAAACTATAACAGTACTATGATATATATGCCCTTATCAACCCACGCTTGGCAAGGCCATAACCTAGACTTAGATTAAGTACAAAGGTCCTGTTCCCTCTCCATGATACTGGAGTATATTGAAACTGATTTGTTTTAAATACTTTTGATGATCAAGTGAATTAAGGAGGGGGGATTGGGGAGAGACGAGGAGAGTGAGTTGACAGAGAGAGACAGACAGAGACAGACAGAGACAGAGACAGACAGACAGAAACAGATAGACAGAGACAGATATCCATAGAGATAGAGGGAGAGACAGAGAGAGGGAGATAGAGACAGAGGGAAACAGACATATGCGAAGGGTCAGGCACAGAAGATAGACAGGAACAGAGGCAGACAGAGATACATGAGACAAATGGAGGACTGGCTTAAAGAAGGGGGGAGGGCTTATGACAATGATTAAACCTTCCTGAATGAAAAATTGTAAGCCGGTAGAATTTACTGTGACAATGTATGTACCATTTCTTTAGACAGAAGATCTAGAGTTTCAGAATGATATGCTATTAATATGCAACCAGATAAAGCATTTGGAGATGTCACTTTTGAAGCTTTGAACACAAGAAGTATTGTGGATTTAGTAAAATAACCCAATGGTCTCAAAGTACTAAGTTCCTTCCCCCGTTTGCACAAAATTCCCTATAGTTGATCAATGAAGTAACTACATGATATTCTATATATGCAGTTCCTGTAGTAAACCAAATTGTTTATTCACCATTTTATGTGTCCTTTAAACTATACCATGCATACAACCTAAGTGAATGTATCTCCTTATGTACATACACACTCTGTGGGGTTTACTTAATGTTTGACCTTGTCTCATTTTATCTCAGAGGAGTGTAGTGTCCACAAAGTCCATTTCCTTCTAGATACATATGGTGCACTATATCTCCTTTATAAGTAGGACAGTAATACATCATGATCAATGATATGTATGGCTATCACTCACTATAGTTGTGTTCATGTACTCTATGGGACTCCATGAAAGCCATACAGCCCGTGAAACCTAATTTATGCATAACTACTATTTTTCTTCTTCCTTCTTTGTGGTTAGTTTAATTTATGCATAACTACTATTTTTCTTCTTCCTTCTTTGTGGTTAGGGCATTCATTTGCCTGGAAAATATGAGGGATTTTCTCCTAAAGATTTTCTCACACCAATCCATTGGTAATAGTATTGTAGATACTATTCATTCAACTTCTCCTCATGAAAAAAAAAAACATTGATATTATTTTCCTATGACAATAATTGTGGCCCAATGCTAAAATAAGCTTTAGACCAATTTTTGATAAGGAATCCAGTGGTATGCTTAAAATCATCTCCACTGAAAATGTTCCATTTTTGGAATGTTGGTTGCTATGGAAACATAGAAAATTGGTAGATGAGGCAATTTCTAGTTGTCATGGGAACCATTCCCCTATTCAAATTGGAAATTTTTGCCACAAACTTTTTCTTACATTTCTCTAGGAACCCAGAACCGAATACAGAGCTCAAAAATCCCCTCTAGAACCAATTTTATGACAAAAATATCACATTTCTTTGGTTATTTTTCCACAAAACTATATTTTTTGCATTATTAGTGTTTATGATAGGATGTAATGCATTAAGAGCTTATTTTCCATTTTCAGTTGTACATACCAACCTATGTTTGACAAGCAATTGCAGCAAAACTACTGGGGATATTTTAGCTTAAGATATCTCATTTTTAAGCCCATGACTTAGACCTTAAAAAGCCATTTCCCCCAGGAGGCATTTTTCCCCTCAACTGGCCACAATTGTTCATCTTAAAGGATATGACATTTTTCAAAAATAGTTTCACTGTTTTTAATGTCCCAGTCTCTTATTATCTGATTATATAGAGCAGTCCTGACTGTCCACACGCACCTCCTCCTCTTGCAATTACTTTAGGAAATCAGAGGATTTTTGAGGTGAAGATGTTATGCTATAGATCGTGGTGGGCAATTCCGAAGTGGTCATTTTTGGACCATAATATCGTGAAAAATATCTGAACCACAGAGAAACAGTTCTCGACCCCATTACTAATCGCCTAGCTGACACATAATTCCCTTGAAAATGGATGAGAAATAATTAAGATAGTATCAAATTTTCATAGTGCAAAGATCACACAATATACATGTTGTGTATGTACCTTTTTACCTTTGTATTATAGTTGATTACAATGAAACCCCAAGGTTATGATACCAAAAACTAGTCTTAGACATTACTCAAATCCCATTGAGTCACAAATTGCTTATTTTTAGTGGTTCAGATTTTTACTGCTATATAAAAAAGGATAAACATTACCCTTGCATTATCAAATGTGATGACATTGGGTCTCATAATGATGACCTAGGGTTGTAGATGTTGATGTTCAGTTGTTGGGCTGGTGAATTATAGGTTGTCAGCACTGACTACTCTTTGGTGCTCCAATCGGGGTTAAGTGTATCAGAAGAACTATAAAAAGTTTGTTTTTTTTTCAGGTCAGGAACAGCAACAGGCAACTCTACCTCCCGACCAATCTATTGTTTCAAGATGGCCAGTAGATATGGCTCTCCAGGTTGGCCAAGAAGGGCGGATGAATTTCACCCTTAAGGATGGAGTACAGTTCACCCTATTGGATTTGAAAGCAAATGTACGTATGAAAATTCACAGTAATTCACATGTTCAAATGCCTCTGTCATTTTCTATCATAATTGGACTATCCTCAGAAGATTTTCTCCCTCGGGCATTTTTCATATCCCAGGCAATAACTATTTCTCCAGCTGGGGGTTTTAGTACAAGGTTTTTGACAATGGCGGGCAAAGAGTGGGTTAAAATTTGGAAATATTAATAGGCAAACGATAGACTTGGAATATTTTTCACATGTATGCTATATATCTATTTCTCGACCCTGGTAGAAGGGGCATATCTAAATACATGTGTAACATTGAGGCTACATATACCAAAGGATATTTGTCTAAAGAAAAGTTTAGGTTTTGCACAAAACCGTTTAGGCGACAATGCATTAAAGCTACAAAGATCTCTGGACTAAGACCTTTAGCTACTAATACTTCTGCACACCACCAGACCAACTGGATCGACTCCTACTACCATGGGATCCACCCCAATTATGTACAGACACAGATGTACCTGTATTTCCCATCATATGCAATTAGCATCCCCCTTCCCGTATGCTATGGGTCGTCCTGAACAAAACCAGGTCAGGCAAGAAATTGCCAAACTTGTTTCCAAGGAAGTAGTAACTGAGGTAAACCCAGTAGAGGGGAAATTCGTCTCTAACGTTTTTCTTAGTCCAAAACCTAACAGGAATTTCAGGCTAAAACTTAACCTTTCAAAAATGAATGAACGTTTAGAATACACTCACTTCAGTCTCCTTTACACACTTCGTAACCTTAAAGCTATGGGACTTTTCATCAGTGTTTAGTCCACAGGCAGCTGATTTCATCTTTGTATACACAAACAAAACCACCGATTGACGGCCGACAGACGGCCGTCAATCACTGATGAATGGCGTAGGGACAGTATCCTTAGCCCTCCCCGACTTTCTAGTTCTATTAGAGCTTGGAATATGATTATTTAATTGGTTCACAATTAATCCAAAATCTTTTTAATTCCACTATCACTGCACACAGGCAGCCACCGGGCAGCCGCCATTGCTGAGTGTGACCTCATGACCTAGGTGGACCTGAAAACGAGGCTTGCTGAAATCAGCTGCCAGTAGCTGCAGCCTGATTGAAAGGTCCAAATTCCATCACTGGTGTGAGCTAGAGGCACGTGATAGCTGTCCAGAGGGCCACACTTCAAAATGACCAGCCTCCTAACAGCAGTAGAAATTATGAGGCCGGGCTGATGGATGATCTCCATTGATCTAAAGGATCAATGGAGGTCATCCAGCACTGTACTGGTAGAAAAGGAATACATGCAATTTCTTAGATTCTCATGGGAATGGAAACTATAAACTTGTGGGGATGCCAAATGGCTTAGCTTGTATCACACAGGTAGCACTACCCCTATGTAGCCCAAAGGCTTCACACACAACCTGGCCGGATGTTTCAATATTTTCAACTGCTATGATTTTATGAAACTCATGACAATAATTTGATAAAGTGTATAAACACATTTGAGATATACGCATACATAGGCCTACCCATAGAAAGGGACAAAGACTTCTGACTCTATGAGGGCTATTCTCCAGCACCCAATTTGGTCACTCTATCGACCGACAACCCTTCGCACCACTCCTTTCAGCCAATGTGGCTGCTGACTTTATTCATGGATGTTATTTCGTTTCTCTGCTTTATTGCAGAAATCAGTTTTATAGCATGGTCTTTGCTGGCCGCCGACAGAACGATCTGTTATGGGTCTATCAGCAAATAGAGCCACCATATATATAGGGTGGTGAAAAATGTCCCTAATTGTTGCCAAAAGAGATTCCTTAGTTTCCAACCATTCCATCCCTTTTCTTTGTACATGTACCATAAAAGGAGTGTGTAATAGAGGTAATATTTATAGGTTTAGCTTCAAGATGGGAACAATGGACGGTATGACAATTATTGCTAAATACTGTCGACCTAGTCAATTAAGATAGATTCAATAATATTATTGTTTTCATCTACAGTTTATTGGATCTTCCTCCCTAGCCTCTATTTACCAAGCAACAGCACAAAGTGCAATCGTGCAAAAGGAATATGAGAATATTGTTGAAAAGGTAGAAGGCTCACCACATGACCTCAGGATAAAGAGCATGACCTGGGTCAGTGCCGGCACATACATAGCATCCGTCACTCATACAGATCTGAAATTGGAGTCCAAACAATTTGACATTGTTGCTGTGGGTAAGTTTATGTTCTATTGCCTTGAGCAGGTATTCCATTGAGTAATTGCCACACACTCATCCAACAGCAGCAGCTATGAGGGGGCGGGGACATGAGCCTCTCCTTTCGGATGCAAAAGTTCTAAACCTTCAACGTTAGTCTAAGATGGGGGGACACGCACCCCCTTCTCATCTACAGCACGCACTCCCTCTCATCTAAAGCACATCCCCTCCCTCTTCCAAAGTCTGGAGCCACAACTGTCCTGGGCCAAAAGTAGTGCAAAGTATGTGCATTTGGTGTGATGATAGAATCAGTCATGGTGTACTTTAATTGATTGAAATCTGGATGTACAACAGTTGCATCCATTGTGGGACACCCATACTAGGACGATATGATCAACCTCTTGTGTTTCAGATGGGGCGAACTGTGCACTGAGTAAGGAAGAGGATGTAAAGGAAGGAGACCTCATTAACATGGACTGTTCAGTACAATACACAGGGTCCAAGATACCTCAGATGAAGTGGACAGATGACAAGGGAAGTGATGTATCAGGCTTTGTTGTACCAATTCCTGATGGTGGTGATGAGTAAGTATCAATTCTATTTGGTCTCATTCAAAAGGGTCCTCTTATCCAAACCTCTTGGACTTCCCATGCAGTGACCCCAGAGGGCCTGGATGCTGAGTCTCTGCATCCAGTTGAATTTTTTTCACCAAAACCCCTTCAACTTAGTATTTCACTGCAAGGGAATGGTTTAACGATCCTGGGCTTTATTTCAATATATCATATAACTGAAGATCTGAGAAATCACTGTTGATCAGGTGACCTCACTGGGGGGAGTGCCTGCTGTCATAAGATAAGCTTCTCAAAGATTGGGACGTATGTCATCATCACATAGGATTTGGTAGAAGGTGAATATGATCAGCACAGAACTGATATTAGTCAATTTCTTGACGATTTGAGGCCTATGCTGAGGACAGGGATATTGAAGAAGCCCATTAATAATATGTCAACATCAATCCATGTATGGGGAATAAACTATAGTTTAAACTTGTTATTTATTTCAGTAAGGATAAAACCACACCCTCCCCTACTGCACCTAAGACGGTGACTTACCGTGCAAACATTACAGCGAGCAGGTCACATGACCGGCGTGAATTCAGTTGTAGCTTATTCTTTGAGGACCCCATCACCTACAAGGACAACTGCAACAAGTCTTTTGGTGTTCAGTGTAAGTGAGAACACTTGATAGCTACCTAAGTCTAAACCTGAAACCAACAGAATGAAAATTGTGGTCAGTAGATGACATATAAGACAAATCCCAGTGTTTACTTGAAAAAGAAATGATCAAAATAAAATGTGTGCCCTTTGGGAAAAGAACAACTGTAAATCACCTGATGAACTCCATGTAGGAAGAAAAAAGATCCTACTTATTCTCCAATTTCTAGATTCATATAGCCATGTGCTAACTGATACCAATTCAGATTCTGCTGATTTTTAATGCATACATGGTCATAATAGACCTATACCAAGAAATTTAAGGAATACATGTATGTATTTTTCCTTATAGTTGCTGTCTCAACCATGAGGTTCATCCCAGACCAGACTGCTAAGGTTGGTCAGTACAAGGTGGGGGACACCATCAACTGTACAGCCATTGGCAACCCTGACCCAACGTAAGTCTGAAATCT
Source organism: Acholoe squamosa (assembly GCA_949317995.1). Lineage (NCBI taxonomy): Eukaryota > Metazoa > Annelida > Polychaeta > Phyllodocida > Polynoidae > Acholoe > Acholoe squamosa. The sequence continues at coordinate 30,904,955 of OX439052.1, read as the reverse complement.
TCTTTAAGATTTTGGTGTCTATCATCCTTTTATTTCTTCTCTTCATTCCTTTTTTCTGGTTATTTCTACCTTTGTTAATGATGAAGTGCCGCACTATTGTGGTTATTTGCAGAATCATGCTATGTATCATGAAGTTATTTATTTTTACTTTACAGTTTCCGCTGGAGGGGAAACACAGTGAACGGTCCCCAACTTCAGGACGGTGCCACATTGCTGATGAGGGGTGACATGGTCGGTGGTATTAATAACTTTAGCTGTATAGCAAGGAACAAGGTGGAACAGGAAGTGGAGATACAAAGAAATATCTCCTTCACTGTCACTCATCTCCCTTCATGTAAGTATCAGGGACATGTCATTTACAGTCAGATTGGTCAATGGGGATTGGTTGGCTAGCGACGTGCCTCTGTGTTGGGGACATCATACAGGCAGGCCATGTCTAAGAAATTACCAGTCAATCATCCCGTTTTAATCCTTACTCACAAGGGGGCACACTAGCAGCCCAATGGTCAACCTGTCTCTCCTATACAGATGTTTGAAGAAATATACCAACCAGCAATTTGCATTGCTCGTAACTCGAAAAGAAATAAAACAATAACCTTGAGCAAGTCTAGCTTGTGGTCTGACATCAGCACTCCCTCACCAAGTTATTGGCACCACCAAGCCACTATTCGCATAACTCCCACCAAAACTGCACTATTTGCACCACATTTCCCAAAAAGGCGGGAAAACTGATACTTGGATCAACATCATATACCTTTACTATTGGAGGCAAAAAGCGTATTATGGCTGCCAACCAACTGAGTCTGTACAATATTGACAATTTCTCAAAATTTACAAAACTTTGTAATGAAATAGCTTTTCCTGCAAGACCCCTACATCTCCTCCTTTAATGGCACTACAAATTCATTAAGTAATTCTGCCTCTTATATACAAAATTTCCATCCTTTTTGAAACTTATTCGCACCACCAAAATGACTAAAAGAGCAGGGCCCCAGGGTGTCTCCTTATAACTAGCTTTTCGAGTTAAAAATACTCAGTGGAGTTCAAGAGTACTTCTCCCCAGGATCTGGGAAAATGTTATCAGACATGGCCTGCAGGTATCATACCCTCAAATACCTACAAGGGACCAGCATAGGGGATTGGTTGATGTTTACACATTATCTATTTTCAAGAATTTCTTTAAAAGTTTGAGTAGAATTGTTTCATCACAGACATTGTTAATTTCAAGATAATGAAAAGGGGCTTGTGGTTCCAATATCTATAAAAAATAGGGTTTATTGAATCCGAACAAGGGGCAAAATGTTATCAAATTTGATGGGATGTGGGGTTTGTGGAATATTCAAAATAGGTCACATTGTCATAAACAATAAGAAAATATGGGTTTTATTGAATACCTTAGGCATAATGTCCTCAAGATGAAGAAATCATATTATGGGGTTTGTTAGATATCCAACATGACGTGGCCTACATGTAGGGTGCCAGATAGCAAGATAAAGGAAACAGGAGTTTGTAAAATATTAGGGAGTGGTCACTATTTATCAACAGGGGGGTCGGTGGATTTAAGGGGGGCGTAAGATTTTCAGACCCCCTCCTGAGGGGGAGGCATAAAAAATTTCAGTCCCTCTTTTTAGCAAGAAAGCCTGCACGCCACTAAAAATCAAAGAGGGGCGTGAAAATTCCTCACTCCTCCAGCGGGATGAGGGGAGGCACACAAGATTTTGACCGCTGCAGAGGGGGGGGGGGTCATAAAAAATTGTTGCGCATCTGCGAGAACCCCACTCCCCCCCCCCCCGTTGATAAATAATGACCAATTCGATAGCAATTAACTCATAACACAATGCCATCAGGATCACTGACATTAGGTCCACCCTGCTATATCTAGAGGGTTAACAGAATAGCATTTTCCTTACTGTCATTCCTCTCTGTTCACCTTTACAGCTGGAGGAAGCCAGGCACTGATTACAGTGGGGCTCCTGTGGGGCGTCACCTTCATCCTCATGTGGCTCATCAAACTCTTCTAGACCACAACCTATATTATAAGACAACTCTCAGATGTCTTAACCAACAAAAATACCTTTGTACTTTAGGGACACGTTATTAGATTAGTATTTGAAGAGTTTGATTCCAAAGCGCAATAAATCCATTCCAGATTTTCATCACATACCCATTTTTGTATTGCTCCCCTGAAGTTACTTTTCGTGCTATCATGATGACATTTTTACTAAATAAAATCTGGGCACCCAAAAATTATATTTTTCAAAGAAAATAGTTTTTGTATTACACTCAAGTATCTCTGATCTGTAGGCTTGTGAAATATTGGCCTCTTTTTTCAAAATGGCGTTTATTGCGTTTTGGAACCAAACTCTTAATTTCTCTGAGCTAAAGGGGGAGTTCAAGTGCAACCCCTGAAGGCTGATATTCTTAGTCTATAGTAGCGAAAATCAAATGCTTTTGATAAGAATGGCAGTGCTTGTCTGTCTGTCATATGACTATACCTTCACAGAAAGTTAAGTGGATCAACCTTAGTGGAATAAAAGTATTCACAGTGTTAGACTTCATCTATAGTAATCTTCTACAAAGCCTGCCATTCAACCCTTATTTAAAGGCTATATTTGTATAAATGGTAGCGGTACAGCCAATTTAATTCTCTTATATATAATTGCAAGGCCAAGGACAAAGAGACATTTCCACAAGGTAGCATAATGAGAGTATTACATTGAAGTAAGAATATGCAAATGCTTTCATTGCAACTACATATGTACAACTGTCACAATTAAAGTCACATCTCTGCAAGGTTAAAAGTCATTAGTTAGAGAGTGAATACCCATAAATGCTATCCTATCCTCATAGCTATAATATGTTATCAATCACAGCCTTTTGACCAGAAGGGTTATGTACGCGTATTACACGAGAGTGTGTAACTACGATCATAACAAGGAGATGTAATTAGTAATATCCATATCTTTAGTACCAGAACTATAGAGTCGAAATGAGTGTACATACCACGATAGTTTAAAGTTTTACTGAAGTTAGCATCATCAAATATCATAAGGTAGTCTTAGAGAATTTCATTGTTAACATTACCCATGCAATTGCACAGGACATATCCCAGTGAGAAATTCGATATACATGCATGATTGTGAAAACCATCATACTCAATAAATTCTATCAATATTATAGATTTCCCCATGGTGATTTTGATAGGCCATGGTGATTTTGATATGCCTTCCATTTCCACAATATCAAAATAAAGCTTATGTTTAAGTAAATACATTTTGTTAAACAGAAGTTACATTTTTGTTGGACTTGTAAAAAGAGATTTTCAACATGTAAATAAAGCTCATTGAGTTAGTAGTCGCCGCTGACTCTTTTCTGATTTTCACCATTGATCTATGCACGATTCTGTATTATCCCCCTTGTATATTTTCTAAATCTCTAATATTGAAGTAGGCCCTATCCTAGTACTATATAAAAGAAATGAGAACACTGTATTACAATGGTTGTAAGCCGACACCACAAAGGATTTTCGGAAAAAGTTGATACAAATTCAATATATTTTTATCCCGTCTATAAGATGCATGTGGTCCCCTATCTGCGAGGTATGGTGAACCGTTGGATACTCTGTCAATTCTGGGACAACAGCAGCCAATTCTGGGACAACAGCAGCTAATTCTGGGACAACAGCAGATATACCTTACCATCTGTGTGTTGTGCAGTACTAGAACAATTGGTTGGCTACCTGCCTGTATATTAAAAGACATGTATACAGGCAGGCCGTGCCTAAGAAAGTCAATCACACTTCCTCACAAGGGGACACCCTTTCACCCCAAAGGTACACATGTGTCAGATGTTTTGATATATAGACTGTCATCGGAGATCTAAAACTGCCATCTAGTGGAGTTTAAGTGAACATTTCCCCAGAATCTGGAGAAAAGGCCATCAGGCAAGGCCTGCAGGTATATGCCCACATTACTGCAGGATAGGCATGTACTAGAACATAGACATACAATGTAATGCCAGGTTACTCATCATCTTCCAAAATAAATGGCCCAACTGATTAGGCCTAAAAAAAAGTTGTGTGCAGGTATCCCGACCTACCCTAATTTTTTGGCCCTACCCTAGTTTTTTTTAAAGTTTTCTTTTAGAAATTCTTGGTAAATCTAACCCAAAATTGAAGAAAAATGTAAAAGAATTTCAATATATAGGCATGTTTGGTATAAAATTAAAGCCCACGGCCTCACGAATGTTACTAACATAAAATAACCATCATTTTTAAAGTTGTTATTTTTTTATTTTGGTCAATAAAAAATGATTTGGTTAATATGTTTTTGAGTTTTCGGGATCCAGGAACTTTTAAAAAAAAAATCTAAAAATAAAAAAAAAAATCCGACCTACCTACCCTAATTTTTTTGAGCATGTTACCTGAACACAAGAATTTTTTTAGGCCTTGGAGATTTTATTAGTCCATACACCTTCAAAGTTTAGAGTATTTTCTTTTCAAAACACCTGTGGCCATCTATTGTTAAAACAATGATGTATTTTTTTTTCTACCATGCCTTAGTACTGCACATACTAATACATTTGTAGTAGCAAATTAGTGAAGAATGAAACACAATATCTTCAAGTCTTTGATCAATTTTCGTCCTTTATTCTGATATAAAATATGCATAAATATATCTTCCTTCAACCATCTTTTGAAATTCAGTAGCTGTGTGCCGTTGAGGAAAACCATATATCTCACTCCACACGCACCGAAGGTCTCTTATGCTAACTATATGTCTTACATCTATAAATGCCAAAAAAAAAGGATAATATCCTGGAATAATATAACATTAATAAAACATCTTTCAATCTCTTAACATCTAGCTCAATAAATATGTATGTTCAACAATAAACAAATCATCAATTGGTACAACCATTTAACTACAATGCCTTAGGTTTATTTTCAGAGGTTTTTGGCTAGTCCATCTGACTGTACAGTGTCATTTACTAGCTACATGTACATCAACTGGGCACTAACCCTCATTTGTCTGTCCTCGGTGTGGTCGTGTAATGATACTCCAAACTATCTTTGTCAATTTGTAATGGGCCAAGGGCATTAAAATAAGAAGAGACAATGAAAAGACATTTTCTGCATGGTTCTGTAGTACAACGTCCAAAAGAGATACATGTGTATAACTATTCATGAAATAAAATACCATAGATAAACAGTATTATACCAGACATTGAAAAGAAAGCATAGCTATAACCTCCAAGTACATACTCATGTTTTAACCATCTGTTAAGTACATTCACCCATCCCATATGGGCTTGTATAACTGTAAGCACCCAGGCGGTTATGGCTTTCAAAGCCAATATACCTCACTTATTCTGAGACCCTTTGAATTGTATGGGCCATTACGGTATGTTGGCAAGGACACACATTATCTCAGTGAAGAATGATAACTCCAGGAACAAAGTGACATAACAATAACGCCTAGACTACATTATTTTGGCTACAAGAAAATCGTCCAGTACCTTAATATTTTCTCTCATTTATTGGTATGACTTGAATGAATTTATACCTACTCAGTTACCTATTATCTGTGTCATCAGCAATAAATCTAGGGATGTTATCATCCTCGCCCACCAATCATCAAAACTGATTCAAGTAATGCATACAAGGCCTAATTGGTTACTGTCAATGAAGTTAAACTCATTCCCTAACGGTATTAAATACATGGAAACAGTCATATGACAACTGTGAGAGAGGGGAAGAACACGAAAAGAATACAGGAAAAATCCTCAAAAAGTAATGAAAAAATTCTTTAGAATATGAAAAAAATGAGACAAAGTTTTCAAAATCACAAAAAAAAAAGAAGTTTTTTTGTCCCTGTTTTGCTAGGGTCGGTCGGGTTACTGGAAACACACTTTTTTTTATTTGGCCTCATCTCTGTGCAGAGAGCCGCCCCTAGCTTGGTCTTCATAAATAGTTATTATTCCTGGTAATACTCTGAATATATAAATGCATATAGCAATCATTCCTGACCCGTCTTTAAAAATGCCTCTACATTATGGCTTCTTCCCCACAACATCATAGAATACAACTAGTATTGTGTCCATAAACTAAACCCTTTTGTATTGACACAATCTCTACATAAGAGTTTCACATTTCGCTTCTACAAAACATTAATTGTAAATGCAATACAACACTTGGATACCCATGACACAACAAAGCCTTCAACAACTTTTAATCGATCCCAAAAAGGGTGTTAAATATTATACAAACCAAGTTTGTAACATGACTATGCAATGAACTTGGAGGACTATTTTGGAAACTATCAAATGTATTTTTGAATATGTGCTTAGAAGTTCACATATACTGTATCTAAGGTATGGCTTGTCATCAAGTCAGAAATAAGGAGGAACGTGTGGTCAGTGTAGACTGATTTTTTTGAAAATTCAATACTTTGAACATAAGTTGTCATATAAAGCCTAATTCATATCTTTAACAGTTCAAATTCAACCACATGATTATCTAATACAAAATATAGTTTGACAATACTCATAGGTTGACATGTACATATTAATGGTTTAGACATATTAATCTGTAGCTATTGTCAAACCCCACTCATGAGCCAACCTCAGTTATAAGCCAGAGTAGATTTAGGAAATGTTATAAACCAATTTTGGGCCTGATTTACACTATCTTTCCATTTGTCTATTGTTATAAAATCCCAGTTTTACACTGGGGGTAGACTCAGGCAAATAGCCGATTTAGACCCAATAACAGCTTATGAAAGGTTTTCTTTTGGTATGTTGCAAATCTAAAGTTGAAACCCAAATATCACCCTTATGATCTTTAAAGTGCATGGAAATGTTTTTCTATTGACTTCCAGAAGGTTCATATCACCTACTATTGTGAGGAAAAGTTGTTAAATCAGACATCATCATTGAATAATATCTAAAACCATATATAAATATAGCAACTTGGAATGTCTTTTTTTTCAGATTGTGATCTACCAGAAAATATGCAAATACGTTCTAGAGTACAAGATGTGGAAACATACCCTTTCATATTTCTGGTAAATCAAATAATAAAAGTTTAGATCAAGACTGAAAAGTAAATACGATACCATAATAGATCAAATGTAGTGCAACAATAACGTATTCTTAACAACTGAAATCAACGGAAGAAATAACAAGCAATAAAAACCCAGACAACCTGCAACAAATCCTACATCTAAAATATTTTCAGCTTTTCTTGATATCATTGGATCTAATATTTCTTAATATGGGAATCAATTGCAAAGGACAATATCTTATAGTTATGAACAAAATGTTATCCATCTTTTTTATAGCATAGTTATGCATCTAAAATTCGTATAGCACCTTCCGAGTATATGGAGAAAGTTTGGCTTAAAGGGAAAGGTAGCTAGAGGGAAACTACCATCCCTTGACAGATATTGACAGGCAGAAGGTGAATGATGAAAGAGTATGAGATGCTTTCTTCAATGTCTACCATCAATGAGATTGTCATGGTCATAATGTACCGCACAGTTTTATATTTCTCCTCTAAAATTTCAACCATCATACAACCTGTAATCATGGTGATGAATTATGGGAAATCTCTTCATGTTTCATGTATTCAAGTCTGAGATTTTCATTATGAGTAATATGTAACACTAAGAACTTTTGAGTAACAAAACATAGGTCAGTCGATATCTCATACTGTACTCTTTAAATCAATCAACTCTTCACACTCATTATAAAGCTCTATTTTCTTATCAATGCGAAGGAAACAGCAAATCATGATCACTCTAACAGTTTGAATCACAACGGTTATCAACAAACATACATTACTTCCTAGAAGTACACATATAATTTACAAATATTACAAGTATATACAACAGTGTTTGGCTCTTTGTTTGTGCAATACACTTTAGTTAATGAACATTTTCAAAATGAACATATAGGTCTTTGATATCACTGAAGGATTCACTACATGAAGGGCAATGTATCTTTGTGTGGGTCAGAAGATGTTCGAGATACAGCGTCTTATTTTGGTAGCTGCTGAAGCACAGTGAGCAAAGGATTTCCTTTAGTGGTTTCTCATCTCTTTCAACTGGTTGGTTTGAGGTAGGTTTTTCACTGATACAAGCACCTTGTGTGATAGGACTCTCATTGTCTGTGTTATTGGTGGAGCATGGTTTACTTATACTAAAGCCTATCACCAGGTTTTCTTCTGTTGTAAATGGTGCAGAAACATTGGTGGCTGTGCAAGTACTGGAATCATTCTCATCTGAGCTCTTTGTTGGAAAACTATCAGAACTTGTGTAAGTGTCTGTAGTCTGGGGTGGCATAAAAGTAGAGCTTGATCTAGCATTACTTGATTCTATTGAGGCTTCTGGTACAGCACCACTAGAAATCATCAGTCTATCATTTTCAGCAGAGCATACCTTTTTAACAATGCCCTCTGAAGGTGAGGGCAGAGGGCATTTTCATTCCCTCAGGAAAAGTTTGACTTTCATCATGTGTAGGCATGAATTCAGGTGTGGCATTATCTTCTGCACTCAACTGGGAAAGTCTTGCAGTCTTCTCACTGGACACATCTTTTAAGGAAGCTGTTACCTTATCTGGTGTGTCATCCTTTGGTGACAGGGCAATGTCTTCAACAATACCAGCAGTGCTTACTGTTATTTCATCACTGTGGCTGTCACAAGAAGTTACTAGATTGTCTATACATGCTGTGGGATATATTAAGCTAATTGATCTCTCTGCATTTGATGATTCCTTCACACTTTCTACATTTGAATTCTCATTCGTTTTCTGATGTGATGAAGACATTAAATCATTATTAGAATCAGCACCTTCCCCAACATGCTCTGTATTTTCTGCTGTAATATGTGCTTCCAATGATTTTGCTGTGATAGTGTTCGGCCCAGTGTCATCTGAAATTTTACTCTTCTTGCTTTCATTATTGGATATATTTCCAGTATGGGCTGCTACTGTCTCTCCCTGATCATTATCAATAGTCTCAGATTTTGAGCTTAGGAATGTATCAATACTAGGATCTTGATTCCCTTCAGACAGTTCCACAGACTTTGCAACTGAGGCTTTGGCTTCCATAGCATTCTCATAAGGTGACTTTGTATCCTCCCTTGGACTTTCTTGGTCTTTGACATCATTCTTTGCACTGGTATTCTCAGATAATACATATAGTTCCTCACTAATTTGACTATCTGCGGTGACAATTTCAGCAGATCCTGAATATTTTGATGCATTTTTATCAGATTCAATCAAAGCATTGGTACCATCTGCATCACTTGCTGTCAACCAGGGTCTGACAATTGATGGTACCTGTTGTCCAGTGCTGGCTTTCTGTGTCTTACTGCATGCAATTTCTTCACTGGGTATAACTTCAACTGATTCTACAGATAGGGATACAGATTTCATAGCCAACCTCTCACCAATGGCAGTAATGTTTGGTGACGAAGTATCTTTCTCTTGAGAGGAGCATACAGCTTGTTCTGTTAGGATTCCTAACTGTTCTACTTTTGTAGCTGCACTATCATCTTTGGTCAAATTTGTTTTTATGTGATCATCTGAAGATACTGGTTCAGAAATATCCTGGGTAGCAGCTTCTTTTGAGGACAATTCCTTGGGGTCCTTTTCGGAATTTGCTTCATGTCTGACACTGTTATCTTGCTGAGCACCTTCTGGATCTTTTTGGAGGCATTCAGCCTCTTTTTCTTCAATAGTTTCTTTTGTTTCACTATCTGTGGATAAAGGCTTGGATGATGGCTGCTCGAAGCTTGGAGATGGCGAGCCATCAGGACTCAGGGCAATGGGTTCATATAGTACACTATCATCAATAAAATCGTCATCATAATCTCCATCACTCGCACCAAGGTCCAAATCAGAAAAACCATCAGCTTCATCATCTGACTTATTTTCAGTAATGTTTGAGATGAGAGATTCTCCACCTACATCTTTGTTACTCAGAATTCCCTTAATGGGGTCTTGGTCAACTTCTCCTTGTGCAGCCTGGTCACTTCTGGTTTCACTCTGATTAATTAGCTCAGTTGAACTGGACTTTGTCCCTGAAATTTGATCCTGCACATCAGCAGCATTATCCTTGCTTGAATTCAATTTTGAAGAATCAGACTCTTGACGTGCAGGTTCCTCTGTATTGTTCCCTTGGTTAATCTCATCCACTTTAGCTACAGTATTGGTGGCAGAACTAGTATCAGGTACTGCAGATTCCTTTCTTGGTTCAAGCTGTTTTGAATATACAGCCTCAATTGTTAATGAAACTACATTATGTATGATATTGTTCGCTTCATTAACTTTCTTACTTTCCCTCTCAGACTGTGCAGAAGGAATAGCCATCTGGCAATTGCCACTATCTTCTGATAAATCAATGCCTTTCATGGTGTTTATGTTGGGTTCTTGTGAGTTTGTACCTGCAAAGCCATCTGTGATGTTTCCAGCTACATTGTTGTCACTGACATTCTTCGCGCTTTGTTCTAATGTCTGCTTTAATTCATTTCCCTGAGACATCTTTGCTGGATCGCCTTCCTTCAGAATTTGCATGATCAAATTTCTTCCAGAATCAGCACCCGGTAATTTTGATTCAATTGAGGCAACACTGGCTACTGGTTCCTTTTGTAGGCGTTCAATGCAGTTGAACATCTGAGATAATGCTGTATTCTTTGGAACTGTTTCACCATTTGGTGAGCTTTTTTCAAGAGTATGGGAGACTGACTTTTCATTGTCCTTTTTCCTCTCGGCAAGTATTACCGCCATTGATTGTTTCACCTTGGCAGACATATCTTGCAATTTTTCTTTTTTTAATTGCAGAAGTCTATCATGTGCTTGAGGATTTCTCTGTTCATTTAATTTTTCAGTCTTTACAGCAGTAAGTTTGTCACCCACTGGAGGCCGGTCATCAGTATCGGAGAACATTTCATCCTGCACAGATTCACATGTTAATGTTTCAGATGCTGTATCTTGGTCGTTCGAGGCAGTGTATTTGCTGATTTCATCTCGTTTCGCATGTTCAGACTTAATATGTCTCAGTAAATTTGTCCCTTCTTCCTGTGATTTGTCTGTATGCTGCAATCGATTTGGCTCTTGAGATGTTGACAACTTGCTTGTTTCATGGGCACTTGCAGTTATTGGGGGATCTTCAAGATATTCATCTCTTGGGCATATGGTTATTGGTGTTGGTTCCGCAAGCATATTTCGTAAGTTGTTGAATTCTTCTTTACTCCGTGCTTGTGATGCAGGTGAAGAGTTGGACACTTGGTTGTGTGGAGTGTGATAATGACTTTGGGAGAGTGGTGGTTCTGATGACATTGAATGTACATTACGCAGCGCTGGTAACTGCATCGTTGGTATTTTACTACGTGGTGATGGTGAACCTTTTGGATTGGACTGCTTGGAAGTTGGAGTTTTCTTATTCTTCTTTTCTTGGAAAAGGACACTTGAAAGAGCATCTGTTTGTTGTCTATGAGCTATAGCTTCTGCCGTGAAAGGATTTGAGCTCATATGCATGTGCGACAAACCTGGAGACGCATATGGTGGTGGTAAAGGATTATGGCCGAATGGCATTTGTTGTTGGTAACCTGATCCTGGAGGTAGATGACCTTGTTGCTGATGAAGCTCAAAATGCTGCATCAGCTTTTGAGGATCTACAAACTGCATGCCACAGAGTGGACATGAGAGTCCTCCTATTCCATGTGGGATTGGACTGTTGATTGAATGTGGTTGTGGCATACCTTGCATGTAGGGGTTTTTCTGATAAGGTTTGTCATGGAGGGGAACAATGTTCATTGCATGGTTATCAAGGTGGCGCTGCAAGTTGGCAGGTTTAATATAGGTGGCGCCACAGAGCTCACAGGGAAAGTACTGCATGATCCCCAGCCCCATAACCTGCATACGCAGAGATGAAGTGAATGGGTACACTTGCCCTGGGCAGTGATCTCCGAAGTGGACTTGCAGGTCTCCAGGTTCCTCAAACATATGTGCACACATTGAACATCTAAATGGCAATCTGTCATTTGAGCTAGGATTGGCATTAGTTTTCATTGCTTTGGCTGACCCTAAGGAATGTGGGCTGTCTGATGAAGACCTTTTCTTTGATTGATGTTGCTGTGCTGATGCTAGGGGAATTGCTGCTTCTGCTTGCCTGTTATTTGACCGAGCAACATTGTTTGGGCTTTGAGCTTTGACGCCATTTTGTTCCGTCCGCTTCACTGCAGCAAGGTATTCTTGTGGGTGCTTATTCTTTACATGCTTAGCCAGCATTTTGGGGGCTTTGTGCCTCACATGACAATATAAACATTCATAATAAAATGACTGTGGATGCTTTTTCATAATGAGTGACTGATCAATATTATCTTCAGGTATATCTGCAGCTGCAGTTGCAGTAGCATTGTGGAAATTTACATAATGCTGCCATTTGATGTGATAGTGCATTTTAGAGAGGAGAGAGGATTTGAAAGGGCAGATCTTACACCGGTGGCCTCCCGGAATATCCACAATGAGACTGATCTTCCCACTGTTCACCATATTTTCATAGGTGACAAGCTCAGCTTCTTCATGCCTATTTCCTTGATGCTCAAATACTTCACTCAAATAAGGGCTTTCCTTTTTGCAACAAAGAATACATCGATACAGTCCATTGTCAAGCTGTTCAATTGAACTGCGGAATGCTATAGCATTTGGCTCTGATGTCCACAAATCAGTCTTGTTTCCACCACTTTGTTTTTTATGTACACCTTGACTGTTTAGGTTTTGTAAGTTATTGTTTTTTGGAGGGTGATGATTGGATGTTTGATTTACATCAGTTCTGCCTGAGTGTTCTTTGGCATAGTGCCTATCAAGTTCTACTGACAAAGCAAAGAACACACCACACACTGGGCATTTGAATGGACTGACTTTCTGAGGTAGCTGTGGAAGAGAATGCACATCTGTTTTTGGAGGATGTACAGCTGCCTTGTGCTTCTGGAGATCAATCAAACAGCTAAATTTACTGGAACAGATTGGGCATACAAAGATCTGATTTTCAATGTGAAGTTCTTGGTGCTTTTTTAATGTGCTTTCATATCTGAATGACACTTTGCACACATCACACTTAAAAGGTTTTGCATCTGATGGTGGTTGAGGTCTGACTTCAACTGTGGACACATTATTAGGTTTTGATACCTTTTGGGGTCTAGGGGGTGGCTCTTGATGGTGATACTTTCGTACATGCTTTATCCTGTTACTCTTGTCAGAAAACCGCCTTGTGCAGAATTCACATTTATACGGTTTTTCACCAGTATGAACACGAATATGTTTATGAATATTGTAAAGAGTATGGTTTTCATATGGACATTTGACACATTTATACATAGAACTAGTCGCATCCCATTTTATATGTGCATCTCGGAATTCTTGGCTCACAGCGGTTGGATCGGAAGCATCGTCAAACTGGTTCGCAAGTGGCTCTTCAGACATATTAGAGTATGCCTTTGCCATTGCATCTGCATCATTAACAGCTCCATTGTGATCAAAATCATCAAAGTCTACCGAAGAAGATGACTGTCTTTGATAGTGACTCTTCATCCTATCATTGAATGGATCTGTTGTATAGTCTTCACTAGGCGGCTCAGTCTTAATATGAATGGACGGGTAAAGACTAGCGCTAGCAGATGATGTGGGTAGTATAGGTTGCTGTTCCCTATCATCAGATACACTGGCCTGGGGCGGCATGTTGGAATCCTGCATCCTCTTCTGTATACCAACCTGCTTGTCAGTCTCCACTATATGACTCCTGATGTGCTCAGTCAAACGAGCTGGATCATCAAAAGTCTCATTACACAGTGGACATTCAAATGGCTTTGGGTTTTTTGACAAAGTCACAGTGTCCTGCTCTCCATCTAAGCCTCCATTGGAATTATCTGAGTTGATCTCTGCTCCAGCTTTGCTTGTTTTTGGACCTTCGCTACTGTTGCCACCTTTCTCCCGATGTTCTTTCATATGCCTAAGGTAACTACTGTTATCTACATATGCTCTGTCACATAAGTGACACTTGTACGGTTTCTCGCCTGTGTGGGTGCGCGCATGAGCAAGCACACGGCTATGGGAGGAGTGGGTGTAATTACATGCAGTACAGATATAATCTTTACTTGGTAGCTGTTCAACTAAATCATCACTCTGACATTCTAGGTTTTGCCCATCAATACGCCTACGCTTCTCTAGCGGTCGACCAGTCAACCTTCTCTCTTGACTACTATCAGCCATCCTGGATGTTGAAGAATGTTGAGATAAATTACCAGGTGAGGTATTTTCTGTTGTGTTCCCCTTACTGGATACTCCACTGTCTGAGGTACTGGAATCAGCAGTGCTATATTTCCGCTGTTTATGTAACTTCATGTGGGCATTTGCTTCTTTGACAGTATGGAATGAAGCAGTACATTTTGAGCAGCCATACTCTCCCTCTGTTTCAACTGAATCCAGCTCAACCACATCATTACTGTTGAGAGCTCTGTCCATGTTTTGGCTATCAGTCCCTGGGCTCTTAGTTAAATCAGTGCCACTGAGACTTCCACTGGGATTCTGCTGTGTGTCATGGAATCCACTGTTGCCTTTTCTGAGTTTACCTGGTCTTGTACAGCGACGTATGTGTTTAATGCAGTTGCTCTTGTCAGCAAAGGCATGACCACAATACTCGCATGAATACGGTCTGAGACCAAGGTGGCGACGGATGTGGGTACGTACATGGCACACACCCGGGGTTGAGTAATTGCAAATTTTGCACCGTGCCTGCTTGCCACTTCTGTCCAGATATTTGTCTGCATCAGACTGCAATGAAAAACATGTACTTTAACAGTAGTCAATGTGAGAAAATTCATGGGTTTCTATCTTGATTGCAACGGAATACTTACATGGTAATGGTCTACATTTGTGTGTGATAGATTTATTACTGAGCTGAAATTTCTCCAAAAGATTGCATAATGAAATTACAGAAAAATAATTGCAGTCTTTATAACGAAAATCCTAAGTTTTCTTTCGTGGATAAACATAACACTTACAAAGCCTTCATCACTAAATGTGATTCCAGGGATGGGCTGTGAACGGAGAGTTCCTTTTCTTTTCGGCATTTCACCATACACCTGGCGCTCATCCGTATCATCATCGTAATCATCTGCTTCCTCTATTGCTGTACTGGCCTCCATCTCTTCATCATCATCTTCATCAACTGCCTCAGCAATATCTTGGTCAATATCGTCATCATAGAGAACTCGAGTTGACCTATAGGTGCTAGCAAAGTCAGTCACCACTTTTAGCTCCTTCTCAATTCGTCCAAGGGTACCAGTGCACTGTCCACACAGTTCTAATGCTCTTCCCAATGACGCCAGTTCTTTGTCGAGGTTCACAGACAAAGTTCGCTCCAAGCGTGTTTTTAAGCTATTGGACGGTTGGTCATCACTGCCAACTACAACTCCATTGCCATCAGAGCCGGTGAGACCACCATTGCACACGAAACAAAGGTGTTCCTTCTCGGCTTCAGCCTCAGCTTCAGTGGAGTCTTCATGCTCCTTTGCTTTCGCTTGGCGACTTTCAACTGCATCTCGGAAAGTGTCACTGAATGCTTCAATATTGCATTGGTAGTCATCAATCTTGTCTAACTGTTTGACACATGACGAACAGAGAAGAGTGCTGTGGCTTGATTTCCTATCCAAGTTCACCTGTTGGAAAAGAACCAAACTCTCTATTCATTCTTCCAATAGTGGCCTGTGGGTTTAGACCAAGAATTAAAAACTCTTTTAACCATACAACCATGTATCTAAGTTGCATCCTAAGTTTGTGGACTAAAAATTTAAAAAAAAAAAAACTTTTATACTGGAGAATTACAGCTAATCAATATACCCTTTGCTAAAAATAATGATTGGAACCTTATACCAAATCTTTTCCCCTCACATTCTGCTATAGTTTAGGGGCAGATGGCTATGTAATGATTTGACAAGCACAGATTGTAAATGGTCTCCTCGTTCTACTACCGTGTTTCCCCGTGTATAGGCCGGGCCCCGTGTATTAGCCTGCCCCGTGTATAAGCCTGGGTAAAACCAGCTATAGTGGTGTATAGGCCGGGCCACCTGATTTAGCCCGGCCTCTCATTTTTGTTTATCAGAATCCACATCTAAGACCATGTCTCTACTTCTAGATGGGGTATTTATACAATTCCTTGAGCTCTATAACCCCTATCGGCATATATTGTGCAGTGAAATATTCAAATGAGAAATAAAACAGCAAGTAGTAAAGAAATTATTGGAAATATTGAAAATCAATGTTGAAGGAAATGGGAAAATTCTAGAAATTGTGAGAGGATGCTAGAGTATTTTAAAGGTATAGGTAGTTCTAAATAGAAGCCTGCCTCGAGTATAGGCCTGCTCCATTTATAAGCCTGGTCAATTTGGTACTTAGCGTAAATTCTGTCGTATAAGCCGCGGCTTATACCAGAATCCAAATGAAGGTTAGGCTTATAGGATTGGTCCAAAGGAGGGGTGCGGCTTTTAGGAGGGTTTTTACACCATAGCAGTACTAAAACTACTATTTTCAAGGGCCAGATGCACCCCATAGCTCCCCCCCAAAGTCGGGGGGGCGGCTTATATGAGGAGTGCGGCTTATACCAGAGAATTTACGGTAGTGCTAATACGAGCCCAGGCTTATACACAGGGAAATACTGTATGTGTGGTACATATGGGCTGGAAAAGTCGTTACGTGAGACCATTGCGCGGCTAATTAAAAGGCATCTAAAAACCTAGATACTTTTAAGGAGAGGATATCGATCTAGATGAAGACAATTAACTTACCTGTAGGACAACCTGCAGTCTCTCTTTCAGTGGTTGCAATCCTAATTGGCCCTTTTGGAACACATCTTTACCACTTGTTCCTCGGACAATCTCATTGCATACCAAACATTTGATCTTGACCGGAGGCATGGTAATAGTGTTGATACTTTGCCTGTAAAAGAAAGCAAAGGTATGAGTAAGTGACGAGAGAAAATATTTTGAGCAGAATTTTTGTGATTGTATTCTTCGCTTTAGCAGTGACGTCACAGCAACCTGCACGACCCTTATAAGGATTATATCCCCAAAGAGTCTTCCAGAACCATTAAATTATATACGAAATGTAATAGGAGACTCAACACTTGTCCCCTTGTCGATTTTACCCGTCTGGGACCCAATAGGGTGGAAAAAGGATATAAACATTTATGATCAGAAATGATCTGAATCCCTTCAGCTACCACAGGGAGGCAGGCAGAAAGGCAGAGATATAGAGTGGCAGGGGAACAGGAAGGGTGATATCATTATAATAAGGGCCTAAAAATCGCTGACTTTTTCTAGGAAGGCTACTAGTCCTTTGCCTTCAATCAATTTGATTCTTTGCCAGGTCCTTTAGCAACTAGTCCTGATCACAAGTATCGGGCAGGTACTATTACTATTACCGTACGGTAGGTATCTGGAGACATTGGTACACAGAACTCTATGTGCACTTCAACATTTGAAGTTCTCTTTTTTATTTTCTCTTACACCTATGTCTCTAGTGACATTTATATGTTTGTATACTCTATGGACCTTTGTACTACGAATGAATACGAAATAAAATATTGAATTGAATTGAATTGTAGGCCTACAGCAGGGATATTGCCAGGACCGCGTCCTGCGCCATAGGTGTATTTACCGTAATCTCCCGCGTATAAGACGCGTCCTCTAGGCCAAACAAAATGCTGGTGCGTCTTATAGCATACTCTCAAGAAGGGGGTGCGTCTTATACGAGGGGTAATTTTACTATAGAAATGTACTAAATTTACAAAATTGAGCCCTAAGAGGTGCGTCTTATACGCGAAAATGCTCCTCCCAAGAAGGGGGTGCGTCCTATACGCGCAACGCGTCTTCTACGCGGGAGATTACGGTATATCTAAAATGGCGCATTAAATGGACCATATTGTGCGCCATTTGGTGCATCCCTCTTCCCCTGATATAGGGCTTTCAAAAACTGAAAGAATTTTGTAAGAATTCCTATTAGAACCAGAGTTATTGAGCAAAATGTCCGATGATGAAAACTGTGATATTTTTGGGTCCAAACCTGTTGTGAAATCTCTTCAAATTCACAGCTAAAATCTCAATAATGCATACCATAAAACCTCACCTATATGCCCCCCCCCCCAACTTACAGCCAGAAATTCGACTTATTATACATGATAATGACAAAAGGTAAAACCTCACCTATAAGTCTACCCCCTAACTTGAGAAGTTTGAGAGTCCCAGATCCTGCCCCTACACCCAATTTCTAACCTTTCCAATAAGTAATTCGCCCCGGTCCCCTTACTCCCTATGCTTACTAACACCATCCTCATTAGAGGAAATGAAATAGACCCCCTTTCCATTGACTTTTTAGTGAAAAGGGTACCCTAATCACTGAAATCATGGATTCTTGCAGAGCCGAAAGTACCCCTTCCTTTAATTAGGTAGGCATCTCCATTGAATGCAGTATATGAAAGATAATACCAGTACTATCAATCCAATTTCATGTCTATATCTGTCTACACATGTTACAACTGGACACATCTATAGGCCATTTTGAGAACCATTGTGCGGTGTCACTCAATGGGAAAAATAACCCCCTATTCTCAATTTCCACTGATTTCCCTCAAAAAAAGAACCCATATTTTTGTTGAAACATGGACCTACGGAGCTCAAATAATTCCACCCTATTTCCGTGATTTTTCTAATGACAATGGTGCATAAGTAGTAGCTAAGTGCGGGCGCCAGGTAATTTGCCTCATCTTTTGTGTTAAAATGTATGGAAAAACATTTATTTATGTTTGAAATAAGAGATAATCATTTAGACTTGGTTGTTAAGTTGAGAAAATATGTTACTTAATTTTATCTTTTTCAAAACCTCACCTATAAGTCGACCCCCCACTTGGAGTAAAAAAGTTAGACTTATACCAAAATAAATTTGACTTGTAGGTGAGGTTCTACGGTAGTATAAGCCACAGATTATACGAGAGAATTAACTGTCACACCAACATAGGATATCTAATATGGTCATTACCTTAATCTCTCGCATAGAAGACGCAGTGCGCGTAGAAGACTCACCCCCAACTCAGGAAAGGCTGGTTCGTCTATAAGACGCACCTCTTAGGGGTGGCTTTTGTAAATTCAGTACTGTTCTATAGTAAAAATAACCCGCCTATAAGACGCACCCCCTTCTTTGGGAAAACCTAAAATGTCTAAGGATAGGGCATTGCCCTAAAATGATCTATGGGCAACTGTGTTCTATGTGCTATGCTAAACTATGCTTTAACTAATTGCTGGCAAATGGTGAGTAATTACTGACATATATTGAATAGTTGCTCACAAACACTGCATTATTACCAACATAGGAGGAGGTACTGGCATATATTGACTGAATGCTGACAAAAAGTGAATAAATACTGACATATATTGACTAATTGCTGACAAATTGTATGTAAATACTGACATGTGTTGACTAATTTCTGATATCTAGTGACTACCGTAAACTCCCACGTATAAGACGCGTCCTCTATGCCAAACAAAATGCTGGGGGGTCTTATAGCTTTCTCTTAAGTTGGGTGTGCGTCTTATACGAGGGGTAATTTTACTATAGAACAGTACTGGATTTACAAAATTGAGCATTAAAATGTGCGTCTTATACACGAAAATGCATGTGCTGAGTTTGGGGTGCGTCTTATACGCGCAGCACGTCTTCTACGCGGGAGATTACGGTAAGTACTGACATATCCTGAATAATTGCTGACAAAGAGTGAGTAATTACTGAAATATATTGACTATTTCTGATAAATAGTGAATAATTACTGACATATATTGACTAATTGCTGAAAAAGAGTGAGTAATTACTGACATATATTGACTAATTTCTGATAAATTGTGAGCAATTACTAACATATATCGACTATTTGCTGACAAAAAGTGAGTAATTACTAATATATATTGAATGATTGCTGACAAATAGAGAGTAAATACTGACATATATTGACTATTTCTGATAAATAGTGAATAATTACTGACAAATATTAACTAATTGCTGAAAAAGAGTTAGTAATTACTGACATATATTGACTATTTCTGATAAATAGTTAATAATTACTGACATATATTGACTAATTGCAGACAAAATGTGAGTAATTACTAATATATATTGAATAATTGCTGACAAAGAGTGAGTAATTACTGACATATATTGACTATTTCTGATAAATAGTGAATAATTACTGACAAATATTGACTAATTGCTGAAAAAGACTGAGTAATTACTGACATATATTGACTATTTCTGATAAATAGTGAATAATTACTGACATATATTGACTAATTGCTGACAAAGAGTAGTAATTACTGATATATATTGACTATTTCTGATAAATAGTGAATAATTACTGACATATATTGACTAATTGCTGAAAAAGAGTGAGTAATTACTGACATATATTGACTAATTTCTGATAAATTGTGAGCAATTACTGACATATATCGACTAATTGCTGACAAAATGTGAGTAATTACTAATATATATTGAATAATTGCTGACAAAGAGAGTAATTCCTGACATATTGACTAATTCTGATAAATAGTGAATAATTACTGACATATAATGACTAATTGCTGAAAAAGAGTGAGTTATTACTGACATATATTGACAAATTTCTGATAAATTGTGAGCAATTACTGACATATATCGACTAATTGCTGACAAAAGTGAGTAATTACTAATATATATTGAATGATTGCTGACAAATAGAGAGTAATTACTGACATATATTGACTATTTCTGATAAATAGTGAATAATTACTGACAAATATTGACTAATTGCTGAAAAGATTGAGTAATTACTGATATATATTGACTATTTCTGATAAAGAGTGAATAATTACTGACATATATTGACTAATTGCTAAAAAAGAGTGAGTAATTACTGACATATATTGACTAATTTCTGATAAATTGTGAGCAATTACTGACATATATCAACTAATTGCTGACAAAAAGTGAGTAATTACTAATATATATTGAATGATTGCTGGAAAATAGTGAGCAATTACTGACATATAAACTAATTGCTGACAAATAGTGAGCAGTTACTAACATATATTGACTAAATGCTGATAAAATGTAAGTAACTAATACCATGTATTGACTAATTGCTGACAAATAGTGAATAATTACTAACATAATTATACTAACTAATTGCTGACAAATAGTCCATAGATACTAACATACTTTGACACATACCAGTCAAGGCAGGATGCACAATTGAATCAATGGCTATTTAACTGTTATATATTGACTTATTGCTGACAGATTGTGAGTAAATACTGACATGTATTGATAATTGCTGTTATAGAGTGACTAAGTACTGACATATATTGACTAATAGCTGACAAATTGTGAGTAAATACTGATATATATACTGACTATTTGCTGACAAATAGTGAGTAATTACTAATATATATTGAATAATTGCTGACAAATAGTGAGCAATAAAACCATAGTGTTGTAGATTTTAATACAATAGTAGAGAATAGTTCTGTGAGACATGGCGCGGCGACTGGTAATCTTGTGTCTAGTTTCAGTTGGTGAGACAGATAGGGCATACTATCATCTGGGCTTTTGGTAGTATATAGCACAAATTCAACCTGAACTACCCACTGCAGCTAAGTACTAATAGTGTGTAGACTGTCCATTCTGCATGCACCTCACTCAGCTGCCACAGGGACCTGTCTTATTCAATGTTCAATGCCATAGTCAACAGGTGTGCCATTATGAGTGTACACTTTCTCAGATTGCCAGGAGCCTGCTCTGCCTTCCACCCCACCCCCCCCCCCACACACACA
This sequence comes from Acholoe squamosa, assembly GCA_949317995.1. Classification (NCBI taxonomy): domain Eukaryota; kingdom Metazoa; phylum Annelida; class Polychaeta; order Phyllodocida; family Polynoidae; genus Acholoe; species Acholoe squamosa. The sequence goes on along the minus strand of OX439052.1, from coordinate 30,883,041 downwards.
CCCAACTGCCAATCACTTGTAATAGTCTGTACCTCGTCACGGGCCAGTGGTCAAACCGGCCAGATCACTCCACCTCTCTGTAGAGGGGGAGCACAGTGTAAGTACATACATCTTTTCAGTGTTCCACAAAATCGTTTATATAATGAAAGGAGTAATCAAATTGATCTTTCATCACCAATAGTAGATAAATATTCTGAGAAAGCATTATTTCAATGTAAACTAAAGATTTTACACAGAAAAGAATGTAGCAGTTCCACAAGGTGGCCTTACACTTCAACCTCCTCTGATTTACAAAAATGCACATATGGCAACACACACTTTAGCACTGATTTCTCCATAGAGATCTTTGACAGTGAATACTTTGTTCAAATACAGAAAATATGATCCAATTGTACCATAACCCACTGAGATAAAACCTGTACTACATATATATAGTAGTTTCAAAACGAACAATTCTAAAACAAAGGCTACAGGGATGCATTTCTGAATCTTAAAATGCTCTAATGCTAATCTGCCATAGGGCTCCAAATGATGAAATGACTTATCTGCGAATAAAATCAAAAGTATGAGATATATTCTGAAAATTCCTTCACTGATAAGTAAAGTACACACACTGTTGTTATTACATTAGAATAGTGAGCAGGAATAGTCCATAGCAGAGGAGCCACAAACAAAAATAGATTGCAAGGCCTCCCTATCCCTTACACCGTGGCGACTGTGAACCATACACTAGTCTACTCATCTTACGAGTAGTACTCACTAGTCGCCGCGCTAATTACTAACATATAGACTAATTGCTGACAAATAGTGAGCAGTTACTAACATATATTGACTAAATACTGATAAAATGTAAGTAACTACTACCATGTATTGACTAATTGCTGACAAATAGTGAATAATTACTAACATATATATTAACTAATTGCTGACAAATAGTCCATAGATACTGACATATTTTGACAAATACCAGTCAAGACAGGATGCACAATTGAATCAATGGCTATTTCTCTGTTATATATTGACTAATTGCTGACAGATTATGAGTAAATAGTGACATGTATTGATAATTGCTGACAAATTGTGAGTAAATACTGACATATATTGACTAATTGCTGACAAATTATGAGTAGTTACTGATATATATTGAATAATTGCTGACAAATAGTGAGCAATTACTAACATATAGACTAATTGCTGACAAATAGTGAACAATTACTAACATATATTGATTAAATACTGATAAAATGTAAGTAACTACTACCATGTATTGACTAATTGCTGACAAATAGTGAATAATTACTTACATATATTAACTAATTGCTGACAAATAGTCCATAGATAATGACATATTTTGACAAATACCAGTCAAGGCAAGATGCACAATTGAATCAATCGCTATTTCTCTGTTATGTATTGACCAAAATGCTGACAGATTGTGAGTAAATAATGACATGTATTGGTAATTGCTGATATTCATTGACTAAGTACTGACATATATTGACTAACTGCTGACAAATAGTGAGTAATTACTGATATATATTGACTAATTGCTGACAAATCGTGCATTATTTCTGACATATTTTGACTAATTACTGACAAAATGTGAGTGCATCATGTAAATCTGGGCATGATGCACAAATGATTAAAATGCCATTGATCTTTTTAATGTCAATACTTAGTCACTAGGTGTATACTGACTAATTGCTGACAAATTGTGAGTGAATACTGACATATTTCGACTAATTGCTAACAAATAGTGAGTAATTACTAACATAAAAATTATATTGATTAACCACTGACAAATAGTGAGTAATTACTATCATACCATAACACTAACACTAACCTGTTATAGCCATAAACTCAATACATGTACCATAAAAACACAGATTAAAACACAAATTAAAACACAGAATGACGTCAACATTTTCAATCAAACACCAGAGAATGGAGAAATGGAAAGATATCCATTCAGTTCAAACAGGGCTTGCGCAGGTATTGATGTGTAAAGCTTATCAACAGTGATAATACACTGGTACCTAGCATTTGGATCTAAAAGGTTTAAGCATGTGATCAAGCAATGGCTGCCTCCATTGAACAACTTGTTTGATGCTATACAAAGGTAGAGGAGGGGTCTTTCTTTTCTACTGTTCAGATTCCACTAGTCACTAGGTGCAGTCAGTAGTTTATACTTGCAAGCATATGAATTCTATAAGGGACCAATGGAACATATCTATATTATATTGAACAGTAGCAAGATACTGCATAATTATGCTAATTATGCAAATAATACGCGCGGATATGGAATGTTTGGTATCAATCTGGGGTGTTTTGTCCCCCTAAAGGACATGCCCCCCTAAAAAATTTGTTTCAGAAAAGAATAAGCGAAAAAATTTTTTTGACTTGCAGCCTTTTCGGCCTGAGCTGGTCCACCTGCGCCCTACCTCCAGCCAAAACCTATCTGTTTTAAGTGTCACCGGCGAAAAAGGGCAGGTTTGAGGAAGGAATGGATCGAAATATAGGCTTTTTTGGGACGCGGGGGCAGACGCCAGTCCAGGCACTGGCAGAGAGGTCCAAGAACTGGCAGTTTTACAAAATAAATCGTATCTCCCCTAATAATAGGAGTTTCCCATAGTGTGACCTATAGAAAATGTTTAAGGTTAGGGCTATTTCACAGCCCTAAGATGTTATTGGTTTCTATGTTCAAAGGGCTAGACTCTATATGAAATTACATGTACATGCAAAAGTGGTATGCTACATGCAAATATAATATAACACTTCACATCCTGCATCATAGCTACCATCAATATAATACATGTATCATATGTTTATACTATTATACATGTAGGTGGCCCTGAAGGGGTTAATGGTCACAGGTAAACAGTACAACCCACTCAACCCCTTGTGCAGCAAGCTGGAACCTCTCCGTCTTCCAATAAGCCAATGACATAATTACTACCTAATTAAGAGGATTATATCTGGTCCATCCAGATGTGTGATCATGTTCATGGCTATTTCTCTTAAGGCTAAACTCACCTTGAGACAATCTGTGCATTTTACTTTTTCATCCCAATACATGTATAACTTCCATCTAACAAAGGAGTTTTGTCATTATAATGATTAATGACTTTACCACATCCTGACATTTTAAAATCCTCTTGTAACATGACAAATACCTCTTTCAGATTTGAAATATTAAACTGGGTTTTGTCCTTAAAACTTTTAACGAAGCTACCTCAACCCCTAGATCCAGGTACCTTAGACTTGTCCAAGCTACTTGTCTCAGTCTAATCCTATGTGAACACTAAGGACTTTTATGTGGGCAAGTCTACCCATTTGGCCACATTCCATTGCATCGACTCCCCTTACGTGACTATGTTATTGGCTAGCCAATAACATAATAAAGGGTAGCTCGAGCTGGCGAACGTCATGGCGGTCTTTATTTTCAAATATGCACAATGGGAACAAAGTTACCACCAACTTAGCGATCTTTTAAGGACAAATAAATGCATTGGTGCATCACGCTGACCTTATGGAATAAAATGACAGGTGGTCTAAGGGTCTCTCAGCTAATAAAAATGTGTAGAGTCTATTATACCAACCTAGCGATATTTTAGGCCTATTTAGCAATCTTTTAAGGAAAAATAATTTATTTCATGGCCAAATACAATGCTGTACCTGTATCTGTAGTGATATGGGTACTAAACTGTGTGAGATGGTTAGGGCTCAGTAGAACGGCTTCAGAGGGGTCTATTGGCGTTGTACAGGTACTAAACTGTGTGGGGTGGTTAGGGCTCTGTAGAACGGCTTCAGAGGAGTCTATTGGCGTTGTACAGGTACTAAACTGTGTGCGGTGGTTTGGGCTCAGTAGAACGGCTTCAGAGGAGTCTATTGGCGTTGTACAGGTACTAAACTGTGTGGGGTGGTTAGGGCTCTGTAGAATGGCTTCAGAGGAGTCTATTGGCGTTGTACAGGTACTAAACTGTGTGAGATGGTTAGGTCTCTGTAGAACGGCTTCAGAGGGGTCTATTGGCGTTGTACAGGTACTAAACTGTGTGGGGTGGTTAGGGCTCTGTAGAACGGCTTCAGAGGGGTCTATTGGCGTTGTACAGGTACTAAACTGTGTGGGGTGGTTAGGGCTCAGTAGAACGGCTTCAGAGGGGTCTATTGGCGTTGTACAGGTACCAAACTGTGTGAGATGGTTAGGGCTCAGTAGAACGGCTTCAGAGGGGTCTATTGGCGTTGAACAGGTACCAAACTGTGTGAGATGGTTAGGGCTCAGTAGAACGGATACTAGACCATTATTGGATGTCTCTACTGGTGCTGGTGGCCATAGGGAAGTATGTGCGGCCCCTGGACAGCCTGCTAATCCTGTAAGGATCACAGTGTGAATCAATGCATCATAAACCCTATGCACTGCCCTATGTATACCCCTATAGAAACAGACACCAGTGCATTAAAGGGTTAAAATGGGTTTTCACAGCTATATCCAGGGTGAGTAGACTTTCTTTGTCCAAGCACTAACAGCCAACATTAAAAGGATAGGTTGGTCTCTGTGCAACCCTATGTGTAATCCTATGAGTAAAAAAGGGCAATATGTGGCTAGGCTAGAGACTTGGTCATGACAAGTCTACACTAGAAGGGCGATTCAACATCAGTGAACATAGTTCTTGTAACTATTCTATGGTCTGTCTAAGACCATAAAATAATAAGAGGCACCAGGCATTTGTTTGCCGTCTTATACGTGAGAGATTACAGTAGTATCCTGTTCTACATTGTCAAAAGTCTCAGATTCCACACCCTGATTGCAGGAAGGGCCCTTTTTTTAGATTACCGATGAAGGACTTCACACTATTCATCTAAAGAATTAGTATCTAGAATGATCTACATGAATATGCTGCAGCTTATATACAGGGTTTTTACGGTACTTCACTTTAGGAAATTTTGGAACAGTTGTCATGCCTCTAAATTATGCCCATTATGTCTCTAAATGGCACACTAATCTCTCCAGAAGTGCGCCATTGGCTCATTGGCAAAAATCCTGCCAATATCCCTGCTACAGGTAATACGGTACCATCAATCATTGTCCGTTCAAGTGCACCTGCGCTTATAAATTTTAGGTGGCTGTTTTTCCCCTGCATTTAAACAGGACCTGCACTCACTTCATTTGAGACCATTGGAGTTATAAAGGAGGGTACTAGGGGGCCGTTTAAATATTACCTAACACAAATTTGGTCACTTTTGGACCCCCTCCCCCTCTTGTTAACACTTCGTAACAATATGACCAACCCCCCCTCCCCAATTATGTATTAAAAATTGGCCAGACCCCCCCCCCCCCAAATACATCAATTAATCATCTAGATATCTTTGGATTCCAAGCGACAATAGCCAGGTTTTTCTAATCAATATTCCTAAATTTATTCAACCCTCAATTTGACAAGAATTACAGGAAGATTTCTAGAATTACCTGAGGCTGAGAGTGTTTGTAAATTGTCAAATTGTGCCATGTTATGCATTCTTCATTTTTGTTATGTAACACTTGGGCAGACCCCCCTCCCCCCTCTGGTGTTACGTAATATTTGAAAGTCCCTTATTACCCTTGCTGCGCTCACTTTAGACCTGCGCTCATATATGAGACCCCTTTTAAAAAATGAGTAGGTAGCCTACTACTGGGAGAGTACAGATGTCTGAGATGATGTCTCTCCACGTCTATGGTTAAAACCTATGAGAATCTCCTGAATTATCGCTCAGCAACATTATAATCAATGCTGGGCGCCGCACACCACTCAACACATACAAACACACGGCGTTTGGTACATTCCCTGCCGTTGTTTTGTTTCAGCACCTAATGGATTCCATTCCTTACCTATTCAGAGAACGTCCTATGTATCGTACATCGATGAAGAACGATGGGGTTGTTTTTGCAGCCACAAAATAGGTACATTTTCTGGCCTGTTGATTTTTGTGGACATGATTTGGGCGTCTGGCTGCCACGCCTCCTGTTAGGGGTGATCCACACTAAGCCTGAGAGACGCCCTCTACGTGCAGCGTCCGAGTAGCGTCTCCATTGCGTCTCAGCAGACAGCAACGAGGCCCCACCTCCGGCGAAAACACTGAAATGGATGCCCTAATGTCTGTTATAATATGGTGTCGCCGACTAGCGGCGAAGTGAAAAAGGACGGTAGCTTCGCTATCGCACGATCATGACGCACATGGCTGTACCTCAATCAGAGTTCAACTAAAGTCTGTCTACTACCTGCTAGACATGTGTTCATCTATTACTTCATGGTGGCAAGCGGTAAAGGATATCTGAAGACAATTGTGTGCCACATACTGACATTGTGGGACACCAGATATTGTGAGTAAAGCAACTTTCACTTTCCCCACATTTTGTGCCTGGCCCAAGGATGGTTCTAGACTACACCAGTTCTAGATCTACACTTCATCCAATGATTTACCTATAGCCAATAGGACCAGTTCAGTGTAAATCCAACTATACCTACAAAACTGAGTGTCATCCCATATTGATACTGGGTTTAATACCAAGACTGTCATTTTTCATGTGCTTGTTAGGACATTGACATTAGTAGCTCCAGTGCCCAATACACAAACTAGTGAATAAAAATGGCTACCAAGTATCCTTCTATGAATTGGGATGCTGCTGACATAGCAGAGACATTCAAACTGTTTAAGCAGAGGTTACTCTTGGTTTGTGAGGACAATGAGGTTACTGATGCTGCAAAAATAGCCAGGAAAATAAAGATAAGCGTAGGGGAAGAAGGTTTGCGCCGGATAAACGCATCCGGCCTAAATGCCGCAGATTCTAAGAAGCCAGGGAAATTGTGGGAGCTCTTCGAAAAACAGTTGAGGGTTGCCGTGAATTTCCGTATTGAGCGTTTGAGCCTCATGCAGTACAGGCAGAAGACCACAGAGTCACTTGATGCTTTTGTTACGCGAGCACGTACACAAGCCCTTCTATGTGAGTTTGAAGACAAAGAACTAGAAGAGCGAGTCATTGAGTTAGTCATCGCGAGCACTCCACTAGAAGAGTTCCGGCTAGTTCTCCTAGACAAAGACAAGACATTAACACTCCAAGAGACTCTTAACATTGGTCGACGGCATGAGGCAGCCGATAAAGGCTCGAAGCAACTCAAGACACTCCAGGAGACCCTGACCGGCACCACCACTGTAGACCACATTTCCAAACGTAAGCCCTGTGGGAACTGTGGTCTTGTGCATAAGTACCGCAAGTGTCCTGCATATGAAGACGAGTGTGTCGGGTGTGGCAGACGTGGGCACTGGGTTGATTATTGCAGATCGCAGTTCAAGAGCAAGAGCGATAAGGACAGGAAGCGGGATGATAAACCCAAGCCCCAAAAGCGGTCATCAAATACCAATAAGCATAAGAAAAAGGTGCATACAGTAACTGCACATGAAGATGACTCATCCGATACTTCTGATGCAAGTGACACAGGCGAATATACCGAAAGTTTCTATTGCATTAAAATGTCTGACAAATGCTTTGATACCATATCCCGGGATGAAGCATTTACAACTATCAAGGTAAAGTGTCCTGGCATAGACGACACCAAGGGACTCCGGCTTAAATTGGACATCGGAGCTCAGGGCAATGCATTACCAATACGTACCTTCATGCAAATGTACGGTGATGTTGACCCTGCAACAATACTATCACCAGTTGGGCAGACCCGGCTCACGGCATATTCTGGAGACCCCATCAAGTGTATCGGCAAGCTATCTCTACAGTGCAAGTATGCCAAGTCAGAGTGGGTGAAAGCCACCTTCTATGTCGTTGATGTGCCTGGACCTGTTATTTTAGGCCTACCTATGTGTGAGGCACTAAACTTGGTCACAATCAACTGCCATGTGGAGACTATAGTAGCTCAGCCAGGACAGAGTGTTGGCTCCCTTCAGGACCTCAAGAAGTCATATCCCGAACAGTTTGACCGTATTGGGAAGTTCAAAGACCCAGCAAGAATCCTACTTAAGCCAGATGCCGAGCCATATATTGATCGCCCCAGGAAATGTAACATAAACCTTCTCCCAAAAATAAAGGCTGAACTTGGCAGTATGGAGAAGATGGGAGTGATCAGAAAAGTAAAGGAGCACACGGACTGGTGTTCAAGCCTAGTATATAGCACAAAGAAGGATGGAAGCTTAAGGGTATGCCTAGACCCGAAACATTTAAACAATGCAGTAAAAAGGTGTCCTCATAAGACCCCTACATTGGAAGAGATCAATCCCTATTTCTCAGGGGCCCAGTACTTTAGCAAACTGGATGCGAAGGCAGGATATTGGAGTGTCCCACTGGAAGAAAGCAGTCAGTTATTAACGACATTTCGGACACCCTTCGGGCGATATTGTTTTCAACGATTGCCATTTGGCTTGAACACTAGCCAAGACGTGTTCCAGCAGCGTATGGACGAGATATTGGAGGACCTAGAAGGGTGCGTTGGCATCGCCGATGACGTATGTGTCTTTGGCTCCACCGAGGCGGAACATGACGCCAGGCTCTTAAAATTAATGGAGGCTGCCAAAGAACACGGTCTCGTATTCAATTCGGAAAAGTGTGCCATAAAGAAGCGGTCAATATCATTCTTCGGCAATGTATATAGCAAGGACGGCATATCACCTGACCCTGCCAAAGTAAAGGACATCCATGAGATGCCAGTACCACAAAACCGGGAGGACCTTCAACGCTTCCTTGGCCTTCTCACATATATGGGAGCATTTATTGCTAACCTCAGTACACAGGCAGCTACACTACGAGATCTTCTCAAGAAAGACGTTCCATTCGAGTGGTCGGAAGACCACCAGCATGCATTCGAGAAGCTCAAGAGTGCTATATCCGAACAAGCAGTAGTGGCATTCTATGACTCAACCAAGCCTATAACACTTGAGGTGGATGCTTCACAGAAGGGCCTTGGCGCAGCACTGATCCAGGAGGGCAAACCTATAGCCTTTGCCTCTAAGTCCCTCACCAAAACACAGTCTAACTATAGTAACATTGAACGTGAAACACTAGCCCTAGTACACGGCGTTGAAAGGTTCCACACATACCTGTATGGTAGATCCTTCCACATTGTATCAGACCACAAGCCCCTGGAGATGATCTGTAGGAAGCCTATTGTATCAGCACCTCCAAGGCTCCAGAGGATGCTACTGAGAATCCAAGGCTACGACTACAGTGTAACATACCGACCAGGGGAAGAGATGGTCCTATCAGACACGCTATCACGCCTCCCAAATCCCAATAACAAGTCGGAAGTCAAACTAGATCTACGTGTCAATGGAGTGTCAATCGATCTCATTAGCTTCAGTACCGACAAGCAGGCACAACTCCGAAGGGAGACACAGCGGTGCCCTGTCCTGAACGCTCTGGCAGAGGTCGTATATCATGGATGGCCATCAAAGATATCTGATTTACCGACTGACCTCCGTATATTCTGGTCATTCAGAGATGTGATTGGCCTTGATGATGGAATCCTGTTCAAAGGAAAACAGGTCATTGTTCCAGAAACAATGCATAAGGACATTCTACAGCAACTCCACCGTGCTCATCTAGGCATAGAAAAGACAAGGTTGCTAGCCCGAGATACCGTTTACTGGCCTAGGATCAACGCTGACATAGAGAAAGTAGTCAGGGCTTGTAGTGCATGCCAAGAGGACCAAGACGCTAATCGGAAGGAACCAATGTTGCCAAGTGAAACCCCTGCCCATGCATGGCAGATAATCGGCACTGATTTGTTCGAGACCAAAGGACGTCAGTTTATCCTCATTTCAGATTATTACTCTAAATTCCCGATTGTCAAAGAATTACAACCTCCAGTGACTTCTGAGGTTGTGAAGGATGTAGTAGAGGAGGCCTGCTGCACCTTTGGAAGACCAGATGAGATCAGGTCAGATAACGGCCCACAATATGCTAGTGAGACCTTTAAGGAGTTTTGCCGGCGATGGGGAATAAAGCATACAACATCATCCCCACACTACGCACAGTCCAATGGGTTTATTGAGCGTCAAATACGCTATGTCAAGCCAGTCATCAAAAAGTGTATTAAGTCAAAAGAAAGTATCCAGGAAGCCCTCCTGATGGTACGGGCTACCCCAGTTGAAAACCGGTTGCCATCACCAGCTGAGATGTTGCTGGGAAGGCAGGTAGCTACTATATTACCCGCACATCAGGCTGATATTGACCAAGACATCAAACGTAGGCTGGAAGAGAGGCGAGACAAGGCTAAAGAACAATACGACCAGACAGCGCGGAGTCAACCTCTGCCACCATTATACCCAGGGCAGGAGATTTACATCCAGGACAAGGCCGCAAAGGCATGGCTGCCAGGGACAGTCGTGGAGAAGAAAGACGAGCCCCGCTCATACATGGTTGAGACACCGAGTGGCAGTACGCTGCGACGCAACAGACGTCATCTCCGTGAAGGTGTGCACACCCAACCAATGCCACCTCTACAGCAAATGTGTCCCAATGGTGAAAAGGGGGAGGTCAGTAGGAAAGAGACTAGGGCCAGAGCTGATGCCACAGAAAAACTGCCTCCACTCACACCACAGAAAGTTCCAGAAAGTCCTGCAACTGTAGCCCGCACTAGTAGAGCTGGCCGTGCTATCAAAACACCAGCACGATATCAGGACTAGTCAGTCAGGGACCACCTGCCGGCCCGAGGCCAGAATAAAGCCTCCAGGTGGAGAAACCAGGGCAGTCTACCCTGTGTTTTCTAGATTAGTTTAAACTCATCATATTAAAATATATCATGTTTTGTTCACTTACACTAAGAGACTTGTTGATACTTATATTCACAAACATATGATGATACACCAGGTTAAGGTTGATTCACAAGGAGACTCATATGTTACCATATAAACAAACAGTTGTGACTATCACGAAGAGAGCTTTATTTCAATTCCTCATAGACTATGAACTACAAATATCATTCTGATGTTTAACTAGAAAAAGGGGGATGTTATAATATGGTGTCGCCGACTAGCGGCGAAGTGAAAAAGGACGGTAGCTTCGCTATCGCACGATCATGACGCACATGGCTGTACCTCAATCAGAGTTCAACTAAAGTCTGTCTACTACCTGCTAGACATGTGTTCATCTATTACTTCAATGTCCATGGTGCAGTGCACCTCTTTCACACCAGGTGGCAGCAAGGCTCTTCTAGGTGTAGGTGTGATGTCATTGGTGGTGGGGGTTTCCCCAACTGGAGGGGGAATGTTCACAAATCCATGTACCTGTTGGTAGACCTTTTGCTGTGCATAAGCTAATTGAATTATACCCTTTTGATGAACTTTCAGTTAAACAGTGTTTTGACCTCACCGACCTTAGGCTTGCTTAGGTAGGATATCTTTCTCTTTCTTTCCCATTTTTTCTTTTCTGCTTATATTTTAGGCTATTAAGCCATTGACTCCAAATGTAGGTACACTGACTCCTAAACCTATGGGAGTGGTCATTTAAAAAAAACAAAAAAAAACGGTGAGAGGTAAAAAAATTTCAAAAAAAGATCCTCTGAGGGGGTTAAAACCCCTAATAGCTTCAAAGACCCCTAATATCAATACTGACCCCTAATGTCCATAGTGACCTGTTGACGTGTGAGAAGCAGGAATACTCACTCACACACAACTTGGATTGAGCTTATTAAGGTAGAGCAGTTCACGCTGATGCTTAATTACATACATGTATATAATTGTGTTATATACTAAGAAACACTGATATGGGAATGCACAGAGAGTACACAGTACATGAGAACATAATTTATGCTGATGACAAGTGCACCAACTGCACCCGATGAACTGCTCCCCAGCAGCGGGAGTGAGTGATGAGCAGAGAGATCATACTGATCGTGTATGAACCCTAGATGACCAAGGGATGACACAAGTACGAACTACTAACTTTGACCTATGAGTTCATGAGTGGGAGCTTTGACCTTCTGCTCCTGGTGAGCTCATCCTGCTTATGTATGAACCCTGAATGACACAGGTATGACCCAAGTATGAACTACTAACTTTGACCTGTGGGTTCATGACTTGGTGGTTTGACCTTCTGCTTTATAAGCTTAGGGCAGACTGCTGCTCAGAGGAAGGATGTAGTCATTTGCTCTGTGGGACTGGAGGCAGCACTGACACCATGACAGGAGAGGAACTTGGATTATTCTCACATATGCTCACTAGAAACTATATGGAGATAGTGATTGTGAGATTGCCACTCTGTGACTCAACGGCATTGGACACTCTATATGATTATGGAGACTAGTGTGGACTCTGTGTTTGGACTTGGCATGTATTGGGATGAGAGTATAGTAACTGTGCATTCCCCATGGACATTACAGACTATTTGGTGGTCATATTATGTTCAGAATCATCTGGTTGGTATTTGTGGTTATGGTAATAAAGATGTGATTAACACTTAACCTCTCACGAGTGCTCTGTGACTAGTACAGATGAGCGCGTATTGGTCAATTAGCTACAGGCACTAGATTCTGATTCTGGTGATATCACTGCCCACTACATTGGTGGTACTGGAGACAAGGTAATCAGATAACACCCTAACGTATGTACATTTATCCCAGAACACAGACGCGCTCAACAGACCCCTAATGTCCATACTGACCACTAATGTCCACACACACCCCTAATGTGCAACACACCCCTAATGTCCATACTGACCCCTAATGTCCAACACACCCCTATAATGTCCAACACACCCATAATGTCCAACACACCTCTAATGTCCTACACACCCCTAATGTCCAACACACCCCTAATGTCCATACTGATCCCTAATGTCCACACACCCCTAATGTCCAACACATCCCTAATGTCCAACACACCCCTAATGTCCTACACACCCCTAATGTCCAACACACCCCTAATGTCCATACTGACCCCTAATGTCCAACACACCCCTAATGTCCAACACACCCCTAATGTCCATACTGACCCCTAATGTCCAACACACCCCTAATGTCCAACACCCCCCTAATGTCCAACACCCCCCTAATGTCCAACACACCCCTAATGTCCAACACACCCCTGATGTCCATACTGACCCCTAATGTCCAACACACCCCTAATGACCAAACACACCCCTGATGTACATACTGACCCCTAATGTCCAACACACCCCTCATGTCCAACACACCCCTAAAGTCGAACACACCCCTAATGTCCTCACCGACCCCTAATGTCGCCTAACGTCCAAACACACCCCTAATGTCCAACACACCCCTAATGTCCAACACACCCCTAATGCCCAAACACACCCCTGATGTACATACTGACCCCTAATGTCCAACACACCCCTAATGTCCAACACACCCCTAATGTACATACACACCCCTTATGTACATACACACGCCTTATGTACATACACACCCCTAATGTACATACACACCCCTAATGTACATACACACCCCTGATGTACATACTGACCCCTAATGTCCATACACACCCCTAATGTTCATACTGACCCCTAATGTACATTAGGGGTGTGTATGTACATTAGGGGTGTGTATGTACATAAGGGGTCAGTCTGGACATTAGGGGCGTGTATGTACATTAGGGGTTAGTATGGACATTAGGGGTGTGTATGTACATGAGGGGTGTGTATGTACATTAGGGGTATGTATGTACATTAGGGGTGTGTAGGACATTAGGGGTCAGTATGGACATCAGGGGTGCGTAGGACATTAGGGGTGTGTAGGAAATTAGGGGTCAGTATGGACATTAGGGGTGTGTAGGACATTACAGGTCAGTAGGGACATTAGGGGTATGTAGGATATTTGGGGTGTGTTAAAAAAATGGTTACTCCCTATTAACTCCCTTAGAACTCACCAAAAATGCACCATTTCCCTTCATTTCAATTTTTCCAGGGGGTGGGGGCTTGGGGGTGCCCCCCCCCCCAACACACACAGCATAGGGTCAAATGGCTGCAGAGAGAATGTAGTCCCTGGTCATTATTTGTGAACGTTCCCCATTCCCTGGTAGGCCAAGGGGATTCCCCTTCTCCACCTATGGTGACATCTAGTGGTAGAGGTCGGTACTATAATGACATTAGCGTATCCTATTCAGAGTCCACCCAGGAGGACCTGGGCAAATAAATGATAAGACAGGAAATCAACGTCTGAAGCCATCACGGTGCTGGTGCTGAGGCAGGATACCGATGACAGCGGTTTAGCTAGTCCTCAGGGCTACAGTGCCTGCCGCGTCCGCGCTGACGTAGATACGCGCAGACTACGCGCAGACAGACGCGGTGCGGATGGGGGCATAGTCCTGAGGACTACCGCTAGTAGAAGACACACACTCATTTCTGAAATTCCAATAGCCAATGCCTTTCTAGTCTTGGGGACTAGAGCCTGTCCTAGGGACTACCCTTTTAGTCCTGAGGACTGAAAATGTAATTTTCAAGTCGTCAGCACTAATGTGTGGTCCTCAGGACTATGTATTTAGTCCCGAGGACTACAGTCTAGTCCTCAGGACTACATCTTGCGTCCCTAGGACTAAAGATCTAGTCCGAAGGACATAGGATTTAGACCTGAGGACTAAAGATTTAGTCCTAAGGACTGTTTATTAATCCCCAGGACTACCATTCCAGGCTGAAAAAAAGACACTGAAAGTCCTAGGAACTACAGATAATAGTCCTGGGGACTTTACTTTAGTTCTGAGGACTAGGTAAGTATATATTTAGTCCTCAGGACCAAACAGAGGTAGCCCTGGGACTATGAATCTAGTCCCCAGGGGACCATGACTGTTTCTCTAGTCTTGGGGACTACAGATATAATGGTCTAGTCCTGGACTGACTAGTCCTGAGGACCACTATACAGTCCTCAGGCCTAATGTTCTCTCCCAGGGACTATGGAACAATGGCTGCTTTTTTGCGCCCAGGGCTATACCTATTTGACTGTACAAACATGTTGACAGGCACCCCTGGGGCCTAGGGCATTGGTCCCAAGGACTGTGTCTCTAGTCCCAAGGACAATGTTCTAGTCCCCAGGACTGTATCTTTAGTCCCTGGGACTACACAGAGCAGTCCTGGGGACTTAGAAGTAGTCCTCAGGACTAAATTTGAAGTCCTGGGGACTACATCCCTATAGTCACAACTACATTAGACATCAATCAATGAATTAGTCCTCAGAACCACATGCATTAGTCCTGAGGACTAGGCAGATGTTTTTGTAGTCCTCAGGACTAAACAAGTAGTACCTGAGTCTACAAATTAGTCCCCAGGTCTAAAAGCTTAGTCCTGGAGACTAACAGCACAGTCTTATACAAAGTCATGGGGTCTGCAAGGTAATTCATGGGAATGTACAATTAGTCCCTGGGACAATATCCTCATATTCTTAGTCCTGGGGACTAGGCTTTTATCCCCAGGACTTGACCGGTATAGTTTAGTTGTGGGCTAAACTATCACCTAGTCCCCAGGACTAAGGATTATTAGCTATAGTCCTGAGGACTACCACTACGCCCGCGCACCTATGCTCACGGCGGGAGGCTCCGCGTAGAGTCCGCGTATTTAGGTCAGCGCGGACGCGGCAGGCGCTGTAGCCCTGAGGACTAGCTAAACCGCTGTCATCGGTATCCTGCGGTGCTGAGTGCGTTTATTGATACCAACATGATACCGTTCATGAGATTATGGTTACACGCTTGCCGGGTGAAGCTCATGAGGATGCCACAGACCCCATACATGAGGATGTCACAAAAGCCCAAACAAATTTTCATTTGGAAAATGTAAAAAGAAAAAAATGTTGTTACAAAGCAGACTCCTAACCATGACAAATTTCTTAACATTGCTATTCCCATGATGTGATCAATGGGTTTCTATGATATTTTTCTAATATTCTGCCTTTTCCAGAAAATTCCCTTACAAATACAAATGAAATAATAATCTATTACTTTTTTTCTATGAAAAATATTTGAAAATACAAATCAGGTACAGAGGTGCTGGGAAATGCCATGAAACGATTGGAAAATTTTCCGTATATGTATATGGACACTTTTAGAACTTGAAAATATGCATTTTCTGCATATCTACAATGTTTTAATCTCAATGTCACAAACCAACCCTTATTAAGAGTGTCCGTTACGCATCCGTTACACCATATGGGGTCATATGGGGCCATATGAAGTAGTGCAAAATCTAAAATATGGCAGGCCCTATCTTTGGCAAAAATCATCCTATGAAAGATTTAAGGATACCTACCCCCCCCCCTAAATCGATGCCAACGAATCCAATGATGCTATTCATTTTGTTCTATTCCCAATGGTAGCATAGCAACGGGCCATTCTATTGGAAAATATTTCAATTTTAGGGGCAATGATGAAAACTATGATTTTACAAGGTATTTTCATGATAATAATTTCCCATGGAGGAATCATAGCTATGTCATGAAATTTCTTGTGCATGTTCCTGAAGACCTATATTTTCCATTATAATTGACAAATTATTAGAAAAGAAATATTTTTTTTTTTTGCGATTTTTTCACTTTTATTTGTTGCAAACTCATGAGCTTGGGCATCGCACTGATGCGACGTTCATGAAACTTAGGATTGTACATTTCTTACAATATGGAGGTCCATATTTATCTCCATATTTATTATCAAATGGGGAAAAACGCGACCCTGGGGAGGGTAAAAAGTTAAGAACATTCAAAAAATTCAAGAGGGAGTTCAGGCTCAAACACTATCTACTTAAAATTAGCAATCAAAACCACAGGACTGCATTAGCGCATGTCTATACTGCTCAACTGTACCAGTGCTATTGATGATGAGGTGCATTTTCTGACAACATGTGAACTACATAAGGCAGCTCGAACAACTCTTGAAAATCATATAGATGGTAAAATCTGTAATTACCGGGATATGTCAATTATGGATAAGTTTGTTACGGTTATAAAAGAAAATGACCCTGGTATAATAAATGCACTTGCAAAGTTTGTGTATACTGCATTTAAGCAGAGGCAGCAGCAGCTTTAAACTACCCTCTGTGGAATCCAGCTATTATCCTAGGTGCTATGTACATTGTACGGTTTCACCTAGTATTATATCATCACATTCATAAAATGTAATGTATATAAATATATGAGTTATAGGTATGGTACAGTTGACCCACCTAGGTTATGTATGCCATGTCTGTATTTGTGTATCTTTGTAGGGATTTTTTGTCTACACGATACCTTGTAAGCATGCTTGTGTGTGTGAACGTGTGAGTGATTGTGTGAGTGATCTGTGTATACTTCTGTTTTCATATATTTAGTTCTGCAGTACTGTATACTAGGCATGTAGACTTACTGTATGACACATAGGTCAGCAATGACCTCACTTTTTGTTGTCAATAAAAGCTATTATTATTACTAAAATCGTTGCAACGCCCTTTCGCGTGCCCGTACATAACAGTAGCCAGCTCGGATTGACCTAAAAGCATTCGACTGAGAATACGAGCTGAGGTTAGATTGGTTAGAAAGGCGGGTACTTCTTAGTCGTGCTAGCCCCGCTTTAAAGCAGGCAATAGATATAAAAGGGACTAGAAGTGCACCAAATGCCATCTAGAATTTAATCCATGATATCCCTTAAAGAAGGATGGTTTATTTTTATCAGATCCTTAATATAAAAGAGTGCACGTGGTGGAGTCCCGGGGGGGGGGCACTTCAATTTTTTTTGTACGGGTGTGTGGCTGAACCCCAGACTACCCTTACCCTTGCTAGGGCACTTGTTCGCGGGGTTTTTCTTCCAAACCCTACCCTTGCTAGGGAACTTTTTACATAATAGTCTTAGATTTTGCTCAAAATATCTTAAAATGACCTTGTTTGGGAGAAAATTGTATTTTGTTCATGCTATTTTCATGAAAACTTGGAAAATATTCATGAAAATTTCTAAATTTTCCGTGTGAATCTGGGTATTTCGCCGAAAGTTGACCCTTGCTAGGGACATTTTGCTCAAAAGTAAACCCTTGCTAGGGACATTTGTGGCTGAAACAGGAGGCTTGCTAGGGACTTTTCCTTGTAAAAGTACCCTTGCCAGCCGCACATATGTGTATACATTACATAGAGAGTGCCCCCCGGGGGTGGAGTACACTGAGTGCAGTTCAGGTCCCCGCACTCCTAAATTCATCATGACACCATGTGTGTTCTGGGTTACCAAATATACCCCCTTTCCACTGATTTCTGAGTGAAAAAAAGGATCCCTTTTTATGGTTAAATCACGATTTTTTCTTTCATGAAATGCTGACATATCTACAAGGCCTACCCCTTACCATGAAAAGAAACAACAAATAATAGACAAATGCACTCATTTGCATGCCAGAAATTCCATCTGTGGATGAGATACATGGACACTTGAATACTATGGTGATTTGAAGACCCCCTTTCCATGAAGCCACATGAAAATACACCCCTTTCCAAGGAGGCTCATGTATAAAAACGCCCCTTTTTTTGGTTTCCATTGACTTAGGGAGTGGTCATTATTTATCAACAGGGGGGGGGGGTTTTCGCGCAGACGCACGGAAATTTTTTACGCCCCCCCCTCGACGGCAGTCAACATTTTTTGCGCCCCCCCCCCGTGCCGGAGACGCGGAGAGTTTTCGCGCCCCTCTTTGATCTATAATAGTGCGCGGGCTTTTTTGCTAAAAAGAGGGTGAATCTTTTTAGCCCCCCCTCGGGAGGTGTCTGAAAATTTTACGCCCCCCCCTCAAACCCACCAGCCCCCCCCCTCCCCGTTGATAAATAATGACCACTCCCTAATACAAACACTTGTAAAAGGACCCCTCTTCAGTGGGCATCAGTGAGTGCGGGGACCAGGAGTGCAGTATGCAAGAGCGGTCACAATCATGCTCCGAGATCAATTTCGCACACAAATGCATGAGGAAAAAGACAGCTGTCAAAGTTTCCTATCAACGATGGAGGCCGGGGTGGAGGCTTGCATGGATAGTCTAGGCACAATGTGGGAGCGTGGGAAAAGGGGTGCGGTGAACGTCCAGCTGACATCCACGCACACACGGATTAATTCACCCCCCCCCCCGTCAGTCTTTTTCTTTATAGATATACTATAACATAGAAGAAAATCCAAACCTTTCAAATACTGACGGGAATTTAAAATTTTGAATTATAAACTGGCTGTAGAGCTAGTGTTGATAGATAGGAGTGATGCTGTCCATTAGACATGTTTAAAGGGTCAACAAAAATCAATTAAGTAAACAATGGACTAATTGAACAAGGTTTGACTCCAGTCGGGTAAAATGTATTCAAGATTCTAGTCTGGTCCATTATAATTGATATGATTCAACTAAAACACTACATACTCCTAGTTAACATTGTGAAGCTGTAAGAGGGCCTATAATCGATGTAGCATCCATTAGATACAGCCTTTAGAGTTTGTTTTTGTTTTGTTTCGTTTGTTTGTTGTTGTTTTGTTGTTTTTTTTTCTTGTGAAATTTTCACATGTGCCCTGCCGGCCTTGATAGAGTTCCTCCCTCCACATTGGTGGAGCGTGAGAGAAAGATAACTGGCTTTTAGTGGCAGGTGATATTTTCCCTATTAATGTTCACGATCCTCTACAACAACTTTGGTTTGAAATCTATTGTATTGGAATACAATGGTTAGAATGGAATCAGAACTCATGGACTATACTAAAACTAGCCTTTATAAGGCAATGTCGCCCATCTTTGTGTGTATGAAAATATCAGGATTGTTCTACACAAAAACCTTTAGGATCCAATCGGGGGGTTGATAAGAACAAATGTCACTGCAGAATCTCAGCTCCCCAAGTTTATGCAACAGTGCTGCTTTTCTTACAGTGGCTTAATCTCTTCAGCACCTTAACAATTTTTGACCCAAGCCAGTATGAGTTTGATCTCAGAATTTGTATGAAAGTGATTTCAGTTTCACATCCCCTGAACATAACTTTGAATGAAACGATTTGTTACAGAGCATTGTTTTAAATCTGGGCTTTTGTCAGCTGTATTCATGGCATGGGAAAATATGGCTCATGAAAATGGAAGACAACCCCTCCGGAGAATTCACTTAAGAAGCAAAGTTCTAGTGGTTATTGGTATGGCTGTTGTAATCTTGTCACACGCATCATTTGCTTGGGGCTATTTCATGACTGATATATACGACGATACACTTGCCCCATTGGGGCCAGATCACCCTAGAATTGTAGTTTTTAGTTTTGGATTCATTCAAAATGCAGCCTTTATGATTCCAATGATAGGATTCTGTAGTTTCTCCCTAAAACTCACAACAGAATTCCATGTCATAAATACTAATCTTGCTAACATTATTAGCAATCCAGTCATATTAAAGAGAGAGTTGCCAAAACTCCGTAGGCAGCATCAGAATATTTGTGAGCTGGTAGAGACTGTAGATAGTTTTATTTCACCATGGCCTGGTACAATCTTTATCTTCCCCTTAGCAGAAATCATTTTAAATGCATATGCTGTTGTGCATGAGACTGCCATCCGAGATGACCCAAAGCTACTTATATTAACTGGGAAAGCACTTCTCATTAGTGCACTATACATTGGTATTGCATGTATACTTTTGCATCGCGAGTGAACTCAAAGGTAAATGTGACCAGATTGGGGAAGACCTGCATCTAGGGGGGAAATGGCTTTTTAAAGTTGAGGTCATGTGCTTTAAAATTAGATATCTTGAGCTAAAATATAACAAGTAGTTCTTCTGCAATTGCTTGGCAAACCTAGGTAGGTGAGAGCAATTGAAAAATGCAAATAACCTCTAAATACATTATATCCTAGCTTAAATAGTGATAATGCAAAACACATTTGTGGCAAACATTCCCATTTAGAATAGTGGAGTGCTTTCCATGAAATTGCCATATATGCCAATTAGCTATGTTTCCATGGCAACAGATGTCTCTTTTGCATTCCATAAATGGAACGTTTTTAGTACACAGATAAAAAATAATGTTCAAAATCTTAGTCAGATGTTAGTCAAAATGGCTAACTTTCTAACAATACCTAGTCAAAAGCATGTGCCTAAGTGTCCAAGTTTTTCTTAGTCAAATACGACTAACCATTAGTCAAAGTGCCCAACTTGCCTTGGCTTGCCTGATTTTGACTAAGATTCCTTCGTGGTTTTGACTTAGTATGCAATCTAATAATTTTGGTTTAATTCAAATGGTGAGTGTAAGCTCTATATAGGATCCACATACCACAAACCATTGTCTCATCATTCAGGAAGCATACATGTGAAATGCCTCACATCATTTTCATTAGAGCCCCTGAGTCAAGTTACTCTGGGTTTCCCACAAAGAAGCAGGTGGTCGAATTTTATCTCACCTCGTGCCTTCCTTACAGATGACACTCAAGGGTGAGAGGTCCCGTGGGTTGTATCCACGCTGAAGTGAGATTGTAAACTCTTGTGGCGTTGTGCCCGGACCCTAGTCTAGTGGGGAGGGGGGATGATGGTGACTGAATCTATGGGAAGGTAGAAGGTAGAAAGGCATAGTGACAGACGGACAGGCCTTTTTTAAGTCATTAGTCTGCCATGACCACCGAGAGATTTTCCAGCACAGCCTAGCCAGGACAGGGAGGAACTCAAATGATGCCTTATGGCAACATTTGGAGCCACCACTGTGCCCTGACTGGGCCAGGAACCGAACTCACAACCTTACGGCCCCTGAGCGGAAGCGCGGTCAACTGGGCCATGCCTCCCGGCTAAAAGAAGCAGATAGATCTGTGGCTAACTTTCTAACAATACCTAGTCAAAAGCATGTGCCTAAGTGTCCAAGTTTTTCCTAGTCAAATACGACTAACCATTATTCAAAGTGCCCAACTTGCCTTGGCTTGCCTGATTTTGACTAAGATTCCTCGGTGGTTTTGACTTAGTATGCAATCTAATAATTTTGGTTTAATTCAAATGGTGAGTGTAAGCTCTATATAGGATCCACATACCACAAACCATTGTCTCATCATTCAGGAAGCATACATGTGAAATGCCTCACATCATTTTCATTAGAGCCCCTGAGTCAAGTTACTCTGGGTTTCCCACAAAGAAGCAGGTGGTCAAATTTTATCTCACCTCGTGCCTTCCTTACAGATGACACTCAAGGGTGAGAGGTCCCGCGGGTTGTATCCACGCTGAAGTGAGATTGTAAACTCTTGTGGCGTTGTGCCCGGACCCTAGTCTAGTGGGGAGGGGGGATGATGGTGACCGAATCTATGGGAAGGTAGAAGGTAGAAAGGCATAGTGACAGATGGACAGGCCTTTTTTAAGTCATTTGTCTGCCATGACCACCGAGAGACTTTCCAGCACAGCCTAGCCAGGACAGGGAGGAACTCAAATGATGCCTTATGGCAACATTTGGAGCCACCACTGTGCCCTGACTGGGCCAGGAACCGAACTCACGACCTTACGGCCCCTGAGCGGAAGCGCGGTCGACTGGGCCATGCCTCCCGGCTAAAAGAAGCAGATAGATCTGTGGACATTTTACTTATCTAGATTCCCACAGAAAAGGTGTAATTATCTGTCTACCTGGTTTATTTAACAAATCATTAAAATATTTGACATATTTTGCCAAGCTTGATGTTATATTGAATTATGAAAGCCTCAAATGTATACAGCGCCTGAAGATCACCATCATTTAGACATCCCTAGAATAGTTTATGGTACACAGCCACCAGAAAAAATTCTGTTTCAAACCACACTGCCATCTGGTGTGTAAAGGCAACACTATGCCAATATAGCTTAGTCAAAGTCACTAAGGGATCTTAGTCAAAGTGACTAAGTGACAGTGACTAAGATAAGTTAGCTTGCCTGAAACTCCCATCAGATACCTTGTTCAAGATTGTGTTTGGGGAAAGAAACTGATTTGGGTAATCAATGTGACTAGAATAAACTAGAAATATTTAGTCACACATTAGTCATATGTACTAACTAAGATTATTTGGGCGTTTTGACTAAGTTAAGTTATATCGATTAACATGGATTTTTTTCTGTGTAGAAATGGAATAATTCTGAGCATACCACTGAATTCCCCATCAAAAATCTATGTAGGTCAAAACCCATGGAAACTGTGCATGGCCCTAAAATCCAATGTGCGGACCTGGCATTTTTTCAGGGTGGTTGCACTTATGATTTTTCTTGCTTATCTTATAGAACTCAATGAGACCTTCAGGGGGACACCCATTTATATGGGTAAAATATCAATTTTTAGCTTCTAGAGGCCCCCAAAGGGTCAAAAGGCCTTAAAATCACCCTCATTGAGTAAAATTTGGTCTTCCTTGCTAATTTTCCCTGAAATCAGTGCATCAATAGTCTACAACGAGCACTCTTGTAACTTTGTAGCCTGAAGCATTGGGCTCAACTTGAGCCCAAAACTGTGTCACTAGCCCAATTTTTGGCTTCTTGAGGTCTAAAAAACCCTTTGGGAAGAGTAATCACAGGCAGGTCACTATCAAAATGAGATCGTACATAAAAGATTTTAATCTCAGAGACCTGGCTGAGTAAAAAATTACAATCAAACCAAATTGCAATTGACCACTATCATCTACTAAGGTTGGATAGACAGCGTATTGAAAATGGCAAATTAAAAAAGGGGGTGGTGTGGCCATTTTTGTACATGAGAGTGTGACAGTATCAGAGACAAATGTCTCTCATTTGAATACCAGCAATGCTGACATTGAAATTATGTGGGCCACACTTTCAAAACCAAACCTGAAACCTCTTGTAATTGCTTCAGTATACAGACCTCCTGATGGAAACTTTCATAACTTTAGTGAGACATTATCAAAAGCAATGAGAAACCTGGGCCCTTTGAAGGACAATGAGGTTTTCATTATGGGTGACATGAATACCAACATGCTACATAGAAATGATCCACAAGTCAAGGCACTCACACACCTTTTTAATCTTCTCAGAATAAAACAGATAATCAAAAAATGAACCTATTTTAATCCAAACTATGAATTTTCACTTCTGGACCTAATATCCACCAATTCAGACCATATCAAAAGTTGCGGAAATTGTTTTATTAATATTAGTGATCATGAACCAGTATACATCACGAGAAAATTTATTCCCCCCTAAAGAAAAGTTATCATTTTTTGGTCGCTCATATAAGCATTATGTAAAGGAGAACTTCGTACTGGGTCTAAAAAATAGTGATTGGAATGCCTTCTGGGACTCAGAGGACCCAGAGGAAGCCTGGCAACTTTTTATTAATCAGATTGAATTTCTATTAAACATTACATGCCCAATCAGACAGTCAAATTTTAAACAATCCAAAAACCCATGGATTACTAGGGAATTATTGGATCTTATAAATGAAAAGAACATTGCCATGAAACACACCAGGAAAACAAAAAATATTGATGACATGAAGATTGCAGAATTTCTTAAGAGGCGCTCAAAAGCATTAAACCGCACAGCAAAAAATGCATTTCATAAAAACAAAATCAATGCAAGCCTTGAAAACCCCCGACAATACTGGAAAGAAATTAACAATGTTATTAACCCCAAATCCAATGTAGTAAACATTAATATTACTGATTCCGAAGGGGTACAAGTGGATCATAATCAACGGCAGAATACATTAATCAATATTTTTCAAACATAGGGGCAAATCTAGCAAAAAACATGACTGAACCCTGGGTATATACACAAAATGAACTTCCCCCACATTTTAACTTTCGTCTACCCACAGATGAAGAAGTTATCAAGGTTATAAAAGATATAAATATAAATAAACCCTCTGGCATACCATACATATCTACTACAGTGTTAAAAGATGCACTAACTACACTTCCACTTCACTTTAAGCACATCATCGACAACATTATCAAAAAGTCAAGCTTCCCTGATTTATGGTAAAATGCTACAGTAACTCCTATCCCTAAAGAAGGTGATAAGACTCAAGTTAACAATTATAGACCTATCTCTATCCTTCCACTCCCCTCAAAGCTTACTGAAAAAATATTGCATACACAATTGTCTACACATCTAAAAGATAATGATATATTAACAGAGGATCAAAATGGTTTTAGAGAAGAGCGTTCCACTGTCCACAGCTTTGCAAAATTCACTGACCATATTTACAAAGCAATAAATAAAAACTTTGTGACATCTTGTATATTCATTGATTTTCGGAAAGCATTTGACACTCTAGACCATAAAATCATGTTAAAAAAACTAGAAAAAATTGGTCTCAGCCAAAATGCAAAAAAAAAACTATTAGAATCCTACCTTACAAACAGAACCCAATGTACTAGAGCCAACAACACCACATCTGAACCACATAAAATTTCTCATGGGGTACCCCAAGGTTCCATGTTAGGGCCCTTACTTTTTATCATCTATATAAACGATCTTGCTTCTTGTTTAAACCACATGAAGGCACAGCACTATGCGGATGATACTGCTATTTTTATATAACAAACTCCTGAGATCATTCAACACATCACAAATGATACATTTAATTTAGTAAGATGGTGTGAGGCAAACAAACTTTCACTGAATATTGGTAAAACTAAACTAATGACATTCGGTACCAAGACAATGCTCAATAAACACCCAAAAATCAATTTGCAGGTTCAAAACCAAGAAATTAAATACGTCCCTACTTACAAATATCTTGGTGTTATGCTGGATTGTCAGTTGACTTTCAATAAACACATGCAAGTCTTGTCTAAAAATGTATCTCACAAGATTTACTTGTTACGTAAAGTAAGAAAGCAACTTACAGAAAAAGCAACCCTAGACGTTGTGACAAAAATGATAATCCCATACATTGATTATGGCGATATCATCTATAGTGCAGCCCCAAAAGGCAAACTTGATGAAATGCAACTACATTTAAACAGATGCGTAAACAGATGCTTACGCATCTGTAACAGGTCCCCTCCCTTCTTAGACAAATTACAATTAGGGGAAAGTTGCCTAATTTGGACCCCCTAAGAACTTTTTCCTGTCCAGTGATTATCTCTATGAATTTGAATGTAAAATTTATACATTTTGTGATGGTACCTTATAGCTTTATGGTCATAGCATAGAAATCTAGGAATTTGAATTTCTCTAGTCAGGGTGTGCAATTTAAAATCAAAGCCTAATGGTCCAATTTAGGCACCTGGTTGCCTAAATTGGACCAGTTGGTATCCTAATTTGGACCAATATGCACTATTGTTCTGTATTTCCTTATACTTTCATTATATTGAAAAATATATAAAACTAAGGAACGTTTGATATATGATATCAGATGTCCTCTTAGTGTTTCTATCAATATCCTGTGAATTTGCTCTGTATTGGAGTAAGAAAAAGGTTACACGTTGATCCAATTTAGAAAACTAGGCATAGGCCCCACCTGGTGGTCCAATTTAGGCAACTAAATTGGATCCAATATCACAACTATGGTCCAATTTAGGCAACTCAAGCTGGTCCAATTTAGGCAACTTTTCATCTTTCTCATTGATAATTTGTTTTCTAAAACATGACAATGGTTTTTATCAAATTTCATTTTAGTTTAAAAGTATAATTTGACATCTAAAAATTTTAAAGGATTTTGAACAAAAAAATGTTGCCTAGCAACCAGGAGGGCTTAAGTAAGTGGCGATGCAAATAAGATCAAGAGGTCCAAAAAACATTTTCCACGAAAAATGTGTATAAAATTTCAGAAAAATTACATTTTTGGAAGTTATTAGGAACTTTAATGATATTGACTAAAGAATGGCAGCATTGGAACCTAGTTCCTTTTACTGCCACTAGGGGAAACAAGGGTGGTCCAATTTAGGAGCCGGTCCAAATTAGGCAACCTTCCCCTACATCAAAAATACAAGGTATTACCACTCTGGTTAAGAAGGGAACAACACTTTCTGAAATTTACATTTAAAAGAAGTCTGGATAAATACTATGTGGACAATAGAAAACTCTGTACATGAGCACACGATAACAGGCTGTTAAAAACCTTCTTTACCCGCAGAGTCAAAGTTCAAAAAGGAGTAGAATATAAGTGTGCTGCTTTGTGGAATTCCCTTGGAAATGAATACAGAGAAACTGAAGAGTATTCAAGGTTTGGTGATAGGTTGAGAGTGATGTATGACAAGACACTTAGGGAGCTGGATGATATCCAGCCTCCATAAATACTAAAATAATTCTCCACATATTTTACTCCATCAAACAAATTCTAAAGTGGTATAGATAATAAACCTACTGAATTCATGCTCTTTCATTTACTAACCATATTTATTTATGGTACAGGCCATCAAACACCATTTAAATTGTGCAAAGAAGTTACTAACAACTAGTAATCCATATTTAACACATGTTATTGTACTTCAACTAAAGAAATATCTGGATTTAGAGACATTTATTGTCCACTGGATGAAAAACAGGCATGGGTGCATAGCCTATCCTATGTACAATCAAAACTGAATAAGCATATCCTAACATGCAGAAAACACAATTTCCCTGCCTTTTTTTCTCAGTTTGCAGTACTGACTGCACTGTGTATAGACTAAGAATTAGGCCAGCTGTAGCATTTATTTTCACTTCCTTGGAGGCCAAAGTCCTTTCTCATTAGCATGTCCGCCCGAGTAACCATAAATGGTATAAGACCATATCCTACCATGCAGAAAACACAATTTCCCTGCCTTTTTTTCTCAGTTTACAGTACCGACTGCACTGTGCATGGGCCAAGAATTAGACCTGTAGCATTTATTTTCACTTCCTTGGAGGCCAAATTCCCTTCTCATTAGCATGTCCGCCCGAGTTACCACCAGACATTCCCGTAAAAACCATGAGTAATAGTTTCAACTAAGCAATCTATTATTACCCTGACGTTATGTTACTTGGTTATGGTCACCAAAAAAACTGAGAGATACAGTCAACCCTCACTTCCTCGATGCTTAGATTCCTCAGATCCCTCATTACCTCAGACAGAAAACCTGGAACTACCTCTATGTTTTCTATTATATTTGGACTCAACTCCTCAGATAATTTGATTTGTCAGACATTTTTCCTTGCATTTTCCATATCTGAGGAAGCAAGGGCTGACTGTATTTTAATATGACAGAATATAAAGTCTTAAAAAAAATTCTGCTTACATTTTGAGAGGTATGAGGTCCTTTGTTTTCTTTGTAAAGTATGGCATAAGAGTTAATCATTTCCTTTTGTAGGTGATGGAAGTCCTGATCAATACTTTATCATACTTCTACAGTCAAACCCTGATTGATTGTGTGAATGCACAGGACTTTATACATCTTGGGTTTATGCAGTTTAAAGGTATATTCCACCATCTATGCCATTGCCACCTGGTGGCCAAAACTTAAAACTCCCTAATTTCACCAAAATTCATGATATATGCTTATTTCCCTTTTGTATATGAACTAACTCATCACTATCGAGCTGCCGAATATTAGCCTTTTGCATTTTCCTTACTTAGCACTATGATTCACTACACTACTTTATAGATTTGTGTAATAGACAAAAAAGATTTTTTTTTTCTCTTAAATCTGTAACTTCTAGATTCTGCCAGTAACCTTCCAGTCTTTTGCTCATAAGATGGTCATAATGATCCTATCTCAATTCCTGCAAAGTCTGGTGAACAAATTTCTAACAGTTTCTGTCCTGTGATAAAAATCCAATACTTTTCATTTCCATTTTTTTTCCGTTGAATTATTCATGGCCCTTTTCTTTGTCCAATGACTACCTGTTTTTATTGTTTGATCATGGTGTAGTGGTTCGTTCCCTCCCCGGGTGCATTGAGCCTCCAGAGGCCAGCTCACTTGGTGGTCACTCCCACTATGTATACCATACCGATCCAGAGGTAGGTGGAAGGTGGAAATGTCAGTGGGGCCGTGTTGGTGACAGGGTATGTTAGGCCAGGGGATGTAGCTCAACGGTAGAGCGCTTGACTTGCAAGCGAGAGACCCGGGTTCGAATCCCGGTGTCTCCAGAGACGTATTTGCCGACCTCTACAATGGTATAGGTGATGTCTTCTATACATATGAGAACCTTAGTTGAGATATTATTGGTCAATATTTTAAGAAATGTTGAAAAATAGGGGTTTCTCCCATAAGCGGCTATAGTTAAGGATTCCCCTTCTTCAGATGTCAATAACTCTGAAACTAGCACAATGAACCATGGTTTCTATTGCTTCATCTGTCTCATAATATATAAAACTTATATAATCCCATGGGATTTGGAAAATCGATGGTATTTTAGGATTTACTGAATAGTGGAATATACCTTTACTGGCAAGTGGTGGATCCACGATAAGGAAAAGGAGAAGGTCCGGCCCTGAAGGAGGGGCTGCATACCCTTTTTTTGAGCAAATTTTGGGGTCTAAAATATATCATTACACTCTTAAGTACTGGGGAAAAGGGCGTGTACATGCCCCCGCGCCCCTCCTCTAAATCCGCCACTGGGACTGCCAGTTATGACTTTTTAGTTTCATACATAGTGGAGGAGCAGACAAACATGAGCAGAAAGGACATATTTCTTTTCAATTTCTCCGATGGAAACAGTCCAAAGACACCAACATAGCCATATCAATAAACTGAATAAAATGTGAACTGCAAAAACAGTGATTTGTGATTGTTTTAATCTGACAGAGCTGACATTTAACTTGTATGATTTTTGAATCAGGTTGTCCCCAAGCAAATCAACAGATAATTCCAGTACGACAATTATTATTAGGGGTGCTCTCCTTGTCTGATAGCCTATTTTGGCTGAATTTAGGGTTGAAAGAGGTAAATTAACTCCTAGGTACACAAAAGGGTACCCCTGTCTGAATCTGTCACTGGTTCCCAAGATGCATGAGAACCATATCACAAACAAAATTAGTGTGGGACTCACACTGCAGCTACTGACAGAATATTGGGCTTGAGTAGTGAGTGAATGAGTAATAGATGTTTAACGCCATTTTGACAGCTAAGGTCATATTCATGGCGAGAACATTACACAACTTCACAGGGGAATATGTCAGTGCCCACGCATATGTGCACCACACACATCTGAGCGGATAGGAAAGAGGAGATTTAGACCCTTTTAAGCGGGCTAGGGTAGCCTAGGGCTTGAGTAGTGGAACGTCCCTTTTCAATTTCTTACATTGCAACAGGTGGTAATCACCCTGTGAACCAGTCTCTTTACCCTATATTTCCTGGACTTGCTCAAGTCTAGATTTTATTGAGAGAAAATTGAAATAAAGTGAGAAAACGAAAATGAATGATATTTCTAGTGAATCTCATCACAGCAGAGAGAGGAGGAGGGATGGGGGTATAGCGGCGTTTGGAGGAGAGCTCAGGATCTTTCGGCAGTCTACATACGTCAGTAAAACAATAATATAATTGAGTGTGATATGATGCTGACAAAGTGGTGCAATACAACACCATTTTAAGGGAGGGGATGGTGAAAGAAATTGACCCCCTCTTGCGTGGGGTGGAACAAAGTGTTAGTACCTATTGCCATATTGTGTCACAATCTGCTCTAATCTGCAACTATCTGGTGTAATCTACCACTATCTGACTCTTTCTGTAACAGTCTGTCACTATGTCCTGTAATCTGCCCTTCCATGCTGTCATTTAATTACCACTATCGATTCTATTACTATCGGCTGCATACATGCATGCTGTTTGCATGTGACATCTTTGTTGCAGCCATATTGCAACCTGTCTGCATCCATGTTGTATCTCTGCTGCATCCATGTTGTATCTCTGCTGCATCCATGTTGTATCTCTGCTGCATCCATGTTGTATCTCTCCTGCATCCATGTTGTATCTCTGCTGCATCCATGTTGTATCTCTGCTGCATCCATATTGTATCTCTGCTGCATCCATGTTATATCTCTGCTGCATCCATATTGTATCTCTGCTGCATCCATGTTGTATCTCTGCTGCATCCATGTGTAATTGTCAAAGATTGTTCGGGTATAGTTATCAATAATATCTCTGTATACCGGTTGGGTAGTACTTAATCTACTGTGGCCTTTACTGTGGTCACCTATCATTCTTATCACTCATATCATTCATATCGAACATATAATATTGTAAGTCACTATCAAAATGGTAGTATTAGATAATATTAAGTCACAAATGGGTCTAAAGGTATTTTGCACAAATACTCGCTCTATATATGGTAAAAGGACAGATACTTTTAGGCTAATTTCATATTCAGATATCACTGGTATTGTAGAATCATGGTTAAAACCTTCTGTACTGGATGCCGACTTACACATCCCTGGATATCAATATGTAAGATTAGACAGGTATCCAAGCAGAGATAAAAACGCGGGGGCCTTATGCTGTATCTAAAGGATCACTATATTGCTATCCCTGATCTTACTTGCTCCTTCATAGAAGATGATTTTGAAATACTATGTGTAGACGTTCAAATAAATGTCATAAAATATAAGATTTTTTCTATGCTATCGACCACCTGATAGTAAAGATAAAGGTGCAATATATAATAAACTAACCTCCCTCTTGAAAAGTGTAACTAAAAATAAAAAGCTTATATTAATGGGAGACTTCAATATTAATCTATTATGTAAAAAGGATGTAGAAGACGCTACTGTGAATGAATTCTGTACCGGTAATAAACTGTTCCAAGTCATTAATGATATCACCAGACCTGTATCAGGGACCATATTGGATCATATTATACAAATGTACATAATATTGCCTTCTCTGGTTTGGTAGATGTACATATCTCAGATCATACCCCCATATACATGACCTTAAAATGTGAAAAAGTCAAATTAAAGAAGAAGATTGTATATGCGCGGTCTTACAGACGGTATGATTCCCTAGTATTTAAAAATATGCTTACACAACACGACTGGACTGATATAGTGGTGTTAAATGATGTCCATGAAATGTGGAATAGGATTATAAATGTTATTTTGGCTAAACTGAATAGTATATGCCCAATTAAAAGGATGAATATACCAGATTACACACCGCCATGGCTAACACAACCGATACTAGAACTGTGGCCCCCAAGGGGTAAAAAACGACATGGCGACTTTTGGCCATTTTTTGGCGACATTTCGACTTTGTACCCTTTTAAAAGTGACATGTGACATTTCCAATCTTTAAAAAAGTGACATTTGATCTAAGACATTAAATTTTGAGATTATTAGACATGTTTTTTCCCCCTAAAAAAGTGACATGTGACCTGAAACCTTACATTTTGGCGACATTGTGACCTCAGGGGGGGTCCCCTTGGGGGCCCCAGAACTAATGAGGGTACGAGACAAACTTTATAGAAAAGCCAGGTCTACTAAATCTAACGGGGACTGGGCTGCAGCCAAGCACTATAAGCTTATTGTTAAACGAGAACTTTTCTACAGCCAAAAACATGAAATTGAGCTATTATTAAGGTTTAGAAAAACAGATCCAGCTAAATTTTGGGATGCTATACATAAGCTTTTGCCACATAAAACCAGTAGTACCCTTATTAAATTGAGGAATCGGACTACTAATTTAATTGTCCCCCCTGATGCATGTGCAGAATATATAAACAGCTTTTTTGTAAATATAGGAAAAGACTTAGCAAAAGCTCTACCACCTGGTGAGGGGGTGCCAGCGGCCAATGTACCATATGGACAACCAATTTTGAACACTAACCTTATGTATGATATCTCTTACATCGATGTGATTAAGATGATAAAAGGGATTAACATCAAGAAACCATCTGCTATAAAGAATTGTAAATCATATATAATTAAAGATGCCTTTTTTGCCATTGCGGATGTAATATTGGTATTATACAACCAATGCCTACGCGCTTCAGTGTTTCCAACCGTATGGAAAGCTGGGACAGTGATCCCCCTACATAAAAAGGCAAACTCTCTTGATGTAAATGACCTTAGGCCTATAAGTTTACTACACATACCAGGGAAAATCTTGGAAAAAAATGTATGTAGTAGACTCCAGTCGTATATGAAAAACTGTAATTTAGTATGCCCAACGCAGCATGGATACAGGGCTGGACACTCCACTCAGACTGCTATAACTGAACATCTATCCACAATAATTAATAACATTATATTAAACAAACCTTCATATTGTCTATATTTAGACTACAAAAAAGTTTTTGATACTGTCTCACACTCTAAATTACTGGAAAAAATGTCCACTTTAGGTCTAGACTTTCCTACTTGCAAATTTTTTGAAAATTATCTTAATAACAGAACACAAAATACCATAGCTAATGATGTCCTGTCCACCTCTAAACATTTGAAATATGGAGTCCCGCAGGGATCAGTCTTAGGTCCTGTGCTTTTCTCTGTATATATTAACTCCCTCCCCACTGTTGGGCCCTTTGAAACCACTTTATATGCCGACGATGCAGTTATAACCGTAAATACTCCACAGGAGATGGAAAATGCCATAAAAGCAGTGTATAATTGGTGTCTACATAATTCACTTACTGTTAATGAGAAGAAAACCAAATGGATGTTATATAATGGTACACAAAACGAAAATAGTATATTTATGCTAAACAATTCTGTATTAGAGAGAGTATATAGTTTCACGTACTTGGGTATAGACCTTGACCCAGAACTTAAATTCATAAATCATAGAACAAAATGTACACAGAACATAAGGCATAAAATCTTCCAACTTGCTAGAGTCAGAAAATTTGTTGATAATTCCACTGCTCTGGACATTTACAAGTCTATGGTGTTACCAACTTTTGATTATTGTGATTTTGTGTGGGATAGGGATTATCGAGGGGAAACAAAATAACTACAATTACTACAAAATTGGGCATTAAGGGTAGTTTATAAAGTTAAATTGGAGGAAAATCCAACCATGACAACAGAGCAAATTAAAAATGCAAGTAAATGTATGGAACTTGCTGATAGAAGAGATCAACATCTCTTATTCTATGCCTTCTACCTGTCAAAATGTGAAAATATGGTCGACAATAGAAATATACCCACTCGTTTTCATCAGGGAAAAAGATTGTTATACCACATAGTCTTAGACCTATTGTTATTCGAAGCGCCTTATATAGAGCCTGCGCCAGGTGGAATCAACTAAAAGCAAAATATACAATTATAGAGACCCTATCTGAGTTTAAAAATTCTATTAAGAAAGACTACCCAGACTGTTTCATGTGATAATTTGTGTGTCTATAAAATTAGATTTCATCCTCATCTCATCTCATCATTAACTGATCGCAAATACATTTATTGAAATCTTTTGATACGGTATCAATGACATACTGTTGATGTTTATTGCAAATACGAGGCCATTACTGATTGATTTGTATACTTAGATTGTCATAATCAGAATTGAAATGTGAAGGGGGCTTGGTATAATTACCACAATGCTTGGGCACCAGGTTCAATTGCACTTACTCTGTAAATGTAATTATCCCAATAAACAACTTTAAAAAAAATCTATCGACCACTAAGGTCTTAACTACGGTGCATTGTTGTTAATCCTATTACATAATAGGATTATACCCCGCTCTCCCGTGCTAGTCGCCACTATTGTAAGGACACATGACCACCTGTTACCTATATAAGGGTCAGTTAGTGTTTAATGAACCAGATCAGTCGCTGATGCGCTGTCTCACCCATATTATCTGTTCAGTTGTCTATCCTAAGATAACACGTCGGTAATAGCTCTAGTACCAACTGGTACGTCGACATACGATCACCACTAGCCCTTATGCGGCTCCTAGTTAAACTATTGACAATAAAAGTCTGTTCGGTAAACCTGAATTACTGAGTCTCTTGTATTTGACATCTGGTTACTCGATATGTAGTATCGACAGATAACCTGGCCAGTGAACTAAGTAGCTGAGCCCGACAGTTACACATGTTATATCTCTGCTGCATCCATGTTGTATCTCTGCTGCATCCATGTTGTATCTCTGCTGCATCCATGTTGTATCTCTGCTGCATCCATGTTGTATCTCTGCTGCTTCCATGTTTTATTATATGGCTAATATCGACGACACTATAGATTAGTACTACTTACGCCGTATTCAATGGGGGGATGGAATACGATCCTCGCATATTCAGCGGTGCCATTTTGAAATTTATACAGAGCTAATTAGTTTCGTATTTAGGTATGGTTTTACGCAAAAAAAGAATGATTGAACTAGTTAAATAATATGTTATGAATTGTTTAAGGTATATCTAAGTATTAGCACCATGTTAAAAAAGAAGATATTGCCCTGCGCAAGGAACATTTATATCGAAACTAAAAGCAGCGGCTAGCTCCGTATCACGTGACCTACTTTGTCGAGCAAGGTGTCATGGCAGACGAAAACAAAACGAGATGACTCGACACGTTGAAAAACATTAAATATAGTTGTGTTTCTTTATTTTAAAGCAAATTCATCCCTTAGGGCCATATAATAAATGCAAATGTCCACTCCTGGGTCGTGGACATTTGCTTATGTATCTCTGCTGCATCCATGTTATATCTCTGCTGCATCCATGTTGCATTACTGTTGCATCATTCTACTCTCATGCTTGATCCACATTACATCAATGTAAACTGTTGCATCCCTGTCTATCCATGCTGCATTGATGTTGCACTCTTGCTGTAGTCATACTGTGTTGATGTTGCATCCATGCTGCAATGATGTTGCATCCATGCTGCGTTGATGTTGCATCCATGCCACAACCTTGCTACATCTATTTTGCATCCCTTCCACATCATTGTTGCCTCCATGTTGCATCCTTGCTCCATCAATTCCATATTTTGCTACCTCTATGTTGCATTCATGCTGTACCCATGTTGTATCCTTGCTACATCCATGCCACATTCCAGCTTCAAGATTATCTGCAGCTCAGATAGAACCACTGTCAAAGAATTTTACCCAACCATATCTAAATTCTCTGATTCAGTTTATGAAGGGGATGCCTACTCCCACTTATTTCTAGAAGGGGTTAGAATTCTTGTCTATTGTTTGTACAATAATTTTCAGTTGTCACTCGACTCCTCCGATTTTAAGATATCTTAATTATATTTTAAGATATTCTAAGTTAGAGCACAGTATAAGTCCATAAAAGATTAACTTTGGTCCAAAAGTGACTCAACATCAATTGGAAGAATTTTATTCCCCTAAGTTTTGACTAAAACTCAGTTTGGGCCATGTTAACCCATCAATTGTGGTCCCCACCTGAGTTACTGCCAAAACCGTCTATGATTATAAGATGTTATTTAAGTTGCCTACAGGGCCTCTTCTCATATAGTTCAATTATATGCTAGTGTCTGATCAGAAAGACCCGGTCTACCTCCATGCAAGATAAATAATTTCAAACTCAGTGATATCCACATACAAAAACATGACAGCAAAAGAGTACTTTGTAATTGTTTTATTGAGGTTTCTGTACAAGTGAACTGACAAGACAAAGCTACAGTTACAGCACTAGCAGATGACACAATTTGGGTGTCATCTGCTCGTGTTTGCGCTCACCTCCGCCGTGGTGCCACCTGGTGCCTAGAGCAGAAGTGATGACGACTGGTGAGTTTTACAAAGCGAGAAGACTCTAAGATGCAGACCAAGGCCTTATGGCGTAACTTCATACCAGGCGCTGGTAAGTGTTCTTATTGGGGCATATCAACCATCCTCGTTGCCACAAAAAAATATCGTACAATAATAAAATAGGATAAATAGAACAATACCAATGCAACAGTTGTTGTAACATCATGCGAAGTACGAAAGACACCGAACACTTACACCGCTTGGAATGCCGGTACGCGGCATAGACTGGTTGTAATGATAAGAATGCTTCATCTTGAACACTGAGAACGTGTTTCTATACAATAGTTATAATACACGGGCTGGGCGTTTTCTTCACTCACATGCTCTCTCTTTCTCTCTCCCTCTTGTCTCAGCTACATCACTCTTTGATTTGTCATTGTACATTTATAAAACATGCAGTCGTTTTTCTAGCTAGCTTATGTACTGCAAAGGTCTTTGCCTTGGGGTTACACAAGGGTTGGTGCCGACGAAGCGGCTTCCATGGGAGGTCTGTCATAATGGTGTGTCACTCTTATTAA
Organism: Acholoe squamosa; assembly: GCA_949317995.1. Lineage (NCBI taxonomy): Eukaryota > Metazoa > Annelida > Polychaeta > Phyllodocida > Polynoidae > Acholoe > Acholoe squamosa. Next base: position 30,846,035 of record OX439052.1, on the reverse strand, counting down.
TACCAGATTCTTGTTTCCAATGATAAAGGGAAATATACATTGCTACCCTAGGATATCCATGTTTTGTTATCAGAAATCTCTGGCAACACAACTAATACCAACATAACCATCTTTAATGAAGACCCTTTTTACATGTGTATCATATTCCAACACAAGTAAGTGGGAAAGTGTTAGAATCAAAAGTGCCGCCTTAGAATTGAGCAAGTGTAATAGGTACATATAGGAAGGGTATCCACAAGAGGGTTGTTGCATCTCCTGTCCTGAAGGGTTATTTATAGATTCCACAGCTCAACTACACATGCACAATTTGACTCCAGAAAAGCCATATTAGAAGAACCTCTTCATTATGAATCTTTATGATCATGCAACAAGAATTTCAAAGCTCTGTGGTCGAGATTTCTACAGTTTAATTAACTTTATATTGTAATTAACACCCTCCATACAGCAGTTGAGTAAGCAAAGAATTCACATTGGGCTGATATTACTAATTTTGGTACACACCATCTGACATGCCTCCTTGCCCTATGTAGTAGGAGGGTTAACAATAAAATTAACGGTTATATAATGAGACTGGTCAGTCAGGGGAGGGGGAATCCACTTCTATGCATAGTATCACGTTCTGCACAGTTTGTACATTATGTATAGATAATATATATTCTAAAGATCACTTTACTTATCATCCTATTATCATCCACAGTCATCAACTGTATTTATTTAGCAACCGGTCACAGATAAAAACCTGAAATTATCATTAAAATATATTACTACTTCACTCTGGGTAATGAATTCAGAATACTCAATAAAATCCTAGGCTGTCTGCCATGCTATGAATTCTCTTGCAAATATCTCAACAATATTTTCTTTTGCTAAAAGCCCAACCAATATTCTATTGGTTTGTACACAAACAGAAAAGGAAAACAAAGATTGAAGTTCATCATAGATATAATTGCTCATAAACATTTCTTTACAGAAAACAATAACATGACAATATATGTTAAGTGTACCTCATAATCTTGTACATCTTGGTTTTGAATAACGCTAACAAGGCATCTCAGTGGACCCCTCACAGTATGATTCATCTAGCGGCTTCACGCAGGGTGGCGCATGTACAGGCATTGTTTAGCACACGCTTCTTGGGACACATATTCTATAATACACAAATTAGTCTCGCAAACTTTCAATCATTCACATATACTGCATCACAGATAACACATTCGCACTAACATCCACTTACACTGGCAAGCTGACTCAAAAAAAAAGAGGACTCATTATGATGAAGAGAGTACATTCCAGTTTCTCCTACATTATTTTTAACTTTGCTTTCATACTCCACAAAGGCCATCTAGAGGAAAAGTGCTTTCTACAGTCAACAATGCTAAAACATAAACACCGAATTAGCCTAGAGATTGGCTTCAACACAAAAAATATTCACAGCTCAGTAAACTGTGCTTTCGCAGAATCTTACCAAACCATACTTAATCCTTCTTGTCAATCTCTGCAATATATAAAATCAATTTCCCCTTTTGTTTTTAAAGTGATGTGGAGGTTACCTCTTGTTCAAGATAGGATGTGAGGGTTAGGGTTGGTGTGGATTTCCTTAGTCATTTGAACACTTCAAGTTTACCAACAGTCTTAGTTTTGTTGCTTTGATAGTTTAATTCACTTTATCAAGGGGTACTTTTCTGTTGGTTCACACCTACTCCTCTTAGAATTTGGGAGAATTTAGAAACATTGCAGTCAGTGGGGAGCTCACATCACCTTTAACTACACTGATATGTTATGTGTTGTACAACATTCAATTTCACCCCTCGTTTAACCCTTTAAAAAGTAGCTCTACATGTCCCTTTAGTAATGTTTTAATAAGTAGCTCCTTTGGTTTCTAGATACCACTTAAATCACATTAGCTATCTTTTATCAAATTACGGCACGGATGTGTTGGATCAGTATAGATGATGTGCACTGGAGACTATATACTGGTCCACTTAAAAACAGAATTAAAACTTATGGAATGAACTTCATATCTACATGCAACTTTCACGATCTAAAATACCTTGGAATTTTGTCATTTTGGTGAAGCATACTACAAAGGGAGCAATATGGGTGAGAGGGGAGATTGGGGGAGTGAGACTGGCAGTTAGTGGTGTGGTGACACGGCACTGTTGAGTGAAAACCTATAAAAAGTTGATGACTATGTGGACATGAAGTGGCCTGCTATACAGCTAGTACTAGAGATGCTATGTTACTCTCAATGACAGCTCCTGCTCTGAGATCACAATGGTTAGTAGCGATTTGTAGAAAACTGAGACAGACTGTTCTAATTTGTTACCACAATCTATGATACCAGGAGCAAACCTCAAAGGTCAGTTAACACCAACAAGTCTCCATAGCTATGTTTTAAACAGCTAGTTATTATTTTTTTTCTGTCTTTAATATCAAAATATTGGAGTACATGTATTCCAGTTAGTGTGGTACGTTCAAAACCCAATGATTCAATAGACCATTGCATAACTAAAAGTGCATGCACAATGCAAACTTGGTGTTTCCTCTGCAGGCAGTTGAAGGACTCATATTGCCAACTGCTGTCTATCAAGACTTAATATGATACAGTATATTGGCCAGTAAGCATTACACAAAACCCTGAACATATTGATACCAGCGTGGATAATATGTCGTGACATTACCTTATCGAGTTTGTCGCATTTACCCTCTATGTCACTGTTAAACACGACAGGACTCATTGCGCTAGAAATACCGCCGTAGAACATAACGGAGCTTTATGCAGACCACAGCCTATCTACTTGTTTCAATGTCACAGGAGGAGACCTGGCGCTCACAATGTTGCTAGCACCCACTGTATCACCACGCTTTATGCCTCACCGCTAACCTGCACTATATGCCGTCTAATCAATTTTATGACTTTACCAATTTTACCCGATGAGTGAATTTTTACATAGTGGTTTGTACATTGTCTGAAGCGGAACATGTCGGTTAGGCGACCAGGTTTCTGATCAAACAGCTTTTACCAGGATATGTGCTGTTCATTGAGTTACTTTTATCCATAAGAGCACTAAAGCATTATCAACAAGCCACCCGTGCACCATCGAGAACACTGATTTTTGTATAAATTACTAGAGGTGATCTACTACGCCCTAGTGCGCGTGCGCAATAAACTGACAACCAGAGGGTGCTGGCCTACAGTACATAAATATATACATACACATGCCTGCTCACTTCTTCAAACCACCTTTATTGTATCTTATAGATATTGAAGTTTGGTTTTTGTTGATATTACTGACGTGACCTTGACTCTGAAATGGCATTGACCTTTGACCCTACTATTGACATGACCTTGACCTTGGTCCTGGGAACGACCAGGAGCAATGGCACATGGTTAATATCAACACAAAACCTACTTGCTTGGGCTGTTTCGATTAAACAGAGCATATCATATGATCTTATCATGGCTATAATCAACCACGTTACCACTTACCGAAAGACAGTTTTGGGGCAAGCATTACTGGAAGATGTTAAAATCAGATTTAGGGAAGGAAAATGAACACTTTCTTCAGCAGTTAGGGGAGCGGCATTCATCAAGGGAGAAAATCTTTTAACTTTGTTAATGAGTTACTTGTAGAAATAAGCACAATGCTGATTAGCAGTTTACAAGAATCTTACTGACTAAAAGCTAAGGTCAAGAGAGAATGAATTCTCGAATAGTACTTGATATATTCTAACAGTTTCTTACACGATAAATTCAGGGATTTAGGGGAGTTATTTCCTGCTGTTGTGTCAACAATGCATGTCCCAAAGTTCCATTTTGTTCCCGTGGTCAAGAATACATGAATCTACGTGAGCAAGTTATGAACGACAGAACAGGGCCATGGCCTATAATATTACCAAACAACATTCACGTCTTTTCTCATCACGGCCAAAAGGTTTTCGGGATTAGGAAGGGGTGGTATTTTTACATTTTGCTCCACTTAAGAGCTCTCGTATTAACACAGTTGATTTCTACACAAACACACATGTATTGAATGACAGTTAGTGCCAAGAGTCATTACAACAACTCCCTGGAACCAGACTTTGCCGCCACATCAAGGATTGCGAGTAACATGAATTGGTATCATGAGTTGTTATCTTTACCAGTCTAAGTCACAGTCAACAACGTAACGTATACCCAATATGTTCAGTGAGTTCACAAAATGTTCTGTGGTTCTTTCCACGACCCACACACATTCTAGTTTGCTCTGAATACTTCTAACATATACACATACATATAGATTTTGTATTTATGTGTATATGTACATTTACACTTCTTTTTTTTATCATGAGTGGATATTGAATAGATATTGTTTCTTTGACTATGGTCACATCATTTCCTCAACAAGTAACAACTGTGGGTAGGGAGCGATCCTTTTTTTTCCAATATATATGTGCCTCTTTGACATTGATTTCCACTGTAAGGGAAATAGGAGAAAGAGAGAGTCGTGGTCTCATTAGGAGCCATGTGTCGAGCCTGCGACGGGGTATGACTGTTCACAGAGTTTACACAGAAAGGTCCGATGAGACAACCGTCATCACAGGCTGTTTCTAGTCCATCGCAGCATTCGCATTAAAACCTTGCAACTCATATCCCGGAGGCTTCATAACTACAGGGTTCCACAGTTGACATACTACATAATAATTATAATAACATATATTATATGTGGATTATTCTATTGATGATGTTGTCTGCTGCAGGCAGCTACAGTCGAGTAGTGGGAGGAGTAGTAAACATTTCTTGACATCTTCTGAACAGGTAACTGTGGTAACTAATATGTACACATGCACACCGTGCTTTCGTCTTCTACAGGATCATCACTGGTTGTCTGCGCCTATTTAAAATAAACCAGTCACCTTTCACCTCCGCCCTCAAGAGGAAAAAGATATCGGGGTGAGATAAAAGCCTTAATAACTTAGACCGGGTCCGATGTGCCTGTCGCTCCATCCTGGTGATGTCTCCGAGGCACACACGATGCTGACAGAATTAAAAACACCATAAGTCCGGCTGAGGTAAATTTAACACAGCCACTGCCATCTGAGCCTCTCCCATAAAGGCCTAGTTATATCGACTTATATAAAGTGGCGCTAGCATTTTTCTCGCTTATATTTATCATCTATATATATTTTCCTAATTGAGAGCATTCTCTTGCGTTTTTAGTGTTGTCCACTTCGCATCTTCATAGAAATCTATTTTCCCCCATGCTTTTGGTTGGCCTTTAGGTACACCACTATTTTTAATTGGACCTCCAAGGGTTGAGCTTCCAGCCTCAGTTGACTGCTTGCTTGTGCCTCACGATACATCCATCGCGGCCCTGTTTCTTTTCTGCCATCACAGCTTGAACGAGATCTGGGCAGCAACAAGGGCCGTCAAGGTCAAGCCATGCTAGGCCTATACCACGCTATGCTGCCGCTCTATATCGTTGTCTTTTGTCAAACTTAAAAACACAACGACACTATGACAGCGCATACTGCTTTGCAGCAGCTGCAGTGACACCTCCAAAACCCTGTGTTAAGCCACTGGCCTGAGATAAAAAAATTCAATGGCATAGTCTATTCATTCCTGGTGAACACTGCCAAAGTTGGTCTCTCTCGGTGCCGATCTTCCACCCAGAACAACGCCCACCACCTATGTATGTATGTAGTAAGACTGTCTGTGTGGGCGTTATTCGAGTGGTTGGCTCCTGTTATTTATTGTACCAGTTCAATGTGTAATCCTTGTGAGCCAGGCTTGTCGATAAAAGGACAAAACAGAGGGCATAGTGAGAGTCATCCGTCATGGCGGCTGGTCCTGCAGGGTGGGCGGTGTAGGCAGGGAGATGGTAGTACTGCTCATGCGGTTGATGAGGCAGCGGCAGCTCCAGGTGTAGATGTGTTCTCGGCGGACGTTGGGGCAGCTGATGTGGGGCCTGCATTGTTGCTGTTGCTTCCCTCCTGTTGCTGCTGGGCAGCAATGTGCGGTGGGATCAACTTGGAGTTGATCGACGGCTTGATTGCAAGCTCTACAAATGATGTGGATAAAAAACAATGTTAAAAAAAACATTGATTGAATTTTATATTTTCTTTATAACAGCAAACCTTGTCTTATATTTGCTACTAGTATCTTACATCTCTCTAGTTGTTGTTTTTTTAAAACAAATTTACTATGAAGACATCGCAGTGTTACAGAATCCAAAGCAAGGTAGTGTTGAGGTGTGGACGGACTTTCACATCATTCTTTGAGAGTGTAACAGAATCCAGTGTAACTGTTGTACTTTTTTTTTTTTTTTTTTTAAATAGTTCATCTGAAATACAAGATAATCTAATCACAAAGGTTAAAACTTAAACCAGTCTCAGTGCCTTACCTGATTTAGTGAAGTTGAATAGTGGTGGGAGCTCGGGGCCATGTGGCAGGCGTGTCTGTGGGTCACGCAGCTCATCAAAGAATTCATGTGCACATGCTTCGAGTGGCAATGTACGGCTTCCTGGGGTGTACTTGAGAAGTAATGATACCAGCTCTATGGCATCTGGTGGTGTACGAGGCCGAAATACCTAAAATATAATCAACAGTATTAGGAATATGTCTAGTATGACTAGGTATGAGACCCTACTACACATTAGATTTTATTGGCAAAGATTTGGAGGACTCAAAATACAAGTACTGCAGAATGGTATGCAGCCATATCTACCTACTGGTAGCTCAAAATGACGATGAATTTTTGTCCGAACGAGACCAAGCCAGGGTGGCTTGTGTATTTTACTTTACACAATGGAGATTTAGACCAAGGTGGTGAGGGAAGAGCGAAGCAGTGACCAATGATTAGAAACTCTTAAGGTAACTACACACCTAAATTCATCTGCAATCCGCATGGTTTATGGCAATCAGCTATGTCTTAGTAAACAACAAGAATTTGTGATAGGTATTTCTCTATACATGCCTTGTGCCTATTTTAAAGTTTTCTCATTTAGGCAAGTTTACCAATATGCTTGGCGGCATGCTTCAACAGAAGTGTAGAGAGTGAAAATGTGAAACCTTTATCGGTAACATCTACGAGGCTACATGGAAATGAATATTTCATTTTACATTTTTACGGACCTTCGTCCAAGGATGTGGCTTGATCTGGGGGAACTTGAACTCAACATAGTTGGGATTCATGTCGCGAATTTGCTCTCGTGTCGGAGTTCCCAGCACCTTGATGATCTCAACCAGTTGGTCCACACCACTGTCACCAGGGAAGATGGGCTGACCGAGCAACAACTCGGCTAACACACAGCCTGCTGACCAGACGTCTGTCAAACGAGGAAAGTAGAAGTTAATAGTGCTCTATATTGCATAGCATGAACACCTTTTTACCTTTAATGTTCAGATAATCATATTGGTAAAATAGCTACCGTAAACTCCCGCGTAGAAGACGCAGTGCGCATAGAGGACGCCCCCCTAACTTGTCAATGGTTATTTTGCGTATAAGACGCACCTCTTAGGTATCAATTTTGTAAATTCAGTACATTTCTATAGTAAAATTACCCCTCGTATAAGACGCACCCCCAATTTCAATACATCCTATAAGACCCCCCAGCATTTTGTTTGGCGTAGAGGACGCGTCTTATAAATACGCGGGAGATTACGGTAATACCGTAATCTCCCGCGTATAAGGCGCATCTTATATGTGGGGTTTAGTGTTGGCTGGATCCACAAAGATCCATTCAGTAGAACTGAAGTTATGCATTTTTTTTTTTTAATTTTCCAAAGCTCTAGGTGCGTCTTGTACACAGGATGCGCCTTATACTTGGGAGATTTCGGTATCTCTGGTTTCAAGATATATATTTAACTGACGCTCACTCCGATTGGGAAAGTACTTAGTAAGTAGGCTCTACATCAAAATGTTGACTCAGCCTGAATTGATTAAAAAATACATCAATAGGTACCTATTTGTGAAGTGTAGTCTGTGGCACCGAATATAAGTTCTGGGGCTCGATAGTACCGTGAACAAATGTAGGAGACATTGGGTTCACCGCGTACTAACTGCTTAGCACTGCAAACACAAAATTAAAACACCATTGTATTCCATAACAGGGTCTAAATTATTTCTCTCCACACATCAAAAAGATTGAAATATCATATTTCATGACAGAATCCATGTTTTACCAGTCAAGGGTTGGAGGCTCTAACGATGTATATTTCTTCAAATATTCTGCACTTAATACAATCTATGTTCATAAGATGGGCATTTTGACTCACCTGCCAAAGTCACACAACTTGAGAACCCCGGAGTCTGGATCTAGCAGTAGGTTCTGCGGTTTGATGTCGCGATGACACACATCTTGTGAGTGAATGTAGGCTAGACTTCTAAACAACTGGTACATGTATGCCTGCAAATTTAAAAAAAAAAGGAAACATCAGTGATCTGCTGCACAGGGATAATTTCATAATACCTTATTTTCTCCTGCGTATAAGTCGTGTCTTATACCCAAATCAGATCGTGGGTGGGTCTTATACGCTGGAGGGTTATTGCCTTGAGTTGGGGGTGCGCCTTATACCCGGGTACCTTCACTTTCTGAACCAGACTGATGTACACAGTATCTATTTTCTTAAACCAAAGAAAAGGTGTAGTCTAACCCATGGTGCTCTAAATTTCCTTAAACTGCTGAATGATACATGCTATTCTGCTCACCATTAAAGTGTTTGGAAATATGTGTGCACCCCACTCCTAAGAGCTTTTTTTTTATTATTATTATTGACCATTTAACAAGAGAGTCCAATGCAGCATTACAATCAATAATCATGCCATAGTGTGCTTCCATAACACCAGGTTCCTATTCTAACACCACTTAAGGACATACAGGACTTTACACCAGATGGCAGCACACACTGTGGCAGGAGTATTACTTAACATGCTACATGGATTCTCTTGACTAAAAGGTCAATAGGATAAATAATAAAGCTCTCAGTCAGTGGGGTGCATGTATGTTTTCAAACACTTTTATGGTGAGCAGAATGGTATGCTTCACTCAGTAGTTTATGTGTTTAAAGAGCACCATATCAGCTACACCTTTTCTTTGGTTAAAGTGGGATATTGAGAACAGTCTAAATTTGAAAATGGATTGACCCAACCCATTTGGTTGCGCCTTATACGTGGACCAGCCTCCCCTAGTTGGGGGTGCGCCTTATACGCGGGTTTTTAGGAAAATCAATTCTGAAGCACTAGGTACACCTTGTACCCGAACCTGTCCTCTCTGAGTTGAGGCTGCGCCATGTACGCGGGAGATTACGGTAACCCTTTTTATTTCCTATGTGGATGACATGTACCAGAAAATCGTGCATATTAGCAGCAGCTTGCATACTATGTTTTACAGCATACAGCGTGGGGGTCGATTTTGTCATAGTTAAAGAGTTACACTTATGCGAAAAAGATAAACCTTCAAGTCTTCAAAGTATATGACAATTATACAAATGTAGTTCCACTTACCTTTATATAGATTATGGGGATTGTCTGTTTTGACTTGCTATAATGCCGCGCCACGCGGTACACATTCTCAGGCACGTACTCCATGACAAGGTTGAGATAGACTTCATCTTTCTGTAAAACAACATTTCCAACACATTTTTGTTTAGTATGGGTGTCATAGGTCTAACAGTGCTAAAGCACCAAACGGTAAAAATGACTTAACATACATATGAATTGAGGCTCTAAAGGTTGTATGCCAATACGCTTGTAAATAAGAATTTTGACTGGCTTTACTTGTTTCATTGAAAATCATGCTATTTGTTATTTTCTTTCTCGCTAAAATACTTTTTTTTTGTAGATAAGATACAAAGAAGTGGAACACACTCGTTGATTTAACATGTCATATCAATATTGCGGCTGTACATCTATATCGAAAACGGTTTTGGCATTATTTTATTTGGTACGTATAACTTGAGCCTCTTATTAATCATGTATTAGGTGTATTAGATCAGATGGAAATGGGGTAGAGTAGAAGCAGATGGTAAGGTAGTGAGAACGTGTTAATGGTTTTCAGGACCCCAGGAGTTTCCCAGTCACAGCACTTCGCTTGGCGAGTATTCGTTAAATATCATATATCTGCAGTGGTTCCAGATTCCATTTCAAGTCATTCACCTTTGGTCCACATAGTAAAAATTTGGTGTTTAACTAATCATGGAAGTAGTGTGACTGAGCGTACATAGGTTAGATAAGGGTAGAGACGCAGACAAGGAAATATGGACATAAAGAATTAACCTTGAAAAGGCCGCATAATGCCTCAAAATTTATGTTCTTTTATCGTTATGATGCACAATTCAGTGTCATTGGGTCTTCTATCATGGCCACCTTTCAAAAGTGTTTTAACCCCATAGGCTCAGAATGATGCCTAAATGAAGTAAGCAAACCTGCTAAGGCTGCATACATGTATCATGGTGGTGGAAGGACATTCACTAAAACACTGTGCGGTCCTTGCAGGGATATATACAGAGGATACATGGGATATATACAGAGGCCGACTGTATGATAATCTATGGGTCAGGTCGCCAGAAAGCAGTAGATTTTGTGTTTTTGGGTCATTTTGCACTCTTATGGCTCTAGAGAAAGGAGTTGCAAATCAATCTTGTTTTACATAGACTCATTTGAAAGATAACACTTAGGGCTATCGGAAAGATGTTAATTTGTGGCCATCCATCAAAAACTCTCAGACTTATAGCTTGCCGAAGTGAGAAAAACAGTCAAATTTGTTCTTTTTTGTTTTTTTGTACTTTTTACAAATGTTCTGTATTGAATAAAGAACATCTGGAGTAACCCAAAGTTATTTTTTGTATTGTATATGATCATAGGTATCATTTCCATCAGGTTTGAACATGTTACTGAGTGAGGATTTTTCATTGTGTGTCTTTGAAAATGGAAATCTGTAATTTGTAACGTCCGATACCAAAATCTAAATCAGTTATAAAACATGGAAAAAAATAATCTTCATAATCTTTGTTATTACCCATATGAAGGGCTTTATTATCCTCTACTTTGGCGAAAAAATTGTGTGTCCAGCAGCATTTGTCTCCATGTGAGAGCAGCTTATGTGAAATAATTCTGATGAAAGTACCGGACGTTACGTAACGTCCGGTACTTTTATCATTATGTAGGAGGCAGTCTACTGTACATGCATAACTCAAATTCTGTTCCATTCTGTAATTGAAGTCAATAATAGACATATTGGCCTTGTTAATTAATGTGTTTGTTATGCATAATGGGACATTCTTATATTACTGAGAGCAACTTCAATTACCTCTATATTTCATTATTTTGGTACCGGACGTTACATGACACAAAACAAGCAATAAAAATGGAACCGGATGGGCTAGATCGGTATTTTTTGGTTTTCTGAGTTGAGCGGAAGTCCCTTCACAGTTGTGTTAAGGTTATATAAAGGAATTAGAAAATTAATTTTAAAGGCCCTTCAAGGGCAGAATCTTACACTTTCTGACGACCTGACCCCTATACAATAGCCTGGGATAATGCCCAATGAAGGGATTAACTCTCACCTAGACTCTAGATCAAAGCGATGCGCAAACACAGGGATATATACTAGGGTGGCCTAGTTTTCTCCCTTGCTATCGATAAATCTAAGGGTTTTTGCCTTGGATTTATTGAATACCCCACCCATGTGTGGACAAAGCAGTTTAGGGACTTGTTGTTGAATCATTTTGTCTGGGTCCATTAAAGCACAACACGACCCTTAAAGGGTTAAGCCTACAGTAATAAATCTGTGTCTCATTGTGCGCAACCACCTGAAAACCCATCTTGCAATGTACAGATTGATATCATACTCATGTGCTACAAATTTACCAAAAACCAGCTACATTATGAGATGTGAGCTCCAAATTGGGTGTCTCTATGTATATGTTACGTATTGGGAACTAGTTATATATTCTGTAATCATGAGATAAACCGTTCATCCGCTCCAAATACGCATAACGGAGGCCATCGATAATTGTCGTCTGGAAGCTAATGACTGTATTCTGGTTGCAGTCCCTATCTAAATGGCTTATGGAATAATTCGCTGGGGCAGTTTCAGAATGAAAACCTGTAAGCTTGGCTTGCTCAAGTTCAAGTTAAAAGGTTTTTATTAAGTTAATTACCACAGGGAATACAACTCAAAATACTCAAAAGTTGGATTCTGCTCTGCCATTATCAGGATTCAAAAATCACACCGTAAACCCCGAGTGAGACCATGTACGAAAGTCATGCAAACTTTCAATATAATAATTATGGGTTTGATGCCCATTATAGTGATAAATGGTGGGTAAGATATTCATAATAGATTTGCCCATCCTTTTCACAAGAAATTACATATTTTGACCCAGAAAAAGTGCTAAAAGGGGCATAACTTTGGTTCTAATTGATGGATTTTCAAAATTCAAAAACCTACAGAAGGCTAAAATGACACCAGCAGCGATCCTGGTGTTATTTGACACCGGCGGTAGTAAAAATGATGCCGGCGGCCCGCCGGTATCATTGCAGTGTGAGGAGAACCCTGCTTATGATATCCGCTAGGGGGAAGGATCCTGGCCTTTTAGTCTCTACCCAAGGATGCTGGCTAGTTGCACGTTGCACCAAACATCTACACTTTTGATATTTTAGTATTTCCATAGCAGACAATTTAAACTACATGTATATGTTGAACTAAAGTTTGTCGGAACAGTTAACAAGAACCCTTTCCAGCACTAAAAAATAGAGTCCTTAATCCAAAAGGATTAGATTAACCCCCTCCCCCCTATGTCTGCCCCCCCACACACACACACACACACCTAAAGTTTGTTTAGTTCCTATACAGTTTGTGTGTTCCTAACAAAGGCTGCTGGTGATTACATCACACCCCCACTGACTGTGTGCCTACTTGACCACATAACACGGACCCCATGGTTCCCCGGTCAAGCACTAAACAGATACAATAGCATGCGCGTGTCAAGGTGAGTTACCGACTGAACGACACAGTCTCAATCAAAAACATGCTCACGATATACCTTATTACTGTCGATAGACAAACATTTACAATGTTGTCTCTATCTTATTGAATTACTTTATATATTTTATTATTTTTACAAATATCTTAATTCTGATTAGGTCTTTCCTTTAAATATGATTGTATCTTTCCTTTAAATAAGTGAGTAACTGAGTGAGTACTTTGTAATTGAGTGATCAGGCTTTTCATACATCTGACACATCAAGTTTGACAATTACTTTCACGTTTGGCCTGTACAATTGTGTTCACAGTTGACACGTCTTACAGAACTCTACACATATTACTATTGTTCCTTTTTCATTACTTAAGTATAGCAGTTCATATATAGAAGTGTGTCTTCTTGTGCATTTCTTTTATTATTTTTTTTTCTTCTTGTGCATTTCGGCACTAATTTCACTTTAAGTCACCTCTAATGGAATAGCCCATTTTTTAATCAACACCGTATATATTTTCATTGTTAAAACCTGCATGGTAGGCAATTGGGGGATTTTGATAATACAATTTCACAAATTGCTTAATTTTGGACAACTGATATCAAACATATCGAAAGAAGAGCTAATGAAATTGGAAAAAAATTTCCTACCCCTTAAATAAGCTTAAAAGGTATAGACTGGTTCAAGTCATTGGGAGTAAAGTACGCGTATAAGACGCACCCCAAACTAAGCACATGCATTTTCGCGTATAAGACCCAAATTTTAAGGCTGAAATTTGTAAGATTAGTACATTTCTATAGTAAAATTACCCCTCGTATAAGACGCACACCCAACTTGAGAGAAAGCTATAAGACTCCCCAGCATTTTGTTTGGCGTAGAGGACGCGTCTTATACGCGGGAGATTACGGTAGTAGTCTTAGGTAGTATCCAGTGTTACCCCTTTACGGAGCATGGTGCTTAATGTTTAATGCATTATGCCCTTGAAGGGTTATGGTATCACCGGGTGTTATGGTATCACCGGGTGTTCAGTAAGCACCGGGTGTTAATGTATCACCAGGTGTTAAGGTGTAGAGTAGTACCAGGTGTTAGGTGTTAAGGCTATGTTACACACAGTAGTAACAGTTAACGTCAGTAGTGTATATCAGCTTGTGGGTGCAGTGTCACAAAGTGGTGGTGGTGACTTAAGGTACAACCCACGCTCAGGCTTGAGTCGGCATCCTGTACCACTTGATGACTCGTGTCTATATTTTTACAATATGTTGAAAAAGATGACGTTTTTATGTGTAACTGAATTCCAATAATTTTTTCATATTGATGAATTTAAAAGATACTCACTACCGTAAAAAGTGTTATATATTTCAAAAGGAAATCATTCTTGCTTATCGCAATTTAGAATAAGTGTATCGAGTCATCAATTGATTCAACGAAGTGCGGAGTCAAGCCTTGCATGGTGAATGCAAATTTTTGCTGTGAAGCCAGGACTGAGGCCAGGGAGTTCTAGTTGTTATGTGTCTGGTGGATTTATTTGGAGGGTCTCTTTGACATTCTTTGATGCCTTTAATTAAATATTTTTCTTCGGGTCTGTTTCTTTACACATTGAGTGTGGGAACTGTTTTGAGATGGACACAACGGGTGATTAAAGAGGCTAATAGAAAAACCATAGTTTAACGAGACGGACAACGGGACAGTTACAGCACACGAGGCTTTCTACCCGACAAGATTCCAGATACCAGAACAAAAGTAAAGACTGCGATCCATTCTAGGTAATTAACATTAATGATTTGCCATAACCGAGGGCATATTACCTATTAATTCCTGAAATCTGCTTTGACTTTCTTTTTCAAAAGAAGGATTGACCTCATAAAGAGATTTTGCAAATGTTATAACTATCTTGACTTTCACGATACGCTAATTCGACAGTCAGGTCATAAAATTTGTGTTTCTCCAAAAGGCTATCTTCAGCGGTTCGCAGTCTTTAAACCCCTTTAAGGACGCATGATGCCCCGTGACCTTGCTCATCCTCATGATGCACCAAGGAAGTTGTGCATCATGCAGAGCATCAAGAGCATTGTGCAGCCCTTAGGGGGTCAGTTTGGAAATCCATTATAGTTCTCACAGGAGCACACCATGTAAGAGGTAGAGTACAATTGACGGTATATTACCAATCAGCCAGGTATTGAGCTATCGGTATATCACACGCTTAAATAGACTCACTTCATACATACTTCAGAGAAGCAACGACAGATTTGATGATTCTAGCCCGGGGAACTGTCTTCTTGATAAAACTTGTTTCAAGAACACTTCCTACGACTATGACTGTGAGGGACTATTACTGAGAGGGACACAAGAAATGACGAGAGCACTTCTGTGAAAGTTAACATCAAATAGCATAAAACCGGTCCCATCCTCAGAGCTTTCATAACTATGGGTCTTGTTTGCAAGGGGGGAGCGGAGGGCAGACGGAGAAGGGGCTACCTGATGGTCAGTATCGACAGACACCGTCACTTATATATTGATACAACCATCCTGACATACAATGTGATCATAATTCCAGTGATGACCAAAACGTGCAAACGTTCTTCAAACTGCTTCCCATGACACACTGGGCCTGGAGGATTGTTCTAAATTTGATTCGAAAAGTTTGGACAGAAAAAGATTCGACGTTTGGACAGAAAAAGATTGGCTACTTCATCAGATCAAAAGATTCTGAATTTTCGAACTGGAATATCATTTTTCACACAGCATGTCAGTAAGGCCTTACACAATATATCATGAAGTGTCCCTCAGCCACTAGCGGGCGGGAATTGCTGTCTAATTAATGGGTTTTTTTTTTTTTATTACCGTATTGCCACTGGCCAGAGCCCCGTGCGGAGTGCAGTTAGTCCTTCCTAAGCCTGCCGCTGCTCGAGAAACACAAAAAGTTCAACTTACTTTTTTGCCTACCTTTTCTCCACTTGAGTAGAAGAAATACTTCAATTTGACTATGTTTGAGTGTTCTAGCTTTCGCATAATCTGTAGTTCTCGGTTCTGGAATAGAAAATAGAAACATTACGTTTTTTTCTCTCTTTAAAACAAAAGAAATGATTTTGATGATAGTCACTGGTTCAATTCTACCACTGTAGGATTATAATTGACAACGAAACAAATGTACAGATATGTGTGCACGTCATGTATATGGAGTAGGGTCCAAGGGCGTGATTAGGATAATTTAAAGCTCTTTTTTTCATTACATGGTAATATACAATAGCCAATCAGTACCTCCTTCCCTCCCACTTCACTTTATTTCAGGTTTCCAGTACAAGTCAGGTTGTGTCAGTACAATACATCAGAGCTGCAGCTTGGCTTTCATCCTCAATATTCCACTCTTGGCAGCGGTTCTCTGGGCATGCTGCCCCTCGCACCACTTAAACAATCCGCCTTATTTACCCCTCAAAGGGTTGCATAATGCATCGCGGTGTCTCTGTATTTGTCAATATGATGCATTGATGTAGTTCTGATGAGTAGCCTACACTCGGCAGCACTGCATTGGTGCATCATGCCGCCGACCAATCAGGAATTTGTCAACCAATGAGCATTCATCAAAGCGCCGTGTAACCCAAAAAGGATTAATACAGACTACCGTCTCAGATCTCCATCGACAAAGGACAACAGCCCCCAATCAGGCACGGGTTTAAATAGCCTATCTATAATATGCTAACTCACTATGTTATATATAGGTACTATGTTGCCTACTTCTTAGAAGCCTGTTCTCTTCCCTCATGACGTCTATTGAGAGGCATTGATCTGATTTACATAAATGTGTTTCATGATGTATCTGTTCTGAATGGGTTAGCGCCTTAAGGTAGAGATAAGCTCGCCCTTGGTACCTGATTTATGACTATCTGTGGACAAATGTCTTTCTTTAGGACACTTGAGTGCTGACCTACATGTCTGTATAGTCTTATTGACAACTAGATCAGACCACCGCAAAACCCCGCAGTTTAATTTACAGACAATTTCAGCTCCCAATTACGTCTTATAGGACACCATGTGCTCAGTGTGCGGCTCAGTGGCCGGATTTCGACACACTAGAATAATACTGAATAAAAAACTTTTGGCCCGGTTTTCAAAAAGTGTAAGGTGTAATGTTTATAGCTTTTCCCCAAAGTCAGGGTGCAGTTTATGTATGTGGTTTACGATGAAACCCCCACTTTCAGGGACATATTAAATTACTTATTATCGTCAGCGTTAACTAATATAGAATAGCATTGTGCAATGTAGGGAACCCGAAAGGGCGGCAAATTCATCAACATTCATCAATTTTTTTGCACCACTTCTGCCAAAAAGCGCGGGATTATTGATCCCATTCGCACCTCCTATGGGATTTAGAATTGGACAGAAAACTGTCTTCACTTTTCCCACTGTTAGTATTGTCTTAAAATGTGCATTTTCACCCCGGCTCTTATAACCCCTATCGGATTAAATATACATGTACATGATTCAGCAGATAAAAGCCTTTACATCTGATGTCAAAAAACATGTAACACAGTTTTTCATGTTCATGATTTCAATCGTTTATCAATATACAAGTCCAGTATAATTCAAACTTCACTCACTTTAAAGCGTTTGTCTTGCAGCACCTTCTTGATAGCGACCAGTTCGCCACTGTCACACAGCTTTGCCTGGTAGACTACTCCGAAAGACCCATTACCGATAACCTTTGTGTCTGTGTAGGAAACCTCCTGTGGCCGGTCCGACCCCTGACCGGGGGTGGCCACCACGGTCGTCACCTTACCCCCATCTTTACCTGTGGCAAAGAGATGGATAAAATAGGTTAATTCAAGTATATTATCTTTGCTTAATTCATTTCATATTATATACTGAGCAAGCAATAATAGTGTATGCTTTCAAACCTTGATGTATGTATGACTAAGTCACACAAGGGCCATACAGATTCATCATAAAATCAATCAATCAATCAAAGGCTCAAACAAGGTGAGCAGTATGAGATTTTAACTAACAAGGTATGTATCATTTTTCATGCACATTTCTATACATAAGACCATTGATAGTCTTGTTTATTTTATCGATTTGTTTTGAAATCATCCTCATCCCCGTTTGTTTTGTCCCCCCCCCCCCCAAATACATCACGATTATTGTACATTGTGATACTAGATTTAAATCCAACCCTGTGGTGAGCCATAAAGATATGTCAAACATGGATCCCCTGTAACGTGATGACAGCTGGTAAGTCAGTAAGGGTGGGTGGGGGTGGGGGTGGGGTGAATGCTACCACTACAGCACAACACCCCAGGGCTAAGAGCTGAATCTAATATGGTGTCCACAACAGATAGGTCCACTTAACCCTTTCACGATAGCATCATGCCTAAACGACCGGCAGGCATCGTTGGCAAGTAACCCTCAGCTTCACTGGAGTCATGTCAAATGTTCAGAGGCAGATGGACCCCATTATCAATATTGACAAAAATCCATTTATAAATCTATCATGTTGGCCCTACATGGCCCTGAAGTGCCAGCATGATGCACCACTCTCGAGTCGATGTGCCAGTGCTGACTTGCCGCGTTAGTCCAAGGATAAGGACAGTATCATTAGGGCATCATGCGGCCCCCTAGAGGGTTAGTCTACCAGACAGCAGCAGCTGGTGTAATAGCTCAGTGCTGAGCTGTGCCTGATAAGGTGGGAGGCGACCGGCCACAACTCCCCAGGCAAAATCAATAGACAGGTCTCTGACCTGCCGGGTGGATCCAATGTCTCGGTGGTCATATCTTACACTGCACTCAACATACAGGTGGGAAGGGTGCTAGCGAGCACGGAGATTTGGGGGAATTTCTCAAGTCAGATTTTGCATCTATGATAAAGATTATCATAATATATACTTGTGTATAAGGCGCACCTTGCGTATAATACGCACCCTCAGCATAGCAATATTCTATAAATGGCAATGTTCTTTAATAGCGCATGAGGTGAACATGCATCATAGAATTCCAGTAACCTCAAATACATGCAAGAGGCACCCAAACTCCCCGCATGTCACCCTTATTGGTACACATCAATATTTGACGTTTTGTGCTATATCAATTGGTTAATCCACACGGTGGTTAATCAACAAACCCTCCTAATGAACTGTCAAACTGTTAATCTATGATATCAGCCGGTCTTCATCACCGTTTATACAATGGTTATCACGTTCTTGAATGATTTTACGGTGCCGGGACTGGATATTGAAGTTCGAATAGTATGCACTAAATGAACCCATGTTGACACTTGGATTGAGACGACATGACAGCAAGTTGACAGCAAACAATTTAATTCGATATTAAAAAAAACATAGCATTAGAAGCTTAATGCGCATAGAGGATGAATCTACACATTATATATCACCTACCTTTAATTTGCCATGATATGACATGTATATGTACCATGATTGATGATAGAAAAATCAAAACGATCGTAATTTTCGCTGTCGTGTTGACTGCATAGCGGACGGATTGTTTACCGCGGCGAGACACAAGTTGTCACGTTGGCATATGCTCTACGGGTATTCTGGCCGTCGCGCGCACTGCTTACCAGCGGTACTACTATGAAAATGCCCCTCGGACAGACGTTGAGGTAATATTTTGCGTCTGGTCCGCTCGCTGAGGAAGACTGTGTTTTGATTTGAATCGGAGCTCTGTCGTCAACTCGCAACAAAAATCAGTGTATTTCATGGCTTTATAAGGTAAAATAATTAAATTAATGGTTGAAACCATGGTATAAACGCCATAGATAACAAATAGAGGTGCACACGGTGATTCTATGGGCTAGATAAGAAGGCACTCGGCCTACGGCCTCGTGCTTCTTATCTGCCCATAGAATCACCTAGTGCACCTCTATTTGTTATATATATGCCCTTAATATACTATTCATAGTACACTGTGCGAGGGGAGCCTAATGTCAATGGTTTCACACCTTGGCAGGTGGCCAGGTGCACTTATTAACAACTGACAGGTGTCGTGCTAACAGATCTGCGTGTCCATTATTTAATATCAATATCTAGAAACTTTTCGCTAAATAAATACACACACTTGTTAATTGCTGCTGTTTTTACTACATGCATTTGCTGTAACCAATTTACTGTTTTCCTGACAAACGATCAAAATATTATTGCTTCGGGTGTGACTGGTGTCGTGCAGCAGGTCTTCAGGGCTATTGTTACTACCGATACTGGCAAACACCAGACAGACAAAAATATGATAACTTTTAATTGAAGTTGTTTTTGTAATCTACCCCGGTATCCGCTGCAGTGAGCCCCCCTGGCTTCTTCTACTGCGCCTGACAAGTCTGGACCCACAGGGATGCCATTAAACTCTTAAGGCCATTAGGACTGACATGAACATGTCAACGGTACTTGTAAGGTGATATACAATACCAGAGCTACATGATGCGCCAATGTAGCTCTGATGGGGTACATGATTTTTACCTTGCACTATTCATTTTTTATTTCATGAGCTGAATGACCAGGTCTTTAGTTAAACAGAGAGAGGCGCATTCCTCTGGGGGCATACAAAAACTAAAAGCTCAATATTTCTTCACTTGTTGGTCTTAAAGCAGTATTCCACTCGGCTCTGCCTCATGAAATACTGCTTCAAGGCTTAAACACTCAGTTTGGAGCAATTCTCATGAACCTATGTCTATATATCAAGTCATACTGGTAGAATCTTAATGTTGCTACATTATTACGTAGATCCTAAGACGCTATCAGTTTGTGTGACCAGCCTTAACAAATGTCTTGTATCAGTTTGTGTGACCAGCCTTAACAAATGTCTTGTTAAAGAGTCTCACACAAACAATGCGGCATTTGGGCTGATAGCTACATGACGTCATGAGATGTCGTTGCCCACGGAAGAAAACAGGGCATGCGCCAACTATACCCTGCTCCCACCTGCCACGGCATCTAAACCAGGCTTGTTATTGACAACCTCCTCTTGCCTCTGTGTCCAATCAGCCCCCCCCCCACTCATTCACACAGCATTACCCCCCTATTAGGGGCCAACAGGAATGTGATTTCGTTGTGGCGATTGTGTAGGAAACTAGATCAGATGGCACGGTGGTGGTTACTCTTGCTTAATCAGCATCAAAATATCATGTGCTGAATCAGCCAAGTGTCAGTTATAAACTTATACGTGGTACTTTTACTGATTATGGAACAGTACAAAACCTAAAATAGAAATCCAGCCCCAGCTTCACCTTATAACATTTCTTTTAACGCAGGGTGGGAGCATTACTAATGGCCCGACATTCCTCATGACGCATGAATGCTAGGTCATGATGTAACTAACCAGTGCTGTATCAGCGCACCATGTTGACCGTCACCGACACCAAGTTTCCACTACTTGACTCGCAAGCACGACATCAAAACACCAAAAATCATACGGCACTTGAGTGAAGGTTTAGCAAATGGCGTGTTTATCAACAAGTCTCTTCTTCTGGTTACGTGGAACTAATTCCATTTCCTCTATGTTTCTATATAGCACAGGGGTGAAAGTCCCAGAGCACGAAAATCTCTGAAATGGTCCAATATTCGCCCCAAAAACCTGGGTTTCTATATGAATATATAGGGCCCTGGAACTTCAAAAGGCGCCCTTCAAAATCCCTGAAATCAGGCAATTCTCTGACGACTTTCATCCCTGATAGCATAACACACAAAAACAGACCCACATAATGTAATATTTTCGACCCTAGTTTTTGTGCGGTAGCGCAAAAATTTTTTATGCCCCCCTCGGCGAGTCAAAATGTTTTGCGTCCCCCCCGCGCCAGAGGTGCGGAGAATTTTCGC
Source organism: Acholoe squamosa (assembly GCA_949317995.1). Taxonomy (NCBI): domain Eukaryota; kingdom Metazoa; phylum Annelida; class Polychaeta; order Phyllodocida; family Polynoidae; genus Acholoe; species Acholoe squamosa. Next base: position 30,824,260 of record OX439052.1, on the reverse strand, counting down.
GCCCCTCTTTGTTCTAGAGTAGCGCGTGGGCTTTTTTTTTTGCTAAAAAGAGGGTACATTTTTTAGCCCCCCCCCGAGAGGGGTCTGAATTATTTACGCCCCCCCTCAAACCCACCAACCCCCACCCTGACACCTACTAGCACTTACAGCCTTCTTATCTACAGGGTAGAATTTAATTGCATAGACAATTATTATCCTGGTAGAAATAAGAGTTTACTGCAGCCTATGTGAGTGGTCATTTTTTAACAACAGGTGGGGGACAAAAAAAATTCAGACCCCTCTAAGGGGGGGGGAACAAAAAAATTTCGCCCCTTTTTAGCGAAAAGCCTGCGCATGACTATAGAATAAAAGGGGGGCAAGGAAAAATTTCAGACCCCTCGGAGGGGGGGGGGGGCGGAAAAGTTTTTGCCACACATGCGCGGAATTTTACCAACCCCCCTGTTGTTAAAAAATGACCATTCCCTAAATTGCTGTAATATGCAATCAAAATCTATGCAGGGCTCCAGTGTAGACATTTTACTATGCCACAAAACAGGGAGCGCTGACCGCAGAGCACCACTTGGTCCCTGGCATCTGGTGTGCCGATGTTGGCACGTTACCAAGGTTACCAGACTTTTTGTCTCAATGAATGAGGACATGTTATGAGACATGGTAGTGTACTGATGGAGACAGACTCTAGTAATACTGATGGAGACACTACTAATGAGGACATGTTATGACACATGCTAGTCCACTGATGGAGACATATGGAGTCTACTGATACTGATGGAGACACTACTGATGAGGACATGTTATGACACATGGTAGTGTACTGATGGAGACATAGAGTCTAGTAATACTGATGGAGACACTACTGATGAGGACATGTTATGACACATGCTAGTCCACTGATGGAGACATATGGAGTCTACTGATACTGATGGAGACACTACTGATGAGGACATGTTATGACACATGGTAGTGTACTGATGGAGACATATAGAGTCTAGTGATACTGTTCGAATTCAAGATGGCGACGGTCGCATCAAAACAATGTCGGAGAACCTTATTAAATGTGAGTTTTTGTCTATTTAATAGATTAAATATACACCCAAACACATTGACATAAAGATGAACTCTGATTAGTTTTAATTGTGTTTTTCACACCTTCAATGGCTAGTGCCCAAAGTACCCTCACAATGCCTCTATGCCCGCCTACAGCTCATATAAATAAGCTGTAGGCGCTGTAGTCCTTCTTAGCTGAGAGTACACTCATTGGTACATCCACCTGTATGCACCCCCCCCCGGGCTTCCCTAGCCCACTTAAAAGGGTCTATATCTCCTCTTTCCTATCCCCTCAGGATGTGTGTGGTGCACATATACGCGGGCACTGACACATTCCTTTGTGAAATTGTGTAATGAGGTTCTCGCCATGAATATGACCTTAGCTGTTGAAATGGCATTAAACATCTATTACTCACTCACTGCACCCCCCCCCCCCACCTCCTCCTAATCACCTCGTAATAGTATAGCTGTCAGACCCCCCCCCCCCCTGCAACTGCAAAGGTCCGTGTGAACGATGATTAGGGAGTGGTAATTTTTTTAGTGTCTCCTATTGGCCTCTGCGGAATGGGCAGCAAACGCTCTTGAAGAAACGGTCGGCTCAAACTATGCGAGTGGTCATTTTTTAACAACAGGTGAAATTCCTTTTATTCTATAGTCGCGCGCAGGCTTTTTCACTCAAAAGGAGCGAAAATTTGTTTGTTTGTCCTCCCCTTAGAGGGATCTGAAACTTTTTTGTCCCCCCCAAACCCACCAACCCCCTCCCCCCCTGTTGTTAAAAAATGACCACTTCCCTAATCATCGTTCACATGGACCTTTACCATTTTCCTACCCTACACTGCCACACCACCAAACGGAAGAACACAGAACAAGAGGAGAGGAGGACCGGCTGGAGAGTGGGAGCTGGGTGAGAAAGTGACTGACAGGAGACAAAACTGATGAAGACAACCACTGGTCGCCATCAGTTTGTCGGGTGACTTGCTGATAAACACGCCCTAAGCGAAGGTTTAACATCTCAGTTCCTCCCTAATCACCATACCACCGTTTCCGGTTCCCACATGACATCACTTCCGGTCACAAGGACTGGTGCCACGCCCCCTCAAACATCACTCTCATAGCAGAATTGCTACATCATATACACCCAGCCAGCCTGGCGTAAGACTGGTAGTGGAGAGTGAGTAGGCCAGTAGGTAGTAGTGGCGTCTCCATCTTGTTACCATAGCAACCGTTTGAAGTTGGGACCAGCCTCCATGGTTACCATGGTAACAGGAGGAAGAGTGGGTGTAACCAGCGTTGCTAGGTAGATACCATGATGCGTGGGTGGGTAGGTGGTAGGAGGGCTATTTATCTGCAGCCCATTTACTGAGCTGATTGCGTTGCTATGGTAACCACACAGCTGCCTACTACTACTACTAATACTACTACCACTACCACTGCCACTAATACTACTACCACTACTACCTACTACCTGGCGTGTGTGTGTATGGGGGGGATGGGGGGGGTGAGTAAATGGGATGCAGGGGTTGCTTCCTATACTATCTACAGCTAAAGCTGTACATCTGATGACATACAAGTGTATCAGCTACTCAGTTCCCCTCCCTCTCCCCAGTCACAGGTACCTAGACATTGGAGAGGCTATACTAGAGGAGGAGATCTAAGACTGCAGCCTGTGCCGTGTGTGTTCAGTGAGTAGGGTGCACCTCAGTACGCGAGGACAAACGGTTTCTTCTGTATCTTCCACAGCCTGAGCTAACAAATGAAAAAGACCCCCACTCTCAAGTTGTTAGCACTTTGAGGACAGCATGATGCTTCCAGGTGCACTGCCGGTCAGTCAGCAAACACTGCAATCATCAGGGATGAAAGTCACAGAGTACAGAAATCCCTGAAATGGTCCAATATTCGCCACAAAAACCTGGGTTTCTATATGAATGTATAGGGCCCTGAAAGTTCAAAATCCCTGAAATCAGGGAATTCTCTGAAGACTTTCATCCCTGAATCATAGCGCATCTTGCCAAACCTTCGGGAGTGTATCAAGCCCAGGGGGGAGGGGGGGGGGGGCACTGACTCTATGTAGGTCACCCTCAACTGCCGCCCTACCGCCCAGTGATCTAGAAATCTGACCGCCCTACTTGATTGATAAGCTGGACCGCCCCCCCCCCCTTTTTCCACAATCCCAAATATTGACTAGACCGCACCCCCATCAACCTTCAAGCCTACACCCTCCACCAAGCTGCCTATTGTACTGATGTATTTGTATGGATCAGAATTTTTCATTGTCCAGAACTGTGTTTTTTTTTTTATTACTTTCATGCTCTCATATGTATGATGTATAAATAATGCACTCTTTTTGAGATGTAATGGAATTCCACCGCCCTGCTAACAGAGGTCTGATGGGAATTCACCGGCCCCTTTTTTCGGATCACATGGAAATCCACCGCCACTGCTCTCGGGAGTCAGGCTGCAGTCTATCCATTTCATGGGCAAGTGCCCCCCCCCCCCGGTATCAAGCCCAAGGCGTCAGCATCATGCACACGTGAACAAGTAGTGAACGTATAAAAGCACTATGTGGCACTTCAATGGTTATAGGCAAATGCCGCTCTGGAATCAAAGGATTTACTCTGTATTGTATTGAGGAATCCGATTCCTTTTCTAAGAGATGACTTGGATGGATTTACAGTACGTCTTGTCATCTGTGAATGGGCAGCATTAATGGACTCATCCGTCTTTCAGCCATTTTTTTTTATCTATCTAGAAAGATACTGTACGAGGGCGGTACTTTAGCTTTTAAACACAAAGTTTTGAAAAAGTACAGACCTTGTATAAGTGCCAGGGGAGGGGAGGGGTAGGTCTCGAAATATTTCCAAAGCACTATTTAAAACAATAGCATGTCTATTTCACTTTCTACACAGACCCTTTTTCATTTCCATAAATACTAATTTCAAAAGTAATTTGCGTTTCCTCAAGCACTCGCCCACAATCATTATTAATGTACTAGGCTCAGATACACCTGATTCACTTTCTTTACCCTTACTAATCTACACCCCTCCCCCCACCACACACACACAGTCGACACGTGTGACCCCGCGTGTCAGCTATCATTTCAGGGTCACTCCATTCCCAAAGAGAGCACGTCCAAACCTACGTCTCCAAAATAGTTCAATTATTTGTATGTGGGTTCTATTTTTGGCATATCCCGTTCAACTCTCGCCAGATGACACGTCTGTGAGTCCCTATCAACTGTAGAGTTCTGTTCCCTGACACCTTTATATCAAATTCTTATCTATTATAAAATTTGGGCGGGGTGTTTGACTGAGCGAGGGAATCCCAAGAGATTTCATTCAAAAAACCTACATCGGTACTTAAAATTTTACATCAGCGAGAGGTAAGTTGTGGTTATGATAATCATTCCCACAGGATTTAAGTGAATAATTTGAGGCTGGTTATAGAATACTACCCCCGGGATAGGGCCACTTAACCTAAACTGATATACAATGAATCCTTGTACTTCTAACAGCCCCACCATAGGTCCTGACACCATGTGTTTTTTTAACACATTAAAAGTGGCCAAATCATGACCAAAACATTTTCTAGCAAAATGACCATATTCGATGTACGCAAAACATATTTGCAAGCTATTCTGCCATTACCACCTTAGGTGGAGATGAGACATTTTCTGTGCTAAGCCCAAGGCCCTAAGATACCACGTGTGTGTATGTATAGGAGGATACAAGGTGACCCTGTGGCCTCTGGTGGTGGGGAGGCGCCTAATCTGTTTTGGATTATTTCACCTTGTGGCACCATGGCTCATGTTGTCTATGTGCTGTACAAGACGATGCCTCTCACCTTCTGCTGGAGGTAAAATTCAACAAGCCTACAACAACGCGCGTTATCACCTGGTTGTGCTTGACTTAGTAAGCATTTTACGCTTATTTATCTTAAATTGTTCTTATTATGGTGGATTAAGTCCGATGCATAATCTTAGCTATTGTAGAAGGCGGCCTTTAAACTTGACTAGTGCCCAAAGATTTCAAATCAATGCAGGTATTGTAGATGTAGGATCGACTCACAACAGGGTAACTGTGAAGCTTTAACAGGCCTGAACTTAAAATCCGTTCATTCATTCTAGCTTTTTATTAGAAAAACAAGTGTAGTGTTACTTGCTCCATAGTTTTGAATACCTGCATCAAATTGAACCTTTCGAGTTGATACACTCCTGACCCGCATGATGCAAAAAAAAAACGATGTCAGTATGTTACCTCATGGCACTGCATTTGTACAGCATGACAACACAGGCTGACGCAGCTTTGAAAGACCATGTCATCCTCAAAGGGTTAACCGGATAACTGAGGACACACCTAGCTCATTCATACACTACCGTAGGGGTATACTTATACCAACCTACACATAGGGGTAGACAATTTTTCAATCACATGATTCCAGTCTGAGATAAGGGCAGGTCTACCTACAATCTCACTTTTCCACTTACATTACCATTTCATGTCTGGCCAAAACTCTATTCAACACAAATGTCATTTTAGGCCTGCCAGTCTGCACATAATGAATGTAATGAAATTCTCGTGTAGAAGCTCCCCACAGACAAGTAGCTCTAAACTTTCCATGTTTATAAGAGACTTTTTATACGAGGCAAAAAGCCTCTGAATTTTGTTCTTGCAGCTCATGTGTCAGGGTTTACGGTAGGTATCGGTACATTTTCAAGGTACAAACATTTCTAACCAGCGATCTAGCAACCCATTTTTATATATAGTGTAACCAGTAGACCTGTAGCTAGAGGTGATCATTGATTGATTGATTGATTTGTGTTTTACAGCACTTTAGCGGCACTAAGTGGCTATCCCGTGCTTCACAAGTTGATAATCTAAGAGAGGAATGTGTCAGTGCCCACGCATATGTGCACCACACACATCCTGAGGGGAGAGGAAAGAGGAGATATAGACCCTTTTAAGTGGGCTAGGGAAGCCCGTAGAGGTGATCAGTCAGGTTTTTTGGGTGGGAAAGGAAAACACCTTCAGTATAACAGACATGGGTATGTGTGATTGAGTGTTACTAAATGAACCTCCGGCTTGACAGCCTAATGGTGATTTAAAAGGAAATTGGCCCTCGCGACTCTCCGCCAGTCTGAGTCGGTTTTATATCAAGATGATTTTGGCTTACATGATATGAAACTCTTCGATTAATCCTTGGGAATGGTTGTTCGCTTGTTTATGGCGTCCAAGGTTCGTGACTATGTTTGTGACGAGCCAAACTGTGCTGTGTGTATGACAAATTTAATTCATAACTGCAGCGTGGGAAAGTTTTGGCACAGATGATACGACATAATACCCAAATACTTTAATATCAAGAACTTAAAATGCTCCCACTGTCATAAAAACTTAAGCACACATCGTGAGAAGCCTTATTTGTAGTGTGACTTTCAAGACGCAGACCATCTCACTGCCCCCCACCCCCACATCCACACTGGCGCCTCCACACCATTAATCCTAGATTTCCCACAAGATGGGCTACAACCCCCCCCCCCCCCCCAAGAAGAAGAAATCACTAAAAGGCTTAAAATCTTGGAAGCAAGAAACTCCAATTTCTAATTCATATATCAAATGTGAAACATTTCTGTGTATATTGGTGTGATTCATCAACCTATGACTAACTAGACAGGCCGGTGATGGGGTTAAGACCAGAGACTGAAACCAGACTATGACCGTGTAACCCTTTATGGATGGCATGTTGCCTCGTCCCAGGTAGCCTCACCATGCACCAATACAGTGCAGGCGAGTAACTCGACGTAGCGTTGGTGCATCATGATAACTGTCATGGCTGCTTCAACCCCTGAGGGTTGCCAAGTTACTCGCCATAGAGCTGCATTCATGCACCCTGAAAAAATAGTCTTAAAAATGTAAACGGCACGAAAGCTCTGTCAGAGTAGTGTATTGCGAGATGAAGCCAATAATGTCCACATGTTTCGAGGTGGGAGATTTCAGTGCCGTAAGAAGTGTGTTAACGACGACATTATTCAATGTTTAATTACGAGTAGCTCTATCTAGCATGTTCGAGACCCGGAAGCGTGTTTTGGTCTGATCATGAAAGCTTAATACCCATGGTAGTTTTCAGTATTGATAGTCACTCTATTTTTAACAGTCGTTAAAGACACCCGAGAGACTATACTTCAGCAAAAAGCCTTGAGTCATTAGTTTTGTCTATTCATACAACCTTGGTATTGATTTTAAGAAGCAGACTGGGATTAAAATGTCTATTACACACGAAAGATTCGACCATCTCAGTTAGAGTCATTCAATTTCAGAGAACTTCGGCAGGAGATGTGACTGCAGAGAGCCAATCATACTTTGCATATGTGTTTGGTCCTAGAAATAGGGATACAGTTTTATCTTAGCATACTGATTTTTCCTGGGCTTATAACACATGTACGATGAAAGCTAGCCTGGAAAAAATATATATTATCCTTGATTTGGCTTATCTAAACCTTTCAGGAAAGATCTGAAGTGCCACGTTTTTTATTTGTTGTCATGACCCTTTGTACAGACGTCGGGTCAACTAGCATTACATTGAATCAAGGGAATATTCTACAAAATCTTCAGGGGGTGCATCAACCCTAAAATGAGACTGACACACTATTAGTTGATCTTAACCCTCTAAGTGGAGCATATTAGTGACAAATGTGCTCCACTTAAAGGGTTAAGATCAACCATCACAGAGTATCTACGACACTGGCATTCAAAATTGGTCCGCTTGAGGCCTTGTCGGCTATGAAAGACGATAGTCACCACACCCATGTAAATGACACAAACGAGCAGAAGAAACGGCCAGTAAAGGCAAACCTGACCAAACAACCGGCACCAACTTTGATTCCATGTGGGCATAGAATGAAGCCAATTATTATGATGGATTTCCTACATGTTTCTATTTTTGGATCAGGAGGTAGTGAGCGCCTGCCACGCCCACTTTGACAAGCGTCTGCCTAATCCCTCAAAGTACCACCTGGCATTACCATACATTGTCATGCTTCGGCCGGCCACTTAAAAAGATGCGGCAAAAACATCTATCGATGAGTAAAGCTCATAATCATTGAGAATCTCACTATGGGAGTCTGGATCAATTTAACAGTGTCCTATCTTTTTTCCTTTTCTTTCTGCTTTGCTCTTTTAATATTGGCATTATTGCTAGGAGAACTGGTATGGAAATCTTTTCTGTGTCAGGATTTGAAGGTACTTAGCATCAGTCTGTCATTTTGCTGCCTGGGTACTAATTGTCAAGATGAGACACTGTTGCCTAGAGCTACATAATAGATTATTTCATAACAGCATGTTCTGTCAGAAAATCCTACATAAAAGCCAATGCTTGGATATGAAAACAAACACAAGATGCACCTCATTTATATCATCAGATTTCGACAGGGCTAGTTGTATAACGTCCTCTCTCCACTAAGCTACCACTCGGAATGACGGTTGTACCGGTTGGGTATTACGTCATTCAGAACACCATTGCATGGCAACAGTCACATGTGTTTCTGTAACTAGGTTACAGTGTACACTGGTATCCATGGAAGCATGTTACATGGAGACTGTAGCTCCCAGGTAGCTAAGGAGTAGTTTCATCCCATGGGGACTCATCAGGCTTATGTTTGTGTTTAAATTGTGACAAATTGTATTGCCAGTGGTCCCAAACTCAAGGGAGTTTGGTGTTATGGGTGAATGTCAAGCTGACTGGCAGCTTTGACCCCACCATTGTCAAAATTAGCATAAAGACAGTGATAAACAAATTGCTAGGCAATGTTGATTAAAGTTTCCAGAGAAGATCTGGGTTTGTGAGCACTGGGGAAGTACTACGTAGGTCCCCACGGTGTTCTGATGATTTATTTAGTGGAACAGATCCGCCAAAATAAATAATAAAATTCTACGCGGTAGCAGAAACCATCAAAAACTTTTAAAAAATTTTTGACGTGGCTAGGTTGAAGGTTTCTGGCATGCTCGGTAGAATTTTATGTCCCAAGCCTATGGACAGGTTTAGGATTTAGCCCTTCCCACAGCGTTTGCTGTGGGAAGGGCTAAATCATTTATATCATCATGTCAGATCCCTCGTCCCTATCCCTAAATATCAATAATTTTACACATTATCCAGTCTGACACGCCATGGCAAGTAATCCATATAATATCGCGTGTGAAACGCCATGATCCCCATGTTTCTAAAACACAGTGTCCCAAGACAATTTTCTTGTTGAGGCTGGTAGCATTACTCCAGGTAAGAAGCTAATTGGCACTGAGCAGTAATGGACATGGCAGCAGGACGCACACCTGCCATCACTTCCTCCTCTCGACATCGCTCATTAACCCTTCAAGTAATGCACAGTGCCTTCATAAATCATGCCCTTTGGTTGTTGTGATGCACAGATACAGTCCTGGCGAGTCACTCCCTAGTTCTGTATTCATGTATCACATAAATGTGATTGTCCAAGGGCATGGGCAAAGGGGGGGGGGGCATAGGGATGTCATCGATATTCACAATATCTAAATATCGGCATTATGATGATCCTGAATATTGTATCGACATTACCATAATACATGGGCGTGGAAAGCAGGGGGGACATGACCCCCCCCCCACTTTTGGCCAACTCCTCAAACGGTCAAAACTAATTAGGTTATTCCCTTTATTTACTGCAGAACTTTGGGTACATTGTTTAAAACTGGTACCTATCATATTAGTTATTAGGTGCCAGATCAAGCAATGGCCAACCCACTTGGCATCCATATTTAGGTATATAAATCATATACAAAGGTATAAGAACAACTCACAGCTTTTCCTTTTTAAACAGTCCATGTGCAACCCACATGTTTTGTTTTTTTTTGTTTTTTTTTACATACTGTCCACTATTCCCAATTAATTAAGGAAGAAAGACATTCACAACTGCTGGATTGTTAAGTTGAAATTCATGCTATGGTGGATGTGGGCTTTTCCTAGTCATATATAACCATCTTAAACCAACATCCCAAAGGGTAGAAACAGAATACTAGCACATTCTACATTTACCTTTTTTCTGTGGTTGTCATGACTAAACAGATGGGCTTTTACCAACACAAACCCTCTCAAACCTCAAATAATGAACCCATCTGTCAATTTCTACATACTTCCTCAGTTACCCCCTGTCAAAATGTATGGGAACATCGCAATAAAATCGTGATAGAGACCAAACATCGCGATTATCGCCATCGAAAAATAGTGGATGTCAATGACATCCCTAGGGGGCACAGGAAGGTCCTCTATAAAAGCCTATGTAAAAGTATAGCGGGCCCCCTCAACTGAGAGCCCTGGGCACCAAAATGAAATTTTGCTTCCTACGCCTCCTATGCAATCGGGGGGGGGGGGGAGGTACACTCCCCAATGGGTGACATGACGCAGCGATGAGACTTGTCAGCACTGCATCATGGCGACAAAGGACCATGAACCTGGTGACATGATGCGGTCTAAAAAGGTGAAGTAGGAGCTGGACAACGAGACCAGAAGCTCCACTCCGCAAGCCACTAATACCATCACGTAGAGATAAGATAGCACCTCTACTATCTGACATTTAGTTGGCCTTTGACCAATATGCGCACTTACAATAGTCTATATTAGCCAACAGTGAGGCCATGGCTACGGTCTGAATATTTCTCCTAGAATCTTGGCCTGAACTGGCACTTTAAAAAAGGAGATTTTCCAACTTATCTTCATCTTTTTTTTTCTAATGGGTCGATTTGTGGGACAGATGGGGAGACTGACAACTTCCATATACAAAATGTAGATGACTTGTATTTGTTCTATTTTTCTCCACCAGTAGATTGTACATTAACCTCCCAATAGCCCACAGTCCCACCTATCGACATCAATAGATTACAAATCAAGTCTAACCAGCCCACTAGAGTACTTAAACACCTAGGGTATAGCAATAGACACAGGTGTTGGTAACCAATACAAGGTAATCATTAGTTTTCAAACCCTGCAGAGAACCTACAGATCATGTACCTTAATTTCCCCATGAAACACTGTACTGGTCATATATGATCTACATTACAGACTGCGTATAGAATAGCAATCATGTCCGCACTACCACTGACCTCACCATGAAGGTTAGGGTGCCGCGACAGTGTGGTTAGTGCAAGTTCCTAAATCAGCCTCAGCTTCTGAATCTAGACATTGAACTGATATTTAGACATTGCACCCTATAGCATGACACATAATGCACTAGTAGTCTGGAGGACACAAGACCTCCCTACTGAACACCATGATATATGTCACAACACCCCTCAGACCTTTCCCTCACATCTCAACCTTTCCCACCTTCATATCATAAACATATCATATGTACATATGCCACTGTTTAAACTTAGAGTTCGACTTTTTGAAGTTCGTACACTATTCTCTACTCTACATCGCATGTACCTGGCTTACACGATTTCTTAAAAGAATGTTTCCCCTTTCAACTACTTATGCCGTATGTATTAGACTAATTTGTTTGCACACAGAAAAGCAGCACGATTTTACAAGTGTCTATGTGGGTTGAGTCGGTGAGTGGGATGGGTTCCTTCCTGTCGACTGTAATATGACACCTATATGTGAACAAAGGGGTAATCGTGACTACATGGTCAATAATGGATGAATATCTGGCTGGAAATGACCAAGGGCCACGACTGAGCTATCATATTGATAGTAAGGTTATATATATTTTTTTTAAAAATGACATGTCAAGATTTTTCTTATTAATTCACTCATTAATGGTGTTATTTCAATACATGTATGCTGATTTTAATTTCAATATGCGTGCTTTTAGTTGAGTTTATTTCACAAGTGCCCTTCTATATACTGTTAAAACCTCTTGCGAAGGCACATCAAATATTTTACACATCTTGTAAGTACCACATATGGAGATTTCAGAGCGAAATCGTATGCTAAACTTATTTTAGCTTATATTCTGGCTAGAGTGTACTGAACTTAAAGGCATTTTCTGGCAAATGCACAGACATGCAGATTTGGAAAATGCAGCAAAATGCACGACATGCCTCAGTCTTAGCAGTTATGTCGTTCCTTAGAGACAGAAAGTGAGAGCTTTAATATTATGTGGGTTTCATGGGGGTGGGTCCCTTCGATTTTCTTAATAAAAGGTCAAGTTACTTTATGCGCTATGCAGAAATGACACATTTTAAAGGGATTAAAACAGCGATGTATTTTGTATTGCTTTACGAAAAGGCACTAACTAAATTTTGAAATATCTCATATTCTTTGATATCAAGACTTCAGTAAAAATGGGACACTGTAGAATTCGATATTCACAAGTTAGATAGAATGGCAATTCTAGTGTATTAACAAGTGACATAAATCTACAAATATTCACCCTTTGAATACAGAACCTACAGCTTCCTGATCCCGTCACCTAGCAGAGTAGTGCACTGTGGGTATTATTAGGTATGGGAATTAACCCCCCCCCCCAAGACTTTCCAGGGTTGGGCCTGGTGTTGGTGGGGGTAGTATCGTGTGAGAATGATATTAAAGATGTCAGTGGTTGCTAATGGAATCACAATCCAATACACAGATACTTGTGAGTGGTTGCTATGGAATCACAATTCAGGCCATATGCTATAATAGTACTTAGTAACAGGCCAGTGCCCCTTCACCCAGAGTTACTAGTGTGCCTTAGGTCTACAAACTATGGAAAAACTATGGCAAGGGGAGACAGAATCATGGGGAGCAGGGCGCAATGGAAACACGCCCTGCGGTAGCTGGTAGCGGCTGTAGTGGCATCTCGGAAATCCAAAATATACATTTGACATACTATATCTATAATCAACAGTAATTCAGAGCGAGTTATCAATTCATGTCCAAGCACTACATGTAGAGAAATACAGTAATTATTGCAAAAAGTGTGACACGGTCAGACATAGACCGGTCAGTATGGTCAACCGACTCAGCCTGTCTGGTCATCAGATAATTACCAATACTTGCAAACCATTCAATATCATAAATGCCTTTTATTTTTCAGGATTTCCAAAACACACCGAAGCTCGTCCTCTCTCAAAGGCCTTATTACAAGGAACTGAAAAGTTTGGTTATGGAAGGCATGCAAATTTTTGATTGATCAAAACCTATGTAATGGTAACGAAGAAAGAGTAGGCGTGCTTCAATATGCTTGTGTTTAGAAACGAAGTATGCAGAAGTATGCATTCAAGGAGTGTAAAAATTAAGTTCAGGTAAGGTGAATAAAACTGAATCAAATGTATTGTTTTTTTTTTGTTTTTTACATATGTATGATTAATTAGAAAACTAATAAATGGGAATGAGGAGGGTATGTGCAACAAGCAGATAAGTAGTAGTAAAACTAATGATTATTAAAGTAGCATGTCCAAGTCCCGAGAGATCAGGACCGATGGACGGACAGACAGATAGGGCGAGCATGGTGGCATGTATCCCAAGGCCTTGACCACAGGCTGACCAATTGACCAACTGACCGGTAGGCGGAGATCTCCAGTTCGTGTAGATGGGGATCATGCTCCGTCGGTTTTCGCCACTTCCGCTGCTGCCACCCCCAGGCCGAGCTGCAACCAACCACCGCACACCTCCATCAAATGTTACCATAGCAACCTAACTACCATACCCCCACACTTACAACTGATGACCCCCCCCCCCGCCCATTCCCTTCTTGGTCCCACCCCTAAATAGTGTGTGGCCACTGCAGTGGTCAATATTGAGTTATGTGTAGTAATTAACCAGTTACACTGCACCTGGTAACAGTGACTCCATGTACGCACAGTATGCGTGGGGTGGGGGCTGTACTTATTTTAGTGCCTTGTAAGTAGTATATGTAAGTGACTGTATATTCTCTATGACAACCCTAATATCATAGATCTCTAGTAGTAAAGTACTGTAAATGTGCCCCATTGGGCCTTTGTTATTCTTTCACCGTCTGATTTTTTTTTTGTTGAATGTTATTGTATGAATTCACAAGTTTAAGCGTCAAATGGAAAGTGCTATTAAAATTGAGAAATATAGTGACAAAAGCTGTTAATTACTGAAGCATTTACAAAGCCCACTGTGTTATCTCAGATAAAACAGGCAACCAGAAAATATCATACATTCTCATGAGTGATGTTGGGCATCAGTATTTCATCCCTCCTATCATCAATATATTGATAATCCATCTCAGGCACGGATCAAGCCCATGTGAACTCGAACCAGCCATCAGTCATCAATAGAATGTACATAGACATACAAACCTGTTACCATATTTACACACAAGGTGTAACGCATGCTAACACATAATGGTCGTGTCTTGCCGACCGCATGGTTGTTGCCTCAACTTCAAATTGGATAATTGGCTCAGATGTGACCACAATCACCAGTATGTACCAGTCAATACACTTTCTTGAGATCAATTCACGATGCTCAAGCCTCAAATCATTTTGAATTATCAAATCATTTTTACATGAATAAAATGAAAAACAGAATACGGTAACCTCCCGTGTACAAGCAGCGTCTTATATGCAAATTGGAGGCCTCCTGTGCCTTATATATAGAACTGGCCCAAAGTTTGGTTGTGTTTTATAGGATGAGTACTTTTACTATGGAACAATACTACCGTAAATCTTCAAAAATCAAGCCGCAGGTGCACCTTTTAGCTCTTCTTTTATCTTAGTGTGCGCCCTATACATGGGAAATTAGGTATATACATATTACAGCCTGAGTATGGCTTAATAAATCAAAAAATATGACTTGGAATTGAAAGGGAAGGAAAGTATCTATGGGCCCTACTCTTTGAGAGGTATAAATCCAAAGAAGAGTGGATTGGAATCTCTGGAAAACTCCTTGCTGGTCATCTTACTACAAGACTGGATACTTTTGGAAGCATTATCTCGTTGACAATACCCCTTTAATAATCTCATCACTGAAATGTATGCAATTGCTTATATTCTCCCTGAGCTCTGGAATAAAACTATTAAAGACTAAAGTCTTTAGCAAGTGGAAAAGAATTCGAAAAAATGACACCAATACACATGCTTGTATATCAGAGGTAGGTACTGTTTTATGCATCAGGAAAAATTCGCTGCTAGCAGTGGTATAGTGTTCTTTGATGCGAATGATTTCATGATTGATATAAACCCTTTAGAAAAGATATTACAAAGAAAGCAAGTGCCCATAGCATGGATCAATGTGGTTAACCACAATTTACCTGACTTACCAGTATGAGTAACTGTCAATCTTTCACAGACCACACTAGTCCACAGTGACAGCTGGGAAGACACTGTACTTCATCGTATTAAATTCTGCTAGGTCTTACTATATGACCTCAGATCAAGCACGTGGATTGGGATGATAATAACTGACAGTAACATAGTTAGAAATATAAAAACCTGAAGAAAAAGAACCCTGTCTGGGTGCAGATGTCACAACCTGAAACAGGCTCCCTGACCTTGGGTGGTAGAATTCAACAGCATCCAGCAACTTTCACTCGCCCCTGTTGGGATAAAAGGGCCCTTTATTGTTCGGATACAGTTGTTAACAATGTCGGGGAAGAATATGGGGAGAAATAGAAGACCTGGAATAAAAAGAGAAGGGTTAAAGTGGGAGGTGATGGGTTGGCTTCTGGAGAGCACGAGTTGGGTGGGAGGAGAGTGAGGCTCAACTGACCCACATTTTCACGACAGCACTATACTTGTAGTTACTTACTTATGGTTTTCATGCCTCCAGCTCCAAACGCTGCCGATTGTCCCTGTTTGCTACCCTCAGCGAATGATGTCGTTCTCGGCCTTGACGCCGCCATGGCGATAAATTATATCCCTGTCCCTGGAAGAGTACTTATTCAGCCTAATCTACGAATTACATTTCAGGAACGTCAAGGCGGATTCGGCAGTCCAAGCTCTGCTTCGTGTTACCAAAACGACCACCGATAAAGTCTCCGTGTGGACTGTTTCTCGCGTCCACATCGGTCAAATTAGTACTGAAATAAGAGACGGATTCCTTGTGGACCATCCGACAGTACAGCCCGGTTGATCGGATGGCAGACTTGCCAATTCCAAGGCATCTAAAACGCAGGTATATTCCTGTTTGTTCCAAGTCGTTTCCAATGGCTGTTCCCCCTCTTACAATGACGAGTAATCCATACTCGGATTTTACCTTCGGTTAACGTCGGGACCAATCAAAATGCTCCATTCGTGGTCCGACTTCTCACGTAAATAGCCGAATGATGCTCGGGTGTCTCCGACGTGCAGGTGCACAGAAATCTATGACGTCATGGGCTGTAGGGTTTATGGCGGATCCCGGGAATCGTCTGTTGTTGCGAAAAGGTATAATTTCTGTCATTTGCCAGCTGATCAAGAAGCCACACAGTCGCCTATTAACGGGCTTATTTAAGAATATAGTACACCGATTTCTACCCACGCAGTTTTGCATGCCGTCTACCTAAAAACAGCCCCACACAATCGGCGAAGGGAGGCCTGGACTTGGCCGGCTACGGTGCGCCTGCCATAGTTATGTTATGCCGCGCCAAGTGGGACAAAATGTCAAAAATCATATCTGTCACATGATCATGATGCCACTAGGGGTTGTCTCAAAATTACGCCACCTCAGGGGTATTGGTCAGAGTGACAGGTAACAATCAATAATTGTAGGCCTATGGGCTAATCCATGAAATAGGCCTAGACATTTTGATAAAAAAATTGACTATAAATTAAAACGAAAAAACTTAGGCCTAAAAAAATTTGTTATGTTCAGGTGATGGGGGCTTAAAAATTAGGGTAGGTGGGTAGGGAAATTTTTTCGTGCGCGACGCGAAATTGAACCACAAGATCATGAAAATAAGCTTCCGTGTCTCGATGAGTTAAAAATATCAGATTTCCCCCCGAAATGACTGTAAAAAAGTTAGGGTAGGGCCAAAAAATTAGGGTAGGTAGCATTACCTGAACACAACACTTTTTTAGGCCTTAGGGGGCCTAGTAACCTTTAAAGGGGCCCTGGCATGGTAATGCATGCCCGCATTAAAAAGTCACGTGCCCACCCCTTGACTAATCAGGGCATCGCGATTTTTCCGCTGATTCCCGCGATTTTATGATCGCTGTTTGAATCGGTACCCATGTTGTTAATTTGCGGTGCCAGCCCCCCTTTAACAACAGAGGATTCTTTGGTGGGGGGGGGGGGCAACAAAATTGGGACCCCTCTTGATGATTATGCAAGGGGCACAAGACCCAAAACAAGGGGTACAAGACCCAAAAGTCGCATGTCTACGAGGCCGAAAGAGGAGCCATAATTGGACAGGAAGTCATGGCCCGCTATGCTTTATGTATGGGCGGTTTTGAATGATGGAGAATTTCTCTACATAGAGACATCTCTAGAATAAATGACCATGGTGACCAGTTGCATATATGTCTAACACACGAGCATATGAAGGGTATTTCTTAAGAAATTAGTGGTTATACCAGATTAATATTTTTTGTCAGTGCCTATGGCCGCAAAGCACTGCATACCAAAATTCCTGTCCAGTTTTGAGGCTATATTTCCCACATGGAATGATGGGACTTAAGAATATCACAAAAAACCAAACACAGTCAGTTTCATATTAATAACAGTTTATTTCTTAGACATTTGATGAGTATGATAATTGATGTTACATTTTGGTGTTATGTTGTTGCTGATCTTATGGTGCGACGTTTCGAGTCATTTATGACTCTTCATCAGGCAAGATGCCAATTGTTACAAAAATGCTACCTGAGGTAATAAAAATGATCGAATTTTTCACCTGTAACCATAGTGACCGAGTTGCTATGCAATGATGTCAACAATTATGAAAAATGTCTGATTTGTCAGTAGAATCCTGATCATGAGTCCTTTTGGGATGATGTTTTTGATGATGCAATCATTTAGGAATTCGGCCTGTGTTTTGGATTTATGGTGATTTTACGTAATATTTGAAACCAGGGTTGGGCATCAGCTGGGATTTTTGTAGAGTCCAATTGTTGGTCAACGTTGTCGGGTCCATCAATTTCATCATAATTGGTGTTTTCATAAACTGTTGTTGTTGTTTGTTGTTGCATACTGGTTGAGAACATTTATGTTCCTCTGGATGAGGATCCTATTATGGATGCTTGTAGGGTTCTTGTTTTGGGGGAAACGGCTACTAATTATTCCTACAACTCATTCCTTGATGCTTGACTTGTGTTGGTGATCCCAAGGTAGGATGCTAGTGTGGGTAGGTTGATAAATGTAGAGATAAGAATATCACAAAAAACCAAACACAGTCAGTTTCATATTAATAACAGTTTATTTCTTAGACATTTGATGAGTATGATAATTGATGTTACATTTTGGTGTTATGTTGTTGCTGATCTTATGGTGCGACATTTCGAGTCATTTATGACTCTTCATCAGGCAAGATGCCAATTGTTACAAAAATGCTACCTGAGGTAATAAAAATGATCGAATTTTTCACCTGTAACCATAGTGACCGAGTTGCTATGCAATGATGTCAACAATTATGAAAAATGTCTGATTTGTCAGTAGAATCCTGATCATGAGTCCTTTTGGCATGTAAACCTTTCAAATCAAAGGCCATATGTCCCTGGCCTTCATCGCCATTTTGTACTCAACTTGTCATGTTATAAATTCTACAATTTGATTGATGATGTGTTATTTTATGTTTTTTTAGTGTAGGACCTAATACAGTAAGGGTTGATAGAAGGACAGGATGGACCGGCCAAAGCGAGAACGCAGACCACCACAGTTATATCAGCCAGAAGTTGGTCACAGGAGTGCCAAGAGCTACTGGTCCTTGCAAGAGAAAGAGAAGCTTTTGGAGGCACTTAAAAAGTAAGAGACTTTTGTTAATTCTTTTTTTTTTATTTGATATTCCTTGTGCAACATGGTAGAGGTAAGTAATATGTGTCAAGATGCGATAAACCTGGATATTGATATTTTAGGGATATGCAACCTGCGATTAATCAGGAAGTCAATGTTATTATGTGTTTTATGATTGATATTAGATAAACAATCCAATTGAAATTTTATTTTGATTGAAATTGTATTTTTCAGGCATGGAAAAGATGACCTCAACAGATTAGAGAGGGCACTCCGACCAAAAAAGTCTAAAGCACAGGTAGGTGTCTAGTAAATTCATGGCAAGTCGTCTTTCATTCCATTTACCTAAATTTGATAGTTTTTTTTAATGAATAGATCTTCAAAATTCATAAATCCATGGGGCCCAGACAGCCCTCTCTTGCTTGAACAGTTGGGAGATTATTGGGTATGTATTGTTTTTTGTTTCCTGATGAAGGTCTGAAAAGACCGTAATCTCTCGCGTGTAAGACGCGTCTTCTACGCCAAACAAAAGGCTGGTGCGTCTTATAGCATTCTCTCAAGTTGGGGGTGCGTCTTATACGAGGGGTTATTTTACTATAGAAAAGTACTAATCTTACAGAATTCAGTCTTCAGAGCTGCGTCTTATACGCGAAACAGATATTGGCTAGTTAGGGGTGCGTCCTCTATGCACACTGTGTCTTCTACGCGAGAGATTACGGTAGGAATCTCAAACTTTTACACTGTGGTCAAAAACTTATTATTTATAGCAACATATTTACTCTGAATTTTAAGGAATATTTCTACCTTTTAGAATTGTTTTGGAAGGGAATTTTGGTTTTTAAGAGAGAGATGTTTTGCTTCCCCTGCCTCAAAACACCAAGATTGGAAAAGTTTGCAATTCTTTGAGTACAACAAGTAATACTTTCATATCAAATAGTTTTATTCCACTGGGCATAATAACAACCATTAAAATGATAAAGAGCACAGTCTTTTGGGTGTAAATCTTCTGTGATATCAATGATATTTTCTATCCCATTGAGTTTTAAGTGTCAAGTATTGTGTAGATCTAGTTGATAGGCTTATTATAACAATTGTGTGTCATTCATTTTCAGATCGCACACTACTTACAAATACTAGAGAAGAGGGCACCAAGTATGTATAACATCACATTTACCATTTGGGAATAAGTGCATGCGTACCCTGCTTAAGAGCTGTTCCTCGACTTTGAGATTGAAAAAAATGTGTTGAAAAAATCACTAGTGCTTTACTATTCATTCTTTCGTATAAGCTGCGGCTTATACCAGAAACCAAATGAGAGTGAAGCTTATAGGTGCAGCCCAAAGTGGGGGTGCGACTAATGTGATGGTATTAAGCATTATGTAACAGTACTAAACCAAAAAAATTCAGGCCTCAGATGCAGCTTATAGCATTCCCCTATTTTAGTAAAAGTCAGGGTGCGACTTATACAAGGGAATTTACGGTAACCAAAAACCAAATTTGACCAAAGTCTGCCATATGAGGGCGCCACCCAGCCCAATAATGGATTATTAAAAAAAACTCATTAAAATTAGGCCCTAATTTAATCAACATTTAACATTTCTTTTAATTCTACATCATCAAAGTCCCGAGGTGTACCTATGGGGTATATTTGACAATTTGTGTGCCCAGGCCTCCTTAAGATTTAATTCGCAGGTTATGACGATCTTAATACCATATTAATTAGAACCCTTTAGTAAGTGAGTAATGTATTCAATAAATTCAATTTGAAAAAAAAAAAATCAATCACCTCCCCATGGGACTCGAAGCCTGCCATAGTGTGTGTAAACACAAGGTTTGACAGCTTGCACCTCGAAAAAGATGAACCAGGACACGGAACGCATGTACCTGGGGTTTTGAGCGCGACTTGCTGACCACTCCACTATCGGTACACACACCTGGCTACTGGGAGACATTGGTATGGTCTGAACGCGTCCAGTAGTTGTCGCGGTTATGGGAGCAGCAGCGACAAAGCTGGGGGGGCACAATCCAGACTGCAGGATATTTTCACACTTTGAATGTATACTAGCCTCCCTGGGGTCGCTACTATCTAGGTAGGGGCTATGGCATTATACATGTAGGGTAAAATTGGGTAGTATCGCGCATCTTGTTGTATCACGCACCTGCAGTGAAAAAGGTCTTATTTTACAAAGTACCGTAATCTCCCGCGTATAAGACGCGTCCTCTACGCCAAACAAAATGCTGGGGAGTCTTATAGGATGTATTGAAATTGGGGGTGCGTCTTATACGAGGGGTAATTTTACTATAGAAATGTATTGAATTTACAAATTTGAGCCTTAAAATGTGCGTCTTGTACGCGAAAATGCATGTGCTGAGTTTGGGGTGCGTCTTATACGCGCAGCGCGTCTTCTACGCGGGAGATTACGGTATTGAAGATATTTCAAAAATTCTTTTTCAGCTGTTGCCCACGCCATATTTACACATGTTTCAATGCACTCAACTCTCCTCGATTCTCTATGTACTTTCTAGGCTCTATATGAACAAAAAGCTGTGACACTCGTCATCATTAGCATAAATTTAATGATAAATCCCCATAGAGAATAATGGTAAAATGAATCAGGGTTATATCGTGCATATCTTGCTGTAATATCGCGCACATAGTATCGGATATGAAATGAAAACTTTTTGTAAAGATAAGATGGAGAAAATGAGTCATATGATAGCCATTGACATGATGCCACACTGGTAGATAAATGGGGAGGATAGTTCCCACATGACAGGTGTGACAGCAGTCACCCTGACCCTTGTTTTTTCACACCTAAATAACAGCTAAAGGTGTGATTGCATGTACGCGGTATAAGCCCTATGGAAAGACACATTAGATTTGGGTTGTATCGTGAATTCCGTGATACAACCCAAAGGTACACGATATAACCCAAAGGAAAAGCCCCAATTTAGTCATCCCATAAGTCAAAAGGGGGCAGTTAGATAGGTCTGTTGCACACAGATTTGGCTGCCAAAGGTCGGGCGCTATATGATGGTATGCATCACAGTATGTCCGCATCCCTATGCTTGAAGCAGCATCGTGTATTTGGGTTGTATCGTGTTTACCTGCGTGATACTACCCAATTTTACCCTACAGGCAAACACACACACTTTCTCGTCAGTCCCTGTGGCGTAATGCGTAGGAAGTTGGTCTTCCAACCAGGGTTCGACCCCTGCCCTTGGCAATAGAATTCTCGTAGGTTTTAACATGTAACATATGACATGTAAGGAGTGCTGATATCATGGATATCAGCACTCCTAGAAGTGCCGATATCCATGATATCAGCACTCCTTACAAACATGCATTATTACACAATTTCTATGACTCAGTGTGCTTTTCTTGGATATTCCCATTCTGTTACCTGTCGATATTTCACACCATGATGCATGCATCATGACTTTTGTAAGGTGTGCTGTTATCCATGGATATCAGGCACACCTTACATGTCATATGTCACATATTAAAACCTACGAAATTTTCATTGCCAGAGGGAGGGTTTGAACCCATACCCTACTGATCCCAAATCCAACTCCCTTTGCAGTGTGTCATAGGGACTGACAAGAAACAGAGGGTGTTTGCCTTTATATATAATACAATGTACATAGTGAAAAGAAAATGGGGGGGGGGGTCCCAGGCTAGTTTCCAAGATATATAATCTTGAAGTCTGAGTGACTTTCAGGGATGAAAGAGTTCAAGGTTTTCCTTGATTTCAAATATAATAAGTTTTCTTGAAAATCCTCTGAAAACAGGATAAAGGAGTCACAAATTACCTCCAGAGGTTGCATACATGCACACAGTCAGGTCCCACAACACTGCATACAGTGGCAGCATGCCAGTATTTAGTTCAAGGTTTTCAAGGATTCTCAAGTTTTTCTTTGAAAACTTTCCCCTCTATATTGGTGTTTGTTCCACTCTTCAGTGTAGTCTTAGCAGCAAGCTATAGTTCCTATGCTAGAAGAGTGTCGGATAGTATACCCCTTTTCTGCACGTTATGCTTTCACCATGTAACTATATTGGTCATATATTCCCTGCACCATTTGACCTATCTGCATACATTTAACATTTTACTTGGACCATAGGTCATGTTGTGGAAAAGTACCACTACTGGTGGTGCATATTTTGGGTATGCTATCCGAAACAAGACCTTAGAAAACAGCTATACAGTAGCATTCTGAAGGGATCCTAGGTCATACTCTGCAAAAGGGCCATAATGTGCACATTTGGGTATAGTATCCAAACAACATCTTGAGAAACGGCTTTTCCTGTTATTTGAGCACAAACTACATCCTTATACAACCCCTACTGCACCCCCCCTCCCCAACCACACAAACCCTGTAGCACACTTATGCATGGGACTGGAGGGCATATACAGTGCATTTAAAGTTGTTTCCTTTTTCAAGGTTTTTTGTCATTGTTGACTTTCATCCCTGGACTTTGTCATAGGATTACATAGTGTTGCACAAATGTTTAGAGAAAGATGTCTTAGAGTAACTAAATATCTCTATAAATTGACCACAACATAGCTTATAATGTTACTGGTCCAAAAATAGTATTTTCAACATATGGTCCCAGGCATATTTTAAAGGTTTTTGGCATTTTAAGCAACAAATAATAAATAGTGCTCAGTGGTGTATGTGTTGAGCCTTCAACACTGGGTTCTTTACACATGGCCTGGTGGTCTAGTGGTAAGATCTTCAACTTCTGATCTGAAGGTTGGGTTTTCAAGACTCAGCCAGGGCCAGGTTTTACCTGTGTTGACTTGGTGTACTGTGGGGCTACTCACACTACTATGGCAGGCTTCAAGTCCCATGGGGAGGTGAACGATTTCTTTTTCAAATTGAATTTATTGATATTTTATTGATTAATCATGTAATAAAATAAGTAGTCAATGCATCAGCGCTATGCGCCTCATGCGTTATTGGCTGATACATGTGACCCATCACATGTTAGGCATTGATTACTTGTTCAATATTGACAGGTAGGAGAACAGGAAAATCCTGAAAAGCACCCAAAATCACAGAAGTCGTGTAATAAAGACCGATAATGCATCAGTTCATCATGTCCATTGCTCGTCATGATGTATGAATATAGCCTTGGTGAGTTACTTAGCAGGGCTGTATTCATACAGACCATCGTCTACCACGGCTTATGCAACATGACGTCCAATGGGTATGATGCACTCCTGCCTTACCGGCCATTGAAATATAAGTCTACAGGGTTCCCACTGGTCAGTTTAACCATTTTTTCTTTAAAGGTCAGTTAAAAGATATTTTTGGAAAAAAAAGTCAGTGAAAAATGGTGTTTTGACTAATTTAGGGGGGTGGTTGTCAAGATTTCACACAAATTTGCAACATTTCTTAAACACCGTCCCTCGAGAGTGTATGAATCTTTTTGTGGGCCTCGTATCATCCAATATTTGGTCAGTTAGAAGTCGATAAATGTCAGGTAAAAGTCTGTTAAAACCATGGCCCATAAATAGTGGGAACCCTAGTCTACCTTTCTGATTGTACCAGGCTTAATCAAACTCTGACTTTTGATATAGATCATCACATTACTTGGGTGATAAATATAGATGTGTACTGAAGTTCCAGTTTTCACTTACTGATTTCCTCCTTTGTATTTCAGAAAAGTCCGGCGATGAGGAGGCGCCCATTGAGGTAAGTCTCTTCATACGTGAAACCTTTAATGAAGGTTTTTTGGCTCCATTTGTCTTGTACAAATAAAGCTCTGCTTACTTAGCAACTCGCCCACAATGCAACTGGTGCATCGTGCCCAACTGTTAGGCGTGTATCAACTAGATGATGCACACGGGGTTATCTTGGTGTGTTCATGAAGTACATGTGTGTAATGGTGCATGAGTGCACTGTGCTCCTTAAAGTGTTAAATGTTAGAAACCAGTATTGCTATGAAAGGTTATTAGAGATTGTCGTAAAATGTTTCCCAAGCATTGATGAATTTACCCTTATCCTCCAGACATGGCTGCGATTGGCAAACGAGCTGACGGCAAATGATGCTGACTACTCTGACATACTGGCAAGTGTGAGTAAGAAATCATTGGACTTGAAAAACAAAATTGTTTTCTATGAGTCATCTCAATTCTATTTTATTTTAACTGTACATGGATATTTCAACGTCGGGTTCTGTATGTTCTCAAGATTATTTGTTCCCAACAGAGAGTTTTTAAACTTGCCTTAACATATCAATATCAGTCCTTGAAAAGCTGGTTGACGCACTAAATGGCCACATCTCTGTAGACAAATTTGATTCCAACCATTGGATGCTATTGGGAACCTGATTTGGAGATCCAGCTAATTCAGTAACCATTTGAAGGAAAAAGTAAAACCATTTCTGTCAAATCGACATATTGAGTATAAGTCGGTTAGACTCTAAGTTTGTGCCTTATGAAAAAAGTGTGTATGCTGGATCTAAAAAAAAAATAATAACGAAAAACAACCCACGTTTTCCACCGTTTCAGGTTGTTTCCATATGTGGTAACCTTGAACCTCACCTGCCGTCAAAGAAAGCAAGTGAGGTCGACTATCCCGCAATCTACCGATACATGGAATGCTTACTGAGGGGTAGTGCCAACTTTCCGAAAATGAATGAGCTAAGTGAGTATCTGTTTTTGCAAAGCTGACAAAGTGACACACCCATAACAATGTAATGAATAAATTTTGATGTTAAGATCTATTTTAGCCATATTTGAATTTTCAAACCATCCATTTTTCATATCCCATGGCTCAATTTAAACTTTTTTTTTTCGGATTGTGAGTATCAGCCTCGTCTTCAACACATCACTTTAAACATTCATTAAACATATGCCAAGTCCCACCATAATACCAAATGTTCACATTTCCAAGGATATCACTCTTTGCAAAAGTTCATCTTTGATATAGTTTTCTCACTATGACATGTGAAAACAATCATTACTGACTAGCTTTAGTACACTTTGATGGTTTCATTTCCTCCAGCGGCTGCCATCTTGTTGGATATCCTGCAGGGAATGGCTGACACGCTCAAGACACTGGATCTGAGCGTGCAGCGCCGCCTCATGGCCGAGAAGTACAAACTGCTGAAAAGCAAAGTCTCTGTCAGTAACCAGGTGCATTACGAGGCTGCACGCAAGGCGCTAGAAAATGGTTAGTTCTGTTATAATGAAATGAAAAAAAATAAGGACCAAAAAATAAGAAAAGAATTTTTTTAGTGGTCCTGATTTGGGTAATTTCAAGGCTACATAGACATTCAAATAAAAGGGAGCATTGGTTTCGAATCGCTCTCCATTTGGAGTTATTGAAATAGCCAAAAACCTTTCCTTCTACAGGACATGACCCCAAAAATTGTCGTGCGAGAGACTTTGACACAGACATTGGCAGTGAGAACAGGGTATTCTGTTTTATAAGCAAGACTCAGAATATGAGAGGTACCAAGGATGGGAGATCAGAAGAGTGTTTTGTCTTTATAAACCTGGCCTATTTGATGGTTTATAAAGAAGGATATTAATTACATATATAATTATGAATATTTTAGATATTGAGCTAAACGGTGTTATGGTGATGACGGAACGGATCCCATACCCTCATCAGGTTCCGGCTGTCAAGCGCTTCAGTAGGTGGAATAAACGAACTCCACCCCCTCAAGCCAGCCCTTTCGGCTTACCCGCGTCATCACAAATGACCAGTCCAAGTACAGTGGCTAGTTCAAGTGCAGCAGCCACCAGTTCAAGTGCTGCAGCCAGTTCATCCCAAGGTAGAGCTTATCTAATATCCATTACTCTAAAACTGCTTAAACTATGCCGCAGCTTATAGACCATTTCATTTGAATAGTTAAATAACGTTTTAATAAAAGTTATAACTTGCATATAATAAAGGGCACCCTGACTTCATGACCAGTCTTAAGGTGTAGTGGGGTTTGTACAAAGCCAAGCAATACTACAAGGCCAATATAGAGAAAACCATAGTTAAGGCCACTCCAAAAAAAAAACTTGTTTCTCATCACCGCCCTCGTCAGAAAAATCGTCATTCGAGAATGTTATTTTTTATAGAGAATTTTTAAAGAAGAATGTACCAAAAAATGGGCAAAAGTAGTCAAGTTTGGTACCAAATGAAAGCTTAAGGTCCAGGGTATGCAGTTGGGTATCAATAATAGACATTTTCACACTATTATTATGTCAATAGTAACTTTGCTTTTTAAAATGCAGTTTTTCTTATAGACACGGCTGTCGTGATGCGCCGCGATGCATTCATGCCCTAATGAAATGCTACAGCAAAAAAAAAAAAAAATTAAAATCCTCCCTCGTCACATTTTTCATGACTTGGTGATGAGAAACAAGTTTTTTTTGGGGGTGGCCTAAATATATTTTTTATTCAAATACACAATATAATATTAGTAGAATATACACTTGTAAATAAGTGAAAGAGGAAAGAAGAGCAAAACAAGTCACATAAATATTATTGCCTTTCTATCACAGAGGCGGCAGCCATAGGAGAGCCTTCCGCTAAGCGTGTCAAGCTGCTTCCCGGTGTCAAACTTACCCCTGGGACTTACAAACTGAGTCCCCAGGATCTGCAGGCATTACTGAAATCACTCAATGTACCTGGAGTACAGCCAGCCCCTGGCACAACAATGCCAAGTCCTCCGGTACCAACTCGCCTGCTAACCTGTTCACCAAATACTGCAAAATCTGGACAAAAAGAGGATGGTAGTCAACGTGATACAGAGGTGACGGTTCAGTCGACAAGACTTGAAGGTGAACAGGTAAAAATGAAAAGTGTTCCTATGGAAGTTTCTGGTGGCAGCGAAAAGACAAGGAGTGACCTGCAAAGTGGAGCAAAGCAAGGCTCTCAAGGTGGTGATGAGCCACAAGTTGATCTGCAAAGTGAATCCAGGGAACCCTCACAAAGTGTTGAACCACAGGGTGACCTCCAAAGTGGTGCAAAGGACGTATCAGAAGGCGATAAGGAACCACAGGTTGACCTGCAAAGTGGTGCAAAGAACACATCAGAGGGCAGTGAGGAACCACAGGTTGACCAGCAAAGTGGTGCAAAGGACGTATCAGAAGGCAGTAAGGAACCACATGTTGACCTGCAAAGTGGTGCAAAGGACGTATCAAAAGGTCGTAAGGAACCACAGGGTGACCAGCAAAGTGCTGCAAAGCAAACCTCTCAGAGTGGTGATGAACTAAGAAATGGCATGCAAAGTGGTGGAAAGCAAACCCAGGTGCAGGATGGTGGTGTGCAAAGTGCTGCAAACCGTGAACTAACATCTGACCTAAGTCAGAACAACGTGACAAACACAGTCACCATCCCACCGGGCGTAAACCTAACTCCAGCCGGACCTAGCAGTGGAACTGAATCCATGCCAAATACTCCAGACGGCATCCAAATTTTGGACAAAGTAGTTGTTCCCCCAAATCAAGAAGGAGGAAAATCAAAAACAGCTGGAAAATTGCCAAAGCGTACATCACTGTTCAGCCTGAACCCTCTGTGTATCCCTGTTCGATTCCTGAAGCCGAATAAAATGAACAATGCTAGTGTAGTAACAGGGGGAATGGCACAACATCCAAATGTATAAATCAGGCAGCTGTTTCATATGGGTCTAATAAAGATGTCAGTATACAAGAGATCTTAGTCAGTTTTTAACAAGAATTTCTACATTTATCCAGAGTCTTACATATTCGCACCAGCTGATATACATCCCATACGATGTATGTTGTTGCTTGTATGAGGGAATTGACTTGGATACTGCAACAATAACATCAAAATACTTTACCACTGCGTTTAAACACCAGGTTTCAAATATGTGCCTGTCTCGTATTAGTACTAGGGTTAAGACCTTGAAATGAATAAGTGCCGGGCTCCTTTGAAGCACCAAGTATTTAGTATGGTTGATTTGTATAGAGGAGTAGGGGACTAGTTATAAAGACCATTTTAATAGAGCATTTTATGTAGCAGTGCATTGTGCGAATTATATACCATCAAAATGAAGATAATTCGTTTACATAATCGTTTAATATCGTATTTAATAAGTTGAATGGTTGACTTTATACAAAAAAGACCCATAGAATAGATCCAAGTAATGAAGGGATCCCGAAAAATGATAGTCATCCATAATGCTTATTCTTAATTTAGTTCCTAGGTAATTTAGTTGATAAACCTCCATACATTTTATTCTACCTACAAAAACAATGCATATGAAAAAAGTATAGCTACAGTACAGCCCTTAAACTCATGTCCACCGATGTGGCGTACAATATGCCGTACTCCACGCCTCTGTACGCCACACTAAAAGTGGATGGTGAAGCATCTTCCAGCCATCCACCCTCCACAATTTCCACTCTAAAAATATTTCTGGATGGATGGTCACAATTCAAAACGCAAAATGATTGTGAGGGGATAAGGGAAATGATGCACATGTGCATGCTAAGATATCTCAAGTGCATCATGATCTTAATGACGTCGATCAGCACCCGATCAGACTAAAATATGAATTACCTACACTTGATCTCCATTTTCCGAGGTAAAAGGGTGGTGAAAATTGTTCTTTTTGTACGGTAGGTAGAGTAAAACAAAAAAAAAACTCATGGGGCATACAGTGGCTGTATGCCCATTCGTGGGGTGCCTATGCTGTCCCTGATGCCCTGCGGGCACCCTGGGCAGAACGGGCACCCCGCTCGTGGGCATACTTAAGTATACTTAGGCATTTGTCAAAATGCTGGAAGGGATGGGAAATTGTATAAGGTGCAGTAAGCCCTAGACAGGGGGACCGGAGGGTCGGGCTGATTCCCCACCTCTCCTATCTGACACTATAGTAAACACCACTTTTGCATAAGCTGAATGGGAGCACTGCATACATAAAGGCATAGGCTTAAGTCATACACTTTCATAGGGAAATCTATTGACAAAGTTCAAGATACGTGCCTGGTCCACTTTTGTGTCAGGTCTATTCTTGTCTATTTCTTCAACCTGACCCTTGAGAGAATGGCCACCATTTGGCTGCAAATAAACATTTTAACAAGATTGTTCTTTTTAAATGTAAGTACTCTCTTCAGGATATCCCACCTTTTATTTTATCACCTATAAAAATTAGTTCTATTCGAAAAAAGTGCTTTACAAAAGCCCTTTCCAATTTGACTGTCTTTAGAAGAATATTGAAACTGGTAAAAAAACATGAAATTGCTACAAATAGCTCTAACCTAGATGGACAGGATGTTTCTGGAGTGAAAAAATCACGATTATCAGGGGTCGTCGGGCAACTTTTTGGGGCTTGTTTAAGGGTATAATCCCCAGATTGCAGTAAGATATCACCAGAGGGCGCCACCAGCTGTCAGGCATTTCAGAGACCAGTGAGGCCACCCTTAAAAGTATTTTCGTTTCCTGTCCAGAGGCCTGGTGGATTTTTTTGTGAGAATGGGAAAAAATTTTCCAGAGTTCTGAAAAACAATTTATTTTTTCGACCATCAGCACAAGAATCTAGGTTTCCAATCACTAAATCTTAGAACCTGATGGGAAATTCATGCCATCCCCGCTTACAATGCTCATGACAAATAAAAATATTTTCCTAAAAAAAAATTTTCCCTCCCTCCCTCATGGGTCTGAAAAATCCCACCCTCTGGACAGGAAACGGACATATTTTTAAGGGTGGCCTGAGTGGCATCTCTGAATGTACGTTCATGTTACTGTCTGGATGTATGGTACCTATATAAATCACCAGGTGGCAGACCTGTGCCATAGCTGGGGTATTCGGCACATGTCTACTTTAAAGGGGCCCTGGCACCGAAATTAACAACATGGGTACCGATTCAAACAGTGAACATAAAATCGCGGGGACCAGTGGAAAAATCACGGCGCACTGATTGGTCAAGGAGTGAGCACGTTACATTTTAATGCAGGCATGCATTGCAGTGCCAGGGCCCCTGAGACTCAGGTAGTCTGGAGGGGTTCAGTGGTGAGCCATTTTTATTTAGGTATAGGTTAGGCTGTAGTTAATCTACCAGCGTCCCACAACATGTTTATCAAATGTAAATATTAGGGCTATAGGTAGGTGCATAATACATGTAGTTGTCAATCGTACCATTTAAAAAACTGCTCCAACCAACCTACCCAAGATTTGTGTTATGCGCCAGGCACTACAGTATTTGCAACGCTAAAATTTATCTAGTCCATCAATATGTGGATGGCTTAATGTGCATGCCTTGTGCTAGATGTAAATTCAATTGTAGTGAATCCATCATACACAGTCTACAATAGTCCTAAATGTATAAATGCCTGTCATGTAGAGGTGCTGGGGGTAGTGACCTCTACACGTTTAAAAAGTCGATGGGGACTTAACGCTACAATATGACAAGGTGCCGTGCATTATCCTTAATAGAGAATAGAAGGGTGTCTGGAATCCATTAAAAAACGAGTCAAGTAAATGGGCATATATAGATTATATAGTGGAGGTCATAGGCATAGGCCACAGGCCTTCAGTGTAAAGTGGGACAGGCTTGAGTCAGTCTATGAGGCTATCTACAGAGGTAGGTGACTTGTGCTGCCCTCTATAGTCAACCTAGAAAACTCCTTGGCGGCACCGATTATATAGTGGAGGTAATAGGCATAGGCCACAGGCCTTCAGTGTAAAATGGGACAGGCTTGAGTCAGTCTATGAGGCTATCTACAGAGGTAAAGAGGTAGGTTACGTCTTTCGGGGAGAAGCGCTAACGTGGCGCCATTTTCGCTTGTTAAATATGAGCAGGTAAACTTTCAACTTTCGCCGGTACCAGGGACACACTTCCGATCATACCGTTTCTCCTCGAAAGGGTTCACGCACGAAAGAGGTAGGTGACTTGTGCTGCCCTCTATAGTCAACCTAGAAAACTCCTTGGTGGCAGCATCTCATGGGGAGAAGAGGAACTAGAACCCAAAGCTAGTACAATTTGCATTATTAAAAGTGACATTTCTTTTAGACCTTCAGGAAAATATGGAATCTTTAAATGAAAAGGAAATGACTGCACCATTCTGTTGTCATTTTCATAGATAACTTTAGAATAAAATTTGGCTGTATCCCTGTCTCTGTAAGGGTGTTATTTCACATTAAGTAGCATTGCTTTGTGAGGTTTCTTTGGTAACTACCGTAATCTCCCGCAAAGAAGACGTGCTGCGCGTATAAGACGCACCCCCAACTCAGCACATGCATTTTCGCGTATAAGACACACATTTTAATGCAGCATGCTCAATTTTGTAAATCCAGTACTGTTCTATAGTAAAATTACCCCTCGTATAAGACGCACCCCCAACTTCAGAAAATCCTATAAGACCCCCCAGCATTTGGTTTGGCCTAGAGGACGCGTCTTATACACGGGAGATTACGGTACTGGAAAAATAACTTGTTTTCCAGAAAAAATGGGTAAAAACAAAACAAAAAAAGAAATGAAAGATAAGACAAATATCCTATGACCTATATATCATTTTCAACTTGTTTCATACATATTTTCTAGGACATAGAACCGGAAAACAATTTCAAGTAACCAATAGATCCATTAGGCGTATATCAAGTAGATCTATGGTATTACTTGACTCGTTAATTATTTCAACCAAGAAAGAAGTTACACATCGTTTCACTACCCGGTACACTCTATTGTTTCTATTTCAATAGTGAATACAATGAATCGCTACATGTGTTTACCACTTAGGTAAGTTAAAAATTTAAGACAAAATATTTGATAGTCCCAACCATCTCATTTTATTGTATTTTTGTATAGTCACAGCGGTATATTTGGTTTGATGGAGCAAGTTGCTATGACATGCGATTACAGGTTTATTCACATGCTCGTTTTGGTGAATACTGATAATCATGGATAATCTAATGTCAAGTTCTTATGATAACAAACATCAATATAGCCTTAGTTGTTCGTAACCTTTATTAATCCCTTTATGGGCCGCTAATGCATTAGTGCATCACCCCCTTAGACTCTCCAGTACTTCATTGATGTATCATGATGACCCTCTGAAACTCTATCTACCCTGCAGGGTCGACATCATCATGCTGATCAAAGAGATATGATACATTAATGCAATATCGGGGTATAGGGCTCTTAACGGTTAATAGAAGGATCAACCTAGATGAAGAAGTTTCTATATAAGCCTACACGAGGTGGTGTTCCAAAGGGAAAGAGCCACCACCTAGATACAGGTTATTTTTGCTTAATTGTACTAATACATAACGGCAATGATACAATGGAACAAAATAAGGTCCACACGGTTCCCACTATTTTTGTATCATGGTTTTAACTGACTTTTACCTGACATTTATCAAATTTTAACTGACCAAATATTGGATAATTTAGGGGGCTCAGGAAAAAAATTATCCACTCTTGAGCGAGAGAATTTTAGACATTTTGTGAATTTGCGTGGAATCTTGACAATTAACCCC
Organism: Acholoe squamosa; assembly: GCA_949317995.1. Classification (NCBI taxonomy): domain Eukaryota; kingdom Metazoa; phylum Annelida; class Polychaeta; order Phyllodocida; family Polynoidae; genus Acholoe; species Acholoe squamosa. The sequence goes on along the minus strand of OX439052.1, from coordinate 30,790,929 downwards.
CTAAATTAGTCAAAATTTCAATTTTAACTGACTTTTTCAAAAAATATTGTTTTAACTGACCTTTAAAGAACAATAGGTTTAACTGACTTTTAACTGACCAGTGGGAACCCTGGTCCACACAACACAAAATGAGGAATATGAAAGCCATGCACATTTAGTACTCATCCAGCGCCCCATAATTGATCCTGAATAAGATTATGCTTCAATAACAATGGCCATATTCTGGGAAATACTGCTGATCTAGCCTTCACACCAAGACTATACATGATACGGAACTCCGATGCTGAGCGTAATTTCTTCACACGACAGCGCTGTCAGTTTCTGTGCATTGCAACTATCCTATATACAGTGAACCAAATTTCCTTGAATAATGCGTTTGTGACAAACTGACTTGGTATATGAAATTTGAAGGTAATAGCTCACAAACCTAACACATTTCTTAATAGTGCATTAGAAAATCCATGATAATTCAGTTCCATTTTGACAATAATGTTGAGAACTTTTACATTTTTTCTTTCAGCAATGAAGCAACTTTATCACAGGCATGACAGATAAAATAAGATTTTTTTTTTTTTTTTTTTGGGGGGGGGGGCTTATCTTATGGCGAGTTTGATTTTTGAAATGCACCCTTTCATGTAGATTCATTTTTACTTTAACAGTAGAACACATATATACACCTACGAAATAATGACGTATATAAATTATGGCACTATGACAGCCATATTTCTAAATAACTTCGTTTTAACAGTTTGCAGTAGATTGCTTAATGATACGTTTTAAACCCTTTAATTAAATATTGAGTTTTACTAACTACTGGTACGTTAAGATCACCCACTCACTTTTCTGCATCTAACTGCGTACTAAAAGATCACCAAGCCATAAATTGACCTTGACAACTTTTAGAGCAAACCAACCCCCCCCCCCCCGCACAAAGTGCAGACGGATTAAACTTTTGTCTCTTATAGCAACCAACTTATCACATTAAAGGCAGTAGGGCTCTTTCTTGCACCATATAGACAAGGTTGATACACATTAAAAATTAGGGCCATTGATGACTTATTGACTGGCATAACTTTGCTGTATCATAGTGAAACGTGCAGTTGAAGCGTTGAGGCATCATGCCCTTTGCATAGGATTTACGCGGGTTAACTTAAATACTGTAATCTCCCGTGTATAAGGCACGTCTTATACGCGAGGTTTTAGTTCTCACTGGATTCGCAAGGGGGAGATCAAGACCTTCATTTTAATACATTACACTTCCCCTAAGTAATGATATTACATAGGAGGCTCCAGGATGTTCCATGTAGCTGTAGCTACACGTAGTTTTTTGAATTTTGAAAATCCATTTAGTAGAACAACAGTTTTAATTTTTTGAGCATGTTCTTAAACTCTTGGTGTGTCTTATACGTGAGGTGCGCCTTATACGCGAGAGATTGCTGTAATACTACTACTCTCCACACTTGGTTTCTTTACCACAGTATTCATTAACACACAAGGAAATGCATTTAGGAAATGCATCTGGTAAATGTTCTATTATATTTGTGGGAAACAAAACAAACAAAAAATGTGGAAAAATATATGGAATCCTGAACCAGGATTGAACACCAAATAGGGTTAATTATACTGCATTTTCAATTAAGGTTTCGAAATTTTTATGCTGCTTCTTGTATTGCGTAAAGTTTGGACACATATTCTGAGAGTCACAATTGTATCGATAAACCGTATACGCCGGATGATTTTCCAACGAAATTAATAATCCACACAAGATTAGTCAACCTCACATACCAGTATAATTATGCCAAATTGTATACATGTATTTTGAAAAACATAAACAAGTAACATAGCACCTTAGCCCCTGTTTTTAACAAATACATCGTAATAATTATATGTGTATGATACACACATATCAGCTGTGTTCTACTCAATAGAATAAGGAAATCAATAGAATACGCATAGTTTTTCTTCTTCTTGTCTTAGGATCTCATTTGATTTCTTTGCAACCCAATTACTCAGCAGTGTTGTTGTTCAGTCATTTTTACTGTGACATTGTATGGTTCACTTGGCCTATGGATATATGATATATGTGCCATATATTAAAAATGTGCATAAGGTCAAGATATCGCGGCATACACAGAACAAGCTGAGGGAAGCAATGTTCGATCAGGATACAAAATGAACCCTTAGATAACAATGATTTATCATATTGTTCTATTATATATTACATTCGATACAGCAGTTTCACATTCGACTGGAAGGCTAATCCATGTCATGTCAGAGCGCAATATAGGCTCGCAGGCCTGAAGGGTTCACAGATTTTTTGGCATCGAATATCTTTAGAAAGAATAGGAATTCACGCAAAAGAGATTTCTTGTATGATACTAAGGGGGGGGGGGCGGTAATGATACTACATGTAACATACCGGTGCTGGTAATTTTAATTACAAAGGGGAATTTTTTTATGACATTGACAATTGTTTATCGCAAGACTTAGGCTCCTTATTGGTATATAGCAGATATTCTCTGATGTTCAAACCAACAAAAACCTTTAAGAGCAGCATAGATCATCAATGTAGAGCTGGCGAGTAACTCATCGAGCAATCCCTTGGTGCATCATGTTGGAACCTTTATGAGTGTATCAGGCCGATAAGACAGGCGTGACGCTGGAAGGCAGCACTGGTGAGTAACCCACCAGGGCTTAATGCTGTCCTTAAAGGGTGAAAAGACTAGCGCTTGTACCGTAATCTCTCGCGTATAAGGTGCATCTCGCCTATAAGGTGCATCTAGAGTTGAAGAATATTGTCAAAAAAAGTAAAAATTCATAAGTTTGGTTCTACTGAATGAATTTTCAAAATTCAAAAAGCCTCCCACACCCTGTTGAATCCCCCTATGTTATCTTTTGAGTTTGGGGGAATGTAACATATCAAAATAAAGCTCTTGGTGTCCCCATTGCGGATCCAGGAAGAACTAAACCCCCTCGTATAAGACGCACCTTATACGCGGCAGATTACAGTAGTAATATCTGAAAGATTGAACTTGTGATATAGATCACATATGGCCCAGGGCTTCATGCAATGAATTGATTTTGCTATCTACAACCTGTGAGTACAATGTATAAGTAGAAATATGTCACACAGTATCTCAGTTGAGCTACCCACACTGATAAGTCAAAATTAATATCTATGCAATTAATATTTAGCATAGTAAGGCCATTATCATAAAGAACCAAGGTGAGAATCTGCTATATAAGCCCTTTTTCAGTCTATTTGTACAGTGATTTTTTTAATCTTACTTAAAGCTGAAATGTGATTCTCTTCTCTTAATCTCCATCACATGCTGTGTCAAAATGATATACTACATTGTCTTGTACTCCTAGTATTAACAAAGATAGTGATTGTCAAGTTAAACATGCAGGTAATGCCAGTACTGGGACTGAACACACACATTGCAACTCCATTTACACCTTCCGCAGCTGTAGGCAGCCAGTTGCCGTACACGGCATCAACGCAAGGCCTAAACACGATCTGGTTGCAGTAAAAAAGGCATAAAAACAGCTAAGGACAGTGGGTAGACAAGTGTCAGGGCCACTGTGCAGTGTTTCATGTTTTGCCGCCTTTCTGTTTTATTCTGTGCTTAACCCCTACCAGCTTGTCTGAGGCCAGGGTATAGGCATTGTACAGAAAACTTTATCCTTAGCATGCTTAGTTTTTTACTCAGTCCCCAATGTGTTATGTGTATAGCTTGGACACTGTAAACATTGCCTGCTGAAAAAAGTGTCTCACTTGGTGATTACCCATGACTCCATGTGCTAATTTCATCGCAAAAATCTATCTGACCCATAGACCCAATGGTTAAAAGACTTGTAGTCAGTATAGCTCCCAAAAACATGATGTAAGTACAGCAGCTTTTTTTCGTAGAGAAAGACATCACTCACCATAAAGGACAAAATGTTGTCTGATAGATGAGATTTGAAACTTTCCTTTGGCTTTTGAAAAATGTGTAAACTAACAGTATATCACTGAATGATTACACCCTAAAGTTGGTGATTACAAATTTGTGGATCTGGCTGAAAACACGGCTCCAATAGCCCAGGGAATACCCTGGGCTAATAATGAGTTCTAAAAGCCAATACCATATTCAATATGCATTGGGAGCGTTTGGGAAAAAGACGAAACATTTCAATTGAATTTTGGTATAATTGTGATACTGGGCCTCTTCTAGTCTGGAAAAAAGCTCCACGAGGGAGGGAACATTTATAATGGGAGGCCAGATAGCACATTGGATACGGTATTACCGTAATCTCCCGTGTATAAGACGCATCTTATACGTAAGGTTTTAGTTCTCCCTGGATCCGCAAGGGGGACACCAAGAGCTTTATTTTGATATATTACACTCCCCCAAAGTCATACTATGACATAGATGGCTCCAGTGGTGTCTGGGAGGCCAGCGCTACACAGCTTTTTGAATTTTGAAAATCCATTCAGTAGAAGAAAAGTTATGAATATTTCATTCTTTTGGGCATAATCCAAAACTCTAGGTGCGTCTTATACTTGCACTGCGTCTTATACACGGGAGATTACGGCACATGTAGTATAAACCCTACTACCCGGGGTATGTTTAGTCCCATGCATTTGCTGTGGAAAAATTTTCTACATGATATATATAAATCATGCATAAATGTAACACATAGGCCTTTATCTCAGCCTTCATCATACTCAACAAGTATGCAAATCTACTATATGACCTTATGCGCAAATGACTACCTACCTAAACTCACTCAGACAATAATTACTGTGGATGGAATCTCTTCAAGTTCTTTTCTTTGACCTCAAATCAAATTCTTAGCAACTGACATATACATGACTAAATCACTGAGTACTAGCTGGTAATCAGCATTACTACCTGGTAATCAGCATTACCTTGCAAGCAGAATTTCTAACAAGCCTAAATAAAATACCCTTCCTTCAAATATCCCTAAAATATCAATACCAAACAATGTCATTGTAAAAATATAGATTCTTGGGTTTGGAAGCTTACTGAACATTAATGGATAATTTTTGGAGCTGCTTATCAGTGTTTTGTGACGTCACTCTGAGAACTCAGTGTATGATGCTGTTGTTTTGGTGTGACATCACTCCCGAAGCGCAGTGCGTCATGTCTGTTAGCAGCATATCTGTAGCCATTTCGGTGTCATCTCAGGCGCATTTCAAATGCATGCATTGCTATACAAGCCACTTTTTGTGGTAATGTCTGCTGGTGAGCTATGTTCGTTATGTGGCATCTCTAAGCGACCTACTCACTGTATGACTTCACTAGGCCAGTTGCTCGTTTACGACATCACTGTGGGAAACTTTATGCGTAGTAGCAATATTTTTTTTAGGTGGCCAATATGTAATGTCACTATATAAGCCAATCACTTTATTATATCAATGTATAACCCAATTGTGACGTCACTCGCTGAGCGGCTCTTTATAAAGTCACTGTGAGTCACTCACTGTGACTTCTCTCAATAAACCGCTCGTTATGTGAAGTTAATACACACTGCGCTCATTATGACAGCACCAACAAGCTTGCAGTGGCTTAACCCAGCAGAACCTTCTTGAGTCGTGACTCCATGGGGACGTCTTCGTCTGACTCAGACTCGCTGCTGCTGCTGCAGCACACGGAGGGGATGGAGCAGTTTGGAGAACACAGGTACTGGAGCAGGGGCAGGCGGTACTTACCGCAGAAGTCGACAAACTTCACCTGCTCCACGTGCGATGTGAAGTACACACCTAGAAATGGAGCATTTAAATACTTGTTTAGTGTGTTATGGGGGACTTTGTATGAATTTCAGATTATTATACTTCTTTTATTAAACCAATTACATGTACCTTCTGAAATGGTCTATAAGTTGTGTCTCATACGGTATATGACAGTTCCCCTAAACCACAATAAAGGGTGTGGCTTATAATGTGATTTCTATCATGTGAATACACAGTGTCCCACCCACCTTTACATTTGCTGTTAACACAGTGTTTTGCAGAGTCCAGGTAGCGTACAAGGTTCTGTGGTAGGTCCTCCGCAGTGTACTTGATGTTTTTGAGTTTGATGGCACGCCCTGACATTTCTAACAGTGACGGAGGTTTGTAGACCATGTCCTGGACAAAGCGCACGACAAGCGGGTTGTTCCTGAGACTGAGTTCAACCAAACTCAGCGATACGATCGCCTGAAATAAAGCACAGAATCAATATTTTATATCCATACACAAGATAGTTTCTGAGAACAGATGGACTCAATAAGTTCTAATATATTTCCAATAATCGCACACTCTTATGTTTGGCTAACTTTTGAAACTAGAATTATCATGATTACGAGAAAATGCATAATTTTGGTGAAAATGACAAAACTCATGATAAACCGTAAATCCCCGGTCACAAGCCGGCCCCGGTCATAAGCCAGGGGGCGAGTTCAGCGGAAATATAGAAGCCGGTTTTGGTCCATTTTAGACATTTGCAAAAACCCCAGTCATAAGCCGGGGGGCGAATTCAGACCCCCAACCCCCCTTACACCCCCTAAAACTGAAATTTCTTACCAATTTTTCAAAAAAATCATGGGTTATTTGAGCGCTCCTGGACAGACATTTCTCTCGGTGAGTGACCTTCACCTCCACCGCAGCCACTGGCGCCTTAACTACTGTTGCTACAATTTCCTTTGACAAATGGTGATTTTTTTTTTATATTTTTCAAAAACCCCGGTCATAAGCCGGGGGGGGGGGGAGTTTGGGAAAAATTTAGAAGCCGGTTTGCGCCCAAAATAGAAAAAAAAATCCGGCTTATGACCGGGGATTTACGGTATGTTAAGTACCACAATGTGATACCAACTGGTTGAATACCATGATACATTATCTTCTCTGGCCAAGAACATTGTATCGTAAAATTCTCTCGTATAAGCCGCGGCTAGTACCAGAACCCAAATAAAAATTACGCTTATAGAATTTTTCCAAAGTCAAGATGAGGCTTATATGAGGGTATATAATACTATAGAATAGGACTAAAATACCAATTTTCAAGCCTTGTATGTGGCTTATAGTTTCTCCTGAAATCGGGGGTGCGGCTTATATGAGGAGTGCGGCTTATACGAGAGAATTTACGGTAGTTGATATATCTTTTCAACATGTTGAGGTAAACAGCAGCTTGCATAAGCCTCTTTTATTGATCTACCAGTACATTATTTACCATAATTTCTGAAAATTTTATGCCAGATTATGGGTGAGAATAAAGCCAGTGCCACTTGTATTCATTTTCTATGACACACACCCATGTGGTTTTCACTTTAGATCTATATTATTGTACTGTGGGAAGTCTATGTATTGCATCATGTAAATATGAATACATGACCAGCATGAACGCTTGCCTCATAAAAAAAGTATTCTTTTTTGCACTAAATTTAGAATATGGTCAATGAGGATGGCCTGGCACACCTGTTCTAGGTGATTCAGCGTGCGTGCGTGTGTGTTGGTGTAACCAGCAAATTGGGGACATTCATGGGAACACACACCTACAAACTGGGGACATCTTGCGTTCCGGGGACGTCTCACTTCACATGACCTTGAGAAAAGGGGGGCTATGGGCCTGGGCATCAGCGATGACCTTGAAAAATGAGGACTTTCCTTAATCAAACCTCACACTTGGGGCAAAAACATATTTTCAACGTTTGCAAACAATTTTTTTAGGTTTTGTTAAAAATTAAAAAAAAAAATTTTTTTCGACCAATTTCAGATATTCCCTAGGTTTCGGAGTAGCACCAATTATCCCTTCTAATCTGTACCAAAGTCTCATGTGCCATCTACAGCCATGTCAGTCCATATGCTATTAGATATACTGGCACTGTGATGCATAGTATGCTGCCTCTTCATGAAGCCTTCTCTGCTATCATAAGGCATTTCATATATGAACCTTGAATAGTGCATCCCTTGCATAATGAATGTTACCAGCACCAAAAGGCATTGGAATAATCTCATGTCATTAGACAGGGCATAACACAAAATTAATTCAAAATGGCTGCCACATACAAAATTCTAACTAGCATAAATAGTTCCAATGACCTGAGAAATGTACTTTCGGAACTTTAAGTTGATTAAAAGTAGAGATACCCTTTTCGATATCTTTATAGTATTACACTCATTCAGGGCTGGATTTCTTCCCGGATGAAAGGTATTTCTTCCTGGACAGTGGAAAAAACCTGGAAGAAACCTATTTTGTATGGTTTCTTCAAGGTTTTTTTCTGGAAGAAACTGGAAGAATCTCAGAACTCTTGGAAAAAAGTATGTAAGCCATGACTTTTGCTAAATTCACCTGCTATGGTGAAGAGACAGACTGATGAGGATCTATGAAAGCAAGACCTGACATAAGAATACTAGTTTTCTTGCAACTGTAACTCAATTGCCTTCAAAATTTGGATCAATTTAGTGTCTATAACACCCATCTCAAAAGACCACTCCTATAGTGTTAAAGCGTTAGCTCTAGCTTAGTTAAGTATATCAAATGTGCTGCATGTTCAGAAGATGACATGATAATGTACCCCTGTTGAACCGATTCTTACCCTCGGACCATATCAAGCCAAAGTACCAATTCTAACACTTTAGATATCAGGTGATGATTTGGTATGCAATGGCTTCTACTTTGTTCTCTGTAATAAGAAGAACAAGGTGGAGAATAGTTGAATTAAATGGGTTGCATCTATCTCAAAGCCAAAAAAACTAGGGAAATTTCCACAATCAAAACATAAGCCCAAGCTCCATTAGGCGGCATGGGGAAGCAGCATGACAGGCGGCACCAATAAAAAATGGTTAAAATCTTAAATGTTTTGGAAAAAAATATATTAAAAAGAAGGGCTACGACCTAGGTGGAAAAGAGGGTAGGTAGGTTATTTGAACATTCCTTTAACGATTTACCAAGAATTTCAGTACATTTTACCGCGAGTTTAACACTCAGTGTCCTGTAATATATGTTTTCCTTCTTCTCTAAAGCAGAATTATAATAACTTGAAAGATATCAATTTGGGTGGTCAGAGGTAAAAGAAACAAAGATTACCCACCCCCAGACCTGAAGCAAGTGAATAAGGCACAAAAAAAGGTTGTTTCCAGTTACCCGACCAACCCCAGCAAAACAGGGCCTACCCTAGAATTTTTTCTCATTTGGAGGAATTTCTTCATTTTTTTAACATTTTTTTCTGCATTTTTATTCAATACTCTTCAAGGACTTAAACATTTTTTCAGCATCCATTTTTCCATACCTCTATCATTATACTTCACCTCTGTCACTTTTGTTACGTTTCTCCTTTCTTATTTTACAATAAAACCAAAGAATTTGATATATCCATTGATACCTGCCCTGACATTACCTATATAAATGCAAAAGAAAAGTTTAAAAACATCCGACCTACAAACCCTAGCTTTTAAGTCAAAGAACTTTTTCTGGCCTAATAGTGACCAGAGTCTAAAAGAAATCTGAAAAAGCCCTTTCATCATCAGATATATGTTTATCTAAAGATTAAAGGTATTACATTGAGGTGTAATTTTTGAAGGAGCATTTTTTTCTTCAGAGGTATTTCTTTTGGTGCTTAGGTTCTATGGAAAATTGCTACTGAAAGAAATTTTCACGTACGTTGGAGTCACTGTCACTCATCATTAGTAACAACACACCAATTTGCCATGAACGTTTCATGGTCATCATCAGAATCTTATGCACAAACATGTGAGAAAATCATTATATGAATCAGGGATGTAAGTCAGCCATGGGCAAAAGTAATGAAGCCATACATCTACAGTCATGTCTCGATATATCAGTTGATTCACTTACCAGCCACCTTAGAACCAAACAGAGTTGATTACAGCTATTGAATTCTATTGTAATGATGATTCAGACAACCGGCTGATTCAGCAACTTTTGTCTCAAACAAAGGTAGTCGGTTTATAGAAACATGACTGTACTTATTATAAAAGGCTTCTCTTTTTACAAAGTGCCCTCCTTGCCACTTGTATAAGGAAATGCGCGTCTTGTACTAGAGGTTTTAGTTCTTACTGGATCCAGAAGGGGGACACCAAGACCTTTCATTTGATATCTTACACTCCCCCCTAAGTCATAATAGGATCTAGGGGGTCCTGGGGGCTCTAGCAACACATAGATTCCCCTAAGTAATGATATTACATAGGAGGCTCCAGGATGTTCCATGTAGCTGTAGCTACACATAGCTTTTTTAATTGTGAAAATTCATTAAGTAGAACAAAAGTTATGCATTTTTTTTGACTATTTTCTAAAACTCTAGGTGCGCCTTTTATGCAAGGTGCGCCTTATACGCGGGAGAGTACGGTATATGTCATTCAAATTTTTCAGAAATCAGGAAATCCTGATAAACCCTGAGGACTTACATCTCGGATGAATGATCATCTTTCGATATTAGTATCTAAGGAAGTTGATAGCTCTGGCATAGTCAATAGCCTTCTCTTATCATCACTGACTCAGTGCCCATCATGCAACTTCTATAACTTGCACACGGGCAATAGCTAACGTTACCATGCCCCATCTACAGTTTCATGGCCTCCGGTGACGTCACAACATGGCTAGATAAGAGAGATAGCTGAGTGAGGTGTATGGAGGCAGGTGGGCGAGTTGGCCGGCCTCATAATGCAAAAATACTCCACAGAGTTGCCCTTTGCATTACATGGCACTATACCCTGAAAGTAAGGTGTCCATCAAAGTTAAATTAATGATTTATCTTGGGAAGAAATAATTAGAATACCGGTACTATTGAGTATCAAAATGTGCCCACCTGTGGGAGTGTGGTGAGTTGGTTGTTGTGAAGGCTGAGTGACTGGAGGCGGGACAGACCGCCGAGCGTGTGCGGCAGCGACTGCAGGCGGTTATCACAGAGGTTCAATGATACTAGGTTCTCCAATTCACCAACTTCTGAGGGAATCGTTGTCAACCGGTTCCCACCTAGGTATAAGATGGCTAATCTGTAAAAACAGAATGGAAAGAAATATGAATTGTTGAGACATAATGGATGAAATTTGTTTTATAACAAAGTTTGCTGTCATAATGCATGAATGTAGCACAGGCAATTACCTAAAGCATCAGTTTTCAGCCCTTAGGGGTAGCCTATAGCTTCCTCTCTAACTCAGAGTGCTGCTTATACGAGGGTGCGGCTTATACAAGAATTCATGGTACTTTGCCTGACATCTGCCGTAAAACCTGCGTACAAGCCATGGCTTCTAGGCTATATCAGTGGTACCCGTAATGTTAATACATGATTAAGAAAAATTTCACGACACCGTAAATCTGATGCTGAATCAAGACCTATGTTTACCGGTATTACATTCGTGTGTTACTAGGACTCCTATGTTCTTGCCTTATCTACACTGCCACATCACTGTGATCTGTGAACTACCAAAGTTCAGTATGGAGACCAAACTCATGTTCCAAAAGTACACATACCGTAATCTCCCGTGTATAAGGCGCAGCTCGCATAAAGACGCACTTCTAATAAGAGAGGCCTGGTTTGTGCATAAGGCGCACCTACTGCTTCTGGATCGAAATTTTGAAGAACCCCTCGTATAAGACGCACCCCTAACTCAGTATTGAACCTCACATAGTGCCCCCACAAGGAGGACACGTCAAGGGTGACAGATCCTGTGATGAGAAACCCAGACCCTAATCTAATGGAGGGGGATGACGGTGACCGAATCTATGGGAATGACTTAAAACAGGCCTGTCCATCTGTCACTGCCTATGTAGTGACGGATGTTAAAGAACCATTGCCTCGGTAAATGTGTAGGGGCGTGCTTTCTACCTTCCCTTAGATTTAGTCACCCTCATCCCCCCTCCCCATTAGGCTAGGGTCCGGGCACAATGCCACAAGGGCAATTTCACTTCAGTGTGGATACAACCCTCGGGACCTCTCACCCTTGAGTGTCATCCATATGGAAGGCACGAGGTGAGATAAAATTTGACCATGTGTGATCTGATTCACTTATAAGACGCACCTTGTACGCGGGAGATTATGGTACATGCAGCAAAGAGTAAACAATTACATCATCTGCATCCGATAGGATTCACCGCAACTCAGGGTGCGTCTTACAGGTGAGGATTTTACACTATGGAACAATACTAAAATAACCAGAATTTCACGTACCGTAATCTCCCGCGTATAAGGCACAGCCCGCGTATAAGGCGCACCCCCAACTAAGGGAGGCCTGTCCCACGTATAAGGCGCACCCCTAAGGCCAGACTTTTGTTAATTTAGTACTGTTCTATAGTAAAAATACCCCCCCTATAAGGCACACCCCAAACTCAAGGCAATGTCCCTCCCACGTATAAGACTCAGCAGCATTTTGTTTGGTGTATAAGACGCGCCTTATACGCGGGAGATTACGGTAAGTGTGTTGTATAGGATTCAGCCTAACTCAGGGTGCATCTTATATGCGAGCGGCGTCATGTACACGAGCATTTACAGTACTAAATTTCATTTATTATTATAAATCAAGGTAGCACAGGTCTCACTCTAGTGCAGGGCATATCAAAGCTTGAAATAGGTTAGCGCAGCTCCGCTAAATGGAGGCACTGCAATATGTGAACCTTAACAATGAGGCCATACAAAACAAACATACAAGGTCACTTTCCAGGAATCTATAGATCATGACTATCTTAATCACCTGTGTATAAGATGCATCGCATACGCAAATCTAAGGCCTCCTGCGCCTTACAGAATGAGCCTTAAGTTTGAGTCAGTTATAGGCGGGGTACATTTACTATAGAACAGTTAAGTACGAACCTTCAAAAATCAAGCCCCAGCAGAAGTTTAGAATTCATTTCAACTTAGGGTGCGTCTTAAACACTGAATGCGCCCTATATATGAGAGATTTCTGTTGCTATACAATTAGATGTTTCATGTATTGGCTGCCGCTGCTTTGTAAGGTTTTCTGCAGGGTTCTCCGCAGACCAAAAAATCACACCGTAAAACCCAGGGACGGCATGTTCACTTTTTTCAGGCAATAAACATTTACCATAAAACCCCCTGTTCAATCTCCGGCTTATATGCAAAAAGAGGCCTACTTTAGCTTTTGGTGTCTCCTTTAGCTCGTGCTGAGACTTATACACAAAATTTTAATGAAGGAAACTATATTTTCCTAAAAATGGCCCTAAATTCTGTTCTAATAGGCCTAATTTACAAAATTCAAAAACCTATCTATAGCTAAAATGACACCAGCGGTGATTCTGGGGTGAAATGACACCGGTGGAAGTAAAAAGGACACGGGCGGCCCACCAGTGTCGTTACAGTGTGGGGAGAACCCTGTTCTGGTTCATGGAGTCTTTCTACTTAAAGTCGAGTTTCTGTTATCCCTTGTATCTAGATATGGGACCCATGTTTAGTTGAGGTACATAAAGGTCTACACAGTACACAACTCAATCATTAAAGTATTTCTTTTGGTTCAATTATCTAAAATTTTAGATTTTTGAATCAATAATCCGAATGTTTGTCCCATTACTTCAAAGATGAGGTTATTAACGATTGAACTATCTGGGTAGGTTTTTGTGGATGGGGGTTGGGGTCGGGGTGAGTGTCCAAAGTATAACGCTATGGCATTATGCTGATGACATCCTGATATAGAGCTTGATATAAGTTGAAATATACAGAAGTGTTTCCATGATATAGTGTTGACCTAGTCACGACATGAGTTCAGTGATATTATGTTGACATTTTGATTGTCCTAGCATAGAATTGGCTATATAATTTATACACGGTACACTTATGCTTTTTTATAATAGCACATGGTTTTTGTTCACTGTTACTGCCATCCCCTGTATTAAGGTGTGGTCGTCGTGACCTAGTTTTCTCTATAAGGGCATTAGCACATTAGGCTATGGAGGCCGCCATTAGACCCCGACTGCACTATGACTAACACCTTCAGCCCCCGTCTCCGCAGTAAATGCCAGGGATGCTTCCCATTGGTCAATAATACAATAGCCATGTGCCGTATAGCAGGTCCTATTTGGTAGACTACCAAAGTACCGCATATAAGTCATGGCCTATACGCGAGCATGACTCTAACTGTCCTTATAGGATTTTCCCAAAGTCTGGGTGCACCCTATAGGCAGGTTCATAATAAAGTAGATTAGTACATGTACTAAACCGCTAAAAAACAGGTCATTAATGCATATTATGACATTATTTCAACTCAAAGTGCGGCTTATATGCGAGGGATACCTTATACGTGATTGTATTGTAGCCTTATTGTTTAAACAATGTCCTAGTGGTATTTGGTATTAAACCCAGCTGTTCTTTTGAGTTTATTGTCCCACCACAGCTACCATTATTTTGAGAGACTGAAGCAAGTCTACTGTGCCATTTTTCCCATGACGACGTCACGTCTATGCTATGAGTTTGTCCTGTTGTTTTGTTTATGTGTTTTTTTTTTATTCTATCCTGAGTACCAGTCTGAGTATTTGCCAGGATGACAGTGCAAAATGTAACGTAGACCTATCTGGAAATACAACCTGCATCTTGCTCTTTATGATAGGTCTGGTATCAAATCTCCAATTTTTCTGTATTTTGTTGTTTTCTTTTAGATTATTTTTCAGTTGTTTTTCACTTTTTATTTGGTCTATTTTCTATTCAATGATGCCATTGATTTTCTCCTCTCTCCCCGCCTCAAAATGTCTTAATTTACGGCCCCTAATCAACCAGGGAGGTCAGACCACACCATTTGGATCTTACTATTTGGACTTTATACCACTAGAAATCTGGACTCTATATCTTCACATTTGAACCCCAGACACTTGTTCTAGTCTATTCCACATGGCATGCCCTAGAAGTTTCTATGCGTGATCATGTCTTGTTCTTTTAATGGTGGGTTATTTGAAACATGCCTATTTTTGGTATTACCGTAATCTCCCGCGTAGAAGACGCGGTGCGCGTAGAAGACGCTCCCCAAACTCAGGGTATGCTGGTTCGCGTAGAAGACGCATCCAACCCCTCTGAATCGATTTGTAAAAAACCCCCCGTACAAGACGCCCTCCCAACTCAGCAGGGGGGGTTCGCGTATAAGACGCACCCCCCCCCCCACCCTCCACCCCCAAAAAATTGTCAACCTGTTGAGTCTATGCTGTCATCGGCACACGGTCGGCGTCTTCCCTGCTGAGCATATCTACAGCGACCGGTCTGCCGCGGTGCAGGCTCTATGAGTTCAAGCTGTCATCGGCACACGGTCGGCGTCAAACCCGCCGAGCGCCCGTACACCGACCGGGCTGCCGCGGCGCTAGCGCTATGAGTCGATGCTGTCATCGGCCCACGTGTTCCCTACACCCCGCCGAGCAAATCTACAGCGACCGGGCTGCCGCGGTGCAGGCTCTATGAGTTCAAGCTGTCATCGGCACACGGTCGGCGTTTTGCCCGCCAAGCGCGTCGACACCTCCCAGTCTGCCGCGCTGCTGGCTATATGAGTTCAAGCTGTCACCGGCAAACGGTCAGCGTCAAACCCGCCGAGCGCCCGTC
Source organism: Acholoe squamosa (assembly GCA_949317995.1). Taxonomy (NCBI): domain Eukaryota; kingdom Metazoa; phylum Annelida; class Polychaeta; order Phyllodocida; family Polynoidae; genus Acholoe; species Acholoe squamosa. Next base: position 30,775,398 of record OX439052.1, on the reverse strand, counting down.
GACACCTCCCGGTCTGCCGCGGTGCAGGCGCTATGAGTTCAAGCTGTCATCGGTACACGGTCGGCGTCAAACCCGCCGAGCAAATCTACACCTCCCGGTCTGCCGCGGTGCAGGCTCTATGAGTTCAAGCTGTCATCGGCGCATTTTCCCAAATGAGATGTTGGAAAACCCCGCGTATAAGACGCACCCCCAACTTGAGGAAATCCTATAAGACGCAGTAGGGATTTGTTTGGCGTAGAGGACGCGTCTTATACGCGGGAGTTTACGGTAGGTATTAATGCTAGTTCAGCAAAAAGATGTATGGTGGAGTGTGACACAGATTTAGGGTAGAGAAACTCGCCAGGGCTGCATTCATGCATCATGACGACCATTGGGCATGATGCAGGAGCAGTCCTTAAAAGGTTAAACCACCCCAGGGCTACTATAGGTCTGTAGTCTGTCTCTCTTGGAGAGATGAAGGGCGAAGGGAGACAGTGAAGGAGAGCGAGGGAATGAAAGGGTAGTGGTGGGGAAGATAGACGAAGGAGTGAAAAGAGTGAGTAATACCAGATGGTGAGCAAAATTAGTGTGGGACTCACACTGCAGCTACTGACAGAATATTGGGCTTGAGTAGTGACTGACTGAGTAATATATGTTTAACGCCATTTCAACAATTAAGGCCATACTCATGGCGAGAACATTACACAATTTCACAGAAGAATGTGTCAGTGCCCGCACATATGTGCACCACACACATCCTACGGGGATAGGAAAGAGGAGAAATAGACTCTTTTAAGTGGGCTAGGGAAGCCCGAGGAGTGAAAAGAGAATGGATAGAGAGAGAGGCGTTGAGTGAAAGGAATTGAGAGTACACTAATAAAGAAAGAGAGAGGGAAACAAGATGAGAACGCGGAGGTGGAGAGAGAAATAGGGAGAGTAAAGGGAGAGAGGGAGAGTAAAGGGAGAGAAAGAGAGTGTGTGAGTAAGTGAGTGAGTGAGTGAGTGAGTGAAGAGAAAATAGAGAGTGAAGGGAGGGAGAGAGACAGTGAAGTGATAGAGAATGGGGGTGAGTGAGTGAGTGAGTGAGTGAGTGAGTGAGTGAGTAATAGTTTAACGCCATTTCGACAGCTAAGGTCATATTCATGGCGAGAATACTTCATTTTACAATTTCACACAGGAATGTGTTGATGCCCGCACATATGTGCACCACACACATCCGAGGAGATAGGAAAGAGGATATATGTGAGCCAGCAAGCAGAAATGGGGGTTCCTGCGGGATTTAGTACCTGTTTTAGCCACCAGGGGGCACCACTATGGGCTAGAATAAGAAAAATATGCCTAAAACTGCTATAGGCTACTTTTTTTATGGAGAATTCAAAGATTTTGATAAAACGTTCTATTTTGGGGGGAAAGGTTCCATATTTGGCATTAAAAAGAATGTTTTTGGGCCAAAATAGGCATTTTTGTCGATTTCTGTTGCCATGGAAACATAATATTAATTCTAAATAAGAAAATTGATGATCCTATTTGAAGGAACGTTTAACAAGGTCCACTATGGTGAAAAAAGAATGAAAATATCATTTCTAGATCAAAAGTTATGGGCAAAAGAATGAAAATGTATGCTAATTTAGCTAATTAGCATAAATTATGCTAATTATAGTATATTTCATGACCATGGAGACATAGGGCTTATTGACATTCATGAAATGGTCATACCTACCCATATTTAGGAAGCTATTCCTCTAAAACTAACAGGATTATTTTCTCATGCAATAGATCACTGTAAAGCTAGTGATCTGAATTTTAAAGTTGACTTTTAGCACGGAGCACCCTTTCTCCTTGCCTCTACACATATAGACCCTTTAAGCGGGCTAGAGAAGCCCGAGAATGGGGGTGAAGGAATAGTAAGTGAGTGACTGGGATAATGCTAGCCACTCGCCAAATCGCCAATGGTGAATCAAAGTTCATTTTGGCTAATCCTATCCCCTCAAAATTCGCCAAATTGGCTAATTGTGGGTACTAGATTCATCTAATGTGTGTGGGGGGGAGCTGGGGGGGGGGGGAATATGGCCATCTTATACCTCATTAGATTAGGCTTCTTTGCCCTCTCTTTCGGGACTGCATGAGTTCAACCGTAAAGATTCTTTTTTTCTTACTAGGAAAGCATTGAAATTTCTGTGCCTCTTATTAAAAAGTGCCAACTATTCCCTAATTCTAACTTTCCTAGATTGCCCATATAAGAGTATTGAAATTGGAAAATTGTGATTTGGCTATCTCGCATGAAATTTGGCTAATCAAAGTATGAACAAAGTCGCCAAATTGGCTAATAAAATATAGATGCTAGCATTATTCTAGAGTGATGTATATAGTAGTTACAACAGTGGCTACCTCAAAGTGCGGCTTATATGCGAGGGATACCTTATACGTGATTGTATTGTAGCCTTATTGTTTAAACAATGTCCTAGTGGTATTTGGTATTAAACCCAGCTGTTCTTTTGAGTTTATTGTCCCACCACAGCTACCATTATTTTGAGAGACTGAAGCAAGTCTACTGTGCAATTTTTCCCATGACGACGTCACGTCTATGCTATGAGTCTGTCCTGTTGTTTTCTTTATGTGGTTTTTTTTTATTCTATCCTGAGTACCAGCCTGAGTATTTGCCAGGATGACAGTGCAAAATGTAACGTAGACCTATCTGGAAATACAACCTGCATCTTGCTCTTTAGGATAGGTCTGGTATCAAATCTCCATTTTTTCTGTATTTTGTTGTTTTCTTTTAGATTATTTTTCAGTTGTTTTTCACTTTTTATTTGGTCTATTTTCTATCCAATATTGCCATTGATTTTCTCCTCTCTCCCCGCCTCAAAATGTCTTAATTTACGGCCCCTTATCAACCAGGGAGGTCAGACCACACCATTTGGATCTTACTATTTGGACTTTATACCGCTAGAAATCTGGACTCTATATCTTCACATTTGAACCCCAGACACTTGTTCTAGTCTGTTCCACATGGCATGCCCTAGAAGTTTCTATGCGTGATCATGCCTTGTTCTTTTTATGGTGGGTTATTTGAAACATGCCTATTTTTGGTATTAGGTATTAATGCTAGTTCAGCAAAAAGATGTATGGTGGAGTGTGACACAGATTTAGGGTAGAGAAACTCGCCAGGGCTGCATTCATGCATCATGACGACCATTGGGCATGATGCAGGAGCAGTCCTTAAAAGGTTTAACCACCCCGGGGCTACTATAGGTCTGTAGTCTGTCTCTCTTGGAGAGATGAAGGGCGAAGGGAGACAGTGAAGGAGAGCGAGGGAATGAAAGGGTAGTGGTGGGGAAGATAGACGAAGGAGTGAAAAGAGTGAATACCAGATGGTGAGCAAAATTAGTGTGGGACTCACACTGCAGCTACTGACAGAATATTGGGCTTGAGTAGTGACTGACTGAGTAATATATGTTTAATGCCATTTCAACAATTAAGGCCATATTCATGGCGAGAACATTACACAATTTCACAGAAGAATGTGTCAGTGCCCGCACATATGTGCACCACACACATCCTAAGGGGATAGGAAAGAGGAGAAATAGACCCTTTTAAGTGGGCTAGGGAAGCCCGAGGAGTGAAAAGAGAATGGATAGAGAGAGAGGCGTTGAGCGAAAGGAATTGAGAGTACACTAATAAAGAAAGAGAGAGGGAAACAAGATGAGAACACGGAGGTGGAGAGAGAAATAGGGAGAGTAAAGGGAGAGAGGGAGAGTAAAGGGAGAGAAAGAGATGTTTAACGCCATTTCGACAGCTAAGGTCATATTCATGGCCAGAATACTTCATTATACAATTTCACACAGGAATGTGTTGATGCCCGCACATATGTGCACCACACACATCCGAGGAGATAGGAAAGAGGAGATATAGACCCTTTAAGCGGGCTAGAGAAGCCAGAGAATGGGGGTGAAGGAATAGTAAGTGAGTGATGACTGTGATGTATATAGTAGTTACAACAGTGGCTACCTTTGAAGAGGCCTCGTGTGTTTACCATGCTGACACTGTGAAAGAGCTTAAATGGAAACACAGTTATGTAAACCAGATTGATTTATATAACTCTTATGTAGCTGCCTTTAAGTAAACAACACCAAAACACCAGTGACTCAGCGCAGTACGCACTGTAATCCAAAACTACGCACTTGGATGCAATGCCATACTTTTTTTTTAAATTCATTCATGTTGTGTGCATGTTTTTTTGTTTTTTTTTTATGTTAGCCCCCTTCCCCTGTTAACGACATTTTATAAGCTCAACTAAGATACCAATATGATTTCTGTATATTCATCATTGAATATTGTATCAGAAAATATATGTATGTTATCGTAAAACCCTGCATATAAGCTGCGGCTAATAGACTATTTCAGATGGCGACCTTTTCAGGCCTGACAGGTGCGCCCTATATCCTCCTTCTCCCAAAGTCCGGTTGCGGCTTACAGGCGGGTGTGGCTTATAGACCGGGATTTACGGTAAATCCTGAATTCACCAAAGGCCATTTGAGCTTATACCTAATGACAGCACACATAGGGACCTGCTTTCATTCCGGCCATCAAGTAGAGAACTAGATCAAACTCGTTGAGGAGAGCCCATTCAATACTTGGTACAATAACATTTGGCAGGGGTGGGCAGCTGTCGCAAGGTCGCAAAAAATGTGCGACAGAGCTTGGGAAATGCGACAGTGACATTGAGGATGTTCTGGGCTTTCTAAATCTGAAAGAATTTTGTCCCAAATAGAACCAAAGTTATGACCTTTTCAATACATGCCAAATCTGAAAGAATTTTTTGTTATTATTCCAACTAGAACCAAAGAATGTAAATACTCCTGACTGTGATTTCAACTTGAGGTCTAGATAGCTATTGATTGAATTCTCACTGTTACATTGGGGGAATATTATACTCCTCTTTTAGAATTGATAGATCTACCTGTTCAGATTATAAAAGGAAGAATCTGAAAATTTTCTTGGAGCAATATGCCTAAAGAAATTAAGATCATATCGAATTTGAAGGCACAATCTGTAGATTTTCTTGGAGCAATATGCCTCCAAATACCTTAAGATCAAGTCTATTTTAAAAACAGAATCTGAAGAATTCCTTGCAGCATTTTGCCACCTATCCATTGAACACATTAATGCTTTGAAGTAAAATCTAAAGATTTCTTGGAGCAATTTTGAGATATTTGTCTAAAATGTTTAAGGTTAGGGCTATTTCACAGCCCTAAGATGTTATTGGTTTCTATGTTCAGAGGGCTAGACTCTATATGAAATTACATGTACATGCAAAAGTGGTATGCTACATGCAAATATTATATAACACTTCACATCCTGCATCATAGCTACAGTTTATACTATTATACATGTAAGTGGCCCTGAAGGGGTTAATGGTCACAGGTAAACAGTACAACCCACTCAACCCCCTTGTGCAGCAAGCTGGAACCTCTCCTTCTTCCAATAAGCCAATGACATAATTACTACCTAATTAAGAGGATTATATCTGGTCCATCCAGATGTGTGAGCATGTACATGGCCATTTCTCTTAAGGCTAAACTCACCTTGAGACAATCTGTGCATTTTACTTTTTCATCCCAATACATGTATAACTTCCATCTAACAAAGGAGTTTTGTCATTATTATGACTAATGACTTTACCACATCCTGACATTTTAAAATCCTCTTGTAACATGACAAATACCTCTTTCAGATTTGAAATATTAAACTGGGTTTTGTCCTTAAAACTTTTAACGAAGCTACCTCAACCCCTAGATCCAGGTACCTTAGACTTGTCCAAGCTACTTGTCTCAGTCTAATCCTATGTGAACACTAAGGACTTTTATGTGGGCAAGTCTACCCATTTGGCCACATTCCATTGCATCGACTCCCCTTACGTGACTATGTTATTGGCTAGCCAATAACATAATAAAATAGAACACACCAATTTTGATTTACATAAACCTAGATCTATAGAATCTATACAGGGCTCGACAAATCCCTTTGCCCAATGCCTGTGACTCAGAAAAAATTCACTGGGCACAAAATATTTTTCAATTTGTGCCCAATGGGCACAGCTGTCCAAAAGCTACTTAAGACATCAGCACAATGCAACACTGCTGAGATTATCTGGGTGAAGTAGTCTCTGAAACTTGTTTCCCTTGAGACGGGATGAAATATAATCTTTTTGTTTATCATAATACTATATGTGTGCCATTTAGCTAAATATGTAATTTTGAGTATCGAAAGAAAAGGTCCTGGGCACAGAGCTTGTCTGCTGGGCGCAACTTTTTTTTTTGCCCTTGTGCCCAGTGGTCACACAGTCTCCAAACTGATTTGTCGAGCCCTGCTATAATTTTTCTTGGAGCAATTGCCCCCAAAAATGCTGCAAACCCATTTATTTTGAATGTAAACTTTGAAAATCTTCTCAACCCGTCCCTCTAAAGCACCAATGTTTTAAGGTCAAGTCTGGAAATTTACTTGGTGTATATTCCCCTATATCTTCTAAAACACATCCTATCTAGAGGGAGAACCTGAAATGTTTTGGTGCTATGCCTCCTCCCCATCCCCTAAAATACCCCAATTTAGAACACAGAATTTTTCAGGAGCCATTTCCCCCTAAAATGCCCATAACACACCTATTTTAAAGGTTGAATTTGAAAATTTTCTTGTAGCAATTTGCTACCTAAATCCCTAAAACACACTAATGTTTAGAGGCTGAATCTGAAAATGTCCTCAATTAATTTGCCCCTTAAATCCTCTAGAACACAAACTTGAGAGGTAAAACATAAAACATTGGGGGGGGGGGGGTACTGGGGACTGTACTTCCCAAAACCCCCAAAATACACCAATTTTGATAAATAGAAGCTGAAAATCTTCTCAGAGCAATTTGCCTACCAATTCCATTGAAAACGCATTGCTACAATGATTAGTACATTTGCTCCAGCACTTTCCGATCTGCCCACCCCTGTTTGGCCTTGAAATGTCAGAGACAACACCCCCTACCCCTCTGAGCAATCCATAACTGTCGTGAAATTTTCGCATTGAATCACTTAATTTGTATGTCCATCATACTGCTTTCCCGCAAAAGATATACATATAGAGATATATAGGAAAATGGAATTTTTTCACTAAAAAAAATAAAAAAGGAAATTGTCTCCCTCGAAAATGGGAAAATGTGGGGAAAATAATGAAAAATATAGAAAAATAAGCGAAATGGGAAAAAAAGTTCAATGAGCGTATTTGACAAACTTGTAGGAAATCCTACAAATGTAATGTTGGAGAAAATCAAATCCTTATCATGCCAACACACAAACATTAAAAAAATGAATGACAAGTGTTTTATAGCATGTCAATGCAAACAGTTTAGTCACCAAACTGGTCCCAATTTATAACCTGACCCAGCCGCTCTCAAGCTGCGTGATCAACAACACGTGTCTACATGATATACCAAGGAGTTCAGATTCCTTGTTTTGTTTCCCCACATACCACTTCAATAACTACTATTTATCTTAAAGATTTTAAGTACCGTCATCCTTATCAATTGGTATGTCCATAAGGCCTAAAAATAATTCTTGTGTTCAGGCAACATGCTCAAAAAAATTAAGGTAGGTAGGTCAGAAGTTCCTGGATCCTGAAAACTGTCAAAAACATGTTAACCAAATCATATTTTATTTGTTATTGACCAAATTAAAAAAAAAAAAAAACAACTATAAAAATGATGGTTATTTTATGTTAGTAGCATTCATGAGGCCGTGGCTTTAATTTGATGCCAAACATGCCTATATATTGACATTTCTTTACATTTTTCTTTTAATTTTGGGTCAAATTTACCAAAAAATTCTAAAAGAAAAATTTAAGAAAAGTAGGGTCGGGCCAAAAAATTAGGGTAGGTCGGGATACCTGAACACAACTTTTTTTTTTTTAGGCCTAAGTAACCCTGATATGAAGGATGACATCAATGTTTGTGTGTTCAAGGGTATAAAGAGTTGGAATAAACATCCCACTTGGCAAAAAAATGTTTCTAAACGTTTTTTAACCAATTTTCAACCAAATAACCAATAGGAAAACCAATAAAAACGTGTTTTTTTAAACATAAAAACAATGTTTTTATGCCAAGTGGGATTGGATGACACCTGGTGTATGTTTAATGACAGGTGGTATGTGCATTAGATGAGGAACAGTGCTTGATTTGTGTTTGATGGAAAGTCTTAGGGACAAACATTGGATATCAGATGGGTGATGTGATGTTTATGTTTAATGGCAATAAACGGGTATGTACATTGGATGATGGGCAATGCAATGGTTGTATCTAATGGTAAGTGTTGTGGATGGGTGCTGGATGAGAGATGGTACCATACTAGTGTGTTTAATGGTAAGAGTTGTGGATGGGTGCTGGATGAGAGATGGTACCATACTAGTGTGTTTAATGGTAAGTGTTGTGGATGGGCATTGGATGAGAGATGGTACCATACTGGTGTGTTTAATGGTAAGTGTTGTGGATGGGCATTGGATGAGAGATGGTACCATATTGTGTGTTTAATGGTAGGTGTTGTGGATGGGTGTTGGATGAGAGATGGTACCATACTAGTGTGTTTAATGGTAAGAGTTGTGGATGGGCATTGGATGAGAGATGGTACCATACGAGTGTGTTTAATAGTAAGTGTTGTGGATGGGTGTTGGATGAGAGATGGTACCATACTAGTGTGTTCAATGGTAAGTGTTGGGGATGGGCGCTGGATGAGAAATGGTGCCATACTGGTGTGTTTAATGGTAAGTGTTGTGGATGGGGCTGGATGAGAAATGGTGCCATACTGGTGTGTTTAATGGTAAGTGTTGTGGATGGGGCTGGATGAGAGATGGTACCATACTGGTGTGTTTAATGGTAAGTGTTGTGGATAGGTGTTGGTGAGAGATGGTGCAATACTGGTGTGTTTAATGGTTAGTGTTATGGATGGGTGTTGGATGAGAGATGGTATCATACTGGTGTGTTTAATGGTAGGTGTTGTGGATGGGTGTTGGATTAGAGATGGTACCATACTGGTGTGTTTAATGGTAAGTGTTGTGGATGGGTGTTGGATGAGAGATGGCACCATACTGGTGTGTTTAATGGTATGTGTTGTGGATGGGTGTTGGATGAGAGATGGTACTATACTGGTGTGTTTAATGGTAAGTGTTGTGGATGGGGCTGGATGAGAGATGGTACCATACTGGTGTGTTTAATGGTAAGTGTTGTGGATAGGTGTTGGTGAGAGATGGTGCAATACTGGTGTGTTTAATGGTTAGTGTTATGGATGGGTGTTGGATGAGAGATGGCACCATACTGGTGTGTTTAATGGTATGTGTTGTGGATGGGTGTTGGATGAGAGATGGTACTGTACTGGTGTGTTTAATGGTATGTGTTGTGGATGGGTGTTGGATGAGAGATGATGCAACATTTCTGTGTATACTTAGGCCGAAATACCTGCCTGCTTACAGGCAGGATCCAACATGTATACAAGTCTATAGTGGCACAAACACATGGCTATTCTGAACTAAGTACTCAATGTCACTTCCTTGAAATTGTCCCTCATATTCACAAACACGTACTCTTCCTGTACAGCAAGTTAAAGTGGTTGAAGTATGAAATATTTCCAATATATCAGTCATGTTTATGTTCAGAATGCAGTCTCCAACATGGAAGGCCATGCAGTTTACTGAGGAAATCAGTTATAGAAACGACCTGGATTATAAATTGTTGTGTGTATTTCAAGTGCTTGTGCATTGTAAACATTTGGATATGCATTGAGGGAAGTGTTGGAGGAAGTATTTGACCTGACAGTAAGTACTTCTGTGAGAACTGAGCACTCAGCCAGTCTGGCAGAGTAGATAGACTACCGACAGACACCTTTGGTCTCTGAGGTTCTGACAGGAGTTTGGGATATTGTCAAGTGAGGCATAGAAATACATTGTACATGTATTTACAGAGATGGTACAATATATGTGTGGATCTTATTTCAGGTGGGGGTTTATGTTCATCTATTACACTTGTATGTCTAATGGTAAGGCTTGGGGATGTGTATCGGGTGAAAGGTACCGTGATCCACTATAGTCTGTTTCAATTAATGAGAAGTCGAATGAGGGGAGAGGTAACATTTCTGTGTTTTAGTTGCTAGGAATGTAGGTCTGTATTAAATGAGTATCTTCATCTTTCTGTTTATTCCTAAGGGTGAAATTCTTTTTCAACACATCAACATAGATCATCTCGACGAGAAGCACATAAGTGAACAGATATACATAATACATGAATAGCAAAACAAAGAACACAGAAAGAAGATCTGCTGGTTGCGTGTACGATTTTCCATGAACTAAAATAATGTCCAGTTCTTTGAATATCACTCTCCTCCCCCCCCCAGTTGATATGACCAGGAGGGGTGTGGAAAAGGATGACTGCTACCTGCGACACATGTATACAATAATGGTTAGTTATCTCACCCCCTGGGAAGCAAGTTTTTGAGGGTACGATAAAAATTTAATGCAGGCAAAAAAAAATGTCAGTGTTGCATAGTTAAGCAGTCTCTTCACAATCCTGCGTACATCCATGTCGCCCTCGTCGAGTGGCAGGTAGGAGCTCCCTGGCACCAGCCCTGTTATGAGGCTGTAGGCGAGAGAGGGCTCTTGGCAAGGTGGGATGCCCTGCAGTTGTTGGTGGAGCACTGTCCTGACCCAAGGACTCTGGGGCCTGTGCAGAGCTAGGAGCAGGAAGTGGCACTGGATGCATGTATGGCTGATCCATCCCTGGCTCGTCCCCGGACATAGACACAGGCTGTGTTGTATCAAATGAAGCAGTACTAGGGGGTTCCAAAGCCGAGTCAGTGGGCATGGTTGGTGCATGAGCTAACAAGGGACGTGAGCTGGTGGGTGTGTGAAACGGGGTGAACTTGAGGAGATGCTGACGGTTGCGTAGGGTCACCCGCCCTGAGCCATCCACGCGGACGGCATACTGATGGAACTGGCGAACCCCAATCACTACACCTGTATGCTCCCAGCGTTTGGGATGGTTACCCAGCAAGTTCTGTATATAAACATGATCACCCACTTTGAGCTCAGGCAACTGTCTGCTATGGGCACTCCACTCGACAGGAATCCCTGTGGGGCCACCTTGTCCCTATAGCGACCCCATGGTGTGATGAATGTGACGGTCTTCCTCATGAATGATTACTGAGTGATAACTATTCCACGCATCTGTGATGGTCTTCCTCATACCCTGTGGGACGCAGTCAGCTAGGTGGAAAGGTGTGGGGACATGATGGGTTTGGCGGACAGAGTGCCGGTTCTGTGGCTGCAAGTCAACTGTCTTTCTTGGAGAGCCATCGGCTTTGCCTGTGACCACCATCCTGGAACACCATGTGGTGGGGGTGTTGGGACTGACCCGTTCAAGTACACCTATGCGTACATCTCGTTCCAGATCAGCAAATACTTTGTCCTGCCAGTGGATGGGAACAAGAGCAGGTTTGTGTACAGCCACTGGTGTAGCATTGGGATCAACATGTAGCTGGAGAGGTTCACAACACATGAGGGGTAGTGGCTGATGCTCACACATTGAATGTGGTGGTGATGTAGTTTTCAAGGAGCCAGGTGGAAAGGTGTGGGGACATGATGGGTTTGGCGGACAGAGTGCCGGTTCTGTGGCTGCAAGTCAACTGTCTTTCTTGGAGAGCCATCGGCTTTGCCTGTGACCACCATCCTGGAACACCATGTGGTGGGGGTGTTGGGACTGACCCGTTCAAGTACACCTATGCGTACATCTCGTTCCAGATCAGCAAATACTTTGTCCTGCCAGTGGATGGGAACAAGAGCAGGTTTGTGTACAGCCACTGGTGTAGCATTGGGATCAACATGTAGCTGGAGAGGTTCACAACACATGAGGGGTAGTGGCTGATGCTCACACATTGAATGTGGTGGTGATGTAGTTTTCAAGGAGCCAGTCTTTTAGAGCCCCCACATTGTCCTCAGTCGGTGATAGGCCCAATGGCAAGCAGGTGGGTAAGGGTGGTGGCTGTTCTTGGCGTCTTGGGCATGAGCAATCTGGGTAATCAGAGTCCCCCATAGAGGCCAATGTAGAGAGAGCCGCCGTTGCCGGGAAGTCAGGATAAATGATGCCGAGAGTAATCAGGGCCTCCCTGCAGAGGAAGGCTTTCACCATTGTGTCAGACACATAACAAATTAGCCGAGTAGAATGGATGGCCCCGCCTTGCTCTTGTGTGGCAACGTGCACAACGACAGCACCAATGACCCCAAGGTCCTCTTTGATGGCACCATGCATGGTGGGTTTTACTGGGATGAGGTCAGACTTCATGACACCCATAGCAGCAGCAGACTTGAGGGGAATGATGCTGCTCTGTCATCCTGTGTCAGCAACCATAGGCAGCTTGATTGATGAAAGGTTGGTGGCGTGTTCAATGGGGTGCCCAAAATTAGCATGATCACCAGGAATTGGCGTCAGTTTCACCAAGAGCATCGGGTAAGGTTTGGATGGCCGGGCTATCCAGCATCCATCAAACACATAGTGATCGATTGGTGGGGCATGACTACAGGCAGACTTCCGGTGACCAGCACCACTTGGCCCTTGGGAGTCCGGCAGGCCAGATGAGGCAGACCACAACTGATCATAGGCATAGGAGGCACTATCATGGACTGAGTTTGTTGCAGATTTTGCAAACATGGCATTGGAGGAGAACGATAAACGAGAGGTAGCAGTCATAAATGAGTATCTTCATCTTCCTGTTTATTCCAAAGGATGACTGCTACCTGCGACACATGTATACAAGAATGGTTAGTTATATATAAGTATCCTATGCTATAGAGCTACTGGTACTTGAACCAGTGAAATTGAAGTGGATAATCTTTTTGCACTTACCTTTGTAACCTTCCTATGCCAGCTGGTACGGAGACAATATTATTAGCGCCTAGGTATAGGCATCGTAGCTCTAAAAGATCTGTCAGTTGTTGGGGGAATTCAGTCAATAAATTCCCACTCAAGTTCACAACTTGCAAAGAGCGTAAATTACTAAGTTCCTTTGGTAAACATTGATTGTCAAAGTGATTATTCCTAGCAACTAGAGTCCTGAGGTGTCTTAGATAGCCTATTTCTTTGCTTAGGTAACTCATGTGATTGTTACTAATGTCTAGAGTTATTAGGTTGACAAAGGATCCAATAGCTCGTGGTAAGGCAGTGATCATGTTGTGATTCAGTTGAAGGCTTCTCAGCTGACCCGATCTTCCCAGCAGAAAATCAGGAAAGTTATCCAACTCTGAATATGACAAATCTTCACTGTTTTCCACCAGAACATCCTCGTCAACGTTGACTGCTGCCATCTTGAAGTGTCTGTGGTATGGGACTACAACTTCACGTGTATAAAACCAGGGGAAACCGCATTTTGAAGTAACTTCACCCCAAAAGCGACTTTTGCTGCCTTTGCTGTTGGTTGTGTTCGATAATCAAGCTGTACTACTGAGCTTCAGTACAAATTTGTTATCTTTGAAACAAGAGATACAGATCCTGAGATTCTTTGATAAAAGATGGTAGTCTCTTGCCGTATGGTGATATGTTCTACTAGTATCCTTCAATTTCCTTTCTTAATATTCAATACACATCACTGAATCCACATATATTACTTGAATTGACTACTTGATGAGCAGTCGCACACAGCTAAAAAACACGTCTATGCACGAAACTAGGTCATGACCCCTCTGATGACCCTAAAACATCATTCTGCTGATTATTACGAAGTGTGATATCTTCAAAATACATCCCTAGTCTCTCGCTGTCAAATATATTATGGGTTTCCCTTTTCAATCTATCGATTTCTTCTAGACTTAGAAATAAAAACAAGTAAACAAAATCTGAGTTGACCTACTTAATTTAGGTCATCTTAGGTCAAGGACTTCAGCCTCGTTCTGCACTTTACCAATATGGCCGACAAGAAAGATGAACCCCCTAAAACAGCACAAGAAAATGCCGAAAACACCTCGCCGCCAGTTCCATCGGAGAAGAAAGTTGTAGCTGATGACCCGGAATTGGACGATTTATTAGACAGTAAGCTATTTACGCCTGGGATCTATTAGTAAGCTTGTCAGAGCCAAGAACCATGCCAAATGCGACCTAGAGTAGGCTAGACCCAGTGAGCCAGTCCGAAGGCCGGGCGTCTGCTACCTCTGTCGCTCTGAATCTGATAACAGCCCGGCAGTCTTCCCGGCAGTCTTCACTCCAGTTTGCCCGACTTACTGACACTGAAAAGGAGTTAGGCACAGAGGTGCATTGAGATAAACCTCTGCTTGTAAAGATCTGTAACTGATAACAGGCGATACCGGTATTAAACAGTAATTTACGAATAAAGATGAAGAGAGAACCGGTACCGTATTAAATGTGTATTCACAGTGTTGTACATTGTCATTGGTAGCGAAGTCAGCCAAATCTGGCTGTCCACTCCCCCTATCTGTCACAGTACTGAACAGGTGTTGGTAAAACATTGATTCTGAGGGTTCTACTGGTCAGAATTACTTCAAATTAGTATCAAATTGAAAAGGAAACCTATGTCTATCTCACTGGCATAGTATTTTACTTCTGTCTCATAATTTTTTGCTGATCATGATGGCAAACATTTGGTTGATTTTGCAAATTCTGTCAGACTACAGTGTAAGAGTGACTAGAACAGCCATGCACTTATTGCAGAAATACATAGTTATTGTCCTTTCTAGTCATAGGCATAGCTAGACATGATACAATGTAATGACTTTGTGACCAACATTTAGACCTACATTTTGAGAGGATTTTGGATGATATCAACTGATTATTAGGAGCAGGGCGGTCTAGGGAACTTTGGACCAATTTTCCTAAATAAATATTTGGTACAGCAATAGGGCTGCGATTTTCAATCTACTGAATACATAATATCAAAAAATTAATTTTTCTTTTTTTAGGTTCTGATTTCAGCTTTATATTTAAAAAATGTTCACCTTCAGTAATAAATTGTCACTGAGATATGTTAATCTATTTCTTAGCTTTAAGGTGGTGTTTTTGGTTAGTAGGTAGACCTTTCCAATCAGAATCTATAAGTTATTATGTACAGTGATGTCCAATTACCTCATGCGCAGTGTACGTTTAATGGTCGCTCTTATCTTGATATTTTGATGAAAATGTGGGGTTGAAAAATGACAGAAAGAATTTCATATCTCCAATATATAAAGTAGCATAGAAATACTTCTAATAGGAGTATCAACTCCATTTAAAAACCTATAGATTGCAAATTTTATGCCCTTTCATTTGCTGTACATTTTCTGTAATTCTGTTGAGGTCCGGATTTTTGGCTGACTTCGTTATCATTGGGGAGTGGTCATTATTTATCAACAGTCTGGAGCACAAATGTTGAACCTCCGCACCTCAGCACTACCTTGTCTTGAATGGCACCGTTGCCATGCTCGCCTCACCTTATCAACTTCCGTTGATAAGGGGGGTCTCCAGGGTGACCATTGTTGTTGTCAGCAATGATGTCATCATCACCTAGGATACACAACTTAGTTATGCATCCTCCAGGGCCTGAGAGTGGTTCACTCTCCAAACACTGGATAATAACTCCAAACATATATTTTGGAAATATTAAATGTTATTTAATATAGGTGGAAAAAACAAGGTTTCGACCCATTTAAGTCTCATCAGGTGTACTCTGAGGGATAACAAGGTGTCTGACATTGTCAGGTTTAATCCTTAAATAAATTTTATTTATAAAAAAATTATTTATCAACAGGAGGGGTGGTGGGTTTGAGGGTGGGGGCGTAAAAATTTCAACCCCCTCTCGAGGGGATGGGGTAGCAAAAAAGCCTGCGCGCTACTATAGATCAAAGAGGGCCGAGAAAATTATCCACATGAAAACCCACTCCCCCCCTGTTGATAAATAATGACCACTTTCTTCCGCCATGGGAAGTAAGGTTTATTTACCAATACAGGGCTGTCCGAGCCCAGGTCCGAGCCATTCTGAAAATTGATGAGGTTTATTTTCATTATTCATTATATATCTACCATTGCCTGGATATGTCTAGGTTGTAGATGTTAACCTGCCTTAACCCTGAACCTGCAGTGTTTCGATGGAACTCAAAGGGACTTCCTTGGGTTGGACATGGCCACTTCTAGTTCATATTTGAATTTCCCATGCTCTTATTATCCCAGAATTTCTCAGGCCTCTTAGCCTTAGACTTAGGAATCGTGGAACCTAATATATACTAAAAGAAATTTGTTAATCATTCAAATATCTTGAGTGTGAGAGGTACGACTTGAGGGCCATGCACATACCGGTATGACGTTATCGCTAAGGGGTGCGGGGGTGTTTGGCATTTGAGGACAGACTAAAAAATAGAAAGGGGGGGGGGGTCTGTGGATTGATGACATTTTTTTTTGCTTGAAAGTCCCACGTCTTGAATAAATTTGCTTTCTTAAGAACTGTGGGAAACCAATCATCCCCTATAAAATTACCAGTTTAGAGGGACCACCAGAATCATGAGTGAAAATTCAAGCATATCTCGGACAGAACCCTATCGTTATATATAATTGCATAAGAGGTCTCAATTTTCAATGCAGTTAGAATATGTGGTAAAGCTCCCAGATCAAAATTTTTTAAGTGCGCCTGGGTATAAGTTTGTACAGTACCAATGTTTATGCAGGAATTAACCAACAATAAGACTGATTAACTCTGAAAGAGTTTTAGGGATTTGGGGGTTGGTCAGGGCGCTTTAAAGGGGCCCTGGCATGGCAAAGTACAACATGGGTACCAACCCAAAGATCGTTGGTAAACTCGCAGGAACCAGCGGAGCGCCCTGATTGGTCAATGGGTGGTCACATGACCTTTTAATGCGGGCATGCATTCGCCGTGCCACGGCCCCTTTAAGATGGGTAGAATCGAGCCAAAACCGGCCAATTTTTTTTCTCAAAAATTCATTACCCGGTAATCTCTTTTGAGGTGAATGCTGATGTCAAATTAAACTGTATATGATAGATTACATTTCGTAGCACATGCTGGACCAATCATTTCACACCCCTGGCATTATCATTATTTCTTCTAAAGTTAGGTTTTGATTTACAATTAAGATCTTGCAATGCCCAGTAGCGTTAATAATTGCTGTTCTGATTAAGACCTTTGGTATAGAGAGTGAGTGAGTAATAGATGTTTGACGCCATTTCGACAGCTAAGGTCATATTCATGGCGAGAACTACATTACACAGTTTCACAGGGGAATGTGTTGGTGCCCGCGCATATGTGCACCACACACATCGGAGGGATAGGAAAGAGGAGACATAGACCCTTTTAAGTGGGCTAGGGAAGCCCTCCTTTGGTATAGATCTAAGATTTAATGTTGGCAAGTCATATTCCGCAATATTATAATTTGGTCGGGGAAAGTCAGGGAATTTCGTTCTTGTGAGTTTGAGTTTCAAATAAGTTTATTGGCCAATAATATCACAACATATTGGAGCTTTTATAAATATCAGCCAGTGTGGGAACCATGGTTTAGTACCAGGTACTGTTTATAGTAATAGTGTAATAGATACACCCAGATATTGGGTTGATTCTATAAGGTGTCGGAGCAGACTATATGCACAATAAATATAAAAGTCATATGTGCGTTTCTATATGCTGTAGTTCTCCTTGTACATATATAATTAAGGTGACACCATGTATAAGATGAACTTAACTTTCTTACCGTAGTCAAATGTAAGTGACATAAGGTGGGTAGTTGAAAGGTGTAATGTGTCTGTGTTCAGAGCTACAATAGTTTGCCCGAGTATAAGGCACGTCTCATATGTGAATCAGAGCCCCCCTGCGCCTTCTATGATCAGACAAAAGTCTGGTTGTGCCTTATAGGCGGGGTATTTTTACTATAGAATAGTACTGAATATTCAAAAATCAACCCCCAAATGAGTCTTATATGTTTTCCTTCAACTCATGGTGCGTCTTATACGTGAGATGCGCCTTATATGCGAGTGTTTACAGTAACTCAATATCTGCGCCTTGTGCTATATTTATATACGGAGTACAGTGGTATGGTAATTGATATGTTCATACCATGTTCTGTTCCAGGTGCATTGGAGGATTTTGACAAGCCTCCCCCACAGAGCAGTGCTACAGCTGAAGCTGCGCCTCCACCAGCTGCCGGACTAGACCCGACTCAGGTACTAAACTACACAATGTATAAATACATTTGTATGTGTGTAAATTCAGACTGTCATAAACCGAATGTATAAGCCGCACCTTGACTTCAATAATGTCTCATAAACCACTGGTTGGGTTTGACACACTGCAGTTTGAACTAATATCCTATTTGGTATTGTCAAATGCATTGTGCTTTAGTTGCTATTTGGTTCAAGGACAGACCAGTAATCTTTTTACGCCTGTGAGTCAATTTGTATATTATAAGCTGCAGCTTATACCTCCAATAGCTTTTCTATAGACTCAGGGCGTGGTGACATAAAATGTGTGGTTACTGCACAAATATTGCGAATCTTCCTTTGATCTACAGATGGGGATGCAGGATCCAATGGCGCTCTTTGAGCAGGTATTTGCAGCAGAGGCTGACGGTGGCGACATGCAGCAGCAAATGGCAGAGGCCATGCGGGCCATGATGGGAGACGACCCATCCATGATGCACCACCTCGATCAACTATCCAAGGCTGCAGGCGCTGCTGGTAAGTACAAGGATAGGAGGATAGCCATTACACACACACACACACACACACACACACACACACACACAAAATCTGCTATAATACTATCGTATGTAACCTTTTCATGCCCAAAACCAGCAACTCATGGCGCAGCTGGTATGAGGATGCGGCTTATGTACAGTTTCTTTTTTACATATGACAATTATGCCATTGACTCGAGTCAATGGCATATTTATATTTATGGGAACTGGACCCTGATTCTGCTACAATAGAACATAGAGAAAAATTACACACTTGCATGGGCAGTAACTACATTTGCTGATGGTGTGCAGTTTGGCTATCACAGGCACATTAGAATATAGTGAAATGCTGAGTGTGTGTTTCATGTAGTCTAACAAGTTTGGCCCATGAAGAGGTATGTAACATAACTGGGAGTGTTTACTATAGCTGTCATTATGATATGGCACAAACAAAGAAAGGTGCGAGGAGGATTAGTTCCAGCTCGCTTAACATAACCCCTTAAGGAACAGGGCCAATAGTGCATACATGCCATTTGTTGTTTAACTCATGCAGCAATGACATAGGACATAGAAAATGACATAGAACATAAATGTCAATGGCAACATAGACTAATGGCCTAAACTTAACCTTCATATAGTGGTGTGAATTAAATTCTCAATTGAGAAATCTGTGAATGATTTTTTTTAAATCTTTTTACAAGGTATGTAGGAAAAACATAGTGGTAAATATTTCCCATCGGGTCCTTTCCACCACTGAGGAAGAAGTATTGGCCAAATGCCTGAACTTCTGTCCCACCCCTGGGGAACCTATACTAGGAGAGAAAATTGAAGATCTAGATAGGTTCTACAATAGCTTGAGATGGAAATACCATTTTGAGAACAAAATGGCCAACCAGGCCCTGATTTTACAACAAAAAGTAAAAAAAGCTAGAGTCTTCCGGTCACAAACTAACAGGAAGGCCCCCAAGGGGAGCTCTATGTTAGAAAAATTTATAACTTTAAATGAGCTAGAATTGCAAAAATGTAAAGTTGTAATGCCTAGAAAACGTAACTTAAATCTAGACCATATTAAGGCTCTAGATAGTTTATCCAGTGATGAAGATATAATTATCAAATCGGCGGATAAAGGTGGTGCAGTAGTAATACAGAATACCGTAGACTACATAAAAGAGGCTGAAAATCAGCTGAGAAATTCTACAAAAAATCTCAGCTCTGATAGATATCATCCTCAGACCTATTGTTCCTTTAACTAAATCCTATGTCAAAGACGCAGGCCACTTTCTAAACAAATTAGCCCTTATAAAAGACAAACTCACTCCTAACAGCATTATATGCACACTAGATGTCAGAGCACTTTACACTAACATACCCAATGAGGAAGGTAGAATGGCAGTAGCCAAATGGCTAATAAAGTACCGTCCCAACCACACTGTCCCCGAAGGGAACCCTCCAACACCACAGTTTTAACCACATTAAAATGGTACTTGAATTCAATAACTTTGAATTTAATGGTACACATTACAATCAGGTGGGGGGGGGGGGGGTACTGCTATGGGCACCAGAGTGGCACCCACCCTAGCCAATCTCTTCATGGCAAACTTCGAGGATAACCATGTGTACCCATATCCAATCCAGCCCACAATGTGGGTCAGGTTTATAGATGACATTTTCCTAATTTGGGATCATGGGGAGGATGAGTTGATCAAATTTATCAGCCATCTCAATACATGTCATGATAGTATAAAATTTACACATGAACACTCCACCATTTCTGTACCCTTCTTAGATGTCTTTGTTAAAATTGAAGATGGAAGGATCAGTACAGATCTCTACACCAAACCGACTGATGCCCACAATTATTTGCATTTTGACTCGGCACATCCGGGTCATTGAAAGAAGGGCATCCCCTATGGGCAGTTCCTAAGAATTAACTATGGCCAAACTGGATTACCACCCGAGTCGAAAACACAGAAAGGCTATCAGTGGAGGCATATCAAATGTGTGTATTATGGCCCAAAGGGCCAGATGTGAATACTGTCCCAGACTGAATAAAACAGGTAAAATAACCTCCACTAGTACGGGCAAATCTTACAGTACTAAAATCAATGTGACATGTAAGAGCTCCAATTTGATCTACGCACTCAGCTGCAAAAGATGCGGGATGCAGTATGTAGGCCAAACTTACCGACAAGTCATTGCCAGGATCAGGGAGCATTTCACTAAAATCTGTACCATCAAACTAGCCATGGATATTGGAAATCATTTCAACAGCAACAATCATGATAAATTAAATGATGTTGAAATCACTATCCTAGCCTATATTGGTAGTCACCCACAGAGTGAATTTGCGGCCAAGCTACCGAATAGGATAAAAAGGAAATGGATCAGCAAATTGCGACCCAAGTCCCTTGTGGTATGAATTAAGTTGATGCACCTGTCTTCTAAAAATGATCAACCCCGAAACCACTCCCAATCTCTTAAAAATCGTCATAAAAACACGTTTACTGATATTGGGGGGCTGACTTAGGACTTTTTAAAGGTCACCATGCAAGAAGAACTCAATCTCGAGATAAACCAATATTTAAATACTTTTAACCTATTATGGATAAGTAAAGAAAAATGTTGTGAGAAATTTGTTTCTTTTCATAAATATTCCCACTTTTGTTCTGTGGTCTTACAGATGTAGCTCTTGTCTTACCTCTCAGTGAGTATTTTCACTCACTCCCTCAACTCATGCATACTCATGTACATATCAGTAACCCATTTATATATGAATAAATTGAGGTGTTACCTTTGTAGACGAGTCAGAGGAGTCGCAGAAAGCATTCACTGACACATTACAGTCTACGTTAGACAGCCTCTCACAGAATGCTCAGAACATGGAGGTATGCAAGTTTTCTTTGTTAAGTATGCCTTATTTTTGTAGAGGAAACTCATATTAACAAGTACAGTCATGTCTCTATAAACCGGCCACCTCTGTTTGAGATCAAATTTGGTGGTTTCCTGAATCGGCTGGTTCTCTCAATCATGATTACAATAGATTTCAAATGCTATAATCAAATCTGTTTGATGGAATAGGTGGCTGGTAAGTAAATCAACCGACCTTTTGAAGACCGGTTTATAGAGACATGATTGTAATCCTTCAATTATTTGATGTAGTTTACGTATAAACATTCTTGCATGAAATGATTTTCCCCCAGGGTGATATTCAATAAAAAAGATGACTGATATTCTTATTTTGAAATAATGTGTATATAACCTCCCTCAAATGACAGCTCCAGTACTTTATTGGTATATCTGTCGACAATTTTTATGTGACCAACAGCGGAAAGATTGCCAAGAAATGACTTGTATTACTGCAATGATGCTCTCAATGATGATTGTAGGGAGGTATGTCAGAGGAGGAAATTATGCGGGCAATGGCGAACCTAAATATGGAGGAAGGCGGGGAAGGCGGCAACGACATGGACTTCATGCCAATGATGCAGGGCATGCTTAAGAGTCTGCTCTCAAAGGAAGTTCTCTACCCATCACTTAAAGAAATATCGACAAAGGTATGATTTGTTTTACATATTGTAACGTTTGTGACTGGTCCATGTAGATCCAGTTGATTCAGCCTCCGTTTAAATCATGACTTGCCCTCATAGAAAAGAAGGTCCCAGAATTCCCCTCGAAGACTGATATGCAGAGTGATCTAACCAGTATATATTAAACTAGTGGACGTGTGTTGCTGGACACAAATGACCCAGTGCATTATTGATATATGGAATAGGTACTACAGTGATTAGATGCAATGTGTTGTATGTTCTGAATTGGCTAATGTTTAGTTATAACATAAGAGAATTTGTTCACATAGATGCAAAGATGTGATTTCATTTAACAATGAGATATAGCATATTGCATAGTGTAGATGTAAAGATGTAATTTCATTGGAAAAACAACAACAACAAAAAAAAACAGAGCAGTGCAGATAACTTCAACTGCTCTTTGAACAAATATCACGGACAACCTTAGTTCTTTGCTGAACAGTTTGAAAGAAATGAACAATGAAGAACATCAGCTTAGCTTTAGGTTTCACACATGCCTGTCATGAGTTCATGTGTGTTCTTAGCTTATAGTTTCAATTAGAAACCTAGAGATGATGGCTTTGCTTAGGCCGCTTAAAATTGATTATCAGCTTTGCGGACACTTTTTGAAAAATAGTGGTGAGGGCGGGAGGCTTTTTTTTTATTTTTATACCATTTCTGTGCAATGAGGGCAGCCCCTTTTTATTTTTTTTTACTTCACATCCATTCATAATTTTCTATATATCAATACCAAAAGGGCTACGGTTTACAGTGAATTCATTGGTACAGATGTTTCTGCATCAAAAGAGAAGTAAAATGCTTTTTAAAATAAGTTCTACACCAATAAGTGGCTGAGATAATGATATTTCATTTTTTTCTTGGACCTTTTCATGGATGGGACCCTTTTTTCTTAAAAAAGGAGAAAAAAGGGTCCATGTGGCCCTCTTTGAAGGGTGCGGGCGGTGTCTGCAAAGCTGATAATCGATTTTAAGTGGCCTTATATCTTGTTGTTTTTCTTCCAAATAGAACCTAAAGATAAGGCCAAAACAAAATAAAATGTTTGTTTCAGGTAACCCGACCCTACCTAGCAAAACAGGGCCGACCCTAACTTTTTTCTTAATTTTAGAAGTTAATATCATTTTTTTTTCAGCATGTTAGCTGAAACACTCATGAAGCCATTTTTATAGTATTTTTAAACCGAATTGAGACGGGGGGAGGGGGTTCAGCTTATATAAGGGTGTGGCTAATACGAGAGAATTTATGGTATGTGTTTTGCCAGATGTAGGTTTCAAAGTACAGCAGACTAAGATAAGGGTTCAGTGTGTAGGTCTCCCTTTAGAGCAAATGAGGAGCCCACTGTCATTTAATATTAAGTAGGAGTAGAACTTTAGGTTGCAAAATAGAAATATAAGATCAGCTTGTAAGAAAAGGGCTGTATCGTGTAATCATGGGGCTCCTGTCCCTGTAGCATTCCTTTGTTGCTTTAACATTAGGGAGTGATCATTTTTTAACAACAGGGGAATTTTTTTCGCGGGGGTGCTGGGAAATTTTTTTTGCGCATCCGCGCGCAAATTCACCAGCCCCCCCTCTCAACGGGTCAAAATTTTTGCGACCCCCCTCGGGAGGCAAAAATCGTGTGTGAACGCGCCCTTTTAACCTATAGTAACACGCTGGCTTTTTCACTGAAAACAGGTGAAATTATTTTGACCCCCCCCTAGTCAAGGGGGCAAAAAAATTCTGACCCCCCCCTGTTCAAGGGGTTGAAAAAATTATGACCCCCCCCTCAAACCCACCAGCCCCCCCCCCTGTTGTTAAAAAATGATCACTCCCTTATGTCTATGACATTCCACACATACCAAAAGCGTCTCACCTTTGGTTTCCCATTAAATTCTATGTGTTGTAGTGAAAGTTAAAAAAAAGAAGGGATGTCTTTCTACCTTTCCCCCCATAGGCTGGAATGTATTTCTGATAGATGCCTTCCTGAATGATATCGGGCTTCCCTAGCCCACTTAAAAGGGTCTATTTCTCTTCTTTCCTATCCCCTCGGGATGTGTGTGGTGCACACATGCATGGGCACTGACACATTCCCCTGTGAAATTGTGTAATGTAGTTCTCGCCATGAATATGACCTTAGCTGACGAAATGGCGTTAAACATCTATTACTCACTCACTCACTCACTCACTTCTGAATGATATGGTTGCTGTACAAAAAAGCTAATAACTTCTTTTCACATGCCCAGAAATTTTTCTTTTCACATCCCAGTGGGCACAGTACAAGTCTGCACTAGCTAATAAACATTGCATGAGTTACTAGTTTCACTGCAATGTTTACTAGCCACTCATGCAACTTCCTGGTTAGGATCAACATTTTGCCAAATTTCACAGTAGTACTTATTAAGTTATTAGTAAGTGTTGCATGTACAGTGCTGCAACATCAACTATTATTAAGTGTAGCTTAGCGACGTTTATTAGTAGATGCAATTGCAGCACTGCAGTAGCACTGCTTAGTAAGTGTTGATTTAGCATCTCTTATCAAGGGCTGCATATTAGTAGTTTATTAGCTACTGTTCAGCATTGCTTAATAAGGGCTTAACTTGCAGTGTTGACTAAATGGAACATAGCAGTGGGTACTAGTTATTGCAAGTGCAGGGCTGCAGCTGAATCATTTACTAAGCACTGCAAATGTGTCACTTACTAAGCACTGCATATTAGTAGTTTACTGGCTGTTGTTTAGCATCACTTAGTAAAGGCTTAATTTGCAGTGTTTACTAACTGGAATATAGCAGTGATTATTAGCCGTTGCAAGTGCAGGCTGCAGATACACCACTTAGAAAGCACTGCTAACGCATCACTTATTAAAAGTTGCATATCAGTAGTTTACTAAGTGTTGTCCAGCATCGGTTAATAATGGCTTAACTTTCAGTGTTTACCAGCTGGATCATGGCAGCGGTTACTAGCCACTGCATGCGCAGGGCTACAGATACACCACTTAGAAAGCACTGCTAACCAATCACTTATTAAAAGTTGCATATCAGTAGTTTACAAGCTGTTGTCCAGCATCGGTTAATAATGGCTTAACTTGCAGTGTTTACCAGCTGGATTATAGCAGCGGTTACTAGCCACTGCATGCGCAGGGCTACAGATGCACCACTTAGAAAGCACTGCTAACCAATCACTTATTAAAGGCTGTATCTTAGCAGTTTATGAGATGTTTCTCAAGTGTTTAATTTGCAGTGTTTATTAAGTGTAACATAGCAGTGATTACTAGTTGGTTCAATTTGAACTGTCTATACAAGGTAATAATCATGTATTGAAATTCACTCCAAATTGTCTTAAAACAAAAAGAAAAATATCCCTGTGATCCTACGTAGGTATAGCACAAGATGATAACAAAACTTCAATTTCGAATAGTTTCACAAAATGACAAATGAAGTGGAGTAACACCTGCTTTACTACTACACACTGCTCACACCTTGCAGACTGCTGCACCAACACATAGCATTGTGAAAGATACTTTAGCTATGGAGGTCAGTGGTTGACCTACATACATGTACATAACACACTGGACACATCTTACAGTCAACTGTGGCAAGCCTAAGTTAGATTAAACAATATAGGTGGGTGTAGGATATTATACCAAAGATGCCTCAATGCACTGATACTCCCTTGAAATATTATGTATTCTTGTTATAAATGGGATTGTGCTACTAGATAAATCTTTTCAAGGGTTTACTAATATTTGTCAAGATTTTAAAATATTTTGAATATACAATCCCAAAATACCTTGGATTTACTTATTGAATAATGGGAACTTGCATATGGTGAAAAAGTGATATTCAGGACTGGTGTACACCACTTAATTTGTCATCTTCTGACATTGTTGAGATTATTCTTCAGTAATGCTAGCATATTGTGCTATGCCTAAGTAGGTTTGTCCTAAAACAGGTTAAATTGTATGCTAATATAAGCTCCTGCATAGGAATGACAATGGCACTGATTCAGTTTGTAATGCAGCAACAGCACTTAGCACTGGCTACTTAGAGTAGCTTAGTAGCAGGTGCATAGTAAAGGCTTACTAGCTGTTGCTTCACTTGATTTAAGTAGGACTCTATTGGCATTGACTAGTAAAAGGTACAGAGCAGTGTTTACTAGCAGCTGCAACTGTAGGGCTGCAGAAGCACTGGTTATTAAGGGCAGTTTACGCATTGCTTACTAGCTGGTGTATACTAAAGGCTTACTAGCTGTTTCTTGGCATCAAATATTAAGTGTCACTAGGTGGCAGTAGTATACATTCTCTCAGCTTTATAACCTTAAGGGTAATCTAAATCATATTTCTGATAATTAAAATATCATTGAGATCTATTCTAAGTCATAAAATGGCATAAGCTAGCACACAAATTGATTGCTACAAATTAAATTACCGGATAGACTGTGTAACAAGATAGATTTAAAGTCAATTTATATATAGACACCATTTCTTTGTTCTACTGAAGATTACTTCATATTCAGACCAACAGTGTTGCATTGACTGCCAAGAAGCAGATGTCAAAGTGATGATTGCAAAGCTCTTATTAGTGACCTTTTCTGCAGTGGCTACTAAGCACTGCATTATAAGCTATCTGCTAGGAAGGGGTTGATTGATTGATTTATTTGTTTAACATCCTAAGGCCGTAGGCCTCATGGGACTGCCTCAAGGAAGGGGTTACTTTGCAGGGCTGCCTAGTATAACATTTAGCAAATAATTGTTCAGCTATTAGGAGCTGCATTTACACCACTTACTAGGAGGTATTCTGCACTGATAAATAAGTATTGCAAAATAAACTACTAGTAAGGGCTTATTTTGCAGGACTGCCTAGTATAACATTTAGCAGATAATTAGCCAGCTATTAGGAGCTGTGTTTGCACCTCTAACTGGTAGCTATTCTGCACTGGTTAGTAAGCATTACATTATAAACTACTAATAAGGGCTTATTTTGCAGGGCTGCCTAGCATAACATTTAGCAGATGATTAGCCAGCTACTAGGAGCTGCATTTTCACCCCTTACTAGTAGATTTCCTGCACTGCTTATTAAGTGGTGCATATAAACTACTAGTAAGGGCTTATTTTGCAATGAAGCAAAGGTAGCTAATAAACACTGCCACCAGCGAGTAAGCACTGCCTAGTCTAACATTTAGCATGAAATTAGCCGGCTAGTAGTTAGTGCAACCAGTGCAGAGCAGTGACTACTAAGGGTTTAGTAAGTGGAGGTGTGCCCACTGGGATGCGATTAAAACTTAGGTGTTTAAGGAATTATTTCTTTTTTTTTTTGCCGATGGCCGACCAAAATCATAGCTGGAAATGCCCATAATCCAAGTCTTTAGAATAAGATGGCCTTATTAAGGAAAAGAATACATTTTATGTTTAAAATTGTATAAAGGGACGGATAAAACTACACTCTCGTTTTAAAATTAACTTTGCTTAGTTCAGCAGAAAAAAGGAATTCTCATCAGCATGAGGACGGCAGTTTAGTAGAAACAATCAAGTATTGGCGGTTTATTTTCACTATAAGTTGAGTGAAAAATTTCTGAAAATAAAAGAAAATCACACTAAATGTAAATGTTGCAGTACCCAGACTGGCTAAGTGAAAACAAGTCCACATTACAACTAGACGAATTCACAAACTACGAACAACAATACAAGTTCATGAAGCAAATATGTGAAGAGTTTGAAGCAGAACAAGAGTCAGATTCAGACTTAGTCAAAACCCAGCGTTTTCAGAAAATCATGGACATGATGCAAGAGGTAGGAAAAAGATATCTCTTAAGTCAGGAATGATAAAGCTAGATGTTAAAAAAATAAAAGATTTTCGATCTGAGTAGTCAGTGTTTATAATTACTCGTTGAGATGATCTGTTCGTTCGCTCATGTTACGGTATGTGATCAAAGGTATCTGATATAGAGTGATGAAAACATTTCCTTAGATTTTTACGTGGAAATATTTGTTGTATTTTGAATCAATACAGAGATCATAATCTAGGATTAGTAATAGAAATTGGCTTAAACAATTGGTATTACAGTAATAGGCCCATCACTTATCACACACTTTTCTTTTCACAGATGCAAAACTTTGGCCAACCACCAAAAGAGATTGTAGGAGATATGGTATGTATAACAAAATGGCTACCGGTACTAGGAGATTTTCTTAACATTAACCATAAACTCAGCACTTACATACAAGTTAAAACTGTTATTTAGGGTTAAATATCCACAGATACTCCGCACTCTGACTTTGAGAGCATTCTATAAATTGCACGAGGCCCAGTGTTTCATTTATAGGGCGTGACTTATTTGCTGGAGTTTATTGCAGTCTATATACATGTATGAAAAAGAAAAAATGATAATACAAGCTAAAGGATTATATCATGTTGGTTAGAAATTTAATTCTAGAGTTTGAGCGAAAATCAAATTTTACTGTGTGAATAACTCTAACAATGATTTCGTGCACATCCCTACAAAAACACTTTTTATCTTTTCAGATGCCAGGGTTAGACTTTGATGACCAGGGGAATCCACAACTACCAAACTTAGGCCAACAGTGTTCTGTAATGTGATCTAATATTGTTTTAGTTTTGATTTTTAACGCAGCGCAGCCACATTTCTGGTATCGTCTAAAAAGCCTTGACACCGTACAGGGGAGCTTGATGTATTGATTTTTCAATCCGCCTTAAAAGTAACTAATTTCAACCATCCACCATTCTTATCATGTGCAATCAAAGGGGAACATATTGGATCTCAAATTAAACCTTATATTTCATCGCGAAACAGGCTATTATTATACAAAAAAAGGTAAAGAAGTTGTAAAATTTTCCTGCTTGGATTTAGATCGTTTGAAGTATCGCAATATCTCGTGCATATTGCGAGAAGTGACGAGAGGTGGTGCAAGCTGGCCCCAAATGCCCATACTGTAGGTCTATGCTTTAGAGATTGATACTGTACACAAAGAGGCAGAGAGTACAAACATGGCGGACAGGTGGGGTGAGAGAAGTACACATAGCATCGAAATGGCTTCATAACAGGTTAGTAAAAGCAATTTGAGCTGTCCCATTTGATAAAGTGATAGTATAGGCAGCTCTTCAAGGCCTAAACATCATTTTTGCCAAACATGGCGAGAAAATACCAAAATGGTGACTGTACAGGGAGACGATCTGTCACCCGGGCGGAAGACCGGCATGGCGACGATAGGTCTACGGGAAATGTGAGGGGAGAACCCCGGCGAAACCCCTGGGTGCACAGTCCACTGTCGGTCTCTTTTGCGCCGTGTTTTCTGTACAGAAGCATTCTATTTTTTTTTCTTGTTAATGAGGACCTAGGACCAAATGGGTTAGAATTTAATGAAGAAATGCATTCAGATATTAAGTGTTATTATCACGAATTAGACAGTGGAATTGATTTAGAAGAGTACACTAACTTAATCTGGCTTTATTGAAAAAAGGACCCAACACTTATTTCAGAGAAGAAAAGGACTAGCCGATTAAATAGACTCGAATTTTCAAATTGCCCCAATATTACCTGAATGAAGATGTCACTTTTCAAGGAATTCCAGTAATTCAGGAGTATTTGTTAATTTTTTAAATGTTATCTATCAACTTTACTGCAAGGTCAGTATGGTATACGGTATGGTGCATGAACGTGTTTTTGTTTTCTATGGGGAAAATATGATTGAATCATATCTTATACGATTGGCATAATGGGTGCACAATGTACATGTACTGTACAGAGAATTACTGTTGAATAAAGTAATTAGCCATGGAGAACTGAGTTTAAAGAATATGAGCTTATTCAGCAAAATAAAGTATGTGTGTATATATTGAACGTATATGTGTATACATTGTACCTCACACAGAAGCTGGAGCCCTAAATCCAATATCAGTTACGGGTAGAAGGTGAGGGTAGATTGTAAATTTACCCATCAGACTGAGTGCAAGCCTGTATTGTGTAAATAAAGAGTGAAAATGGAACAAAAAGTTGGAGTTTCTTTTTTAAAACAATCAATTATGAGGGAGGTGGTAACCATCTGCATACCACTCTGTATGGTGCTACCACGTGATGTTGGAAACTTGCACTTCTGACAATACATTTTCTATCTTATTCCTTAGGCTGCTGCACATATCTTGTAACAGGGGGCACTGTTGTCAATTAAACTGAATATTTTTAAAGATGTGACTTTAAGGTGCTTGATCTTTTGATTAGTTATCCCCTTCTCATCCCTTATTTAGCTCCAGACATTGACTTCAAGAATAGACAAAAGAAAATAACTACATGAATAATCCTTTATTCCTGAACCACAAATGGTTGAAATTTATCAATTACCGTAATCTCCCGCGTATAAGGCACGTCTTATAAGGGGGGGGGGGTAGTTCTCATTGGATCCACAAGGGAGCACCAAGACCTTTCTTTTGATATCTTACATGCCCCCTTGGTCATAATAGGACATAAGGGGGCCCAGGAGGGTCCGGGATGGCCCAAGCTACACATAGGTTTTTGAATTTTGAAAATTCATTCAGTAGAACCAAAGTTATGAATTTTTCATTCTTTTGAGAATTTTCCAAAACTCTAGGTGCGCCTTATATGCGGGCTGCGCCTTATACGCGGGAGATTACGGTACAAACAGATATAACTGTATTAACTTGAAACAATGGCATGTAGGTTACCTATCAGGATGAATATTAACTCTTAGACCAGTCATGGGCCCCGTCATGCCTCTAAATTTATGTTCCTTTGTCGTCAAAGTGCACCAACACCGTGCTTGGGTATGCACTTAGCGGCATTGGACTTGGACATCATACTGTCTCTTTAGTTTATCAGCCTTTTAGGGTCAGCACGATGCGTTCATTCACTTTGACAATAAAAGGGCATAATGCCTGGTACATAGAGGGTTAAAGGTAGCACAGCACTTTATTGCGCACTTGTTAACATGAATTCTGGCTGCTACTAGGTCGGTGAGCTCCCAGTGCGCATGATGGATCAGCGAGTTAAGGTGGGTCGCTACCATTCAAATTGAGCCTACTGCGTAGGTCCCTGCGCATATAGGTTTACTTCATCAGAATGAAACTATTTTTAGTGTGCACATACATATACATGTCCTAATTCCCCACAAAAATTGTGTGATTTATGACACTTTGAAATCTTGGCATATTTACATCTAAATTTTCTGCATCATTTTCCAACAATCTTTTGTACTTTATAATTATAGCCCTGATATGATCAAGACAATGCTATAGAAATTGTAGGCTGTTCACAGTGACTGAGGGCATATCATGGAGCATTTTTTTGCCAAGAATGTGTACATTTTACCCATCATGCAGTGCTTTGAAAACGGATTTTTGTCAGATTTTTCAATACTTTTTTTAATTCACATGGCCAAAACTATAAAATAATGCATGGGACCCCATATCAAAATTATTTTAATTGAAGAGCAAATTATCTGAACAATATTCTGAATAAGTTAAAGAAAAATCTAGTGGTTGAAAATATGAATTTTATTTGTTTTTGTTATAAAATAAAAGAAAATTTACCCATCTCTTTTCCGAAAAATGAGAAATTTACCCAGAATGCCATGTTATGGACTAAAAATAAAATAAAAAAAATTTGATAAATAAGGATATCAGACCGTTTACCATGCGAGGTTTCATATCTCTGTGTTAAATAGTTATGACAGAAAAAAATTCTCAAATCTGAGACACATTTTCCCTAATTTCTAGGTGAAGATTAAAATACTTTTATTTTTTCAAAAATCTGTAGAAAAAAAAGCTCGGGACCCCCTACCTTTTTTTCATATTCTAGATGATTTTTTGTACTTCTTGGAGAAAAATGAAGAAAATCTAGGATCTTTGATTCAATGGTAGCGACCCACCTTAATTGGCATTACTCAAAACAGTGAGTTATTCACCACATCATAACACAGGGCGAATATGAAGACTTCAGAATTATACCATTTATATAAGGGCTAATTAACATTTATGTAAAGCAATCAGGATTATTTAATGTGCTGAATAATTTCTAAGCCTCTTGACTTTAACTTTTAACCCATTGAGGCCTAGCATCGACTATAGTCGACACCATGGTAGGCCTAGCATTGACTATAGTCGACACCATGGCAGGCCTAGCATCGACTATAGTCGATGCCAGTTATATAGGATTAGTATAGGAATTGAAAATAGGCTCGTCCTCTAGGAACTATATTTTTTTCAGAGGCCGTCCCCATGGCCAGGGCAACAATTTTTGCTCTGCCCTTAAAGGGTTAATACATCTTTTTCACTTGTTTATTAGTTCATATTGAAAACTAATATTTTTTATTGATAAATAAACCCACCGTTTTGTGTAAACCAACATAATGAAGATGGTATACAGTGTTGATTCAATTGGGGTGACAAGGTTTGTACAACGACGGTGTAAAACCAATGTTCAGTAACTTGAACATATTTCTTATATTTTTTCTTTACTTATGACTACCACAACCACCATTTCTCCTGTGCTTTCTTGCTCACAATATTATATCTTTACACTATGATATTTGATTTGTGATCAATTGTCAATGCTCAAAACTAGATTTTGATGTTTTGGAGCATTTAGATGGCTATATGTAAGGCATTTGTCGTTTTGTTCAAATAGGCATTTGCCCTTTTGTTCAAACAGCATGTAGCATTGACTTAGGGCATTACCATCAGCGATGCAGCTAACTTTCCAACAATTACTCAATTGCGGGTAATTATACCCATATCTATATGACCTTCACTGACATAAACCTGCACAATGATTTCTTAACTCATTGGTAATAGTATAGGGTTGTCATCGGTCACTCCAGTTAGGCGTTTGGTTTTCATTCACTCTGTCACTAGCTGTTCCTTGCGGAACTCCAGTCATACTCGGGCCAAGCGCCTGCAACGCCCCTTATCGAACCAAGCTCATGGTCACTCAGTTTGACCTTTGAGGTCCCGTGACCCTGAGAGGTCAGGGGGAGGGTTAGGTGTACTTTATGAGTTGAGGTTCCATCGGTGTGTCGCTGGACTCTCATGGAAGAAGTCGATTGTACTCAGTGAGCAGCGGCGACTTTTTGATGGCCTCCCATGTACGAGCTGCATAATGGAACCTGTAGAGAAACCAAAGTTATGATAAACGATTCTATGACTAGGTACTTTTGTCCCCCCCCCCTTAGTGCTGCAGAGTTTAATCTGCCTTTATTAATTGCCGTTTGTATTAGGGGTTAATTCACAGAATACACTTTGGTCTACTGATACTCATAGGAATTCATTATTGTACTAAAGCACGAGTAAGAGAGATATTGGTAATAAAATAACATTTATTTGGAGGAATGTATATTACATGAATTATGAGTGAAATTATCTCTAATTATACCTTTGTTGATAACATACATTTTAAGCGTAACAATTTATGTATTTATAGACTTGATGAATGTATACACATTGAATGAATTGTGTTTATACTGTATAGGACTAAAACACCTTGTTTAAACCACCAAACACCAAGAGTCTTTTTTTTGTTGAGATTATTGCTCGAGAGAGCTTTTTTGAGATTTTTTGGGAAGCTCTTTTTTGAACATAAGACCATACTGAGTTTGATTGCCAGCCACCAAGGACCTTACCATCCTCAATGGTGGCACCTTGAGTGTGTGCAGTATCGGCTGCTGATTTTCTCAGTGCATGGAGTCTGGTCATTGGATTTGGTACATTCAGTCCCTCCAGGGCATCTGCCAATTTCTGGGCCACAAAGGTGTTTGAGACTGGATTCCTGTCTGGGAACATAATCATAGGGTCGGTGGGGCTTCTCTTGGGCACCATCGTGACCACAGCTGCAAGCGTGGTCCATGGGCACATTAAGTTGTGCGGCACCTTTGGGACATGCTTTATTTGTTTCTGGTAGTATTTTTGTGCGTTCTTGGCGTGGCGCACCTGTATCCTCACGCTTGTTTCCATGAATTGCATATCAGGTGGATTCGGGGATCAAAGGAATCTGGCGTTGTTGGGCACACCTCTGAGCGGCGCATTGCTCCAAAGAACATGGTCAGCACTGCTGCCCTGACCCCATTTTTTCCTTTTCCATTTTGTAGTACTGACACGGCGGACTGATTGTCACATAGTACTTTAATGTGTGAACCCCTGTCTGTCTCATTCAGGAAGGTGTGTAGGCCCACGACTACATTGGTTGCTTCTAACTCATTAATATCCGCTGCACCATTCTTAATAGGGGCTACCTGCCTATAGTATGCTCTCCTGCCGTCCGTACCACCAATCCCCGAGGGGCAAGCATCCACCTCAATGGTCTTGGTGGGTCCTATGGGGGCAATAAGGGCAACACCATTCCATCCTCTGGCGAACTCTAGGAACCAGTCTAAGTCGGCGTGCATGTCGTCATTGATATGAATTGAGTCTACCCTCATACCCCTAAGCTCAGCTAGTAACCTGGAGATGAATAGTCTTGCTGGTTTGATACACCATCCTACATGTACCAACTGTCCCACCAGTGATTCTAGATCCTTTGTTGTCATGACATGGATGGCACGAGTTTTAACAATGGTGTGTATTATGTCGTCGAGTTTTTCAGTCGGGACTGACATCAAATTTCACCCCAAGCCATACTACTGTCTTTGCTGGGTATTGCCTTTTTTCTTCAGCTTCGGGCAGACACAGTTCTGCCAGGAGGTCAGTTTTGATTGTCATGTCTCTGTTTGCCTTATCTATGTCACGTGATATGAACACTATGTCGTCAAGATACATCTCAGCCGTGACATCTTTATCTGACAGTATTTTGACTATTGCCTTGGCTACCCGCTGCATATGTAGGCTACTGCAGCGGGCACCAAACGGCATAGCTGTTTCTAGGTAATTCAACTAATTGTCATTGTCCCACTTAATGCAATGGAGTGGAAGGTCAAGGACGTGTGTGTTAAAGTTTTTATACGCCCTAGAAATGTCAACTGACCCCATATATGCATCCCTCACCACCCTTCTCCAGTGTTCCAACACTGTTCCGTCAATGTAATTTTTAATGATGTAAGCATTGACTGATGTTTCTGTCGGGAAGGTTAGGTCCAAAATTACCCTTCTTTCCCCTTCTGTTTTCTTTGGACGTGACATAAGCGGGGAGCTATGTGGCACCAACCTTCAAAGGGGGGCTTTTTAAATGGGCCGACTAACCCACCCTTTTCGACCTCTTTCTTTACTACAGCACTAACTGGGGCGTGGTAGTTTAATGCACTAGGGTGGTTGTCTATTTCG
This sequence comes from Acholoe squamosa, assembly GCA_949317995.1. Taxonomy (NCBI): domain Eukaryota; kingdom Metazoa; phylum Annelida; class Polychaeta; order Phyllodocida; family Polynoidae; genus Acholoe; species Acholoe squamosa. The sequence goes on along the minus strand of OX439052.1, from coordinate 30,739,847 downwards.
ATTGTGTCACTCACAGGGCCCAAATAGCCAAGAGGGAACCCGTATTTTACCATGTCCAATAGAACTGGGTCACTATCTCGTAGCTACTTGTTCCATGCATTCAGATGTAAACTGGTGGGTAGCACAAGGCTCATACCTCTTTCATGGGTGCCGCCATCTTGTTTCTCGTGCCAGCTCCCGGTCTGCGCGTGACGCTGGGCGAGAGGCGCAGTGGGACACTCGGTACGTTCGACCCCTGGCTTCGTAACTTACGGAGTTCCGCTCCAATTACCAACTGGGTTTACTTGAGTAAGGCCAGACCCAGACACATGTGTCACAGGAAGTCATGTGACATCTGTTTGTAGCATAGGAATGGTGCACTGTGGGATACAAACAGAGGTCTGAGGCTCTGTAACTTACTCAACAACCTGCCCTGACCCATTTATGATGTCACAGACTGGTAGCCAATCCGATAACCCGGCAGGTTACGCAAGTAACTTACGCACGTCAGTTTGGCCAGGGGTCGAACGGACCGACAGATTGTTTTGGTCGACCTGTGCCTCGGGTACCCCATGCGCCCTGTTAGGTGTAGCGACTGGGCCTGCGTATTGTAGAGGCAAACTGTGTCAGTTGTGAGCGTCCTTGGTACCACTGCTGGCGTTACCGGTACCATGGGCGGGGAGGGTGCCTACCACCTCGGGTGTGCTGTAGGCGCCGCCTCCACGTTTTTTGGCGATTGTAATGGGGCTGCTCAGCTTGAATACGTAGCGGGCTGAGGGGGGGAGGGCAGTAATGGCGGCTCTCCCTCTGATACCGGCTGTCTGCCAGTGCTCTCTTCCTCCTCCTGGTTGGTCTCATCATCAGCCTCGTACTCCTTATTCTGCTTCTTAGCTACCCTGGAAGATCTTCTAGGAGGGGCAGGGCCCTTTTTCTTCACTTGGCTAGCCTTAGGGGGCATATCTGTTTTGGATTGATAGAGCTCTCCAAAACCTGAACCGAGTTGGCTTACAGGTGGAAATGGAGTGTTGTGTGTTACCTGACCTGAAGGCAGTACAGGTAGGTGGGAGGGGGGTGGTATGGGTATTGAGGTGTGAGTTATGGTAGTATAGGAGTGAGGGGTGGGGGTGTGCTGGGGCCTGACACTAATGACCCGGCATGACACATGCCTCGACAGTGAAATTCTAAATACACTACATGAATTGATCACCACCTAGGGTCTCAACTACTTAAATGAAAAGATAGATACTCTTTATGTCATGGCAGATACGACTGTTACTATAGATTAGTACTAGAAGCACCGTATTCAATGGGGGGATGGAATACGGTGGGCCCGTATTAAATAGCTAATGATCACATGACCTGCTGCTACAAATAGAGCTATATATTGTTGAGTTTCTTCATTTAAAAGCTATCAAACCTGTGTAGACATGACATAAATGCAAATGTCAACTCCCCATGGGATATTTTAGCATCATATTCACCTCGGTGAGGCCTGTCCGCATTCAACTCCGCCTATATTACGTTGTTGAATAAGGACAGCCTCACCTCGGTGAATACGATGCTAAAATATCCCATGGGGAGTTGACATTTGCTTATGTGTATAGAACATAATAAATATATTTAAGAGATATACTTTACTTCAAATACTGACCAGTTTCTCTCGGAGAGCGTGGTGTGGGTTAGACTGCCACGTGGTACAGCCAGGAGATGGTTACGGAGGAGGCGCACAAGGTGTTCAAAGCTGGGGTGGCCCTGGAAGGCAGACAGCAGCGACATCACACCATCTGTAAAGAGAAGGAACTGATATGAAAGATAACATTGAAATCAATTCTTTTGTCACAATCACAGAAATGTCATTCCCATACTTATGTACCAGGTAGATATTTGACAGGTACTATCATAAATATAGGTTTCTTTTATGATGAATGTTGAAAACAGGCCCTCTTGACTCAGGACATTATTTTTGAAAAACATGTATTGTCATGAAGAACACGCTGAAGTTGGCCTTTTTATTCCAAATACCATAAGCTGCACCTTATATGTGAGTCAGAGCTGGAAGATCTGGGCTTTGGAAAAAGGAGGGGACGTGGCCCAAAAGGAGGGGGCAAACCCCATACGTTTGAGCAAATATTGGGGTCCAAAATATAGGAAGGGGTGCGCGCCCCTGCACCCTCTCTAAAGCTGCCACTGTAAATGCCAGTTACGACTAAAAAGGTGTTCCTAATGTCAGTATGCGTTTCTAAGCGTGATGCAAATATTTACCTTGGTTGGAGGTTGTCGTATTCATGTTGGGGAGAAGAAAGAGGTTGAAGTCTGTCATGGGACTTGGTACCGTTACCCCGGGTAGCGCTCCTGCTGCAACTAAACTCACTCCACCTGGTGGTAACAAAACATATCAACAGTGTTATATAAAAATGCCAAATTCTATTCATTTACTAGTCCTAAAAATCTATAATTCTGCTGAAGCCTTGTGTATAAGCCACAACTTGTGCATGAAAAGGAGCCAAGGTGCACCTTACTGGTTTGCCAGAAGTCTAGATGTGGCTTTAGTACTGCTGGTCAATGTGAGTGTCTGCCAATGAAATAATCCTATTTCAACTATTCACTGCAGGCCTCTCGGGGGTTGGGGGGAGGTGGTACAAATGTACCCATCTGATAACGGTCATCAATGACTAATGATGGTAAACAGCTTCAGTAATGGCGCATCCAAGGGACAATCTGCTACCTCGGTATAGGAGAATCCCAAAGTCAGAGTTCCTTCTATGTGAGACACTATCATAGAAATATTCACCACTATGTTTATCGCGCTGATCTATTTTAGGAATTTTATACGTTTATATTTGATGCCAAACTATTTTCATGATTGTTTATAAGAAGACTCTCTAAGATCCATATTTTTACTTCATATACACACCTCTAGACTTGAGTTTGGACTGACCAAACAGCCCCAGAAGGACATCTCGCATTGCCTCATAGTTCTCAGGACTGAAGTCATCCCGCGTCGCCTTGTTCAAGACGAATACTGTAAATTAAAGTTAAGTTCTTCTTTTAAAAACCATAAATCACTATGCTATAGTACATGTACATACTTCCTAGGACTTCGAAAGGGTACAGGATATGAAGTATGGGGGAGAGGCTCTTCCTCTTCTTCCCAATTAAACGTTACAATGTATCATTATGTACGTGTTCATGTTTATTAGAATGGAGTAAGATGAAGACAACATCCTTCTTATAAGGCTGAGCCGGGATACATTTTCAACCAATGAGAGGACTCCCTCCATTCACTGCAGAATTTTTTGGGTACATTATGTATAAACTGGTACCCACCATGTGGGCTAGTATCAGTCCTTATCTCGCCAGGTCCCAGATAAAGCAATGGCGGACCCACTGGACCTCAATACTAAGCCCTATACTATGTGACCGCTGTGAAAAACCTTTGTACGGAATGTCAGTTACATATCTCATCATTGCTGTCATAGCAAATGTATTACCGGTAGCAAAAACAGATATGGATTTTAATCCTAATCTCACTGTGATTTCACAACAAACCTAAGTTTTTGAGATCTTATTCGTTTAGTACAGAATATCATTGCAGTTGATACTGACCAATATGTGGGAAGTGTTCGGGGCTCTCGTCAGCAGACGCTCCGTCATGACCAGGTCCAGGTGTTGCTGGCTTCAACATCTCGGCTGTTTGTATCAGGCTGAAATATACAAATATATGGTCTACAGTAAAAACAGGAAACCCCTCAAGTGCTGTATAGTGCATTAATATACTATCGTAAAACCCTGGGTGTAAGGTGCACCTCCAATATATGATAGACCCAGACTTGGAAACTATCTTATAAAATGCACCTGGGATTTGACTTTTTAAAGTTTTAATACTGTACTACAAATATAACTGGGATGTCTGGTTATTTTGTAATAATGATTTTCCTACCGTAAAAAGTCAAAGTCAGCAAACCAGTCGAGGACAACAATGACGACATTGCACACGGTCATCAGGAATGTCGCGATCATCAATGACTGGGGGGAAATAACACAGCCAATTGATCATTTTATTTTATTTATACATTTATAATGTGCACTAATAACTTCGCTTAGGTAATATGAAGCCCACACTGGCCAAGGTCAGGTAGAAGCAGTAACACATAGTACAATATACACAATACATGTAAATTACTCATTCCGGCAGTGATAATATTCATGTCAATCACCAGGGGGAAGAAATTGTCCAATATATGAAAATCAATCACATTTACTCTAGGAATGCCACTCAGAGCTGGCAAGCAGACTCTCCAGCTCTTATTCAACCAATCGTCACGACAATGGAGCATGACCATTGAACCTGGAGGCATCCTGCAGCCCTTGTAGGGTTAACACTAGGGGGTCAACACTCAGTTACCTGCATCTGTAGACAGTTTTCTGCAGAGGTGTACTCAGAGGACAGCTTCTTCTCATGATGAATCATCAGATCCAAGATGGACGAACTCAGCATCGCCTGTGGAAAAATATATACCCAAGTGAGTTCATCGCAACTGCTGCTGCGTTCATGCGACATGCTGACCGTACTGAGTTCATACTTGACTTCGAATTGACTGAGGAGAGGCCTGACTGAACTGATATCAACAGCAGTGCTGATCGAGAAACTTAAACTTGTCTGACTAAAATAGAAGTGCTGTGCATATGTTCCTAACGCATACTGATCACCGCAGCCCTCCAATCAACTCTTTATTCTCTACAGTCCTCAATGAAATGGAATCTGCACTTGCAATGTTGAGATACTGAACCATTTGAACTAGAGAAATCTCCACAAGATTTCCCCTTACAGTGATGTATGAGAGTGAGGAAGCTACATTATTAGCTCCCCATTGCATTTTGAATGGGCTGGTGGGAAAAGAATTCTTGGTGGAGCTTTTAGTCAGGTTTTATAGTATTGCCTTGAAAAACAACATCAGCTTATCGGGCAGGGAGAGGGAATGTGTACTTTAAACATCTCAGATCATAATCATGTGTCACTAGTGTTGCTTATAATAGTTGTATGATTTATCGGATATTTAATAATTGTGTCAGTTTAAGAGGCAGTAAGATAACTTGTATTTATGTCAATCTCTGAAGTTACATGAACTATATATTTATGGAAGCGGTAATTCAGGTATAACAAAGCGTATCTAGTACCTGCGTGTCTAGAAGCATGATACGTTCAGCGGTGACAAACATATCAATACCAAGAGTCTGATGCACTCCAACCTCCCGGGCTTCTTTAGTCTGTGGCCGAAGAACGTATGACCTGAAAAAAAGAAATGCATCACCGTCATCAAATAAAATCTGGACAGTCTACTTTCATAGTGACAATTGACTGAATTCTACTCAAAGTTGGAATATTACACAAAACCAGACCAGGTCAACTTAAGTCATACAGGGCATTTATTCGTAGAATACTAGATACAGAGTATTTACAGGTTGGTCAATATGTATTGTTCAGATTTAAGTTTCGGTGTCTTGAGAGTCCTTTGGAATTGGTCTAATTCTGTGTGTGACTTACTTGTGAGGGTCATTGGGACTGTTACCAGCAATCAGTGAAAGGAGCGTCGACTTTCCCGCTCCTTGCGGACCGAGCACGCCAACAGTGAGGAAGTCTGTCTGGTCCAACAGCATCTAGAAAAGTTTTTATTGATAAAGCACTTATATTCAGATTTTGTGGGAGAAAATGTTGAGTCTATTTATTTATATCATATGTATTTGATGAGCAAGTGATCTATTGCAAGTTTTGTTAAATCAATTTCAAGAATAGATATAAGGGACAGTAACCCAATGTTTTGAAAAAATTCTAAGCCATAGTCACGTACAACAGGTAACAGTGTGGTCCAGGTTGATCAAGCGTATTAATAAAAATGGTTAAGGCCACAGACCAGCCTGAGAATTTTGGTAACGGTTATGTTCTATGTTCTATATACAAATATATACACCATCTAACATGTAGATGTATAACATATATGCTAGAGCAGTCACGGCACTAAACCAATGTAATGTGTTGGCTACCTGACACTGCTGAGGTGGACCAAGCAGTATGTACGGCCCAGATGCAGCCGGGTCATAGTTCATGTATATAATTCAATGTGCTGCCTATCTGACACTGTAGAGCCGTGACCAGGCAGTACATATGGCCCACACGCAGATAAGTCGTTGTTCATGTATATAATTCAATGTGCTGCCTATCTGACACTGTAGAGCCGTGACCAGGCAGTACATATGGCCCACACGCAGCTAAGTCGTTGTTCATGTATATAATTCAATGTGCTGCCTATCTGACACTGTAGAGCCGTGACCAGGCAGTACATATGGCCCACACGCAGCTAAGTCATTGTTCATGTATATAATTCAATGTGCTGCCTATCTGACACTGTAGAGCAGTGACCAGGCAGTACATATGGCCCACACGCAGCTAAGTCGTTGTTCATGTATATAATTCAATGTGCTGCCTATCTGACACTGTAGAGCCGTGACCAGGCAGTACATATGGCCCACACGCAGCTAAGTCGTTGTTCATGTATATAATTCAATGTGCTGCCTATCTGACACTGTAGAGCAGTGACCAGGCAGTACACATGGCCCACACGCAGCCAGGTCATGTGTTATGCCTACTGTAGACGTGCCTTATACTGTGGCTAGCTTTCAAGGCTTAACTCTAGTGGTTAAGCCTATGGGCAACAAAAACAAAATAATTCTAAGACCCAGAAGCACGTCGTAGAAATTCGGTGATCCATCATACATTCAACAGTTTGGGTTTCTCATTGATCATTTTAATTTATCTAGCTCAGGTGACTGAACTAGTGAGCGAGTTATCGAACGACATGAAATTGGTTCTTGATAAGCTACCTCCATAGGGTTGTCACACCAGATAAAGGCCTCGTCCACCAGTTTACTGCCACACATCATGTCTGGTGCCGGGGCGAGCCGCATCGAGCTGCTACCTGCTGCAACAAATTGTACTTTTAGTGCTATGAACGATTAAAAATCATTCAGCATTTGTATTTTTCATACTTTTTGTTGAGCTTTTGTATCTAAATTTCCTCTTTATGATATTTTCAAACAACATCTAAATCAATTCAACATTTCTAATTTCCATACTTTTTGCTGGGCCTTTGTATCTCAATTTCCTCTTACCAATATTTTCAAACAACGTCTAAATGTTCTCCTGTATAATCTAATTGTCCATGACTACAATGCAGATGGTGAAGCTGTTACCTTCAGTTGGAATGGGGGTAGTTGGGGTAACTGAGGGGTTGCGTTGAATCTGGTATGTTGGCTGTGTAAGACCCTCATTAGCTAGGATGCTGGGAATGCTCGGTGAAGTCGCCATGACACCACGCGGCGCTTCATCCCGATCACGGTCCAGCCTAGGCTTCAGCATGATGAGAGTCTTGGGCGGCGCTGGACGGTCACGGTCTTCTGATGAGCGATCCATAGGCGACTTTTGGACAAGGTTTGGAGGTGGCGACTATAAGGGTATGAGTACACAATACAAATTTAGGGTGATGGGGGCACGAGTGGAAACATGCAAAAAGATACAAATTATTGAACTGATACAATTTATTCTATGGTCATTTCCTTCTCATTATTCAATGAAAATACCTTCATGATCCTGTACATTGTAGATAACTTTGCTTTTTGGTATGGCATTTCCTGTTAATAGGGATGTATATTCAGTTCTATGATTACATTGACACAGAATTTGTTATGTAAAGAACAAAGAATGTTTGAAATCAAGCAAATTGTTGGTTTGCATATATACCTGTGTGGACCGGTCTTTATCAAGCGGCGGTTTGGCCAAGATAATTGGAGGTTTTGGTGGTGGTCCAGGTGGTGGAAGGTCCCCTTTCTCCAAGCCTCGTGAGTCCTGCACAGAATCATAAATACCGTAATCTCCCGCGTATAAGGCGCGTCTTATACGCCAAACAAAATGCTGCTGAGTCTTATACGTGGGAGGAACATTGCCTTGAGTTTGTGGTGCGCCTTATAGGGGGGGTATTTTTATTATAGAACAATACTAAATTAACAAAAATCTGCCCTTAGAGGTGCGCCTTATACGTGGAACAGGCCTCCCTGAGTTGGGGGTGCGCCTTATACATGGGCTGTGCCTTATACGCGGGAGATTACGGTACGGTCTTATACGCAAATCAGACTGTGAATGGGTCTAGTATGCGGGAGGCAAGCTGCCTTGGGTTGGGGGTGTAGGTTTTTCCGATATCTCAATCGGGATCAGGTTGGGTATGATGTTGATTATATATATTTTTGAATGCCACAAATGAGGTGTGACCAGAAGTAAAACTTATCTCTTACATTGTATCATCAGTTCTTTTGATTTCTTTTCCTACATTCGTGCATTCTATCAATGTTGTAGCATGTTAGAGAATGAATTTAAATCATAACATTATCTAAACATAGTTGGAACATCTGTTCTTAAGTCAAACATGTAGCAAGTGTATATAAAATGGTATACTGGCTCAATCTGGTGGCACTTCTAGGAACCATTCCTGTTGAATACATGATTATAAATGATCATGATCAAGGTACAGTTTGAGGTAAATTTCAATTGTATACTATCTTCTGACATAGTTTTGACAAATCAACCACATCATGATGACCTATTGACATGATAACATGAAATGTATCATGTAATTTAAGCATAGATAACCTAAAATCCATTTACAACTACAGTACTGGGAATACAATCTAACACATAATAATAATAATAATAATAATAATAATAATAATAATAATAATAATAATAATAATAATAATAATAATAATAATAATAATAATAATAATAATAATAATAATAATAATAATAATAATAATAATAATAATAATAATAATAATAATAATAATAATAATAATGCAAACTGTATCTTGATTATGATCACTTATAATCCTGTATTCAATAGCGGGCGCAATACCATGGGGTGGGAGCTTTCGACCTAACCCCCCACTTTATAATATATGTGCGTACACAAACTTAGCGGGAAAGAGGGTACTTTTTTTATCCACGGAGCGGATCCTCCTGGATCTGTTATAAGGGGGCCTTTTGGGTTCAATTTGGGTCAAAAGGGGTACCTTTTTTGAGGGCTTTCCAATGGCGAAATAATCTTTAAATTATTCCAACTAGAACCAGAGTTAGAGTTTCATAGCAAGTGACCCTCATTTTTCTTAAAATTATCAGCATTTTTCCAAGAATATTTGGCAAAACTTGGCCGGGATAGTGGTGCTATTTTGAAGGAAATATCAAATTTTGGCAGGGGAAGGGGGTAAATTCTATGGAAATATTCCATTGAAAGGGTGCCACAATTGAGGATTTACCTCTTTGCAGGGAAAAGGGGTACTTTTTCAAATTAATTCATGCCAAAAGGGGTACATTTCACACTAGGCGAGTTAGGGAGATTTCCTATTGAATCCAAAATAATCATACTGAACATTCTATATTGGCTGAGGCTTGAGCATGGATCGAAAAACCCTATTCTAAATGAGGCCTTCTCTACCATGAAGAGTGAAAACCACCAATGGCTTAAAGATATCCAATACCTCTTGTTTAAAATCAGTTGTAAGAATGTCTGGCTCGAACCTTATGTTTGGTCAAAGTCCTCACTCAAAAACAATATAAAGAGAAGGTTAAATGATGCACATATTCAGAAATACAACCAGTACATTGATAACCCAGAGAATACTGGCAAGTGTAGAATTATCAAGATGTGTAAAGATGATCTCAATGACATTTATGAAGAGCGTGAATACCTAACGCATACAGAATCACCTAAAATTAGAACCATTATTGCTTAACTCCGGACTGACAATAACTGTACACTTGACAGCCTGTCAAGAAGATATAGAGGAAAGAAACCTGTCAATTCTAAGTGCACATTCTGTAATGCTGTGCAAGATGTCAATCATGTCTTCTTACATTGTAACATGCCCGAGTTGAGAAACGCATGGTCAGTGTTTGAAACAAAATACCTCAAGTTCATTGATTACTATAAAAGACACGATGACACTAGGAAACTTTCTCAAATACTAGCAGTGGCCCCATATTGCAAATCATCTAAAAGGCCAGGGGCTGTGAACTGTATATACTCATATATAAAATCTGTCTACAACATTGTAAATAAAAACCTGGTGCTGACATAACTGTACCTGTACATTAGTCAATAAAGCCATCTTGAATCTTGAATCTCTTGAATATAAAGTCAAGGGTCGTGTACGCACATGGTTACTATAGAACATATAGGGAGTGGCCCCCCTGGGGAATATATACTCTCTGAGTTAGTTAAAATCATAAGTGTCTGTGCCTGTGCAGTGTGCTATAGACGGAACCATCGCTAAAGGAGCGATGCCGATGGTAAGCGATGGCACTGGTGTTGTGGTGGTGGAACTTTCAGAGTAGTTTCCCAAGCCCCCAATGAAAACTGGGTCCCTAGTCTTAACTGGGGTTGGCCTTTGATATCTTAACTCTAGGACCTACCTACTTGTTGTGTGTTGTTTTGAAATGTAAAATCATATGCCATCCCTTTGTTTTTTTTTTGCCCAGGAAGACTAGGGCCTAGTCTTCCTGGGCCTAGTCTAGGCTGAGCCCTCTGCAGATTCAGTGGACTTCAATTGCTGGGCCTCTGAATGAATATATCAGGGCCCGTCTAGATGGGTACACTGTGTACGGTACAGTGTGCTACTGCTGAGACTGAGTGCTATACTCCGTAGACGCTCTGAGGGAACCTCAGAGACCAAGTGTGTCTGTTGTAGTCTGTTTGGTCAGCCAGATTGGCTGAGTGCCCAGTTCTCACAGAAGTACTTACTGTCAGGTCCAATGCTTCCACCAACACTTCCCTCAATGTATATCCAAAGATTCACAATACACAAAGCACTTGAAATACTTGTAATAATTAATAATCCAGGTGATTTTCAAATCTCCCTCCCTAACTCCAAATCATTGTCAGCCATCTTGAAGCCAGGTGTAGCCACCTAGTGCCAAGAAGACTACACTATTCTTGGTTGGTTAGCCCTATGTTTCAAGAGCAGTCTAACACAAGGTAGCAGCACAAGATGTTGACAATGGAGGCCATTGAGGTAGTGATATCTAAGCTCAAGATAAACATGTCAGATTTATTGGATATATCTCATGTTTCAGTCAATATAAGCTGATGTACATGAAAATTACATGTTTGTGAATAGGAGGGACAATTTCCAGGAACTGAAAGTGAGTACTTAGTTCAGACTAGCCATGTGTTTGTGCCACTGTAGACTTGTATACATCTTGGATCCTGCCTGTGAGCAGGCAGGTATTTCGGCCTAGAGTGCTACTGCTAGGCTGTAGCAGTTTGACAGTTCAACAGTGAGCGATAATACAAGTTATCAACACTTACTCTTCGCCCTGTTCCTCGTCTCCGCCTCCTCCTTCCCCGGTCATTGGGATCAGACATCGGATCGTCCGTTTCGTGGCAGTTTGTAAAACAAAAGTTGGATTAAGTGGCCAGAAAACTACTTGTTTATGAAGAATACAACAGGTCGTGCGGACGAACACGAAGCAGGAGTCACGACAAGATTTGTTGTTCCTTTTGAGTCTACACTGAGGTACAGCTTTATGCCTACTTTCGGTAGTCCTGGTACGCTCTGCTCCGCCAATGAGCGAATAGAACAGTGGTCATCAGCACGCTATTCATTAGCCGGACGCCAGCCACGCGGCGGGCGCTGTCGTATCCCAGAAGTTGGCGCATCCCAGAAGTTGGCTGCGCATGCACAACCCATGTTTTAAGCCTATTATCACTCATGGGCCACAAACATCAATGAAAATAAATAATTTTTTGAAAACATAAAAAACATGATAACATCCCTCTCTTCTTATAGAACTTGAAAGGACAACAACCCTAATGATACTGTCCCTATGCCATAGAATTATGAAACAGTTAAAGTTCATATTTATTATTTGAAAATTCCGGCCGACTTCTGGGATGGTCCGACTTTCGGGATACTACAGCGCCACAGGCGCACCTCCTCTCTAGCTGGAGTGCGAGCACGTTCAGGTCCGGGCGCGCGCCGATGGCTGGGCGTGCCGCCTATTGAATTCCCCTCCGATGGCGCTACCAAGGACTCACCCCAATTTTCGCAAATTTTCCCGCCACCAGAATTGGCTGTTTCCCATAGTAAAGTATAGCAGGCCCTCCGAGGTATTTAAGGAGTTTAATACAGGTTCATTAACCCGGGTCATTACTGATGGCTTTCGCATATCTTCAGGGTTATCAGAAGGTTCAGGAAAGCAATATTGTACTAAAGAAATGATGTCCATATGATATGAAAATTATGATTTTATGTAACCAAATTTTAATTTAACTTAAGAAAACGCACTAAAATGGGATAATAAACTCTCTTTTCAAAAGAATTGATTTCAGAATAGAGCTGATGATACTTTCCCCTTTGAATGGGCCACCTACCCAAGCCATTTTTCCAATGTTAGGCCTACCGGTATAGGTAATGATTGCTTATAAATAACAACTTTCCATAGAAATACCCTTTGTGGACCTTTGATATTGATCATGACCAACAGGAGTTGTTCAACATCTTAATCAAAATTCTATTAGGCTAAGTATTTTTTTTTTTTATAATGGTATAAGGAAATGGTTTCTTAGTGACAGTATTATTACATAGCAATGACTGGGTAAATAGAGATAAACAGGATATATACTTTCTAGATAGCCCATTTTCATTTGCTACAGAGATTCAGATAGTTCTTGAATTCAATATTCTTGAACTCAATCCCTTTAAGGGCAGACCAAAAATGGTTGCCCTGGCCATGGGGACGGCCTCTGAAAAAAAGTATAGTTCTTAGAGGATGAGCCTATTTTCAATTCCTATACAAATCCTATATAATCATAATGGGCATTGATTATAGCCGATGCTAGGCCAACCATGGTGTTGACTATAGTCGACGCTAGGCCTACCATGGTGTCGACTTTAGTCGACTAGCCCTCAATGGAATACATATTATTTGGCCTATCAATGCCTCAGACTTCTTTTTTGTGCATTGTAATGTATGGCTGCTGCTTAATCACATGCTATGGCAGCTAAAGGGCTCGGTTTGGGCAAACTGGGGCATGCTAGGCAACAAGCAAAATAATAATGTACATGATAGAGATTTCAACATATTATTTAGTATTTGGGTAAAAGGCCAGGTTAAAACCACTGCAGCCTTTAACCTTGGGGATGCACCCTACAATGTGGTAGTGTTAGTTCTCACCTCTGAATGATCAACGTACCAAGGGTTCTTTAATTGGAGAAAAAAAAATACTCTCTTTTCATGATAGCTTATTTTTATGGCCTTTAGGTCGAATAAAACGTTCTGCCATAGGTTTTGAAATATATGTCACTATACAGGGTAAAGCAGCAGGATTATTTGACGTCCAGATGTGTCATGTGGTGCATTGCACATTAATTTTATTGAAGGTATTATAAAATGTGTTGTATTCAGAATAGTGAACGGTGCAGGGTCATCATACTGCATGGGAACCTTTTGGTGGGTCATCTATCTTTACATCGAAGTGCTTGGGACAAGCAAAAAAAAATTCGTTATAAACGAATTTCGTTGTAACCAAATCATCCAATTATGAGTGCATTAAGGGTAATCCAAGACCCCTCAGAGCCTGCTTACCGCTGCCACACCCCTAACCCCCCTCCTTACCCTTCCTGTCGCTAAAAGCTCAGTAGAGGCGAGCCCAGAAGCCACATCACACCCCTTACAACCCCCCCCCCTCCAACCCCCCCCCCCCTACCGCTAGGAGCTCAGTATAGAGTCGGGCACAGATGCCCTATCACACCCCTTCCCCCCTCCCCTGTGTGAGAGGTGAACGGCAAAACACCCCCCCCCCCTGCCTCCCGCTTCCAACCTTCAAAGGTCCGTCTCTACAACAACACAACACCTTCTGCTAACTCCCCACACCCGTACCATCATCAAAGGTGGGGAGATCAAAGAATATGTGTTCTCCTGATGGACATAATTTCAATTTTCAACTCATCATATTTTTGGAGTGGCAAAAAAAGTTCGTTGTAAACAATTTTAATTCATGTTAAATTCGTTGTAAAGGACTATATTTACTATACAAATGTATGGGACTGACTTGGCCCTGGGACAATGAGATTTCTTTGTTATAAGCGAAAATTCGTTGTAACAGGATTTGCTGTAAAGGAATTTTACTGGTATATAGCTTTATTTCTTGAGAGACATAGTGAATCTTGTCAGAGAAAAAGCTAAAAACAGTCAGCATCTCGTTGATATCTCTGGACCCATCCACAAATGATATCATGCTTGAGAGGGGGAAGGGGGGGGGGGGGTCAGGCCCGGCATGACGGAATTGATTGTCTATATACCTCCAGCATTGCAAAATTGGCAGAACACATGACGATTCTTTGTACAACTTCCTCACTAATACCAATCACATGGACCCACTTCATCCAGGACACCATTTGTATGCTATACACAAGTATACTGGTGTAGAGGTATATGTACATAATATGTAACATATATTTAACGTTATGGTCCTTTGGCGTGGTGGGTGAGTCAGCCAGCCGGGCTTCGTCCTCCACTTGTCAGGTAGGTGGTAGCATCTATCCGGGAGGTGTGAGGAAAGCACGGTGTGGCGCCACTGTCCCTACCTGTAAAAGGGGGACAGGGCTCAGCTGCCGCGTCAGAGTTGGCTTGACCACCTCCATGTGAAGATCTCTGAAAACCACTAAGAGTATCCGGTACATGTTCGAGAGCTACCCTAGCTACCTCCGGGTAGCCGTGCTTGTGTAATACGAAATAAAACCTGTTCGCATACACCCGAATTCTCTTCTTGTCGACTTGTCTGTCATCCAAGTAAGAGTAGAACCATTACACTGGTGCCGTGACCAGTCGGTTCGGTAACATGTATAGCCCGGACACATAGTGTCCAAACAGCGTATAACGCCAATCCGAATGGGTCCCGGGAGAATCCGGCGCAAAATGGTGCGCCCTCCGGGGACCAGCAATGGAGGGACATGAAACCCCACTATGCGGATAGTGAGGAGAATGTCCCAGATTCAATCCTAGTGAAGCACAGGGTTGAACGAGTTAACCAACATTATTCTGTTAATTTGGAATTAGCAGATTCGTTGTTCGAGACAGGAGGGAGCCATGATCCAAATCATCCGGCTCTTATGCCAAGGAAGGTAACCTTTGGTGAACTTCCTTACGATGTCCCAGGACAGTTACCACCACTTGATTGTAGTGCTATAACAACTGGGAATGTAACTTTCACCATTCTGGATCATGATAAATATAATTGGGAAATGGATGAAATGAACCAGCAATATCTGGCCATGAACGATACGCTAAATCTAATAGCAAGGGCTAAAGATGAAGCGGAAGAGGAGAAAGAGGATATTTTAGAGAATATCCGGGATATGAGAAATGAGTTTGAACAGGAGAGACAAACTCTGAGAGAGCGTTTGCATAAGGAAGAAATTGAATTCCAAAATGCAAGGCAATCGCTACAGACAGAATATGAGTGCCTGAAACAATGTTGTGTTAAACAGGCCGAGGACAATGAGACTGTCCGGATAGGTATTAGACTCCTTTATAATGAGCAGCTAATGAATGATCGGGATGATTGCAGGATTTACAAAATACTGCAGCAGCATTGGGTGACTATGTAGAACAAACCCAACAGGCAATTGGCCCATTGGACGATACGGTAATCGTACAATTGGCTAATCGCCTGCAGACTAGTGCCGCAATGGGAGATGATACTGCTGGTAATATGCAGAATGCGGCACCTGCGGCTGGCCCTACTCGGTACAACCCTTTTGTAACCGACGGGGCTGATAAACACGTAGCAGGGGGAATTTATAAACCGAATATGCCCCTATTGGAGATGGCTCACCAACTACATCTGTTGGAGTATCGGCACCCCCCGCAAGTAGTCCCCATGTGACTCTACCCGTAGACGGTGCAAAGGCCCCACCAATACCAAACCTGACCTTTTTGACTTATAAAAGGTCAGCTACTGGTGGAGCCGGGGATCTAAGAGATCCAAATAATAATGGTTCAGGTGGATCAGATAGACATCGGAATAGGAACCGGATACAACCGGACCCACCCAAGTCCGTCCCGGGACCTTCAAATCCTGGTCCCGGAGCAAGTACCCCACGGCCTCCGACAAGGAACGCCATGCTGGATGCATCTTCTCAGAATGCCCCACCACGCCCGGCTTATACAACTAATCTGCAAACAGGATCACAATATGTATACAGCCCACCTCCATTTTCACATGCCGATGGTAGTCAGCCTTCAATGACTGACTCCCGTGGTTTCAGGGTAAACCAAGCAAATAGCTTTGGCTATGACGGTAGTAATACTGGTTATTCCTATACCCAAAATTCAAATTATTTTGGGCAAGGAGCTAACCAAGGCTATAGCCATGGTTACCCACAGGCAGGAGGATCCGGAGGTGGTAGATATCCATCAGGAGGATCCGGAGGTGGAGGTCACCCGCCGGGAGGATCCGGAGGTGGTGGCTACCCATCAGGAGGATCCGGAGGTGGTAGTTATCCATCAGGAGGATCTGAAGGTGGAGGTTACCCACCGGGAGGATCCGGAGGTGGTGGCTACCCATCAGGAAGATCCGGAGGTGGTGGCTATCCATCAGGAGGATCCGGAGGTGGAGTTCACCCGCCGGGAGGATCCGGAGGTGGTGGATATCCACCAGGAGGATCAGGGGGTAGAGGTAATACCCCAGATGGTGCGAGTCAAGGAGACGGAGGAAGGCCTAAGAAAATGAATAGGCGCTCTTCCATGTCTCCCGGGATGCAGAAAATTTTTGATAAAAGTAAATGCATCCAGGGATGCAGGAAATTTTTGATAAAAGTAAATGCATCCAGGGATTGGGAATCGATTGCTATCGCAAAGGTGCCGATGGTATCGAAGTAATGGATTGGAGCTTGAGGGAAGCCAACTGGCTTAAAGGCTGCTCCAACCCTGAGCGTCGTATGGCTAGAATACCTCCACCGTACGACCCGAATGAACCCTGGAAGGACAATTACCAAATCTTTGTAGACGAGGTAAATTGTAGCGGATGGACTAAAGACGAAGCATTACCGTATTTAGTCTGTTGGCTTAGTAAGGGAGGTAAAGTAGCCCTGAACAGGTGGAGAAAAGAATATGGAATCGATGGCACCTATGACGAATTGTTGGAGTGTGCCTGCTACCTATTCGGTTCTATAGTCCGGGAAGATCCTTGGATCACATTGAAGAGACGGACACAGAAACCCAGAGTCACACAAGGTCTTCGGATTAGAGGACTTGCTTAGTAAAGCTAGACCTAATTGGGAATATGATGATGAATGTTGGATACAGGAGCTATTCACTCAATTCATCGCCGGTCTCCAAGACTGGGAGCACAAGACAATAGCCTGGGATGAATGGAAAGATGATACTTCTTTCAATTATCTGTTCCTGGCTATAGAGAACTATGATAGAAAGAAGCGATTGTTAGGTGCTAACGCACCCCTTGCAAGAGCTTCAGCAGTTAAAAGCGATCCACCCACACCGGAATATACCACTGCTGTCGAGCCCGAATCATTGGATTCTGTTCATGAATATGTCTCTGATGAGAACAGAGAATATATCGGATCTGTACAGATTGCCAGTAAGTACTATCGGCAGAAAAAGAACCGAAAGGTAGGCTTGAGGAAGAAAACAAACTTCAATAAACCTACCGGAAATGCCCCACCAGCAGCACCTCAGCTACCGGTGCCGCAGAAACCTGTATCACAACTACCGGTACCGCAGTTACCCACATTCTCTACTCCTCAAGTAGCAGTATCGACTGCTCAGGGTGATTTTATGGAGAATTTGGTTACCCGGCTAACGGATGCTCTGAGACGCCCACGGGTAGATAAATCCCAGAGGCGGTGCTACCGGTGTCAGGAACTCGGTCACTTCGCTGCTGAATGTACAGCAGAGAAACCGGTGTATAGGACGAGGATGAGTTTTTCTACCATAGAAGATAAGGAAAACTAGGGAGGGATTCTGTTACAGGCAAGCAAGAGGGTCCCAGATATGTCACTTGCCATGATATCACCAGCAGTGGTGCAGAACCGCATGAAGTAACACGTTCGCCCAATACTGAGGTGGTTAGGGAGCCCACTCAGAAGTTTGGGGAATCCGGTATAACAGGTGCCGGGAGCACAGGAGAAACCCAGTACCGAATTAGAGGTAGGAGGTCATTTGTTGGCCAGAGTTGGTAGTGCTCACCTACCCCCGGGCCATCCTTGTCTGGAATACCTAAAAGGATGTGGATGTGACCCGGGTGTGAACAATGAGGCTTCTGTAGTTACTGATATACCTTCCATGTTACATGGAAGGCGGTGGTATGTTTCACTTAATATCAATGGAAGACCCGCTGAAGCTAGTTTTAGAAAGAATAATATCTAACAGTTTAAAATTAAAACCAAAGAAATGTAATCTGTTTAAAAAGTCCATAAATTATTTGTGCCGAATAATATCTGATGATGGAATAAAAGCTGATCCTGAAAAAATCCAGGCAGTAACGGACTGGGGGATACCAAAGAATCCAAAGGAAGTAAGGTCATTTTTGGGATTCTGTTCATATTACAGAGACTTTATACCGAATTATTCTCGGGTAAGTTATCCCTTACAAATCTTAACAACATGGACCCCTGGTAGCAGAAAGGATAAGTTCCCGTGGGGAACCGAACAAGAACAAGCTTTTGGAAAACTAAAAGCCTTGTTCACAAGTACTCCAGTATTGCAATATCCATCCGAGGATGGGCATTTCATACTGGATACAGATGCTAGTAATGAAAGTATCGGGGCAGCCCTTTCCCAAGTCCAAGGTGGAGTGGAAGTCCCAATAGCATTTGCTAGTAATACACTGAGCAAAACGCAGCGAAATTATTGCACCACTAAACATGAATTATTAGCTGTCGTGGTGTATACCAAGAAGTTTAAACATTTTCTATGGGGAACCAACTTTACATTACGTACGTATCATTCCTCTTTAAGATGGCTACTAAACTTCCAGGATGCCGAAGGAATGCTAGGGAGATGGTTAGCCCATCTGTCAGAATTTGGATTAGATAATAGTCAGATTCAGCATCGTGCTGGGAATTGTTTAAAGCATGACACAACTCATGTCTGCCATTACCGGAAGTAACCGGAAGTCACCGGCTTCAAGTTTATTAAGCAAAACACTAGATGGCGCAACCCCGCAACATCTCCTCCTTTAAGTTATAGATATATCATTTGAACAACAGATAACATAAATGTCATACAAAATACAAACACAATTCACTGATAACAGTAATAATAAATCCTTAGAAAATACAGATCAAATCACATTTAAGTGTATCTGGCCGGACGTTTAACCTCGCGCCCACTCCTCGTAACTCTTTGAGGTACATTTGGGGTTTTTGGCTTTGCAGCCTGAATTGGTTCTCGAACAGGAGATTGAACCTTGGCGGGAGTTGTGGCCTTTTTAGGAGTTGGGGCCTTTTCAGGTGTTTTGACTCTGACAGGAGATTTAATAGGAGTTCGGATTATTACAGGAGTTTGTGCTCTTATAGGAGACTTTGACTTTGACCTTACAGGAGTTACTGGTGGTGTTGGTGTGACTCTTACTGGAATGTCTTGTACAATTTGTTTTTCACCTACTAGATCTTTCTGTGGCATTATGTCTCTTCTGTTTCTCCTATATACTCTATCCCCCTTTTTGACATGGTTTGAGCGCGGCTCTGGACCAACTTTGGTCACATTACCAGGAACCCAACCAACTTTGGTTCTGATCCTAACCTTTTCTCCTACTTTGAGATTTTCCCTCTCATCCTTTAAAGCAGTTCTGTCATAATACTGCTTATTACGCTCGGCTTTCTTCTCTAACATATCAGAGAGATTAATTTGTACAGGCTTTGGTCTGAGCTGATTTGTAGTACTCGGAATAGTTGACCTGAGGCGTCTACCCATGTTCAACTGTGCCGGTGAACCAAGTCCCTAGATTGGAGTATTTCTCCATTCTAACAATGCTAAGTTTACATCTGTACCAGACTGTTTTGATTTCTTTAGAATCGCTTTCAAGATTTTGACTTGGCTCTCCGCAAAGCCGTTGCTTTGGGGATACTCAGGTGAACTCATAATATGAATGAACCCATATTCTTTCGCGAAATCAATAAAAACCTGACTTTTGTACTGCGGACCGCCGTCCGTTATGACCTGCTCAGGAATTCCTTCTCGACCAAACACGTCCGCAAGGTAATCCCTGACAGTCTGACTAGTACAGTCTTGAGGAAGTTTTGTGTACTCGACAAATTTCGAATAGTAATCGGCTACCAGTACATACATATCACCGTCTAACATGAATAGATCACTGGCTACTTTCTGCCATGGTCGCACTGGTATTTGACTGATAATCATGGGTTCCTTCATTTGCTTTGTTTACGCTACATGATTCGCACATTTCTTTGATTTCGGATGTCATTCCTGGCCAAAAAAAGACATCTTTGGCCCTGCGAATACACTTTTCAATACCAAGGTGGCTTTTTATGCACCTGTTGCAACATTGATTTCCGCATAGATGTAGGTATCAATAGCCTGTCACCTCTCAAAACTAGTCCTTCGCTTACATAAATTTCATCTCTCATATTCCAATATGGTCTTACTTCCATTGGAACTAGCGTTTTGTCATTTGGCCATCCAGATGATGCATATTTATGCAACATCTGCATGCTTACATCATTATCAGTTGCCTCCTTGAGGGCTTTCAATCTTACGTCGCTGATTGGCAAATTTTGTACAGTATGCACTTGTATGTCACCATCATCGTCTACTTTTTCACTACAACATGGCCCTCTACTTAGAGTATCGGCCACGGTTAGATCTTTACCTTTACGCCATACAACTGTAAAAGTATATTTCTGCGTTTTGAGCATCATACGCTGAATTCTTGGTGGTGCTGACACTAGCGGTTTCTTATACAATGTTTCTAGCGGTTTATGATCAGTTTCGATAGTTACATCGGTACGTCCATAGATATAGTCATGGAACTTCGAACATCCCCATGAGATCGCTAACATTTCTTTTTCGATTTGCCCATAGTTCTTTTCAGATTGGGTCAACACTCTTGATGCATACGCGACTGGTTTGTTACATTGAAACATACACGTACTGAGTCCGTAACTCGACGAATCTACAGAGATCGTAATTTTCTCTTTAAGACTATAGTATGCTAACACTGGAGCACTTGATATGGCACTTTTTAACTCTCGGAATGCTTTCTCTTGGGGTTCATCCCAGTGCCATTCTATCTTACTATTCTGCAATATCCTTAACGGTGCTGCGATTTTCGAGAGATTTTGAACGAACTTACCCACATAGGTTACCATTCCCAACCACCTGGTAATGTCATCAACATTCTCTGGTGTTGGAAAATCTGTGATCGCTTTCACTTTCTCGGGATCAATTTCGACACCTTTGTCTGAAAAGATATGTCCTTGATACACAACAGAACTAACCGCAATGCGACATTTGTCCCGGTTTAGACCAAGACCACGTTCTAACGCTCGATCTAAAACATTCTCTAGAATTTTGTCGTGTTCTTTCTGGTCTCTTCCCGCGATCAGTATATCGTCTCTGATTATCTCTACACCTTCGATCCCTTCAAACACTTCGGTCACCATTCGTTCCCACACTTCAGACGCTGAGGAGATACCGAACGGCATCCTTTTGAACCTATATCTACCGAAAGCAGAGTTGAAAGTCATCAACTTTGAGGTTTCTTCTGTGACCCTTATTTGATAGAATGCTTGCCCTGCATCTAAAACAGAGAACACTTTCTTACCAGATAGACATGCCGCAATATCCTCGACACTTCTCATTAGATAATGCTCGCGCATAATCCCTTTGTTTAGTTCTTTCGGATCTATACATAACCTCAATTTTCCGTTTGCTTTCTCAATTATTACTAGAGAATTCACCCATTCGGTCGGTTCAGTTACTGGTTCTATCACATCTTGCTCAACCAACGCATCTAGAGCTTCTTTCAACCTTTCTAACATGGCATGCGGAACTCTTCTTGGGGGATTTACAACCGGTTTGACATTGGGATCCATTTTACAATCATATACTGTCCCCTTTATGCAACCCAAACCAGTGAACACCTTTCTGTACTTTGGGTTTGCCAAAAGGGACTTGGGGTCGGTCTTTTTTACTTCGCATGTGCGCTTAATCAACCCCATCTCAGCACATGTTCCTAAACCAAGGACTGGGGTTCCTCGGTGAACTACCATGAATTCTACAGCATAAAGCTTATCCTTATAGAGAATTTCAAGTACTACGGTCCCATACGGTCTAACTTTGGTTCCGAAATAGCCAACTAACTTTGATTTGGTAGGTCTAAGATAATTGTTTTTCGCATAGTCACGGTCATATAAATCTTTGGGCATTGTGTTAACCTCACTACCTGTGTCCAATTTGAATGTTACCTTTTTACCTTCCACGGACACATTGACCGTCCAATCCTTCGGTTTCGCGGCTGACTGCACTTCATGTACCTTCTGAAACTTAACATTTTCATCAACATTTTTCGGTACATTTTCATTGACATTTTCAACTTTAATTGTTTCAACAAACAAATAGTCATCATAATCATCATTTCCCCCATAATCTTCAGTCTCATCATATAGTTCATGAGTATTTCTCGAATAGCACATTTCTCGAGTAATGTCCAATGTTCTTACACTTGTGGCATTTTGCATTTGCTGCTGGGCACACGTTGCGGTAGTGAAACGCATAACCGCACTGTTCGCATGGCTCAACCTGGTCATCTTGGCGTTGACGATCACCGTAACTGCCACGACCTCTACCGCGTCCACGACCTCCGCCACGATTACCACGACTGCCCCTGTTACAATGTTATAATATGATGCCCTCTGGTGAGCCCTGTGTAAACTAAGGTCCTAGGCCCAAAGTAGTGCCTAGCCCTGTATGTATGTAAGTGTGTCAACTTGACCTAGAAAGCCCTCACAGTGAGTAAGCATATTACTAGTGCCCTCCACCTGCTTCACTCTGAGATCAGGCAAGGCACACAGCACACCACTCCTTACTACAGTTCACCTCTACTGAATAAAACTACAAGTTAAACCAACAATGTCTTCAGTACTGCATTACCTATTGAAACATGGTGGCAGCTACAGGTTATACACTGCATAGACTGTGAGTATTGGCAATTTTGACTTTATATTCTGGAGACTACATTTTGACTGGAGTTGGTGCTACCTGGATCCTGTGCACTGAACTGCCAAGTCATACTCCACCTGTACCATGCTAAAGTACTACTACTACTACCTAGCACCTCACCACTGAAAGTCTGCTAGTGAACTATCAGTGTACTGAACCCATGAACTGTAACCTGTGTGCTTATCTGCTATCAACAACAAGAACTCTGAACTCTGAAATTGTCAAATTAATTTCTGGCAGTTTTCACATTTTTGTTGTTGGGACTTAGTCTGGTCTAAGAGTCAACCTGCTTACCTGAAGCACTTGTAGGCCTATACTGACACTGATTGTCAATACCTAGGCTTATTTGTTGATACTGCTGGTCAACAAACTGACACTCACACCCATTTCTGTAAAGTTCTGAAAAAAAAAAAAAAAAAAAAAATTCTGCTGACTCACCCCAACTTATTGGATTCTTTCCTCAGAAGTGAATTCCTTTTCATGAACAATGCCTGACAATCAAAATCAAGCTCCTGCTCCTGCCCCATTTCTGCCCAACATTAGACTTCCCCCTGAACTCGATGTCGAATCTCCAGGGAAGCGAGAGCGATGGCTGGATTGGAGAGAGGACTTAGAGAGATATCTTCTCTTGTCTGGCGCAAGCCAGCAAGATAATGTATTTCAGTCGTCTGTCCTGCTGCAAGCCATTGGTTTCGAGGCGCGAAAAATTTACAAAGGTTTTGTGTATGCTGAAACTGAGGACAAGAACGACCCTAAAGTTCTCATGAAGAAATACGACGAGTACTTTGTTAGCGAAACTGGTATTCTCTCGCCGTGAACAAGAACCGAATGAAACCTTCGAACAGTTTCTCTCTGCGTTGCGTTTTCTAGCTAGTACTTGTAATTTCTGTGATGTAAAGTGTAGAGATGCTAGAATTATGGATCGCATAATTGCTGGTCATAAAGACCAAAAGGTGAAAGACAAACTGATGTCTAAAACAAAACTAGATCTCCCTGCTGCTCTGATTATCTGTAGATCTATGGAGCTTAATGATGAAACGAAAAAGGTTGTTAACCATGAAAATGACTATGAGGTCTCAAAGGTGTCTCATCACTCTCACTCTTCAAAGAAAGGGGAGAAGGGTGATAAGGGTGAAAAACTCTGTAACTATTGTGCTAAAACTCACGTTATGGGTAAATCTCACTGTCCTGCTTGGGGGAAAACCTGTAATACATGCAAAAGAGAAAATCATTTCTCAGGCTCTAAAGAATGTAAAAATCCTACAAACAAAGGTAAACCTAAAAAGAGGTATAGTAGGAAGAAGGTTCATCAAGTCCGAGACTCTGATGAATCATCTACTGAAGGTTCGGTAAGTGTCGTTGCAGATGTATCATCTGTTAGCAACACTAAAGCTATCTACTGTAAAATGGTCATTGATTCGACAGAAGTCATACATCAGATAGATCCGGGTGCTACTGTGTGTATACTTCCTGTGAAGTATATTGGTACTCGAACAGTGCGTGATGAACCTGTCTCACTGAAAATGTGGAATGGAAGTAGTGAATGCGCACTGGGTAAAGTAAAGATCAAAGTAAGAAATCCAAAAACTAACAAGAAATGGAATGTTGATTATGTCGTAGTCGAAAATGAAAAGTTCATGCCATTACTAAGTAGAAAAGCAGCTGAAAATATGGGACTGATTACAGTCAACTATGATACATTCAAAGTGTGTAACGTCAAATCTGACATTAGGTCTGAGTTTACTAGTGTGTTTGATGATGGTCTGGGTACTCTACCCGGAGGTCCTGTTCATTTGACTCTGAAAGAGGATACTGATCCTGTAGTGCGTCCTGCACGTACACTTCCTGAGGCTCTTAAAGACGATGTGCTCAAGGAGCTGGACAGGCATATTGCTGAAGGTACCATGTGCAAAGTTGATCGACCTACTGACTGGGTGAATCAGATGTCTGTCGTAAGGAAGAAATCTGGTACTATACGCGTGTGTGTAGATCCACGTACTCTGAATGCTTCCCTGAAACGAGAACACTATAGACTTCCTGTCTTGGACGATGTGCTTCCAAGATTAGCTGGTGCAACTGTGTTTTCCATCTGTGATCTGAAGCAAGGATACCACCACGTAGAACTCGATGAAGAGTCAAGTTATCTAACTACGTTTGCTACTCCATTTGGACGCTACAGATGGCGGAGACTGCCATTTGGACTGAACGTTAGCTCTGAGATATTCCAAAAAAGACTATGTTTAGCTCTTGAGGGGCTAGATGGCATCCAGTGTGTTGCAGATGATGTCATCATCTATGGAAGAGATCAAGAAGAGCATGACAAGAATCTTCGTGGACTCTTATCTCGATGCCAAAAGCATGGCATAAAACTGAACAAGGACAAATGTCAACTCAATGTTCCCGAAATCAAGTTTCTTGGACATATTGTGTCAGCAACTGGACTGAAAGTCGATCCAGATAAGGTTGAGGCAATCCTCAAGATGGAAAGACCTACTGATGTAGCAGCTGTTGAACGACTCAAAGGAACTGTAACGTACCTTGCTAGGTATGTACCTAATCTTGCGGATGTGATGAAGCCTATCACGATTCTCACGCATAAAGACACTGAATGGCACTGGGGTAACCCTCAAGAAGAAGCTTTCAAGATGCTGAAAAAACTGCTCACTGAAGCCCCAGTTCTAGCCTACTATGACAAAGACTCAGAATTAATCATTCAATGTGACGCGAGTGGTACTGGACTTGGTGCTGCATTAATGCAGAATGGCAAGCCACTAGCCTATGCTAGTCAAGCACTCACTCCCACCGAGACCAGGTATGCAACAATAGAAAAGGAGATGCTTGTGATAGTCTTTTCGTTAGAAAAGTGGCATCAGTTCACATTCGGACGTCACGTCATAGTACATTCTGATCATAAACCATTATTCTCAATCGCAAGAAAACCTTTGGACAGAGCTCCGAAAAGGTTACAGACAATGCTTATTCGAGCACTTGCGTATGACATTGACATTAAGTACCTCGAGGGGAAAAAGATGTTAATAGCGGACACACTCAGCAGAGCACACCTAAAGGACAGAAAGAACAACAAAGAGTCTGAGTTCGAAACCGTGAATGCTGTTACTCACCTGGCAATGAAAGAAGATAAAATCACGAGAGTCCGTGACGCTACGTCCAAAGACAAGGTTCTATCTCTCTTGAAATCTACGATACAAGAAGGCTGGCCCGAGAAAGCCATGATTCCAACTGCCATCGGAGAATATTATGGTTTCAGAGATGAACTTGCAGTCTCAGATGGACTGATATTTCGAGGAGAAAGGTTAGTGATTCCTAAAGATCTAAGGGGAGAGATAACATCTGAACTCCATGCAGGCCATACCGGCGTGGAAGGGTCACTGAGACAAGCAAGAGAATCAGTGTATTGGCCAGGGATGACCGAAGATGTCATGAGAAACACAAGAAAATGTGATGTATGTCAGGAGTACAGTCAGTCACAACAAAAGGAACCATTGAAGAGCTATGATATGCCATCAAGACCTTGGCAGAGGATCGGAGCTGATCTGTTCTCCCTCAATGGAAAAGACTATTTAGTCACAGTTGACTACTTTTCAAACTTCTGGGAAATCGATAGACTGTACAATGTAAGATCAAAAGATGTGACGCTTTAAATGTTTTATGAAGAAATGGCGGATCAAGCATGTTACTAGCTCTCCACACTATGCTCAATCGAATGGAAAAGCAGAATCGGCTGTAAAATCGGCTAAGAGATTGTTGAAGAGGACGAACAAATCTGGTGAAGATCCTTATCTTGCTATCTTGAACATTCGGAATACTCCACAGCAAGGTATTGACCTGAGGCCTGCCCAAAGGCTCCTGGGTCGTAGGACAAAGACATTACTGCCTACCACATCATTGCTGCTGAGTCCTACTCAACACACCAATGTGATGGATAAGCTCACATTCCAACAAGCAAAACAGAAGTTCTACTACGATAGAAACGCCAAACCTCTCGAGACTCTTGATGAAGGTGACAGAGTTAGTGCTAAACCATACCGCGTTGGTGATAAGTCCTGGAAAGGCGCAACTGTATCAAAGAGAATAGATGACAGATCGTATGAAATTCAGACAGATTCTGGACACTCACTTAGAAGAAATCGTCTACATCTAAGACCATCATATGGTTCGGAGAACATCAACATCACTCCTGATGAAATACCTGATGATGCACCAGTTGCACCAATGCCAGACAATCTGCCTGATCAACCAAGCACACCTCCACCAGCAAATGTGTCTGTTCCGGTAACTTCTGCACCAACAACACCTCAGAAAGAGCCAGTAGTTCCAGCAAAATCCCCTACTCCGAAAAAACTGCGTCGTTCTGCGAGAACATCAGTCAAACCCCATTATTTGAAAGACTATGTTTGAACTTGTTTCATATATGATCATCTTTTCTTTTTTTGTGTTGGGGATGTTACAATGTTATAATATGATGCCCTCTGGTGAGCCCTGTGTAAACTAAGGTCCTAGGCCCAAAGCAGTGCCTAGCCCTGTATGTATGTAAGTGTGTCAACTTGACCTAGAAAGCCCTCACAGTGAGTAAGCATATTACTAGTGCCCTCCACCTGCTTCACTCTGAGATCAGGCAAGGCACACAGCACACCACTCCTTACTACAGTTCACCTCTACTGAATAAAACTACAAGTTAAACCAACAATGTCTTCAGTACTGCATTACATATTGAAACAGCCCCGACTGGAACCATGACCTCGGCCACGACTACCATTATAGTCATTGCCTCGATCATCACTTCGGTCGTTACCACGACCACGGCCGCGTCCGCGATCTCGACCTCGTCGATGGACTGCATCAACGCTAGCACTTGCTGACGATTCTGTTCTACGAGTACGGATTTCATGGGTGGAGAACATTTGCAAAGCTTTTTCTAGTGTCAGGTCTTTTTCATCATACAGCTTCTCAGATAATTTTTCATCCGGGAGCATCCCCCGTACAAGCTGGTCTCTTATGGCACTATCTTCGGCATAACCAAAATTACATGTTTCAGCTAATTTACGCAGTGCACTCACAAACTGATTTCCAGTTTCTCCAGCCTTTTGCTTTCGTTCATAAAAATCTTGTCTTTCCACCATTTCATACTGTTTTGGAATACAATGTTCTTTAAATTTCTTCAAAACTTCTTTGATTTTATACTTGTCTTCATCTTCATCAAATTGCAGAGTTTCATATACTGCCCTGCCCTTGGCACCGATCAAATTGAGCAGCATCATTACTTGTCGTTTTGATTCTAGTGCATCGTATGCACATGCAGCCATAAAAATTTCGAACTCTGATTCAAAAACTTTCCAATTGGTGGCCATATTGCCTGTGAATTCAAGGTCTTTGGGTGGCTTGAACGGAAGAACCATTTTTACAGTCTTACTTTGACTTCACAGAATTATGGAGAATACACTTGGACTTGGCCTGACTATGAGTATGACTTGGCACAAATTTCAACTGGCAACTCAACTTGAACTTGGAACTGGTAACACAACAAAGTTCAACATTGGTGGTCTTCCACAACTGTCCAGTACTTAAAGTTACATGTATTCTCTCATTTCCTACACTTTCCTTGAAGTCATAATGTGTCTATCACCACATATTTCTTGTTTCTTCTGACACCATGTTTAAAGCATGACACAACTCATGTCTGCCATTACCGGAAGTAACCGGCTTCAAGTTTATTAAGCAAAACACTAGATGGCGCAACCCCGCAACAG
Organism: Acholoe squamosa; assembly: GCA_949317995.1. Lineage (NCBI taxonomy): Eukaryota > Metazoa > Annelida > Polychaeta > Phyllodocida > Polynoidae > Acholoe > Acholoe squamosa. Next base: position 30,710,792 of record OX439052.1, on the reverse strand, counting down.
GAATAAGCACATAAATGCTGATGCCTTATCCCGAATACCAATTCGGAAATGTGACAATCCGAATTGTACTGATTGTGGGATACATAGAGCAGTAGCAGCCTCGATTCGAATTCCTTTTGAAACACGTATCGGCAGTGTCCTGGACTGGTCCTTAGAAACCATAAGGAACTTCCAGGAAGCTGACTCGGTTACTGCTAAGCTCCTTCAATTAGAACCAAAGGGTATATGTCCAGCTAGACCGATAGCGTCACTGGAGAATAGGGAAATGAGAAGATTTCTAGCTCAATGGACAGAGTTAGATGTCAAGAAAGGAATACTGTAACGTTGGAAACCATGTAATGATGGTGGAAAACAGATACAAGTTGTCATACCATCTGCCATGCGCAGGGACATCATGTTCTATTGTCATGGACACAGAACAAGTGGTCACTTTGGGAAGAAACAATCTCTAGCTCGTCTCTCCAAAAGATACTACTGGCCGGGTATGTCGCAAGACTTATTCAGATGGGTGGCTAGTTGTCCGGATTGTTGTAAAAATAAACCTGGACACGGACCCGGTAGGTTGCCCTTATCCCAAGAATTATTCGGGGTAAGGTTCGCCCGGCTAGGAGTTGACATTATCAGTGGGTTAAATAAAACCCCGAATGATAATACGTGCATGATGGTAGTGTGTGACTATTATACTAAGTATACTAAAGTCTTTCCACTCCCGGATCATAAAGCCGTCACCTGTGCGGAAGCTTTTGTGAAGGGTTGGGTGCTAACCTTCGGGGTGCCCCTAATGCTTCACAGTGATCAGGGAAGGGAATTCGAATCCAATCTCTGGCAAAGTATGTGCGAATATCTCTCTATCTGTAAGACAAGGACCAATCCATATCATCCACAAAGTGATGGACTAGTAGAAAGGTTCAATAGAACCCTTATACAAGTCCTAAAATCACTCGTGAATGACAATATGGATGATTGGGATAAACAATGCGACTTTGTAACTCACGCTTACAATAGCACTCTTCATTCGAGTACTAACTATTCCCCAAATTTACTAGTATTTGGAGATCTAATAATGCCAGCAGATTTGGTGTTTGGTGTTGTGGGAATGAATCCCGAATTACCTTGCCAGGTAGTTTTTGTGGAAGCATTACGAGATAGGTTTAAAAAAGCATATGAAACAGTTCGTCTGGAACTGTGGAAAAGTGCCCGCTGCCAAAAAGCCGGATATGATACGGGTTTGAAAATTAGACACTTTAAACCCGGGGATCGTGTTTTATGATTGCATGAACCACTCAGACATGTCAAATTGGCATCCAACTGGGATGGTTCGTTTACAGTAAATACTGTAGTTAGTGATTGTACCGTATTGATACAATCGGATATAGGAAAGATGTTTAAATCCAATGTAGATAGGCTACGTCCTTGGTTTGGGAGGGAGACCTCCGGTGAAAAGTATGGGGAAGGTTCCAAATCCATATTGAATATGGATAGGGTACCCCGATTAGAGAAGTTGCCAAGGAGGGGTCCCGGGAGACCGAGAAAGGTATCGAATAAAGCTGTAACGCTGACGCCAACACCATCTCGGCGTGGTATAGTAAAAAAAAGTCTCGATGCGTGAAGGTGGACGGAAGAGGAAGGGGAGATTGGTGGCTACAAAATCCTTAGAAAAGGCTCTGAAGTCTGCCAGGTCGAATAAGGGAGCTGGGAATGGTGTAGTGCTCCGTCGCAGTCCACGACTTGCCAGGGCTGCAGTAACCTAACCCGTTACACAACGAGTGTATTGTCCCGTAATCCGTTTTATGTTGTACTTCGTTTAACAATCCGCAACAGGTTGCTATTGTGAGCCGCGGGAGATGTACCAGTTGGTATTGGACGAATGACTTGGTGGGTAAGTGAGTACTACCCATAAACTTCATGTGAATCCCTTGAGAGTCTCCGGCCGATGAGCAATAATGGCAGAACTGTCCGGATTGTTATTTGTTTATATGTATCGCACTTGCTTGTGTGACGTCACACTGGATATACGCATATGACCTCTCGTGACCCCGCCTAGCCGGGGGATAGTGACGTCAACAACAAGAATTCGGCCATCTTGAAAACAGTGGTAGAGAGAGCTGGACGTGGGTATGTTTTTTTCTTCTCTCTGGCTGTTTTTATCTTGGGAAAACATACTCACAGCAGCGTTCTGACGAGGATGAACACCGTGTAGGTGAGTGTTCGGTGAGAGTCGACACACACATACTCTCGAGAACTTGTCTTCTCTGCTTTATGGCTGAGAAAACCATGGTGGAGGCCAAGCGGTCCGGCGAGCCAGATCGCTTGACTCCCGAAAGCGTCCTTCCGGATGTCGAATTGCAGCAGGGTGCACGGCCTTTGTCCCCAGTCACCCAGCGGGAAGAAGAGTTGATGGAGATTGACGATGACCTGGAGAACTTCAACTTGGGGAAGGAGAGTGCACCGGTATCGCCGTTGCCATCTTCTCCAAGCAACGACAGTGCAGGGTGGATCACCCTCCTGTACCGGATTCGTCTACCCGAGACGATGGAGGAATCCGGTGACGCCACCGGTGACCTACTTACCACCAGTGGTACCGCTACTAGCACCAGAAACCCGGACGACGGATTTAGAACTCTTGGACGCCACAGAGTGAGCGAGGAGTATTATCCGTCGTTTGATGGCCGATATCTCTTCGTTCACCCGAACCTAATGAGACTGGACGCGAATGAGCGTCACATTCGGGTCGACCAAAAGGCCCGAAGGAGCATATTGGAGGTTATACCTAACCATATATACTCAGAAATCCCTCAGGAATGGCTGACGGATTACGGATGGCTTCAGAGGGGTCTCATGGTCCACTATGAATTTCAGAAGGCAGTATACAACGCTGCCATGATGCTAGAGCTAGACCTCATGCCACGACCAGATCGTGGTACATGGGGTATAGACGACCTCATGCAAGTGAACTGGGCTGGGCTTTTCATACGGTTTGAAAGCCACCGTTATCCGAATCCGGATGCTCAGGAATGTTCCCTGGTGAACCTTACAGAGTACAGGAAAGCGGCAACTGACTTTGATTCCTGGTCTACTGGCTATACCATCCAGGAATCCGAAATCGAACATGCTCGGAAGAATAGTCTGTTAACATGGACCCGATCCGAGCTTGTTCGCCGCCTCATCCGGGAGCAAATCCAGGATGAGCGGGCAGCTACAAAAGCAAGACACGAGGAGAGCGAGAGGAAACGTCTAGACGACAAAGCCGCTGTAGCTCCTCCGATAAAAAAGATTGTCGTTACCGGCAAACGGGAGGACTCCTCTTCCAAGAGCCCTCGTGCAGGGAAACCGGCTTCTAAACCCAAGGTTAAGGAGCCGGAAAAACCTGCCGACACCGATGACGAAGGCTGGACTAAAACCCAGTCAGAACGTCAAAGGAAGGCAGAACTCCGGAAGCTTAAAAACCTTCTGGATTCTGCTCTAATACAGCAGCACAGCAGAGCAGCCGAACCAGTGGAGACAATGGAGGTAGAGGAATCTATCTCCGAATCGAATGTCTCGGATGAGTCGGATGACAACATAGTCCCGCCGACTCTATCCGAAGCAGACCGATGGGCCAATGCTAAGGGTGGGTTTAAAGACCGCATCCCGACCTGCATGGAGGACTGCGTCACTGGTGTCACCAAGAAGGGTACGGTTAAATATGCCTGCCCTAAACAGTACAAGGATGGTAACTCCGACAACGAGGATTGGATGCGTCTGACCGACAGCGATCTGATCCCGAACAAGATGTACCACAGTATTTGGCTCTTGCTGAACAATTGTGCCGACACGTACTACAGTCCGGTACAGAAAAAGAAACTACGGTGGGCCCTGGATAAATGGTATTCCAGGACCCGGAAGACATGCCCCTTCTCCATCTGCATGGACAAGAGTGACATGGAGCAGGAACTTGTCTGGGACACCCAGATACGTTTCCAACGCCACCTGGTGGAGGAACATATGCACCACCAACCCGAGTACTCTTGCAACCCGAATGAGGGTAAGAAGAGTGCTAAATGCACTAAGCGTGTCAACTTTAAATGCCGGGGTGACTTATGTCGCCATGGGAAGTCAGCACATGCTGACGGACTTAACAGAGCCCATGAAAGAGCTCATGATCGAGTTCCGAAAGATGGACAATGAGCGTTGGGCAAATGTGAAGCCGAGTGATCAATCATTCAGCACCACTGACACCACGCACGGTAAGAAACTCGTGGCGAGGTTTGTAATCACCGAAGGGCGATGCAAACTTGATCTCCACGACGAGGAGTGGAATAAGTGTTGTAACTCAGGAAAGAAGCCGGTTCAATCTGGCCGAAGCATATTATCATCATATTATTAAAACATACAAGACTATAGCATGCCGCAGAGGATCAGGGTAGCTGATGTATTACACTCCCATATAACCCCATCTGCTGCATATTGGTGCAGGTGGATCCCGGTGGTCCAAGCAACAAATAACTTTTAGAATTTTGAAAATTCATTCATTAGAACAAAAGTTATGGATTTTTTCATTTTTTTTTACCATATTCTGAAACGCTATGTGTGTCTTATACGCAGGATGCGCATTATACATGGGAGATTATGGTAGAACTCAAAGCTAGTACAATTTGCATTAAAGTGACATTTCTTTTAGACCTTCAGGAAAATATGGAATCTTTAAATGACTGCACCATTCTGCAGGGATGAAAGTCAACGATGACAAAAAACCTTGAAAAATGCACTTTAAATGCACTGTTTATGCCCTCCAGTCCCATCCATAAGTGTGTTACAGGGTTTGTGTGGTTGGGGGGAGGAGGCAGTAGGTGTTGTATTAGGGTGTAGTTTGTCCTCAAATAACAGGAAAAGCTGTTTTTCAAGATGTTGTTCGGATACTATACCCAAAATTTGCACATTATGGCCCTTTTGCAGAGTATGTCCTAGGATCTTCAGAATGTTACTTTATAGTTGTTTTCCAAGGTCTTGTTCGGAAAGCATACCCAAAATATGCACCACCTGATCTACTGGCAGTGGTGCCTTTGCGCAACACGACCTAGGGACCAATTACAATGTTATGTATAGAGACAGGTCAAAGGGTGCAGGGAATAAATGACCAATATAGTTACATGGTGAAATCATAACGCGCAGAAAAGGGGTATACTATCCGACACTCTTCTAGCATAGGAACTATAGCTTGCTGCTAAGACTACACTGAAGAGTGGAACAAACACCAATAAAGAGGGGAAAGTTTTCAAGGAAAAACTTGAGAATCCTTGAAAACCTTGAACTAAAAACTGGCATGCTGCCCCTGTATGCAGTGTTGTGGGATCTGACTGTGTGCATGTATGCAACCTCTGGAGGTAATTTGTGACTCCTTTATCCTGTTTTCAGAGGATTTTGAAGAAAACTTATTTTTCTTAAGTGAGTGAAAAAAACCTTCAAATCAAGGAAAACCTTGAACTCTTTCATCCCTGATTCTGTAGTCATTTTCATAGAGATAACTTAAGAATAAAATTTGGCTGTATCCCTGTCTCTGGGTGTTATTTCACATTAAGTAGCGTTGCTTTGTGACATTTTTGGTAACTACTGGAAAAATAACTTTTTTTCCTGAAAAAATCTGTAAAAACAAGTAAAAAGGAATGAAAGATAACCTATGACCTATATATCATTTTCAACTTGTTTCATGCAAAGGCCTACCAAGCCTTACATTTTACATTTGCACCACACTATCGCAGATTTTTAGGAACGACTATCTCTGTATTTGCTTGATCCATTAGTCTTAAGTCAAGGCACACCTTATAGAGGAATTAAATATTGTATTAAATAGTAATCCAGCCAAAGGGGTGCCTCACAGGATTTTATCAAGTTTGGGTGCATATTTGACACAAAGATTTATGGATGATCAATTCTGATATTCCGCTCATGAGGCTTCTACTGACAATTTTGCACCCAAGGTCTTATCTGATAACGTTAACAACAAAAGAAAATCAAATATAACATCTAAAAGACTTTATTGATACTTCAAAGTACATTGCTGGTTATCTTTCATTGATTGATGGAATTGTCTTACAGTCAACAGTTTTCATCTTGACAATCTCTTAATTTGCAACCTGTTTTAGGGGGATGTGGGAACCATACCCAGTTGGGATATGTACTGATGTTGCACACATCTTCTTGAATGAAGGCTACAGAGTTGGTGGCAGTACTTTGTTAATCATCAACAATGTTCTCGCTCATCAATTCGCAAAAACTCGATCAAATTGCCATCCACATAATTTTTGCTAGCTATTCCAGTTTCTCTAGTATTATACTGCAGTAACAAAGATGTGTGTATGAGGACAACAATTAAACTTTAGTTGTTGAATGTAATTAACAAAACCACTAGGGACTTTTATCAACACATTGAACTAATCAATTTCTCCATATGTACACATGTACACAAAATAGGTACTCAACAGGATGGTTTATCTGTCGGTGGTCACGAAATGCAGCAACATTTAACAACCAACTGGAGAAGAATGCGTCCAGAGAATACAATTTATCCGAAGATTGCATATGTTGGTATTTACATGAATTTTCCTAGGAATATTTCAGTTCACAAAATTTCATTGTTCAAAGTAGATTTTGAAAAACTTCTGCAGTTTGCGGGTTTTCTAGATTGTAACAATTTAAAACATCATTGACGAAAACACTAAACATACTGCAAAGTGTGCACATGTAGAAGGGGTGCAAGTGGTATCGTTACTCAAGCAAACTCCCTTCATCGACTTGTTAGTAGTTCCTAAAGTCACAAGTATCAACATCACAATTAAAATGAGAAACAAAAAGATGGTAACTGGACAGTCATTTATCAGTAACCCTTGCCTAAAAAAAGTACTCTCTACAAACAAGAATGACAGATTGAGGTGAACGATAAAAGCATTAATTGGGAGTACAGCGGGATACAAGGAGGAAAGTGGGTTAAAAAGTACATTGGTACAATTACGAATAGGTCTTATCTACTTTCTTTTTTCAGTTTTTCTTTTATTACTTGTTGAACTGGCGGATACCCCAAGGTGATGCATTCAAATGTGGTGGAATGTTGCCAAATAAAGACTGCGCCCGTGGTTGTGAATTCTCCTTGTATAATTTCAAGGACCAAGGTGTTCTCGCTTGATAGCTTTTTCGGTGTCAAGCACCCAAAGACTACCACCCACACGAATGTAGGAAACACGGCCTACTGCGCTTGTCTGTATACATAGAACCAAAGAACACCATCAATTATTTTCTGACTACTACGCTGTTGTTACAGTAGGGATGGACTCGCTACATTCAGACTTGTCTCTGGGTATTACTAGACAGCAAACATCAACGTAAAGTGTCTGTATCTTCTACATTTGTACCATGGAGTGTGAATGATAATACATACAGAGCACACTATGACATTCATCACATACAATGGAGATGTTTATAATAATGACATAGTCTGATAGCTTCGAATTCTGTCAATAACCTTTACAAGGCAGAGTGAATTTATGTCCATATGCATTGATCTTACATTAGAATGGTGGTCGTTAGTGGTGCTGTATTTTTGTTTATTTTGTCATTGGTTGGCATTTTTATAACTGTTAGCATTCCTCTCTCATATAAATGATATCTTAAACTTGTGGTACATCAAATGGGGCATAAGGATCAACACCTTACGATGCGACACCAAGGGAAAATTTTCCCGGTAAGACAGGTCCCCCTACAATATAACCAGATGCTTCCACAACTCGACAGTCTCAGTGGTGATACATTTCATTACCCTAAATAATCGGTGTGAAGATGACGACTGCATTCTACTATCCGTGATATGCTACCTCGTACATTTTCCTTTCCTACAGCAATTTTGGTCCTAAGACCTGGCTTGTATGCAATCAACGCTGCTGAGTTCCTGGGGTCTCACATCCGATGACTGTGAGTGCCATCACTGTATAATAATGATGTAAGTGTTCAATTGATTATATTACCTAATTCCCAACTCAGCACCTTCATCGCACTGGGATGGAGCGACAAAGGTACTTATTATTAGAAATACAGGCAAAGTCATTATACTTGAAAAAACAGGCAAGCACGACTGATTTCATCCCAGCCGCACATTCTTGCCAGTCCATCACGATGACATAACAAAGCCAGCGGATGGTAGGCCCCGAGAACGGGTCGGAGAGCCCGGTCAGCTGATGGTAGAAGTAGATGCTGCGCAGGTTGTTGCTGTAGGGAAAGACGAGGAGAGTAGCGTGACGCAGGCTGAGGTGAGAGCGTGTCGTGGTGTGGAAGCACCAGCATTGATGGAGGCTCGACCACAGCATTAATAGTATGTCTCCTGTTCCACCCAGCCCCCAGGGTTGCGACGAAGGATGTACTTCCTGAACTCGTCGTAGATGAAGATGATTAGGGAAAACGGCATGGGGGGCACCCACCAGGTCCAACTGAAATACAAACACATATAGACGGTTAATTTAAGGTAATTTTGTAAGGCCACTCAGGGCAGTGAGTATTTTAGTCATGTTATTCACAAGGGCACACAATCTATCAATATCAATCTTTTGCTGTTTCTGAAGTTTTAAATTTGTCTTAAGAATAAAATAATCACCCTTTGTGAGGTAGCTAGATATTATCTGAGAAAAGAAGCCAGTCCCCTTCCTCCCTCTTGTAACAGGTCATACTTTTTTTTCTCAACAGATTCACAAAGATCTGAGGAACTCCCCTAATGGAAGATACAATCGTTTGTTTGTTTGTTTGTTTAGTTTTACGTCCGGGGGCCACCGAGGAACTCAGACATTCAAGGTTTCTCGGACATTAAGTCCTTTCTTTTCTTTTTGGACAGGTATTTATATGCTGCTTGCCCGACACAGCAGTGACCGAATCTATGAATGACCGAATCTATGAGATGAATGACCGAATCTATGAGGAGGGTCGAGGGGGAAAACCGCTACCGGGGCTTCATTCCCCTACTCTTTTCGAAGGATAGCAAGTGTTCTTTTATTTGCCTGGTCCCATAGGCAGGGCCAGACAAACCACGGCCTTTGATCACTCAGACGTGGTTCACTGAGGGGGAATCCCATGGCAAAAGACAAGCATGTAAGCCCAGGCCCGCGCATATGGACACCAGCTGCCAACATGCTCACCCCAAGACACAAGAAACCCCAAGTTTGTCGCCTTTTACGAATCTGGTATGCCCACTGTTAGTATGGAAGGAGATTTCTCCTTGTGGACTCCCAATGAAGTTATTCTGCTCCTTCATGCCCTCACATGAAGGTCCCCTCTCTTGTAACAGGTCATACTTTTTTTTCTCAACAGATTCACAAAGATCTGAGGAACTCCCCTAATGGAAGATACAATCTCTGACTTCTGAATGACTATACTCACCGAAGGGGGTACATCCGGAGGCCCTTGTCTAAACCCGGACAATAAGCCAGGAAAGCCGCCAGAGTGGTCTCGAAGAATAACCCAAAAGTCATGTGGTGGTTCATCATTCCCTGGTGGATAATGGAGTTACGGCGGGTCTTGCAGATCATCAGATCGGCCCACTGCACGATGACAATGGAGACGAAGAAGGCAGTGTGGCAAGTGTACTCCAACACTTTACGCTGGGCGTAGGTCCACTCCTGTTAGTGCAAGAAAGAAGAACCCATTAGTTCTGTAATCTTAAATTATTTTTTCTTACTCACTGGTGTTGGGAACATCTGATAATCCTCTCTGGGGCTCGACAGAAAAGTTGATGATAATAATTTGTCACTGTAGACGATTTTGGTGTCCTGTATATGAATTTTTACAATTCAATTTATAAATCTTAAGATACAAAATCTACCATTTACCTTGTTATACTGATGTTCAAATCACTAAAATATTACCAACCTGTCCATAGGAATCCTCAAGGTCATTCACCGCCTTCGAGTCCCAACGCATACGGATGCCAAGGAGACGGTTTGGCCAGAAACCGTTCTCAGCAAGGATGACGAAGTAGACAAAGAAGCCAGCAGAAGCCTGAATCATGCCAATTTGGCCGTAGGCCATGCCGATGAGCCTGTGGTTCACGAGTTTGTCGTGAAGAGGATCACGGGGCTGACGCTTCATGATGTCGCTCTCCGCTTGCTCATAGGCGAGGGAGATGGCGGGGACAAGGTCGGTCCCGAGATCAATACACAGGATGGTGATAGTACCCAGAGGGAGGGGCACGTCAGCCAGGATGAACAGCAGGAAAGGCGAGATCTCTGGGATGTTGGAGGTCAGAGTGTAGGCAATGGACTTCTTCAGGTTATCGAAGATCAGACGGCCTGTAAAAATATAGTTAGATAGTTGTACTTTTGGATATGATCAATGATGACTTTTGCCATGAAAATCTTTCCACCAATACTTACTGATGTTTTTAGACATTTTCATACTTTCCTATCAAGAATTTATGATGCACAAATCGCAAACCTGAGGTTGGCCTGTGGCCTACCATTATTATTGAAGAGTTTAACTCATGAATGTCTACCATATAATATTCAAACTACTTTTGTTGCGTTAGGAAAGAGATACATAAAGGCGAATTGGAATTAGTTCATGCATCTGGGGATACTCTTTTTCTCCTCATCTTATAAAATGATACTCACCCTCTTCTACACCTGTGACAATGGAGGCAAAGTTGTCGTCAAGCAGAATCATGTCAGCGGCCTGTTTAGACACATCGCTACCAGCGATACCCATAGCGACACCAATGTCGGCCTTCTTGAGGGCAGGTGAGTCGTTTACACCATCACCTAAGGAACAAAGTAAGAAACTCCAGTTTTTTAAACAGTCTTACACTTCATATGATCAGTGGATAACTTTCAATGTAAGTTAGTTTTTCATGGACATCTTTTTGTTTCCCTATCAATGGTCCACATATTCTGCTTGTATGATAATAATTATCATCATGCCAATGTCACAATGCAAAATCAAACAAACAAGACAAGTCCTACCAGTGACGGCCACAATGGCACCTTGACGCTGGCAACCCTCGACAATGATAAGTTTCTGCTGAGGTGAGGTACGGGCGAAGACGATTTCAGTGTGGTTAGCAAGGATGTCATCAATCTGAGCAGGGGTCATGTCACGCAGGTCAGAACCGTGAACAACGCATGCCTTGGCATCCCTGGAATGATATCATTTTAGTGTCACATTTGGTCATACCAATTCCAGTAAAACAGAGCAAATTCATAGCTTTTAAAGAGTAGATATCATAAAACATCTCTCATAAAAGGAAAGCAAATTATGAATTATTTCTCTATACTCTTCTAATTTCAAAATCAATCTATTGTTATCTACCCTGTGCTATAACACCTACCTAGGGTTGACTTCGCTGACAGGGATGTTGCGCCTAGCAGCAATGTCTTCAACGGTCTCGTTGCCCTCGGAGATAATTCCGACACCTTTAGCAATAGCCTTAGCTGTGATGGGATGATCACCAGTCACCATAATAACCTTAATTCCAGCACTGCGGCATTTGCCGACGGCATCGGGTACAGCGGCACGTGGGGGATCAATCATGGACATGAGGCCAACAAAACGGAGGCCAGTCAGGGGGAAGTTCTCCTCCTCAGAGTCGAATGGATAGCCATGGGGGTACTGGGCAGCATCCAGGTGGTAGTCGCAGAATCCTGGAAAAGACAGTTGACTCGTTTAGTATATGTTGTAGACAGTTAATTTTTCTCATGTTTTTATTTATTTTTTGTTACTTTTTTCTTTCTTCTAATATATGAGTTGTTCCTTCTTCCCCAATTTACTGGTAGTTTACAGGGCCTATCACTATCATCCCCTGCCCCAATATGACAATTACCGTAATCTCCCGCGTAGAAGACGCGGTGCGCGTAGAAGACGCTCCCCAAACTCAGGGTATGCTGGTTCGCATAGAAGACGCATCCAACCCCCCTGAATCGATATTTAGAAAACCCCCCGTACAAGACGCCCCCCAACTCACCAAGGGGGGGGGGGGGGTTCGCGTATAAGACGCACCCCCGCCCCCCCACCCCCAGGCTCTATGAGTTCAAGCTGTCATCGGCACACGGTCAGCATCAAACCCGCTGAGCGCCTGTACACCGCTGCCGCGCTGCTAGCGCTATGAGTCGATGCTGTCATCGGCCCACGTGTTCCCTACACCCCGGCAAGCCACACCGCATTGTCAACCTGTTGAGTCTATGCTGTCATCGGCGCACGGTCGGCGTTTTGCAAATCTACAGTGACCGGTCTGCCGCGGTGCTGGCGCTATGAGTTCAAGCTGTCATCGGCACACGGTTGGTGTCAAACCCGCCGAGCGCGTCGACACCTCCCGGTCTGCCGCGCTGCTGGCTATATGAGTTCAAGCTGTCATCGGCACACGGTCGGTGTCAAACCCGCCGAGCGCGTCGACACCTCCCGGTCTGCCGCGCTGCTGGCTATATGAGTTCAAGCTGTCATCGGCGCATTTTCCCAAATGAGATGTTGGAAAACCCTGCGTATAAGACGCACCCCAAACTTGAGGAAATCCTGTAAGACGCAGTAGGGATTTGTTTGGCGTAGAGGACGCGTCTTATACGCGGGAGTTTACGGTAACTGAGAAAGACTCACCAAGTACACGCTCTCCGAGACCTCCCAGCTCGAGGTAAGCCTGGTTGAAAGCCTCACGCCACTCCTCTGACAGGGGCTTTTCTTCTCCGTTGATAAGAATGGTGGAGCAGCGGTCCAGGATACGCTCAGGGGCTCCCTTCATGACCAGAAGGTAGCGAGGATCATCGGGAACCTCGTGTACAGACACCTGTAACAAGACATTTAAACATATATTAGACAATGCTACTTGAAATAATTCCTCCGAAATATACCCCTTCCTTTTTGTTCTTTAAAGAAATTCAATACTCATGGCTGTGATTTACTTTGTGGACTATTGTGAATAAAGTAGTTGATGACAGCTTGTAGGAAATCATATTTATGCGTTTAGATGAAATCCTATCCCATACAGTTATTTAGCTCAGAGAAGTGACATTCTACACGGGTTGTTCAGTCCGCCCGTCACAGGGTCTCATCATTGACACTTAACTGGGCATACAGATTACAGCACTGGTCTGACAGAATCACAAGGGCTCACTTTTGGAACCAGTGGTGGAAAATCATATACAATAGTAGGAGAAATCCCATTCCTGATAATTTTTTCTTCAAGTTAAGACTTTTAAGAGGTTTATTCTGCTATGTGGACACTGACCTGGTATTTGTTGGTAGAGTTGAATGGAATCTCAACAGCCTTCTTGTGGCGAGCACGGAATTCGGTCACCTTTCCAATGGACAGCTCAACGCATTTCAGCAGAGCAGACTCGGAGGCATCACCGTTACATTCCCTGTGGTAATGGAGGTATTAACTATTAAATCTACATGAACTGTACGCTAATGCCACATTAACCACAACATAAATATCCGTGCATTCAATAATCATGGGTCAAGTTTTGTATTACTGGTGTTTTATTTAAATCTATATTCAATAATCAAAAAATAGAAAAGAGAGGGAAAGAATAAGTTCCAGCCTACCTCTTCAGTACGGGTACATTCTCCTGGCCCATTTTGAACTCAGCGCGGTTACACAGCATAGCAATGCTGGCCAGGGCCTTCCAGGTGGGGGAGTTTGAGTTGTAGCAAGCATCTTTAAAGACAACAGGACTTGGTAAGATACGGTTGCAAACTGCGGTGCCAAATATTAGACCGCTACAGAGAAATTCTTCTAAAGCAGAGTAAATTTTACAGTTGCAATACAAATGGCATGCAAACTTATCAAAATCAGAAAATTGTCTTACATGCTATGAGAAATGAAGAGAAATGTATAAAAAAAAAGATAATAACATAACAAAAAAAGGATATGTAAATTTTTACTACCGGGTAGATCTTTCAATGTATAATATTCGATATTTTGTAATAATTCGAGGTCATAAAGTTTCTCTAGATAATGTCTACATAATCAGAGTAAATAAGCTGAAAATAAGAATGTAATAACAGCGAATCTTAATGCTAAAATGATGAACCGTATCCAATGGAATAAGCCCACCTTTTTCAGTTATATACTAATGCATGTAAACTCCAGACGAGAAAAAAACTGAGCCGATAAAAAGGATGAGATTTTTTCTTACAGTAAGATTGCATGGTAAAAATTTTGTATTCTGAGAAGCCAAATGATCAAGCTGGTGCATTTTATGGATGGTTGATCCAAAAATTTTTAAGACCATATGTATACCCTCATATAAATGGTAAAATGATATTTCATTGGATCTGGATGAATCAAAAGAATGACCCTGACAGATCATAGAAAAACTGAGGAGTTTGCATGTACCGTAATCTCCCGCGTATAAGGCGCGTCTTATACACGAGGTTTTAGTACTTCCTGGATCCGAAAGGGGGACACCAAGAGCTTTCTTTTGATATGTTACACTCCCCTTACCTCAAAAAAATGACAGAGGGGGTTTCAAGGGGGTGCGGGGGACCCTAGCTACACATAGTTTTTTGAATTTTGAAAATCCATTCAGTAGAACCAAAGTTATGATTTTTTGATTTTTTTGACAATATTCTTCAACTCTAGGTGCGCCTTATACGCGAGGTGCGCCTTATACGCGGGAGATTACGGTATGTATAATTCACTTTTTGCCATGATTTTCAAAGCTCCAGGGCGCTTATTTCATCAATTACAGTAGGGTTAGTACTTAGAGCTATATGTTGATCAATACCCTTGTTCACCATACGTTACCTTTGAGACAGTGGTATCCTAAAACTTAGAGGAGTACTACCCATTTCTATACAACATAACAATGTCTGGGGGCCAATGATAATCAGGTGGTTTTTCAGGAGAAGATCTTTTTGAAAAACCTTAAACCTAGATGGGAAAGGCATAAGTGACGCAAGCCTAGAGGGTCTGCCTCGTTCCAAAATAACATGTCAACAACAAAATCAGAATGTGTAACCTTTACCGGGAATCAAATAAGTATATATTCATTTGGTCTCCCAACCTCCACAGCCTATTTCCTTGAGACATGTTCAACACTGCATCATTATGTAGAAGATAGTGGACCATTTCCATTCTTGTGTAAGTTGGTGACAATGTTTTACTTGGATACACATATTACAATCAATCAGTCATGGAGCCGCTAGAATCTAGAACAACGGGCAGATGGCCGCGAGATTTTGACAATCTGTCACGAGTATAAAAATGGCGATTTTTTTGTAAGATAGTCTCTGTAGGTACACTTGTCACTCTGATTTTTGAGAGGGGGAGATAGGACAATTTTCATTAAATCTACATTTGGTCTCCATCCTGTCTTCATGAAAGGCCAGATACTACATTTAATCTACGGCTCTCGACAAGATTGCATACGACCTTGACCTTCCCATCCGCCCGCTGTTTCAGATTCTAAGGCTTCGATCAGTCATCGGTTATCCCCAAAATAAAATGTTGCAGCATATTTGTGCTGGCACGATGGTATCTTCTTTTTTTTTTTATGGTATATTATCTGGGTCGCATTGAACATGTCTAGAGGAGACAAATTTGGGGGTAAATGGCATTGTGGAAGATGTGTTGCATTTAGCATTACCTAGACCTGAACAATGTGCAGAGAGAAAAGGAACAAGATGCTTCATATAGAGAAATGCAATGTATTTTGTGTGTTTTTAGATGATGCAAAAGATGTACATTGCTTCAAACCACAGTACATAAACTCAAAAGAATGTTATATGTAGGTCTATCAGAGTATTCTCAAAATGATACTTGTGTACATTTGTATTGTGCTCTAGAATAATATGATATGTATTTGGGCAAGCGCTTGTCATAGATAAAAGAGAATCAAAATGCGATATGTGGAGAGATGCAAAATGCTGCTATGTGGAAGATGCAAAATCACAAAAGATCAAAGAGCACGAGTGTGCGTGTATGTATACATGTACATATGTGAATAGAATGTATAAATGCATGGGAAGATCTACACTACCGGGGTAAGGGGAGGAGGGGTTTAACTTCACTTACAACCTATTAACATTATTTAACCCTATTGCAGCACTTTTAATTGCAATAGAAAAACTGGGGAAATTATTCAATGAATCTGCATAGGTTTGACAAGAGGGCGACTAGAATACGACATAAATGGGTAGCAGGGGTTCCAAGATTTGACGATTCATCAATAAAGGTCCATTCGCACTACTTGAGCTACGGTGGAATGATGGGTGAAGAACTAAGTCCACATTTAACAACTCACCTGCATCTGTTGGGTTAATTTCCATGTAAAGTGTAGAAAGAGGGGACAAATAGAAAGTACAACACATTAGGAAAGAGTAGCCCCAGACCATTGAGTTGTGACAGAAAAAACGTACCATCAAAGATGAGTGAGTGGATAAAAGAATACCACAGTAACATGGACTCAGCATAACCGGTACATTACCCATTCTATAAGATAGGGCTGTAAATCTTTATACCCTTGAATCAAATTTTAGCGTTTTTTTCTTCTCTTTTCTTTTTCTGGTGTGTTTTGAATTGCCTTTTTGTGGTGTGGGGAATTCTATATAGTGGGACAGAACCACCCACAATTACTTGTCCAAAGATGTCGAATTTTCCTTATTTTTCCTCTATTTTTTTTTTCTGATTTCAACTGACAGCAAATTAATATTAGTAGCTTATGTAAGGCTGTAAAAAATCTTATACAAAATAATGAAAATAATGTGTCTACTTCCAACATTAAATTGGCTGTAAACCAAGAAGTATTAACTGTTAACATGTGATACCATCACCTAGGTTATCCATAGTATTGAGTACACATACATTCAACTACACCTGTAAGTTAATGACACGTTACATCAACGCCCACACACACATAAAACCGCGGCGACACTTATATTTACACATAGCCTGCACCCACTTCTAAGTGCAAACGTGTCAGTTTTCGACCGATCACCGAGTTGATTATTTCTTTTTAGTAAGAGAAGAGCAGCTGGAGAAGAGTTAAAGTAGTGACAGATATTCTTTTCTAAATTCATTTTAAAACAGAGATTTCCTGTTCCTGTTAATATCTCACTGCCTTCGGTTTTATTACCTGAGGTCTCTGCAAATATCAATTATTCAAAATCTTTCGAGTTAATACAGGTTCATATATGAAACTTTTTTTTCCCTTTCCCCAGCATGACTTTTTAGTGCTAATCATTCATATCTGATTCAACAAAAGATGCCCAAGAGGTAGGGTACTACACGCATTTCTTCCCAGGTGGATATTTCAGATACAAAATTCTGACATCAAGTATGTGCTGTTCAATATGCAATGCAAAGCTAAATAGCAATCTTCATCTTTAAGCATATCTAAATTAACTAGGCGATATATTTCATGCAATTTCAAGGAATTATGTCAAGAATCCCTATGCTACTACATAACCAACCCTTTCACAAAACCTGAATCACAATGACTTCATTATATCTGTTGATGTTGGTTTTTAAAGAACTGATTTAGAAATATCTTTCTCCCATCCTCTAATTTTTAAATAATGAGTGGGTATATTTTTTGTTTTCCCTGTGATTGGAGAAAGAATACTTACTTGACTGGTCCTCAGTGGTATCAGCCTCAACGATGCGGTTATCAAACCACATGTGGGCAACGGTCATACGGTTCTGGGTGAGGGTTCCGGTCTTGTCAGAGCAGATAGTGGAGGTGGAGCCGAGGGTCTCGACAGCCTCCAAGTTCTTGACGAGGCAGTTCTTGGATGCCATACGCTTGGCAGTCAGAGTCAGGCACACCTAAACAGAAGAGGTCACTTCATGAAGATCACAGAATCACAATTATTCATTTCAATATCTATTCATATTTTGTTTGAGAATTCTATATCTCTATAGATCATTATGGACATTGTTTCTGTCAATAGGATCATTTGCTCCTTCCTCTATATCCTATATACACAAAATGTACACTGTAACATGATCTATTTAGATATTACTTACTGTGACAGTGGCGAGCAGACCTTCAGGTACGTTAGCGACAATGATACCGATCAGGAAGATAACAGCATCGAGCCAGTAGTAGCCAAGGATGAAGGCAATGATGAAGAATGATACACCAAGGAACACAGCCACTCCAGTGATGATGTGGATGAAATGTTCGATCTCACGGGCAATAGGGGTCTGTCCCATTTCCAGTCCAGAGGCCAGGTTAGCAATACGCCCCATGACGGTGCGATCGCCGGTGGAGATGACAAGACCACGGCAGGTACCTGCGAGAAAAGTGTCATGTGAGATTCCTGTTTCTCCTTTTCATAGTAATAAGATGATATAGCTATTCCCATCACACTAACTGCTAATTTTTTTTATTTATCTGGTTGTCACAAAGTATTGTGTTTAGGATGATCATTTCTCACCCGATATATAGAATCACTTTATCACATTTCCTGTTACTGAGAAGTTAAAGTGGAGATCATTTTCTTACCTTCGACAGCGTTGGTGGAGAAGAAAGCCAGATTCTTGGTTTCCAGTGGGTTTTCATTGGTGAACTCAGCAGTTCTTGTCTGAGGCTCAGATTCACCAGTCAGGGAGGAGTTGTCGACCTACAAAATGAGCTGCACATTTAGTTCCCAGTCAACACCAAGAATGGTCAGAGGTATAGAATATAGATCTACTTTCATTCATGTATGCTTGCATTTGTTGGGTAGGGTAGGGGGTCAGGACTGAAATAGGGCAGTAGACCAGCGTTTATTTGCAAGGCCAAATTCACAAAGTTCTTGCCTCAAATCTAATGGGAAAATTAGTACATATAATTTACCTTGAAACCGTGAGCGCTGACCACGCGGACGTCAGCGGGAACTCTGTCCCCAAACTTCACTTCAATGATGTCACCCACAACCAGCTCCTCAGCGTGTACGTTCATCTTGTCACCGTTACGGATGACAATGGCGAACTGTGCACGGAAATAAATGTGTGTTAGGCCATAGTAAAACACAGCTAAAGCTATTAACAAAAGAAAGTAGGATTTTTCAAATTTTTAGTGATACTTCTACAGCAAGAGTTGAGACGTAGCTCATTTCTACTACATGTACCTG
Organism: Acholoe squamosa; assembly: GCA_949317995.1. NCBI lineage: Eukaryota > Metazoa > Annelida > Polychaeta > Phyllodocida > Polynoidae > Acholoe > Acholoe squamosa. The sequence continues at coordinate 30,691,733 of OX439052.1, read as the reverse complement.
TATTACGATAATTGAATTTCATCTATCATTACTTCTTTTTTCTCAATAAAAGTATTACATCTCCCATAATTCAATGGACTACTTCATAGAATTTTCATTTAACTTTTACAAGAATTTGAAAATAAGTAGATTCTGTCAAGAATGGTTGTCCACTGGAGTGAATAACAGCTTTTTTCCCATGAAAATAACTTTAACTTTAGGTTGGACAGTATTTTGACTTTCGCTCATATCTATCACCAGGTCACATCCACGCTCCAATCATAGCACAACGCATGCATTCATAACTATACTGAAATATTATCAAATAAATATAAAACCTACATCTAAATAAACTTAGGTATACAAGTTAGTAGAATGTCTTAACTGTTAATTTTTTTAGCCCCCCCCCCTCTCTGTTTCCCCCCTTTGAGTTCATTGCAATTACATGAGTTTATAGCAAAAGTCCAACATGGTGTACAAACTATTTCTGCTGGGAAGCGGTAAAATACCAAGCATAAACTCCACATTTAAGCAAGCGATACACTACCTTTGAAACCTGAGAATCCAGTGCCTACAGGATACCACACAGTACCAAGCTACAACAGTTAGCATCAACTACACACAATGATCAGACTGTGGGACACAGTAGTATAAAGGTATGGCAGGTGTTGCGCTACGTCGAAACCAGGTGTTTCATTTGTTGTCACAAGCTAAGCTTTGGTAGAATTTTTCATCCAAACAATTTGCAGGTCATGCAATCATTTATGCCATCTCATCAAGCATTTCTGATTTATTTGATGTCAAAATCTGAAACTTTGATGTTTTAATACTCTGGTTTCACTGTAAAGCTAGAATATTGAGAAACAGTGAATTGGAGTTGTGATCTTGTTTGAGAAACCCCTTCCTTGTGGCTATAGCAAGAATATTATTAAAGCGTAAAGATGGGAGTTTTTGAGAGTGTGTTAGTTTTCCTTTTCTGGCTACTCAGTTTGATCCTTTATCAACAAAGCGTTGACTGAAGCAGACTAAGCGAACAACAAAACAGTCTGTTCCTTAATGTCAAGATAGTATACAGAGAGATGGGAAGAGTTAATAAGTCGGGCCAATAGGTTAAGGTACACACGATTCATGCATTTTGTGCAGTCGTAAACACTGCAAAATATCGGTGTCACCAAACTGAAGTATAAATGATAGCAAGATCACCATGCCAGGCAGCAGGCATATCAACCAAGCTTTTCCATTGATTTCAATGGTTTTTAATTTTGGTAACACTGCCTTATTCTCCTTGTTCAGCATCACCGAACGTACCTGAGGTACCAGGTTTTTAAAGGATTCCATAATACGAGAGCTCTTGGCCTCTTGGTAGTAGGAGAAGCAGCCGGTGACAAGTACTACAGCAGTCAACACGATACCTAAGTACATCTGTTGTCACCGGCAAGACACAAGCAGGATACTGATTAATTATGAGTGGTCATAAGGACACCTAATCAAGGCCACCTGAACCATCCAGGCCTAAGTGACCAACCTGCGGAACCAAATTCTTGAAGGATTCCATAATACTGGAACTCTTGGCCTCTTGGTAGTATGCGAAGCAGCCAGTGACGACTACCACTGCAGTCAACACGATTCCTAAGTAAAGCTGATTTCAACAGCAAGATATAAGGAGGATACTTATCAATTATGATATTGAGGGGGACTGGGAATTGGGTCATTTATACCATTCAGTTCTACATGGGAGTATGTCAGCATTGCGCACTTCTCCGTGATGTGTATGGAGGGGATGGCGCATCGTCCAACAATGTCTTTGGGGAATTGATAATGGCACTTTTATGGTGTTGTGCTAAACAAAAAAAAAAACAACATATATTTGACATTTTCTTTGGATCTTGGAGGGTGTCTATGTCATAGAAATGCAAAAAGTATAAAGCGAAGAAAGCAACACAGGGCAGGGGCGGGGAGGTCATCTGCAACTCTGAAAACGGTTCATGTGCATGTTAAATGAGTATTTGGGATTTTCCCCTATGTTGGTGTAAAAAGAACATAATATACAAAAATTACCAAAGCATACCAGACCTTGTGTCTTGTAATTGAATATGTGTGTGGCAAAATATCCTTGTACAATGATGATCTACCTGGGTGATTAAGTCAGTTATTCAAACAGCAAAGATATGACTGAAATCACATTGCTACTAGGATCAAATAATGGGCATCTCTTAGCCGTGGGCTCCAGTCTTTGATTTCCGCTACGGTGATTCATGTAGGCTCACTTTTGCTTCAGAATCCCTTGGTGTGATGTATAGAAACCACATTGGAAGTGAAGAAGTGGACTGGTATAGAGCATGCACTACTAATTGCTACCTTGGCAAAGTGCATCAATGTCAATAGCTTTTTCTTTTCATTTAAGATAATGCAGCACTCTGTTATACGAGACCATGGTTGTTAGATTTTTTATGTGTATTAAAACACAAGTGCGGGCTTCGTGCAATGGTGAAATAATGGAGTGTGATCCATATTTTTCTTCCTGCCCCTTAAAAAAGTCTCAGTGAGAAAGCGCAGGAATGGAAGGACTATTTTTTCTACTTCCAAGCATCTTTTACTATTTCTGAGCCACTTTTTGTGTAAAATTGGCACCCCCTTCCCAAAATGTAAAACAAAAGAGAAAATTATTTCTAGAAGTTGTCCTATTTGTTGGTATTGATATTTCACTAACCAAATTTCACACTCAGAAGGCAGGCACACAGATCTAGTGGCGTGAGATTGGTGTTGTGACAAAGCGTCTGAATACAATCTACGTCCTCATGCTGCCAAAGACATACAAGGACATACGTGGAAAAAAGGGAGGGGCACTCGTAAATGTCTACATGAGTAAGCAGACAGAAGCATCACTCATGTGGGCCCATGCATACTTCATTATATGGCACACTACATGACACTGCAGGGGGAGGGATCAGGGCTGTAGACCACCACCACTCACTGCCTGGAGTGGTGCAGCTGTGGCAGTGTCATCCAGCTACTGCATGCGAGGTCGTGACAAGCGCAAGACAAACCTGTGGAATCAGGCTTTTAAATGAGTCCATGATTCTGGAGCTTTTGGCTTCTTGGTAATAGGAGAAACATCCTGTGACCACGACGACCGCTGTTAGTACTATCCCCAGGTACAACTGGCGGCGGGTAGTTAAAGATCATACGGGTCAGTTTGGGATGGTAGCGGTGGGCACTTTAAACATTAGTAGGGCCTTGCTGCTGCATCATAATTCAGCCACTCAATCACACATTCTGCACTTCTAACACCTTCAGTGACATCCATCTTTAGGACATACCACTAATCTACAGTACTACACACACACACCAACACAAAGGTGTCAGCTCCGAGCCTGGCACAACCCCACGGCTGGCAGCACTTCCCAAGACTCTGTATTGATTGCTTCACGCCATTCGCGATTCATCAATCCACCGTTGTTTCTCGCCTTAAATTCAATGGAGAACATGCACGGACTATGTATGGGTGCAGGGTGGTGTGATACTGAGGGTGCTCCGGGTGATTGGGTGCCGCGGGTCATACCGACTAACTGATACCAAGGCAGTGGAGAAACGATGAGCTGAAACACAACGAAATTCTCACTTCCAGAGCCACTAGGACCAAAATTTTGCAACCCCATTGACCCTAAAGTCTAAGGTTTTTGACTTATTGGTATAATGCATGCAAAAATAAAAAATTCTAATATGTTCTCTAAGTTCATAGCCCATTATCGTCAAGCTATGACTTGTTCCTACAAGGAATCTGGTAGTGCTGTGGTTGTAAAATATGGAGTGAATAATCTGTGAAATGTGATCTAAATCATAAATCTTGTATAGGGTATCTTGTTTGAATTTGTCTGATTTTGTTTGAGACTGAATTTTTAACTCCTTTGTATTCCCAGTTAACTTAAAAAGAAAATCATATATAATTCTTGTTTGCAGTTAAGGTGTTATTCTATGTTGTTGTTTTTTCCTACTGTATGAATAAGTACTGAGGTTGGAACTAATTTTTCATGTGGCTAATCGGAAATGTTTTCATTAGTGGTCTCACCAAAAAAAGAAAATATTTCTTTGATTTTTGGTGAGACTACTGACTGTGGCAAGAGTACCTTAGGCATACCTACAAACACTACAATTCCCATTCAGGCTCATAATGGCTATTTTTCAGATTTTATTTCATTTTTCTTTTTTTATTAAGCAACTTTGATGAAATTGCTGAGATGGTTTGCTTATCTGCGAAAGCTTCTGAATGATCTGAATTAAGCTGCCAGACAATTTTTAAGCATAGAATGGAAATTATTGCTTAAATTAGCTTAACAAACGTAGTACTCGACCCTCGCCTCTTACCACCACCTTCATATTTGGTTAAACTTAATCTATGAACTAAAACACCGTTTGTCATTCACAAGTCAACATTGAATAATATTAAGCAAAGAAAATTAACATGACAAGCAACATCAAGACTATGTGCAAATTGTAATAGAAATAGTGCGCACAGAGAAAGAGATAGTGTGGTTAACGGCGAACAAGTGGTAGGAAAGTCTGAAGGTATGTTCCCGGATGGAAAGCAGTCTTCAGTTTTGATTGTTGACCAACCTGTGGAACCATACTCTTGAAGGATTCCATAATTTTCGAGCTCTTTGCCTCTTGGTAGTATGAAAAGCAGCCAGTGACGACTACTACGGCAGTCAACACGATTCCTAAGTAAAGCTGTCGTCACGAGTAAGACATAAGCGAGGAGACTTATCAATAATCGTAGCGGGGAGACTTAACTTTGGGGACTTAATTAAGAACACCTAATTTGTGGTCCCTCGCACCTTTTATCACTAAGTGACCAACCTGTGGAACCAATTTCGCAAAGGATTCCATAATACTTGAGCTCTTGGCATCTTGATAGTATGCAAAGCAGCCAGTGATGACCACTACGGCAGTCAACACGATTCCTAAATAAAGCTGGTGTTATCAGCAAGACAAAATCAGGTTACTATCAACGATGATAACGAAGGTCCTTAAATGTAGCCAATACGTAGTAGCCTGTGTCGACAGGTTTCTACTTGATGCATGTTTTAATTTGAACGAAACTGCTCATCGGGCATTTCGCAAATCGTGAGAGGAACTCTCCTGGGTGCTAACTTGTCAGTAAATCAAACAAAAGATTAAACACCTATACTTCTTGAGGGCAGGCCTGTTTTGGAGTAAAGCAAATTAAAAATACACAGGGATGTAAGTCGAGGTTGGGAGATTATACTGTAAACTGGCTAATGTATAATTTTTATAGTGGCTGTTAGCGAACCAAGGGCCCAGGGCCATTTACCCCTGACAAATTTTGAAATTTGGTCTACACTTTGTTCACAGCCATTCGAGGACTTGTTCTAGGTAGTGCCTTCCCAGGAATTAGGGATTGTTTTCTACCACTTTATTAATTAATCAATGAAAGATAAATGATTTATTAAGTGCTCCTCAAAAGAGATCACTTCTGGCAGGGGGTGAAAGACAAATACCTTAAGACTTACATCACTGTTTTAATAGAGTATGTACAGAATGTTATACCGAATGTGCCAAGACCAAAAGACAAATATGGTGTCAAGATAGGAAAGGCAGGTCAAACACAGGTAGTAAAAGTATGAAGGAGTCATTCGAGCCGAAGCACGGCCTTCAGATTTTGCATTCTTGACCAACCTGGGGAACCATACTCTTGAACGATTCCATAATTTTCGAGCTCTTTGCCTCTTGGTAGTATGAAAAGCAGCCGGTGACGATGACTACAGCAGTCAACACACAGCCAAGGTACAACTACACCGGTAGGGAAAGAAGGTCAAGAGAATCAGAAAATGGTGACCTTAGAGGGCACTTCTAACCAACTTTGAAAAATTTATGTGTAGAAAAAGTTAAGAAAATTCAGAAAGCCTTATTTTTTTCTCAATTTACAGAGTGGTATTTTCCTCCTTTTTTTTAAATATATATCTTTTAACAGTACAGTTGAGTTGTTAGAGTGGGGAGAAATAAGCGTTTAGGAATTTAATTAAGCAAAGCAGGTTTGATATTAAAAGGATTATGATGCCATAATTTCACTGGACAGGAAAAAGCAGAAAAAATATCCACTAGCAAAGCAGAAAAAATATGTCGCATTGAAAAAAGCACATAGATTAAGGGAGTCTCACTTTCTATTTTAAGACAAGACCCTTTAAAGTTCAAGATACCTTCATATACATAATAACAAGAAAAAATTTGTTACACTAAATGCATTAAAGAGATCATTGTATCCAAGGACCATCCTGTTGCTAGAAGGAAATGATCGAATAAATTGTATTAAAGTCTGGGATGCTGGAAGGAAACAATCCTGATCAAATTCAATGAACATGCAACGGAGTCATTTCAATAAAGTCATGACATAGCATACACATAAATCTGTGGAAGAAATGTGAGTTAGAACAAAAAGTATCGAGTGACATTTACTTTTTTTACAAATTGGTACAAGGGTAAATTTGCATTCATAAATAGTTACATGACTGTACGTGTACAGAGAAACTGCTTTATCCAAGAAGACATGTGGAATAAGATTACAATAGGAAATTCAAGTGTAGTAAAAATGCCAATTTACTTGTGAAATATCACCTTGGAAATGATTATAGAATAAACAATAGTACATTTTGTACATATAAGGAGCTCATGTGAACTTTAACTAACATGGAAATAGATAAAATGATAAGTTTTAGAAAAGATCTTCAATCTATATTGGCACTCACGTTATCGCCTGGGGGGTCCTCATAGGTTGAAGCCTGAATGGAATAGGCCACAAAACACAGAATGGCACCAATCCACAGAAGTAGGGAGAAGCCTCCGAACAGCTGTTTGCAGAACTTCACCCACTCGGGGGTCGTCTTGGGTGGGGTCAGCTGGTTCGGACCATCACGTTCCATGATTTCGCGTGCATGCTCAGTCGTCATTCCCTGTGTATCAAAGCATTACAATGAAATGAATATTCGAGTTAAATATCACTTTCATAGTTTCTTATTTCATGGGACTGGTTTATTGTCTGCCAGTCCAGCATTAAGTCTAGATACAATATTCTTGTTGCGATCAGCCTGAGATTAATTTTGTTTCAACCTATTTGGCTCTTCTTCACAACTACCTGTACATGATCCCAATCTAGATCAGGAATTACAGAAAAGAATATCTCTCTCTTATAAAGCTCGTAATTTACATAGCTCAAAAATATTATATGACTTTACCGTTTCAAGATTAGTTCCTAGTCGAGCCACAATTTCGTCGAAGGGGACCTTGTGGTCGTCCATCTCGAGCTCCTGTTTGAGATCATCGAGCTCCGCCTTCTTCTTAGACTTAGACTTCTTTCCGCCCTTCTCCTCAGACTTAGGCTGGACCGCATAGCGGTAGCTGTCAGACCGTGCCTGGTCATCCTGTAAAGACAAATATATGATACTCATCAGTTCTGGTTTGTAGAAGTTGTTTTATTTATACCGGAATAATCCTGTTCACATTGAGCATTAATACCAACGAGAACAGCCATTGCAGATGAATTTAAAAGTTCCTAAAATTTAACCTCAGGAACCTCTTTTACACCTTTAAGAATTAGAACATATTGGTCTCTGCTCTCTTCACAAGTTGCACCCCCCTATGTATCTAGTTGATCAATTCACAAGATTTTCATACATTTATGGTAGCAACCATTTATTATTCTGGCCACTGTGGTAGTGACAGCAACACGACTATTACCATGATACAGTTATACCGGTACATGTGTAGTTGTACAGCATGTTGCTACTCACTGCCAAGTCTAGGGAATTGACCAATGGTACAAATAGATTGTGCTGCATTAGCCCCCACTTTGAGCATCAGACATGATAGATGGTTGTCATGTCGCGGCACACTAACCCATCATAACCTTGTATGTCATAACCTTGTATGTATGTATGGGTGTACGCGGAGACAGCCCCGCTGTTATGTTTGGCAGCGAGATGAGAACATGTATTATCTATGAGATTTGTGCAGCGATAGGTAAATCCAGCAAATATTGGGGATTACCATGATTTAGGGCATATAGCGTCCCTGATTTAATGTGTTTCTGTCCCAACTCACTCACAACGTTTGGTATGAAATTGAATCATCACCATTCATGGAAAATATTTTCGAATAGACAATAAAACTAACCAGTAATCCCAGAACATCCATTCAAATGACTACATGTAACTCATCTTAAACTAACCACCAACTTAAGTTGACACTTTCAACTCTCAAATCTCACCTCATAAAGCTTAAAAGGGGTCTCTACCTGACTAATATATCAAGAATTTGTTGGACAATTTTACAGGTATTATGTAGACTATAGAGGTTACTGGCCGCGTGATTTGTGCTACCCCCAAGGCCTGGTACCCTTTACCTAGACAGCCGACCCAGGTGAGTATTTCACCACCTGACATTTAGGCACAGTTTAGGTAACAATGTACAGTGTCCACAGCACACCTGGTATCTATTGATCTATAGTCGTTAAACAGACTACACAGTCCAGCTACCGTAGCACACAGCGCGCTACACGTGCATAGGTATTGATATATTATACAATCTCATGCTCGTCTTTGCTTCTCCTGTAGTTCATTCTATACTCATTCATTGCTGCCTCTCTTACTGGAAACATGCTTAATGTCTTTTTACTTTTCAGGGGCGTAGGGAGCAAATTTTTATTGGGGGACCCAGGGGTCTCGGTTGGGGGGCTTGCTATATTTTTGTATAGGCTTATATAGGGAACCTCCTCATTATTGGGGGGGGGGGCAGCCCCCCCTGGCACCCCCTTTTCCTACGCCCCTGCTTTATTTCCCTAATGATTAAACTTCTCACTCGGTTTCACCCGGGTATTTCCGTTCCTTTTCTCTCAGGCCTGTATCATGTGGAGCCGGGATGTGGACACCTGCATGGTCAGCATACTAAATGAATGCAGCCCTGGTGAGTACATTCACCAGGCCAGGGCTGCATTCAGGCTTTCTAAGGACAGGCTAACATAGCAATTCACTTGTGTGCAGAGCTAAATGGACAGTGATAGCAGTGTATAGTTTGTGGTAGGAAAGGGGAAGGGCTGCATACTCAGGTCTTCTTACATACCCAGTGCAGCACGCCTGCTGCAGCAACCACTGACTGGGGTAAAATCAATACTGCCTGGCGTACTGCTACCGCAATCAATTCAACCACTGGTGACCTTGGGCCTATCTAATACCTGACTAAATCTTGAGACACAAATAGCCACTACTGACTTTTCGATGTCTATAGTTGAGAAATCATTTTTATTGTCTGGGGAGTGAATGTAAAACGACCAAAGGGGTAAGGAGTGAGTCGAACCGCTGTGTAGGCATTAGCATTGACAGAAGCCACTCCGAATTTGCTCAGGCCGTCAGGCTCAGTGTCAGAGCAACTGCTATTTACTCTCCGCCTTGTATGCTCTAATATTCAGCAACCCCTGCCTCGACCTATACAGGCTTGTCTAATAAGGGATGTGTATAGATGTGATCTATAAAGCATGCATTCTCCTTCCTACCATCACTCATCCCTCGCCACCACCACCAGCAGTTACAGCAGCACCGCCGTCACCACCACTGCTGTCTGCCGTGCCCTTGACGTGATGTGGGTCACCTTCTAGTGGATCTCCTGGTCTCCCAGTCCTACATGCCCCCTCCTCCATGGTCCCATTATCTACAGATAACCCATGGGCTTGTATAAAGAGATGCTGATTAATGCTTAGTCCTGATAACGCCCTGTGGCTGCCTACCTGGGCATCGTCCTTGGCCATGGCTGCTGCTGCAGGGGTGAGTGTACCAGCCGTCAGTATGAGCTACTCCAGGAGAATGAGTGACTGTCTGAGCAGCTCTGCTACTGCTCAGCTACTGCTCAGCTAGAGCAGCAGCAGCAGCAGCAGCTGCACTAGCATCACCAGAGGCCGGCCGGCATGTAGGCAGGCTGGGTGCTGGGTGTTTGGGGAAGGATATACTGTAGTGGATAAGTCCACATACCGTAATGGTCTGGCTACCGGGTAAGCATCTGGGCTCTCTCCGGGGCGCTTTTTATTGATTTCAACTAGGCTATGGCCCTTGTGCATATACAATACCAGTTCTTATCCAAAACTTATGGAAGAGAGTATTCTTTAATATTAATATCACTGCACTCCAGCAAATTGTCTACGACTTGGCGCTTATACACTGTAACAGTAATACCGGGTATGTTTTGCTGGGTTGCGCAAGTTCAGGGACCAGGGTGTGTCTGTGCCATATCAGTTGCTATTCCCTACAGTGCTAACATGCAAGCTGCTATTTACAGCCAATAAGTGTCAAATAGACCACAGGTGTGGCCTAAAGGGTATTTGTGAAGTCTGGGTGTGGCTTAAACACACGACCGTGATACGTGTTTACATGCGATGTAGCTCATGGGGGAGGTTTTACAGCAGTTTCATTGGCCCCGGTACTACTGTTTCATTGAACCCTTCTTTAAATGTCAAGGGTATACTGGGCAGGGAACGGCCTGGTATGGGGATGGAACCGGGTTATTGTAGTGAGTCTATGGTAGTGCTTACAGAATACTTGTATTACTGAGATGTGCACTGAGGAGAGCAGATTCTGTAGCATATGTTGTCTACCGGTATCTGACATTGATATCTAATGTGGGACTTGTGTATCACCATCCAAGACAAGAACCTGCGTTACTTTTCATTTAATGGGGTCCCATCATTAACTCCACATGGGGCTCGCCCACTACAGGGTAGATGTTTTCTATGAGAGGCCCAATTAGAGTGAAATTTATTGTACTGCACAAAAACGAGATACACTTCAGAACTACTGGGAATAGCAGATTATACGACTTAATTTCCTTTTCAATCTGATTCATCCTGAAGTTCTGTTCTGTTTTTCTATTTTTCTCTCTTAAAAATTTGACAATTTGAAACTGATATTCTTTTGTTTAAACCCCCTTTGCCATTAGAGACCTACACTATATGCAAGTCTGCAATAACTTGGGTTGGATTAGCATAAATAGGCCCACAACCGGTAATCCCTACACACAGTGATTGACTAATCTGCTTAATCAACGAATTGCATCATGAGCTAGTAGAACAGACTTTTGAGCAGTCACACAAAATAGGTATATACCCCCCCCCCCCTCCATGGGACTAATAGTAAGTCAGTTTTCTCATCCTTGTAATTCAATTTCAATTAGGCGACTATGCGTTTTCATTATAATTTTCAATTTATTATTTCATGACTAGGTGGTGATGCGGGCCTTGACTCAGGGTTGATCTGTGGCATACGCTTACACTGCCTACCAACCAGTGGCCCTGTGTAGTCAGACTGTGTAACACATGGCGAACATGTCTGTACATATACATGTAGGATACATGGGGCTACACACCTGGTGTGGGCAGAGATCAATGTTAAAACTATTACACAATCCTACAGTCTCACCATGCCACCCTTAAACCATTTATACAGCAGCTTTTATATATATACTCGGTCTGCGTGGTCCCCAATGGGAGCTGCCATTTGGATGTTGCTGGTTTTAGTCTGATTGATTAAAACTACCACATAGCATATGATAAATTTGCTCTTTTTAACACATTGTGGATTTCAAAGAAAGGGCTTAAATTCAGGGTGATTTCTAAACGAAATTGCTTGGTGAATCTTTCGCAGCTGGTTTTGTGTCCCTAAGAGATAGCCGACTGGAGAGAAGCACGTGAGATTTGGCCATGTATTGATCTGTGATTGCAGACCTAACAATATGTATTGATTTTTCTATCGGCACAAATAGAACCAGGCCTCTGGGTCTGCTCTGCCTCTCTCAGCTTTAGCGCCTCCCAAATGTTACCATTGGGAGTAGTCGGAGGTCAAGTAAATATTCAGATCACAATAGAAACGAGAAAAGGTACAAAACACATGTACTTTCATGATTCACAATGACAGGATAGTTTGTGTTGGGCAAATCACACCCACACCAGGTGAGTAACTCGCCATAGCTCCGCTCATGTCTCATGCTGACCGACCCTATGGGGTTGACTTATTTTCAATTAGTTAGGCATACAGCATTATGCACCAATGCATTCGATGCTGACGAGTTACCCACTGGTATTGCTTGCTACCCTTAAAGGTTTAATATCTGATCCAGGGATGAAATTCACAGAGCATGAAAATCCCTGAAATGAGAAAATATCGGCCCAAAACACCTAGGCTTTTATATGAATGTATGGGGCCTCGGAAATTCAAAATCCCTGAAATCAGGGAAATCCCTGAAGACTTTCATCCCTGCTGATCTCCACATGTGTGTGGGTTTAATGCTTTCGGGAAGATGAGCTTTGTGCATGCTGATGAAGAGTGCACTGATCAGTCAGAGCACACCAGGAACTAGCGACATGCTTCATTCTCCATACTCAATGATTCATCATTCTGCTTGGAGATTGACCACCACTCCCACTTACCCATCCCATCCTTCCATGAAGTCAGAAGCTGATATTGATAAACATCACACTGATCTATCAAACCAGGATATATAAACTACATCTGTAGTTTAAGCCGGCCTATAAGATGCACCTACTCTTTTGAGAAGTTATTTAAGGCGCTTCAGATTCACGTACAAAACATGTATTTATAAGGCAGATGCGTCTCATGAGGTACTACAGTATACATGTATATGAACATCTGATTAGAAGTACCTTTTGCAGTTATGAAGTGACCTTCACAGAAAACTGCTCTCTTCCACACCAGTGGCTGTGTTAGGGAGTGATCATATTTTTAACAACGGGGGGGGGGGGGGATGTGGGTTTGACAGGGGGGTCAGAATTTGTTCAACCCCTTGATTGGGGGGGTCAAAATAATTTCACCTGTTTTCAGTGGAAAACCCAGTGCATTACTATAGGCTAAAAGGGGACGTCCGCGCACGATTTTTGTCCCTTATGGGGGGGGGGGTCAAAAATTTTTCGCGCTTCCGCGCGCAAACCCACCAGCCCCCCCCCCCCGTTGTTAAAAAATGATCACTCCCTTAGCTGGCTGTTGGACAAAAGCACCACAAAGCCATGTAACAGACAACCGGCATCTTGTCTATCTAAATACACTGCAATGAGGCCACCAATGAATTAGTGGAAAGTACATACTGCTTCGCAATTTCTTTGATATTGTTTATTTGTATCATTTGCAAATGAATGTAAGCTATCCACACATGTATGCCATGGCACTGTGGAACTAGAGATGTCTAAAATACATGTACTAGTAGTTGCAGACGTACTCGGCATACCCACCGACCCAACTACCCAGTCTGACCTTTTCAGTCTACTGAGTTCTATGCCTTATGCCAGTTATGAATAAATGTAGTAGCATGATATTATAGGAGAAGGAAATTAAATTGCCATTAGAATGCATAAGACAATACTGACATATATATCCTTAGTATTATACTAAAAGTTATCATAACTTTTGGTTTATTCCATTTTGCATTATCTTAAGTTTAATTCTCATTTTTTTTTTTTTGTATTTTATACACATAAAAGAATGTTAAAACCTTGCATGTATATTCACACCTATGTTTTATACCTCGTTATACCTTTTAAGTAGAAGCATTTTGATTCCCTTTCACTACTTGTTTGATACAAAACTAAGTAACCCCTATGCATGTGTACAGCATCACAAAAGTTTCCCTGGATCCCCATCTTTGTGACTCTACCACAGTACTATTCTGATTCATTCATCGGACGAAAGGGTCACAGACCACATGGAAATCTCGGAAATCTATCTACTCCCAGCACAGTATGTGCAGTCAAGTGTGCCACGACCCAGGATCTGCCAGGAGAGTGAGTGAGGATTAAGGTCACGCGGACGCTGCGTGGTGCAACAGGGGACCAGGTGATGAGATGTAACGAGGTCATCGTCAAGGTGACCTTGTGGACGCTTTGAGGGGAGCGGTAAGTGGGCTGCGACCAGGACGGCCCCGGACTGTGCATATTTATACAGTCTATTTCATGAGTCTATTTTGGACTTAAGGATTGCGGCGAGGAGGGAGGCCCAGGGTACCAGGTGGTGGGGACTGGTAAACATTTTATGGTATGATTTACTAAAATAATAATCAATGGGTAGCATAGGCAAGAGCCAAGATCCAATCTCGCTTATAAGCCGCAGCCTAGCATTAGCATCCTGACTTCAGAAGAATGCTATAAGCCACAGCAAGGGTCTGAAATGGTCCCCCTTCCATACTTTTAACTACTAGCTTATCTATATAATTATCATATGTAAAACCACTAGTATAAGCCGCACTCAGAGCTCAGGAAAATTCTGTAAGCTACATTTTACCATTTGGAATGGTCTACCGCGGTATATAAAGCTGCGGCTTTGTTTTCATGGGGTTATCTGTAGCGCATGCGGTAACTTCTCCAGCATGGATCCGTGTGGTGTATGGACGATGTGGACAATGGACAATGTGGCCAATTTTCTGGACGATGTGGCCAACAGTGCACGATGTGGATAATTTAATAAAATGGATGATGTGGCAATTTTAGAAGCAGATTTACACCAACCCACATCTTTTTAAACATTGGACACATTATCCATTGTCTACATAGTCTTTTGGCCACATCGTCCACAGGCATTGCGGGCTTCCCTAGCCCACTTAAAAGGGTCTATATCTCATCTTTCCTATCCCCTCGGATGTGTGTGGTGCACATATGCACGGGCACCGACACATTCCTCTGTCAAATTGTGTAATGTCGTTCTTGCCATGAATATGACCTTAGCTGTCGAAATGGCATTAAACACCTATTACTCACTCTCACTCCACAGGCATTGGTTCCCCTAATTTGTTAGAATATGGGTAAAAATGCATGTGTATGGCCCAGGGCGAAAGAAATGTCAGGGTAGGTAAATGGGTTCATTATAGAACCCTTGGAGAACCCATATTCTCATGGTAGATTGCCTTACAAAACATTGGCCACATAGTCCACCGCCACATAGTCCACCTTGTTTGGCCACATCGTCCACAACTTTGGCCACATTGTCTTGGCCATATCGTCTTTTGGCCACATCGTCTACAGATCCTCTGTGTGTATCACTGTATGTGTGTTAGTTTGTCGGGTGGGTGGGGGGGGGGCGCGGTTGATAAGAGGATGCAGGAGGTATGGATTTTATCACTGATTACCACTCAATATAGGATTGTGCTGTAATAAATTTGTGCATCAAAACCTTGGTCACTGAAGACTGCATAATGCCTCAAAGTTCAGGCTCATTAATAGAAACAAAACCCCTACACAATGCAGCAAGCAATCGTCCCTATTCACAGGAGAATATGACAAGTCTAGGCATGTTGACTTCTTATTACAACATGGGTGACTAGGCTCTGACTGGTTTATGATAATAAGTCATTGTGATTGGCTGAGCACGTACAGGGGAGTGACTAATTTGATATGGAAATAGCCTATCCGAATAGTGGAAATATTTTTAATGACCTGCTTAGGGCCCACGTTAAAAGTTATTATCAACACCGTATTTGACATTAAAGTGCCACATTGAGCTTCACAAGTGTTAGTTTCTGGAAGTATGATTATCAAACATGCTGAATTGGTTGTGATACAATCATTGCAGTAACTATATTGCATTTAAACTTTACTTCCCAGTGCTAAACGATTTGTCATTTTTCATTTAATCTACCCTACCGGTAGTACCTGGAAAATAAGGCGATTACAATACATGTGCTTTAAAGGATATGCCCAAGGTCTGCTCTAGGTACAGTATATTACTGTAATACCTTGCATATAAGGCGTACCCCACATATAAGGCACACACTTAGGTGAAGGCAGTGCTATAAGGCGCAGCTGGAGCTCCATTTTGAGCAGCTAAGCACTGTTCTATATCATCGCGCGCATCCCTAGCTTTGGGCAATCCTACAAGGCACAGTGCTCCATCCTTGTATATAAGCCACACCGTATGCGCACGGTATTAGTATACAGCGCCTAATCAGTTACTAGGTGTACCCTGCTGCACATTCATCACCAATGACCCCCTCTTTGTGACACATGTATGTATTATAAAACCACATTGACATGACACCGGCTGTAACAGCATTGACAGTTAAGTGGGTATTCTATTAACCCCACTTCCCTCGCCCCTTTTTATATATTTTTCCCCATTTCTTTTTTTTTGAGATATTCTTTTTTCCGCCATTTTATATATGACATACATAGATTTTATTAATTTTCCTGTCTATAACATGTACTTGGATTTTTATCACTATCTATATAATCTAAGTATCCTATCCTATACATTTGTATTGACGGGATCTTTCCTTACACTTGAATGTATGGTCCATGTGAACTATTGGGATATTTCATTTTATCTTGCGTTGAAGGTATTTTACTTGGCCTATTACACACCTTTATCAAGAGAGATAAGATGTGATGTTATCAGAACAATACAGTTTATATACATCCTGCTGTGCTACAAGTAGCTACTTATTCTATAAATACTACCGTATCAATACATGAGTGTCCAAACCTCATGCACTGTTCATACTCTAGCAGGGGAATTTTACGACTTGTACTACTGATATGACAGTTTTAGCATGTCAAATGAGACTTTCAATAAAATCCTATTTGCCGATGACTATCTTCATGGAATTAGGAATTTATTTTTTTTTAACGATTTCTCTTTTTCCAATTACATGTATCATTTGTGGCATTTTCGCGATACAACAAATCATCCTGGTTCAAAACCCCATAGCTGCATATCGGGTAATCAGTTTTGGTACGGTCTGGGGGTCCACTGTGCATATAATTGCAGTCATCCTCCCTATACCACACACTGATATCACCATGAGAGCTCACCATTATATGAGCACAGTTTGTAGCTGGTCGTCTTATCACCTTATCTCCTACTTACAGGGAGATGTTTAATGATATGAGAGATATGGATTAGACCAGTTAGCTGAAGCCGTACCAGGTGTGGCGATCCGGTTGGCTTCCCGGTCTGGTTATAGTACCTGACAACCTTCTCAATGTCAAACTAAACAATGACAGAGCGAGTATGCGAACCACAAAAATTATATTCTACAATAATGAAGGGACATTCCCTATTTATGATCATGATTTCTTATCCCTTCCTTAGTAAACTTTTCAGAATGTATTTATTTCATTACAAGAACTTAAATTCAATGGAAAGGGGGAGGGGGTTCCTACCGGTAGGTGTCTTAGCTTTTTAGGATTATGCCACCTTATTCACCCATTCAATGGTGTCCACTCAACCAAACCCCTAGGTTTTCTCATGCCTAATGGCCATTTTCTTCCCAACTGTTATCTTGCCTTATCAGATGCCAGTGGTTATCTTTGTGAATGGGTCCAGGTATAATCATTCTGCTCTACTTCTGATAGGGAGATAAGTGGTTCAAAGTCTACGTCATCATGGTGGACCTGAACCTGGCTATCAGATAACAGGGGTTTCATGTAGAATGGCTACAATGACATAGTGGAGGCCACCGCTCAGTACTTTGCTATGTGTGTTATATGCATAGGGACCGGTGGCAAGTCTACAATGACAATGAGTCCATCGTACATTTTGCGTTTTCATTGATATTCTAGCATCTTATCTCTTTATAAAAGAAATCATGCATGATTCATAATCATTTTATGTCCCCTCTTAGTGTCCCAATCATGCCAATGCAGATAAGTAGACTTGTAGATGCCTTCTGTAGCCTTTGAAGGGTATAAATTACACACGACATCCAATACCTAGATTCATTGAAAACCAACAAAAACTCCCAGTGCCAATATGAGTGAATAGCCGGTACAGTGACTACTAACTGCTAAATTGTAATAGCGCTTCACTGACCCCGATCAATTGGCTAAGAATACAAAAACAAACTGCCTCTGGGATTGGTAGTCAATGCCACAAATAGAGTACAGGTATATTGTATCACATACATTCATTTTTAAGAATTCTCATCTCTAGAACCTTGTTTCTTCTGAAATATTTCTATGAACTGAAGCCAGCCTACATTAATTTGATAAACAACTTTGCTTATTGTAAAATAACACCTTTATTTATTAGTCTCTTGTCTTGAGGACATTTTTCGGCCCTTATGATCTTTCATACCGTAAATCCGTGTATATAATGGACACCTTGCATATAAAAAGTACAAAATGTATCATAATACACAGCATAATAGGAGGATTTATGGGTACATATGTACAAATCATATTGACTTAGGCCTAGACTAGGGCCTAGACTAGTAAAATGATGTACCGGTACAATGTAATACTGAGCAGGGCTTTTGACAGGGCTGCGCAGTGC
This sequence comes from Acholoe squamosa, assembly GCA_949317995.1. Classification (NCBI taxonomy): domain Eukaryota; kingdom Metazoa; phylum Annelida; class Polychaeta; order Phyllodocida; family Polynoidae; genus Acholoe; species Acholoe squamosa. The sequence continues at coordinate 30,673,428 of OX439052.1, read as the reverse complement.
GTAATACACGCATTTAATGCTTATATGTTGCATTTAAATGGCTAGAATGGCCATTCATTTACAGAATGGCGCATTGTATTTGCTAAAAAGTGTGCAATTGGCGCATTGCAAAAAATCCTGTCAAAAGCCTCGATATTATGTATCATTAATGACCTTATGTTTTTCACACTTCTAATTACATTAAGCGGTCTGAGGTGAGATTATACCCTAAAACCGAGCCAGCTTGGCATTAATACCTTTATATAAGCAGTAAAGGTCTAACGGTAAAACCCAGGGGCTAGGACCAAGCCTTTACTATAAGGCCCTGGAGTAGGACTAGGACTAGGAGTGGCAGCCTATAGTATACATCTAGGGGCCTGGCCAAACATGCCTCCACACTAGTCCACCTTGTTAGGCACATGACTAACACGCTGCAGCCTTAACGCTACTATAAACCCTCTTATATAACCAACTTTTGGAGTGTTTGACAAGGAGTAGTGGACCCCCTGTGGTCAAACCCCCTCCCCCAAGCGCCACCCCCTCCCCCATTAGTACCCTCCACTTTGCCCTCTACAATCGCCCAACACACGCCGGTTCTGACCTTCAATGCAGTGCCCTTCGCATGTATCACTCTCCCAGCCCATCCTCTGCTTACTTTTTAATACATACATGATGCATGTAAACTCATCATGACCCACAAATCTACGGTGGGCTGGGGTGCACTCATTGTTTGACATTTCGCCATATACCGGCACTTCTGACTCTAGATACTCTATATAGTAACAGTTGATTAAAATCTATCAATGAACGCTGTGGTACACTGCTTGGAGATGAAGGTCAATACAAGGGGGGAGGAGTGGACTTGTGTTGGGGGGTTTGAAATTGGTGCAGCGGCTTGGCTTGATATCCAGCTCAAATGATGGAAATTTAACAACTTGAATTGGACAGAATACACGATCTGCTATTGCCATTACAGATCATAGTGAACTATTAACGACATGGATCGCCTTGATTAGGGCTAACAGTAATGCTGACCTGTATTGATAACAAGGTGACTAAGACTAGATCTAGTCCACGTACTTTTCACCTGTTGTTGCGGCTAGCATTACCAACTATGCCTCAGCAATGGAGTTCCCCAAGCCGGTCCAGTCCCATTTTAAACCACTCACTCCACAAGGCCTTAAAGTTCATACAAACTTTCCCAATAACCACAAAATTAATTCAAACATATACAGTCTCAAATCGATCATAATGAGAGTTGATGATGGGTAATATCTCACCTGCTTGACACTCTTGTAGGCTGCCTTGCTCGCCATGTTGGAGGTGCTGTGTCGCTGGGACACCCTACCTTGACCTACTGAGGGACCTCCCTATGTATGGTCGAGGACTACCTTTGGTCTTTGGGCCGTTAACACTGGATTCAGTCACCAGGTGTCACTACTAGTGGGGTCTGACCTACTTGATGGGTGGGAGGGGATAGGGGGAGAGAGACCCGCATACGTAAACTGTATGTGCATATGTGCTGCATACCCCCCACCCCCCCCCCCCGCACACACACCAACCTCCCATGCTTTTTATTCACCTGGTAACTAAACTTGCCCCCTATCCCATGATCTTGATGGAATGAATTTTGATTGAGAAGCTTCAACTTTAGGGAGTGATCATTTTTTAACAACGGGGGGGGGGGCTGGTGGGTTTCAGGGGGGCTCAGAATTTTTTCAACCCCTCTGATGGGGGGGGGGGGGTAGAATAATTTACCTGTTTACAGTGGAAAACCCTGCACGTTACTATAGGTCAAAAGGGCACGTTCGCGCACAATTTTCGCCCCTTACGGTGGGGGGGTCAACAAAATTTTACCCCCTCACCAGCCCCCCCCCCCCTGTTGTTAAAAAATGATCACTCCCTTAAGTGCATAAAAAATGTATCAGGTCATTTCACCCTCTCCCCAAAATATTTTTAATACCAGTCATAACGGCCAGTGGCTTCATTTGTATATCTATTAAATTGCATATAATAAATTTTAATAAAATTTCGCAGGACATCTCTTCTTTACACGTCCTGCCACCTTGACATTTGTTGATGATATTGAAGAGGGGCATAAAATTTACTTTGTTTTGTACATTGTATGTCTCAGCAGACCGTGTTATCACTACTGAAAACAAATTTGACGACGTTATTAACAACTGTTCAAGCGACAGATATCGCTGGTAACTCGGAAAGCGGAAGACTTGCCATTTTGACACTACCGTAATCTCCCGCGTATAAGGCGCAGCCCGCGTATAAGGCGCACCCAGAGTTTGTAAATATTACCAAAAAAAATCAAAAATTCATATCTTTTGTCCTACTGAATGGATTTTAAAAATTCAAAAAGCTATGTGTACCTAGGGTCCCCCAGACCCCTCTGGCCCACATTATGTCCTATTAGGACTTAGGGGAAGTGTAACAAAATAAAAAGAAAGGTCTTGGTATCCCCCTTGTGGATTTGGGGATAACTAAAACCCCTTGTATAAGACGCGCCTTATACGCGGGAGATTACGGTATAGTGACAGCAAGGTACATACCAATGAATATATAGAGCTGTAGTAGAAGAAACATAGTCCATATGTATTGCGTGTCCGCCATTTTGAATTTTGCCATTGATCGGCGAGCTATGTCGTCCTACCGTGGCAATGTTCTCAAATAATTTCAAATCATATTTATTATGCCTGCTTTTGCATGGATTCATCTTCTTCTCTCTACACTATAATATATTATCAAATTTAGTTCAATAACTGCCATGTTTGTATCGAAATGAGACGTAATCAGAATGTCGTAAAAAACATGCTGAGACAAACACAAATCGTATAACCAAAGATTATGGCACCAGATTATATTGTTATGTTTTTAATGCGTATACAGAGAGAAATGTCCAAAAGAACCATGGAAACAAGATTAACATGTAATATATCATTTTCGATTACAGTCTTATCATGTATGTGACACTGGACCCGTCACCCAAAATGTCACCCCCATAGAAAAACATTGAGTGTACCAAGTGTCTAAGTTGGATTTCAGGTGACCTACTTTTTTTTTCAAATTCAGTTTCACAAAGATTAGAATCTTATAAGAGGTAAATATTACAACTCCATGATCCTGAATATGTACTCTTTCACATGACAGGGTTCATTTTATCTCATAGTTAATGGTTTTCATGTAATTTGAGCTCAAACTCAACAACCTCTTCTCAAAAAGTGGTCACTTCCAGTCTTAAAAGTTTCGCCTGCCCCTACCCCTCTCTCAAAACTCGGCTTTCCAAGTTAATAAGAACAGTTTACTGATAGCAGCCAAAGAAAAGGGTACAACTGTACTGAAAGGCCTTGGTGCAAGTCGAGTCGGCTTTAACTTTTGACCAATCAAACACAGCACAGGTTAAGACTGGAGCGTCACGGTTCTCTGAACGCGGCTTTAGTGTTGTATAGTGCCTGTATATATGTGTGTGTGCGGGGTGGGGGGGGCAGTGACGTCAAACTTAAGCCTTAAGGAGTCCATGTGCATGTAGTTCATACCATGTACTACATGATGTAGTTTAATAGAGGATGATGCACCATGACTGGACACACCTAGGTGCAATACTGTTTTCTGTTTCGCCTTTGAACTAGCAATGAGCCAAGGTATCTAATCAGTGGTCATCTGACGTACCAAAACCATCACTTCCCCAGATACCATGAAAATAGAGATGCTGTTCTCTGCAGTTTGTTATTACGATTTATATTCATGGATTTTGTAAACTACAACACCTTTTAATAAGAGAATAATATTTTAGCATCATCAATCATGTCAAAATTCCAAACAAATTATTGTATTCTGAGGCATTTTGGCATGCCTAAAATGCCCGCCCCGCCCCCACAAACACACACTCTCAGGCCGGGCTCTCAGGTTCTGGGTGTGGGGCAAAGGCTGACCCAAGGCTCATCGGGAAACCTTGGATATGCCAGTGGCAGTGCGCCTGGACCGAGAGTCGAACCCCGGTAGTCTTGTTGCCACTGCCTTGGCATCTAGTAACTAAGCATCATCAGGGATGTCAGATGTGATTTCATCCTGGCCAATGCGATCTCACTGGATCTACGAAAACCACGAGGGTCAACTTTTTGACTCTTAGGTGTTGGTACACCCACAGGTGTAGGAGAAATCACATCCCTGAATCCATCTTAATAAACCCAGGCTCGCCCTCTCCAGCCCGTCACACAGAACCGGTATCAATAGACGCTGGCCGAGGCTGTCTTAAACCCCACTCCTCAACCCCGGGAGCCCGCATCTCACACATTATGGTTAGCCACAGCCCACAGTCACACCAAGTGACCTTGGTCCTCCAGGTGTGGTTTATATTTGGATCTGTCTAAGTGTGGAGGATACCACAAAGTTACCGTCACCAGGTGTCCTCTAGCTTTTATGTAAAGAGGACCAAGAGCTAAATATACTGTAAATTCCCAGTCATAAGCCGGCCCCGGTCATAAGCCGGCCCCAGTCATAAGCCGGGGGGCGAGTTCAGCAGAAATATAGAAGCCGCTTTTGTCCATTTTAGACTTTTGCAAAAAACCCGGTCATAAGCCGAGGGGTGAGTTTAGCCCCTTGACCCCCCCCCCAAAAGAAAACTAAAAAATCTCACCAATTTTTGAGGAAAATTAGCCATATTTCTATCAATATTTTATTGATTTCTTATAGAAAACACATTGAAATGAACTTATATGGTAAAATTCGTACATATTAAAGTAATGGTAGGTCTCTGGTTTTTAAGCTGTTATTTTCTATTGATTTCTATTGAAATTTGGTTAAAAGTAACTTAAACTTTAAAAAAAAGAAAAAAACAGTCATAAGCCAGGGGGGACTTTTGGAAAAATTTAGAAGCCGGTTTGGGCCCAAAATAGAAAAAAAAAATCCGGCTAATGACCGGGGATTTACGGTAACAGTAGACTAAGTAGAGGAATCTAAAATACATTCCCTGAGTGATCTCTGATGCTGCACTACATATAAATGTACTGGTAGAACCATAGCATACTTGGCCAGTGCATTTCAATGCTACCAGAATAGCAATATGATATGTATTTTGTGTATGAGTAAGACCCATATTTTTAGATTACAGTTGCAGCGATGGCTAAATAATAATCGTGGCCTTGCTCAATATGGGCTCCCAACACTCCCACCATGGAGTCTCCATATTACATCCCTCTCCACTCCCTCTGTTCAGTCATACTCTTCTCTGTAACCTTTAAATCCCATAACCCAGGGTTCATTTTATCTCATAGTTAATGGTTTTCATGTAATTTGAGCTCAAACTCAACAACCTCTTCTCAAAAAGTGGTCACTTCCAGTCTTAAAAGTTTCGCCTGCCCCTACCCCTCTCTCAAAACTCGGCTTTCCAAGTTAATAAGAACAGTTTACTGATAGCAGCCAAAGAAAAGGGTACAACTGTACTGAAAGGCCTTGGTGCAAGTCGAGTCGGCTTTAACTTTTGACCAATCAAACACAGCACAGGTTAAGACTGGAGCGTCACGGTTCTCTGAACGCGGCTTTAGTGTTGTATAGTGCCTGTATATATGTGTGTGTGCGGGGTGGGGGGGGGCAGTGACGTCAAACTTAAGCCTTAAGGAGTCCATGTGCATGTAGTTCATACCATGTACTACATGATGTAGTTTAATAGAGGATGATGCACCATGACTGGACACACCTAGGTGCAATACTGTTTTCTGTTTCGCCTTTGAACTAGCAATGAGCCAAGGTATCTAATCAGTGGTCATCTGACGTACCAAAACCATCACTTCCCCAGATACCATGAAAATAGAGATGCTGTTCTCTGCAGTTTGTTATTACGATTTATATTCATGGATTTTGTAAACTACAACACCTTTTAATAAGAGAATAATATTTTAGCATCATCAATCATGTCAAAATTCCAAACAAATTATTGTATTCTGAGGCATTTTGGCATGCCTAAAATGCCCGCCCCGCCCCCACAAACACACACTCTCAGGCCGGGCTCTCAGGTTCTGGGTGTGGGGCAAAGGCTGACCCAAGGCTCATCGGGAAACCTTGGATATGCCAGTGGCAGTGCGCCTGGACCGAGAGTCGAACCCCGGTAGTCTTGTTGCCACTGCCTTGGCATCTAGTAACTAAGCATCATCAGGGATGTCAGATGTGATTTCATCCTGGCCAATGCGATCTCACTGGATCTACGAAAACCACGAGGGTCAACTTTTTGACTCTTAGGTGTTGGTACACCCACAGGTGTAGGAGAAATCACATCCCTGAATCCATCTTAATAAACCCAGGCTCGCCCTCTCCAGCCCGTCACACAGAACCGGTATCAATAGACGCTGGCCGAGGCTGTCTTAAACCCCACTCCTCAACCCCGGGAGCCCGCATCTCACACATTATGGTTAGCCACAGCCCACAGTCACACCAAGTGACCTTGGTCCTCCAGGTGTGGTTTATATTTGGATCTGTCTAAGTGTGGAGGATACCACAAAGTTACCGTCACCAGGTGTCCTCTAGCTTTTATGTAAAGAGGACCAAGAGCTAAATATACTGTAAATTCCCAGTCATAAGCCGGCCCCGGTCATAAGCCGGCCCCAGTCATAAGCCGGGGGGCGAGTTCAGCAGAAATATAGAAGCCGCTTTTGTCCATTTTAGACTTTTGCAAAAAACCCGGTCATAAGCCGAGGGGTGAGTTTAGCCCCTTGACCCCCCCCCCCCAAAAGAAAACTAAAAAATCTCACCAATTTTTGAGGAAAATTAGCCATATTTCTATCAATATTTTATTGATTTCTTATAGAAAACACATTGAAATGAACTTATATGGTAAAATTCGTACATATTAAAGTAATGGTAGGTCTCTGGTTTTTAAGCTGTTATTTTCTATTGATTTCTATTGAAATTTGGTTAAAAGTAACTTAAACTTTAAAAAAAAGAAAAAAACAGTCATAAGCCAGGGGGGACTTTTGGAAAAATTTAGAAGCCGGTTTGGGCCCAAAATAGAAAAAAAAAATCCGGCTTATGACCGGGGATTTACGGTAACAGTAGACTAAGTAGAGGAATCTAAAATACATTCCCTGAGTGATCTCTGATGCTGCACTACATATAAATGTACTGGTAGAACCATAGCATACTTGGCCAGTGCATTTCAATGCTACCAGAATAGCAATATGATATGTATTTTGTGTATGAGTAAGACCCATATTTTTAGATTACAGTTGCAGCGATGGCTAAATAATAATCGTGGCCTTGCTCAATATGGGCTCCCAACACTCCCACCATGGAGTCTCCATATTACATCCCTCTCCACTCCCTCTGTTCAGTCATACTCTTCTCTGTAACCTTTAAATCCCATAACCCGATTGGGGATTTAGGGAGTGGCTATTATAGTTAACAAGGTTGGGTTAAACGATGGTAGATTTTAAGGTTGGGGGGGGGGGGAGAAAAATGAACTCAAATTCCTATGGACCATTTTGGGAAATGAAAATTTTCCAGGTATCCCAACCGACCCTTAATTTTTTGGCCCGATCTTAATATTTTCCTTAATAGAAAGATAAACAAGTGTACAACAATGGATAAATATCCAAAAATGAATTTAGACATTTTTAGTCACAAAGAAGATCCAAAGTTTTTAAAGGGTACCAGCAGTCTAGCTTGCCTTCAACAACAATTCTTACATAGCAAAAATGCCAGCGACTTATGCAGATTTTTTCTTTCTCATGAACAGCCACTTCCTTAAGAAAACTGAATGATAATTCGACCTACCGATACAAATGCTTTCGTTTTTTATGTTTCTTTTGCCATGTTTAGCCAGAAAACATACATTTTGATGCTGCGATATAGGGATACGAGGGCGGGGGGGGGGGGGGTAATATGGCGGCCTACATAGGAGGAGCAACTTAATGTACTAGTAAGCACCACCACATTAACCCTTTAAGTGCCCCATGATGACTACAAGTCCATGTTCCTTTGCTGTCATGCTACTATTATGATACAACATTACAGTGCTCACTGCTATTGAGTCTACTGACCCCTTGAAATATATTAACCACTTCGGGTCGCAATCATCATTGTATGAATGCAACATTTGGGGAGTTACACGCCTGGGATGCATTTATGCCAACCATTGGTGATAATAAATTAACAGTACCATGAGTATCTTAAAGGTTTAATCCTGTATGTCTGTTGCCCGGTCTGTTGTAGCATTAGGCTGTGGAGCCCTGAGCTATGACGTCATACCTGGCCTGGGTCCAGGGGCTGACCGTACCTATGACGTCATTCGGGTTCTCTAACCATGAACCCATCTCATCTTTGATGCCATGACCACACCTCTGAAAGCATTTTAGGGCACGCACTGAAGAAAAAGATTTAACGTGTGATATATATCACATATGGCCCAGGGTCTACTACCCACCCCCAATATAAAAATTGGGTGTTGTGCATTGAAGCACAGAAGGCTCAGCCATAAAACCCTCTATCAACCCTGTAAGGTCACAGGAATCAGCACTTGCGAAAAATTGACTACCGTAATCTCCCGCGTAGAAGACGCGCTGCGCGTATAAGACGCACCCCAAAATCAGCACATGCATTTTTGCGTATAAGACGCACATTTTAATGCTCAATTTTTAAAAACCCAGTACTGTTCTATAGTAAAATTACCCCTCATATAAGAGGCACACCCAACTTGAGAGAAAGCTATAAGACCCCCCAGCATTTTGTTTGGCGTAGAGGACACGTCTTATACGCGGGAGTTTACGGTAATTACTTACAAATAGAGACTATTATCTATACATGTACTGACACCAGTCTGGCATAATCTTCTCTTACTAAACCCTTGGACCGCTGGCCCCCTGGTGTGCTGGCCCCCGGGACACCTGGCCCCCTGGAGACCTAGCCCCTGGACACCTGGCCCCCTGGAAACCTGGCCCCCTGGACACCTAGCCCCCACAGAAAACTTTATCCTTAGCATGCTTAGTTTATCACTCAGTCCCCAATGTGTTATGTGTATAGCTTGGACATTGTAAACATTGCCTGCTGAAAAAAGTGTCTCACTTGGTGATTACCCATAGGACTCCATGTGCTAATTTCATCACCAAAATCTATCTGACCCATAGACCCAATGGTTAAAGAACCTGTAGTCAGTATAGCTCCCAAAAACATGACGAAAGTACTGTCAGCAGCTTTTTTCGTAGAGAAAGACATCACTTACCATAAAGGACAAAATGTTGTCTGATAGATGAGATTTGAAACTTTCCTTTGGCTTTTAAAAAATGTGTAAACTAAGAGTATATCACTGAATGATTACACCCTAAAGTTGGTGATTACAAATTTGTGGATCTGACTTAAAACCCGGCTCCAGTAGCCCAGGGGATACCCTGGGCCAATTATACAGGGATTTTGAAAGGGCCGCGCATCGCGCATATTGCGCATTTAAAACTTAAATGGCGCATTAAATACACCAAAAAATGCGCCATTGGCTCATTAGCACAATGTGCATCACCCCCAAAACATTTTACAAAAACTTTCTTTGAGATGAGCTGTATCTACAGAAGATATAGTAGTGTTATATACCGTTGGAAAGCTAAGAGTCAGACGGATAGATCTATTGTAATTTTGCTCTTTGAAATCGTAGTGGTAGGGGATGAAAATTGTAAGAAGTACAAAAATATCTGAAGGCACACTTTGAAATCTCTATACTTCCTGTTGAATTTTGCAAGTTGACCTATGAAAAGAGATGTTTAATACACCCAGGAAATTAAAGGCAGAGTTGTGGACGGAAATCCCAAAACATATTAGTATATTTTTGGCCTGATTATCTTATAGTTTTACAAAATTCTCTTATGAGGCATGCCCTGGACGTTATGTTGCCATAGTCCACATAATGCTTGTGTTTGAAAATTACCTGTTTGTGGGATGTGATTTTATTTTGGCCAATGTGTAGGAACCTTGATCCGACAACATGGCTACAGGTAATTTGGTATTCCATGGCCTCAAAATACCTAAGACAGCCCCCCACCCCATAAATGTTAAAAAGCTTTCTGATTGGATCTGCAAAAATCATGAGGGTCAACTTTTTTACCCTTAAGTTAAAGTGAAGGAAATCCTACAGATGTAGGAGAAATCACATCCCTGCTGTATGCCTTATTCATGTGGAGAGCCCTATGTAGTATGATAAAACTAGAAGGAAAAGGCAATTACACCTATTTTGCTTCAACAGATTCTGCATTTTGGCCAAATGGTTCATATTGGCCCATTGGTCTCCAAAATGGAGCATTGTTTTGGCCATGAATGCGCCATTGGCCCATTTAAAAAAATCCTGTCAAAATCCCTGAATTATAGAGATTTAGTTATTACCATACCGTTGTGTTCAAGCGTCCCTGTGTTCTTTAATTACCTGCTTCATTCACTCTTTTTTTTTTTTTGGTGCTTGAGAGTTATTTCATAACCCCTGTACCCCCGGCGCTTTTTTGAGACAGGCGTTCATTCAATAGACAGGCGCTTAAACACACCAATACGGTAAGGCCAAAAAAATATATAGTAAGTTTCCGGTAACATGCTCCAAAAGGTTGAGGTAGGATTTTTCTTTTTATTATTATTTTTTTTTTGGCTGAACAGATTTTGGCCTTTTTATTGAATTGCTATTACTGATAATTACCCCACGGATAATCCATGTCAGTCCTAACACCAGCAACACCTTAGGATCTTGGGCAGAAATGCTGGATTCCATAATTTAACCCAAACAAAGCCTTAAATTATTAGAAACATGAAATTATTATGAAAAATTATGAAAATAATATGGAAAAATGAGGAAATTATGAAAAAAATATGAAAATTTTCTCAAAAAAGTCTGAGGTCGGCCCCCTTTTGCTGAGCTAGGTCGGGTGACCAGAAACAAAACTTTTTTTTGGCCTAATTGATGCATATTAGGGAGCATTCATTATTTATGGCAGGGGGGATGACCAAATGAAGGTGGGGGTCATTTTTTTTGGAGGTATTCAGAGAGGGGGGGTCATCTTTTTCAACCTATTATTAGAGGGGGGGTATTTTTTTCAACCTATTATAAGGGGGGGGGGCATCTTTTTCACCCGATTCCTGAGGGGTGGGGTAATTTCTTTTTGGGAAGTATTTGCCAATGTAATGCAAATTTTAGGACAAAGCACAATTTTTTTTTTACACGAATTTTAACTGTTTAGTTTTCAGCAATATAATTCTAGTTATAATTCTGCCCAACATTTTGTTACCAGCTACCTCTAATTCATTTAATTATATTATATGATTGGGAGTCTTATTACTCTTTTGAGTGTTAAAACAAGGATGAGGACAGTCGGTACCACTATGGTATATAGTTTTCCCTGGGGGAGAACACGGATCAGCTCTTGAGATTGAAATATTTGGCCTAATGTTTGACACAATGTTCCATGTTCTTTTGCTGACCCTGCTGATTGTCTCAAAAGATTTCATCATTGTCAGATCTGCAACCATTAACTGCATTGATCGGGCTTCCCTAGCCCACTTAAAAGGGTCTATATCTCCTCTTTCCTATCCCCTCAGGATGTGTGTGGTGCACATATGCGCGGGCACTGACACATTCCTCTGTTAAATTATCAACCTGTGAAGCACGGGATAGCCACTTAGTGCTGCTAAAGTGCTGTAAAACACAAATCAATCAATCAATCAATAACTGCATTGATGGATTTGATTATCTAATCAGAAATAATTCCATCAGACGACCATCTTTATGGTCAAACCTGATTAACAATGGTTCCTAGGCTACTTTAGGATGAGGACTTCATGATGAGGATTATTTTTTACAGATTCCTTGTAACATGTGTTTGACTGTAGTGACACCTAATGCTTTATTGTAAAAACTGGACTGCTTAACGGCATTACAATAAGGGGTTAGGGCGGGGATGGGTATGTCGCAAACAGGACTTTGTGGTGCCACCTCATACACATCACTACAGTGAGCAGGGCACCAACAAAGTTCTCAGCAGTAAAAAACATTACCCCCGGTACTTGCTAAAATCACTGCAACTCACTATCAGAATTTCCAGTTTTAACCCTTATTTTCACCACTTGATAAAATCAACTCTGACAAGACAAGATAAAAACCGAGATTACAGTGCAATCTAAAGAGAAGGACAAGCTACAAAAGTTTGTTTCTGTATACACAACAAGAAAGCGTTTAGTTTAAAAACAGTTAAGTCTAGAGTATGTCTTGGAGAGACAGAAAGGAAACGAGGCAAGGGTACAGAGCCTAGGCTAGATGACTTGCCCATGACTATGTCATAAGGACACATGTACCTGTTTGATTGTCTTCCTCCCCCTCCCACCCACAACTACCAGCACAGCTCTGATCGAGTAGTGAGACATGACTGAGTACCCCCCAACCCACCTAGTGGTGTGCCTATCTACCATCCCCTCTGCCTCCCACACCCACTGGTGATTGTCTGGTGGTGTCACCACCTACCCTGCCTGCCCCTGCCTTTAGACCCAACTGCCTTAATTTGTGTGTTACTAGTATTAAGTAGGTAATTATAGCTTTGTCTAGACCAATCAAACATCAGTCATAGCTTTCCCTGGTCTTCAGGGCCAACCCAACTAGCCATGTTTCAGCTCATGCCTACCTTTAACAATAATAACTACATGATTCTGAATTCCATATTACCTACAAATGCATCCATAATTACTATCTTCCACATACAACACACTACAAACAAAATGAGACAAGGTGTGGTTTCCTCAACCATTATCTTAGTTGTTTGTCTGTATTACAAAAAGAAATGTGTCCAGTACCATGTCCTTCCCAGGGGTGGACAATGGGTGGACAAAGTCCCTAGTTAAAAAAAAGGTCCAAAAGTCATGAGAGGTCCTATAAAGGTCCAAAGTCTCAAAAAGGTCTTAATGTCCCGAAAAGGTGCAAAAGTCCCGAAAAAGTTCTAAAAGGGCCCAAAGTCTTCAGAAAGTCCCAAAGTCCTAAAAAAGTCCCAAGGTACCAAAACGGTCCCAAGATACCATAAAGTTCCATAAAATTCAATAAAGTTCAATAAAGATCCATAAAGTTCAACAAAGATCTGTAAAGTTCAAAGAACATAAACTCAACAAGGTGGCGTTTGCTTAAACTTTTATCTAAGCTGTTTGTCTCTATCCAAAAAGTAACAAGTCCAGTTACAAAGTAACTTGCCCATAATTCCCAGCACCATGGACACAAAGCATTTAAGGGCAGCAGTTTGTAAGAGTCTGTACATTATATCTATCCCCTGTGTGGTAGGTCCTGGTGGCTACATCCTGATGGCTACATCATCCCTCTCTCGGGCTTCCCTAGCTCACTTAAAAGGGTCTATATCTCCTCTTTCCTATCCCCTCAGGATGTGTGTGGTGCACATATGCGTGGGCACTGACACATTCCTCTGTTAAATTATCAACCTGTGAAGCACAGGATAGCCACTTAGTGCTGCTAAAGTGCTGTAAAACACAAATCAATCAATCAATCAATCATCCCTCCCAAGTAATCACCCCAAATCCCCAAATGATCACCTCATGTCATCACTGCATGTCATCATCCCCATGTCATCACCTCATGTCATCATCACATGTCATCAATGTCATGTCATTGAAGTCATCACCTCATGTCATTTTCCCATACCATCACCTCATGTAATCACCACATGTCACACGTCATCACCTAATGTCATCGAGATCACCTCATGTCATCACCCCATGTCATCCATGTCATCACCTCATGTCATTAATATCATCACCCCATTTCATCACCTCATGTCATTATCCCATACCATTACCTCATGTCATGCATATCATCACCCCATGTCATACATGTCATCACCTCATGTCATAAATCAATTTCATCACCTCATGTCATTACATTGTCATCACCTGATAGCATTATTCCATGTCATCACCTCATGTCATTAATGTCATCACCTCATGTCATTAATATCATCACCCCATTTCATCACCTCATGTCATTACCCCATACCATCACCTCATGTCATGCATATCATCACCCCATGTCATACATATCATCACCTCATGTCATTACATTGTCATCACCCATGTCATCACCCCATGTCATCACCTCATGTCATTAAAATCATCACCCCATGTCATTATCCAAACCATCACCTCATGTCATCACCGCATGTCATCAATGGCATCACCTCATGTCATCATCTCTAGTCATCAATGTCATCACCTCATGTCATCCATGTCATCACCCCATATCATCACCATCACATGTCATCACCTCATGTCATCCATGTCATCACCCCATGTCATCCTCTCATATCATTATCTAATACAATTACCTCATGACATCACCTCATGTCACCACCCCATGTCCTCACCTCATGGCATCCATGTCATCACATTATTTCATCAATCCATGTCATCATCTCATGTCATTATATTGTCATCACCCCATGTCATCAACTCTATGTCATTATCCCATACCATCACCTCATGTTGTCAATGTCATCACCTCATGTTTTCAATGTCATCACCTCATGTTGTCCATGTCATCACCCCCTGTCATCACCCTCATTCATCATCCCATATCATCACCTCATGTCATCATCTATAGTCATCCATGTCATCACCCCATATCATCATGCCATGTCACACTTCCTGGTCACATCCTTCCATCTGCCAGGTGTTCATGGGAAAGATCAGAAGGACCTTGAGCTTTCCCACGGTGCTATTTCTCTTAAAGGGACTGCTGATACTTGTGATTGATGTGTGAGCCTGCTACAGTATGTGTCTGTATGGGGCCTAATGCTTTGTCTATGAGAGAATGTTGGAATTAAACCTATCAATAAACCAAATTGGAAGGCCTTCAAAATCAACTATATCAAAAGATGTTTGCCAAGATAACCATGGCGCACACTGCCCCCCTTCCTACTCTATGCCCTCCTCTTCTAAAAAAATCTGAAATCTGTCTATATGTGGGGTTAAAGACAGTTTGATTACCCTTTTTTTAGGGTAAAAAGAGCCCTAAATCCCATGCATTTCTCCATAGGAAAAAAAAGACAACAGTAATTACCATGTCACAGCCATCAAAGTACACCTTAAATGTAAATTCTATTGCATGGATAGCTTTGTCTTACTTTTTGTCTCACTATATGACTAATTTTTGGGGGTTCAGTTGTAACCCAAATAGTGCTAAATGACAGGTTTTGATGGTCTATGCAAATTCTTGGAATCTCAATATGAGAAAATCATACCCCATGAAATGTTTTTTTCATCATTTATCATAACATTTTCATGTAAATAGAAATATGACTCATAGGGTCTTTGAAGGGTGTGATAGGGCATATGCTGTGTAATGGAATATCTTTTTGGTGGTGTATGTAATCTGCTAGAAGCCAAAATAGCAATTGAAACTTGGTAATCATAAGAAACTTGGCTAAGGGCTAGTAAACAAGAGGTCAGAAAGGTGGTGTCAAAGGGCCTTGCCTCGTTTAAAAACAAAGAAACCAGAAGCAAGTGCCTCAATCAGAACAGTTCTTCCATTGGTCAGGAGTAGGTCGCATGGTATAGTTGGCTTAAACATAGCTATTTTATGTGCATCAGTAGCAGCGATGCTAGCCCCCCATTAAGGGAGGAGCCTTCAAATTGATATTTTACCAAGAGGTAAATCAATCAACAGCAGTGTATTCAAGATTTGATTGCTCAAAAGAATAAATGAAAGTTGTCCAACCACCATCCCATCATGACACATATAAACTGGAATGGTTCAAAAGCTGCTAATATCACTTAGAATAATAAATGGCCTGATGTAGATGAGGTAATATAGACTTTGTTGAATGTAGTTAAAAGTGGTGGGAGTCATTTTCTTTCAATCTATTCTGGGGGGGGGGGGGTTATTTTTTTAAAACCCATTCCTAGAAGGGGGGTTGGGTCATTTTTTTTCAACCCATTCTGAAGGGGGGGATCATTTTTTTCCAATCCATTCTGAAGGGTGGGGGGTTCATTTTTTTCTTACATATTCATTCTGACAGATTGTCATCCCCCTCCCTGCCATAAATAATGAATGCTCCCTTAGGCAGTCTGGTTTCAGAATAAAGGGTAAAATGAATGCATTCTCCATGTCCATGAGGATACAATTTAAACAAGAATCTGAGGCGAATAAAGTCTACTTTGTCATGCAATTTCAAGCTTGTTTCTGTTTTAGAGTACTCTAGCATATAATTAAAAAACAAACAAAAAAAAAACTGAAAAAAAGCAGCAAGCTGCTTATGGAGAGCTAAAAGCCCATGGGCGGCCCATTTCCACTTAGATCACACAAGCGGTAGTGAGAAGTATGGCTGTAAAGTACATGGACGACACGCCCCTTGTACAGAGAACTCAAATAGATTTGACCCCCCCCCCCCCTTTTTTTTCTTTCTTTAGGCCTAGTAACGTGTGGGCATTATCCCCCCCCTCCCATGCCATGGGCCATGCTGAAATGTTTTCCCCCAAATCCACTAACCCTCCTACCCCCCTACCCCCTTTTTCCCTGTGGCTAGATCTATGGTCTATTTTGGTATGCCAAAATACACAATTACCGGTATAAATCTCAAACATGAGATGCATAGTCTCGGATATGAATTATGCATTATCACATTCACTGGTCAGCGAAAAAACTGTAGTCTGTAGTCTGTAGTTCATGTGGTCACAACCAAGACATACAAGGACATGCATTGAGGTCACTGGTCAGTGGGATTTATGCTTCTCCACCCTCAATTACCAAGTTCATACAATCATGATTCACAGTATCTTTGCATAGTGGCCGGGATAGTGACCTAGGCCCTAGCAACAAGTAGCTTCACTCAGTGTATTAAAGTTACTTAAACTTACTTAAGTTACAGGACTGACTTTTAAATGTACATGGTACGCCTTCTCTTAAACTTGAAAGTTTATAAGTGACAAGCATAGAGCATCATGTATATGTACCTATGACAGCCCGGGTATGACAGAGAGTGTATAGGCCTGCAATAGCGGACCTGAACACAAGGCGACACAAGGCCAATGATTATTTTGAGGCTTCCTCCGCTGCTCGCGAGCACTCGCCAGCTGCATTCGCAACCATTCCCTGCATAAGGCTGCATCCGTCATTTGAAGACACTTATCTACACTTACCTGTAGCCCCAGGCCTGCAGCCTGTATTGGCAGCAATCTTATATTGCCTGCAACACTGACTACTGAAATAAATGACATTTATCATCTTGTCGTCTTGTAGGATCAAAATATATCAGATTGCATAAATGAATGGAACGTGATTGGACGGAGAGGGATGCTGATAACGCTGAATTCGCCGATTCGGAGCCGGGCGCATCATCATCTTTTCAAGGACCTTTGACAACTGAAACGCTTTTACTGGGAAGCAGGAGAGGTCTATCCAGAATGTAGTCTGATAGATGTGCGTATCAGTCATTGCTCCCGTAGAAACACAGTCATTTTGGAATTATGAAACGATTTTTCATTAAGAAAATGTGTATTTTTCACTTACCTCCGTGCCCTTCGTGTTCTGAGACGCCATCTTGATAGAGGGGCGGAGCTAAAATGCACTGACGACAACTCACCTGTCAATCATTATGACGTCATACATTGACTTTATTTTCCCTTTTTTATTGAAACTGAATCGTCCGAACTGCTCATTCGCATGACAATACTTAATTCGCTCATACTTCATTCCACATTGGCTGGAATATAGTGCAGTTTCATTAGATTGTTTGAGCTTTTGCAAATTTTGACAACCCATGTCATGACGTCACAAAAGCAAAGTGAGCCAGTGGCCGAGTGCACGTCAATCTAGGTCACGGGTCCCAGGTTACGGGTTCCTGGGTTTGGGGTTTCAGATGAGTAAAAATGAGGAGTGCATCGCTCAAAATCATAGTTCTGTCATAACAAAAAAAAAATACGCACACTTCGTTTTAGACTATAGATTTCGAGTCTGAGGATCTGCTCATGATTAAAAAGACACACTTACCGGTACCGCGGTATGTCTACAGTTCCAAAGTTTATCGATAGAGAGCAGCAGGTGCGCGTTTTGGTTCTTCTTTTCCGTCCCTGTTTCCATGTACCACCTACTCAGTAACACTACAGTGTAGGGAATGGTCATTTTTTTAATAAGGGGGGGGGGGCATAAAATTGTGTGCCCCTTTTTGAGCCAAAAAGCCAAGACGCAACTAAACGTCTAAAGATAGCGATGACAGCTAGCCAAAATCAGGACAACTGAACACCACAAACTAGGCCTATATATAAAATGAAAGGGTTTAATATTTGCACTGAAATGCTTTTTGAATTAAATTGATATCATACATGCCAACACTCCCGGATTGGCCGGGAGACTCCCGGATTTTGACAATTTTTTAGGGTTTCTCCTGGATTACATTTCTCCCCTCAAATCTCCCGGATTTTCATCCTTCTCCCGGATTTTGATAGATTTAGGGCTTTTCAACTCAAGAAAATACACCGAATTTGTCTACTTCATGTCTTGATTTTTATAAATTTCTAGGGGGAAATGGTCCCAAATACATCCTGGATCCTAGCATAGGGAGGTGAAGTCACGTCACATGCAGGCGGATGCCAGGCGGATTCTGAGCTCAGCATATTATCGCCCGCAAGCTTGAAGGATAGGGGAAAATTTTAGGCCTGGCATAACTTTTTTAAGAGTGAGAGTTGAGCCTTTTAATTTTATATATGGTGGGCCTTTGGGTCAATTCAAATATTGGTTATTTTAGTTCCAAATCAGAAATTTTTTTACGACATAGTTTATCGCGAGAATTAGGCTCCCTATTGTAAGGTGTTGATAGCACCATGGTCAGAACTTCTGAAGGTCTCCCGGTTTTGTGCCCTAAAATGTTGGCATGTATGTGTTATTCCTAAAAGAGAGGTTTTTATGCCAAGCTAAAAAAAAATAAAAAATGACTTTCTTTCTGTTGAATAATACCTTTTAATAGCTGCATGGTTAAAAATCGCCAAAAATCGCTAGAATCTATTTTTATAACACCAAATCATTGCTCTGTACATTCGTCCTGCTTGGCAAAAAATAATACATTTCAGTGAATGTGGGTCTAGATCTCTATGTTATACAAATTTGGAAAATTGACAGAATCTAAATGTTACCCATACATCCAAGGGCTTATAATCATGCTAGACTTAACATATTGTAGAGAAAATGGCACACCAATAGATAGCTGAGGTTCTATCCTTTCCATACATGTCGCCCAATTGATATTCTGATAGGTAGGGTAGGAAGGGGTAAGATGCCCTTTGGGGTAAAAGGCCCTTTAGCCCTCATGTCTAAGGTAGTGGTTGTATAGGGTAAAATTGGATAGTATCGCGCATGTTGTTGTATCACGCATATAAATTCAAGAAGGCATATCTTAAAAACTAGAAAAGATTTTGCCAAAATTCCTTTTGCACTGGCTCCCCATGTTATAAACCTCCATGTTCAGCACTATTTGGTTACCTGTGCCCAGTATTACATCCCTGACATGAGATAAACATAAAGGTAATCAAGCTTGCCATTCCTATCGTGTATTTTACTAATAAATCCCCATAGGGAGCACTAGTAACTTAAATAAGGGTTATGTCGCACATATCTTCTTGTTACATCGCGCACATCATATAGAATATAAAGTAAAAACTTTAAACAAAACTAAGAAGAAGAAAATAAGCCATGTGGTAGCCACTGATATGATGCCCTTTTGGTGTAAAAATCGGGAGGTAAGGCCTCACCTACTAGGTGTGACAGCATCCTCCTTGACACTTGTTGTTTCACACCTAAATCACAGCTAAAGGTGTGATAGCATGTGTGTGATATAAGCTCTATGGGAAGACACATTACATTTTGGTTGTATCGTGAAATGCGCGATATAATCAAAAGGGGCACGATACAACCCAAAGATTATTGTAGTATCTATTACAGCCCTCTCTCACCAGCAGGCATTCATATTAAAGGTTCATAGCCTTGGATGAAAGCAGACACGCCCCTCTATCAATAGACACCAGGAGACAGGCTGGCGACCCTCTGTGCTTCATACAGGGGCGTTCATTTTAGTTATATTGTGACTTGGTGCGCGATACTACCCAATTTTACCCTACACCGATTTAACACTTGGAAGTAAAGATTACCTCAAGGAGACCTCTTTTTTGGTTTTCATTGTGATTGGAAGAGAAATGGTCGACTTATCAGACATTCAACATTTTATAACTGTTAAGATCATCATGTTCAATTTAAGATAATTAGAAATAAAAGGGTCCTGAAATGTGCATGGTTTGTTGGATAGCAAGTTAAAGGGGTTAAAAGTATTAGCTGAGGTGGTAAAGGAGTTAAAGAGTAGGCCATAAAGATACATTTTATTCACCTTCCCTTTTATTCCAACAGCTACATGGGCTTTTTATGTAAACATTATCTTAGCATCGGATTCATTGGCCTTTTGGCCCATCGGTGTGGGCCTTTTACCCCAGCCTTAAGGGTAAAATGCCCCGCTTTTTGTCAAACATTGGTATGGAATATTCCATGAGGCTAGGCTTACAACCTATTCCACAATTATCATAACTTGTTCCATCCCTTGATTAATGTGAAAAGTATGCATTAATTGGGAATTATTATCTTAGAACTAGCTCATTTACTTGTTATTGAGGTATTTTACCCTATTCTACCCTGCCATCCCTTTAACTTCAACATGAAATATCTAAAGTGTTACTTTAGGTTATTTAGGGAGCGTTCATTATTTATGGCAGGGGGGGGATGACCAAATGAAGGGGGGGGTCATTTTTTTTGGAGGTATTCAAAGGGGGGGGTCATTTATTTTCAACCTATTCTTAGAGGGGGGGTCGCTTTTTTTCAACCTATTCTTAGAGGGGGGGGTCATTTTTTTTTAACCCATTCCGGAGGGCCAGGTAGTTTCCTGTTGGGGAGTATTTGCCAATGTGATGCAAATTTTATGACAAAGGAACAAAAATTTTCCCGACACGTTGCGAATTTTAACTATTTGGTTTTCAGTAATAATTCTAGATATAATTCTGCCCAACATTTTGTTACCAGCTACCTCTAATTCAAATCCATTTGATTATGTTATATGATCAGAGTCTTACTCCTTTGTGTGTCAAAGGGCGGTTAGCACCGATAAGATGTACCAGTACCTGTGTTACCAACTCACATGACCACTCCTTGACCAATCGGGGCATCGGAATTTTTCCACTGGTTCCTACAAATTTGTGAAAGATCTTTTGGCAGGTACCCATATTAAAATTTGACATGATAAGCCCCCTTTAAAACATGGATGAGGCCAGTCACTACCACTATGGTATATGTATACAGTTTTCCCTGGGGTGTAACACTGTTCAGCTCTTGAGATTGAAGTATTTGGCCCAATTTGTGACACAATATTCCTTGTTCTTTTGCTCGCCCTGCTGATTGTTTCAAAAGATGTCATCATGAAAATAAGTACTTTCCTTTAAAGGGGTACTGGGAAGGGTATGGTTCACCACAAACAGCACTTTGTGGTGCTACACCATACACCTCAGGAGAGTGAACGGGGCACCAACAAAGTTGTCAGTAGTAAAAAATGTTACATGCTAAAATCACCGCAACTCGCAATCAGATCTTTCCAGATTTAACTCTTGTTTTCACCCATTGATGAAATCAACCCTGACAAGAATTATGTCTATAACACCCTTCAAATTGATATAAAAACTGAGATTACAATGAAATCTAAAGAGAAAGACAAGCTACAAAAGTTTATTTCTGTACCATATATAAAATTTTTGAAAAAGAAACCAGAACCAAGTCCCTCAATCAGAACAATTTTTCCATTGGTCAGGAGTAGGTCACATGGAATATTTTACTACCTATTTTAGCTGCATCAGCAGTAGCCCATGCTAGCCGACCCTTAAAGGGGGGCTAGCACGGGAAAAAACAATATGGGTACCTGCTCAAAGATCGTTCACAAATTCACAGAAACCAGGTAAAAAAATGTGCATGCAGGTACATCTTATCCATGCTAGCCTTCAAATTGATATTTTTTTTTTTTTGGAACAATTTAAACTTTATTTGACCAAACAAGGTATTACATAAGATTGTGTGGAATAAAGATCATGTGGAAAGAGTAATCATTAATACTGGTCAAAAAAGTTAATGATAGCATTATCAGTAAAACTGTTGGAAGAATGCTATCATTGAATGTAAATTATGCATTGATGAAACATTTTATAACTAGATAACAATTAATGTTGAGAAAATGGCAGGCAACTGTAAATGTACTTTTAACAAGTTTGACACCCCTTAAAAAGAAAAAAGAAAGAAAAAAGTGCTAACACACTAGGAATTCTATTATGTAGGTATAGTGGCTAACATAGAGGATTTGGCTGAATCTGTAAAATTGTCATAGTATGCGTTTAATGTATGTTATGGGATAGCACGAGTGGATTTACGGGTTGATAATCCACGACCCCGAAGGGGGAGTGGATTATCAACCCGTAAATCCACGAGTGCTATCCCATAACATGCATTAAGGCATTTATCTCATAGATTCCTCCATTTTGTATTAATTTCTTACCTTATAACCCAAGAATTAATCCAGGATAAGACATTTTGTAAGTGCATCCGATCCGCACGGTTTGACAAGCCAGCGTAGCCATTGTTTTTAGTCCACCCGTCAAACCCTCGTATTTCCAACGAATTTTCGGGTATAATCCAAGGATGTCAAGCCCTGTTATTCTAGCAGTGCCAAATATACAATCTCTAGTTGGTGTTCGCCTACATTTTGTGTCCATTTTCTTCGAAATAAATAAGAATCCATTGATTTTCCATACCGATCCAACGCACACGGCCCGGTACACGGCCATTTCGTCTTGTTGACATAGCGGGGAGGTGCCCGGATGTAAGAACTAGGTCAGCCACGCGTCGAGCAAGGAATGGCCGGACGGGGCGGGTCCCGACACGTATCGATGTGGAAAATCAATGGATTCTTATTTATTTGGAAGAAAATGGAGGAATTTGGCATGGCATGTTCATCTAGGATATCTAAGGATGGTTCTCTGTTAATAACTATACCAGGCTCCATTGAAATCTATGCTAACGAGGTCTGCAAACATCAGGTATGTGGGAAAAAATTTTCAAATACTGGATGTACTTTGCTATCTATCACCGGTCGGCTTGGTATAGTGGACAGCGAGCTCGCCTCCTGCCCCAGCGGCCGGGGATCGATTCCCCGTTGAACCCTAAACAGTTTTAACTGGAAATGTATGGAGGAGTTGACTTTGTATACTTCTCCAATTTATTAACATGTCTGGATTGAAACCAGCAGCCTCTTGAAGATGTCCAAAAGGTGTTAGAGTAGGGTTATGGCTTGATAATGCACGGGGGTTATGAGCAAAAAAGCACTGTCCAAGCCAAAATCGTGAGATAATCTTCCATATTGCGTTCATATACAGTTAATTCATTCCAGGCCTGGGCGCTCAGGACCATTGGAGAATTTGCAAACACTGTACACTTGGGAAGGGGATAAGTTAATACAGGGGCTTGATTCAGTCTGGTCAGTCTGATGACAGGTTTAAGGAACTTAGGATTTTTTGTTCTTTTATGAGCAAATGTTCTTATATGAAATAATCTTCTCATCTCCAAGGTAGGGAGAGAAGCATTCTTGTGAATTTGAATTGTAGGGGTGAGAATATGTAGGGATAAACAAGTTTTAATACATTTGTTTTGTAGACGTTGCAATTCCTCCAAGTTAGAGTTACTGGCGCCTATGTATAGTCACAGTAGTCTACGATAGGTAACATATAGCTTTTGTAAATTTTCAATCTAATATCTTCAGATGTGTATTTCCTAGTTTTGTACAATAATAAAGATTTATGACATAGTCTATTGATTATACTCCTGACATACATATTGAAGTTCAGTTCTTGATCCAAGATGACACCCAGATATTTAAAAGAGATTACATATTTTAGAGTGTTACCATTTAAGCTTATTTTGGGTTTTTGAATATTCTTCAATTTTCGTTTCGATGCAAATATCATAATTTTAGTCTTAGTTTCATTAATAGTGAGTTTATTTTTTGACGACTAAAGAAAGAAACCATCCAGGGCTGTGGTTAGTGTAGCTGATATTGTATCAATTGATTTTCCCGAGACATATAAGACAGAATAGTCAGCATACAGCATTGTGTTGTGATTATCATCAGATAGGATACAATCATTAATGTATAATAAAAAGAAGAGAGGGCCCAAAATGGAGCCTTGTGGCACTCCACATACCAGAGGTAGGTTGGTCGACTTATTATGGTTAGCAATAGAACATTGTTGACGACGTGACAAATAATTTTCAATCAAAGTTAAATTTCTATTTCTTATGCCATATTGTTCTAATTTGTCTAAAAGTATTGTGTGATTTACTGAGTCGAAGGCTTTTTTTATATCAATAAAAGCTGCTAGTGTAATATTTCCTCTATTTCTATTTTCTAAAACCTCATCAACAAATTTTGAAATTGAATCTAAAGTAGATTTCTTTTTTTGGTAGCCTCTTTGGTTTTTTGATAAAATCGAGTTTAATTCTATGTGGTTAGAGATAGCAGTGTGAATAAGTCTTTCTAAAATTTTTCCTGGGACCGGTAAAATACTAATTGGTCTATAATTTGATACATTAGTGGGGTCACTGCCCTTTGGGAGCGGTGTGACTGTAGCTATTTTCCATGTATCAGGTATATTTCCAGTTTCAACACACAATCTAATAATTTTGGTGAATTTGGTAGGCATATGTAAGCAAGCAGCTTTGAATATGTGAGTGGGTAGGTCCTGGAGGGCTGAGGACTTAGAAGTATCTATTTCTTTGACACATTTTATGATCTCATCATGGGTAAAAATTAAATCTGGCATGTCTTCTATGCATCTTTCACCCTGAAACTCATAAGGAATTTGATGAACAGAGGCAAGTTTAGGTCCAATCCAAGCATAGAACTTATTTATGAATTCAGAGGTATTTTCCATTGTAATACAATCACCGTCATTATTTACTAAATTAATATTATTCGACTTATTGTTTCCAGAAGGTAAAATATCTTTAATTGTAGTCCAGAAGCGTTTAGAATCTTTTACATTGGTATCTGCCAAATTTTTGTAATAATTTTCTCTTGCTACATTAACTTCCATGTTAACAGCATTCCTTAAAATTCTGGTATCATGCCATTTTATGATAGATAAGGATATTCTAGCTTCTTTTAAGGCCTCATTTTTATCATTAATACGCTCAAGTAAATAATTAGTCATCCATGGTGTTGGTTTATCCTGAACTTTAAAACATCTAACAGGACATTGTCTATCTAGCATACGTTTGAGTAAGTTTTCATATGTGTCCCAACATTCCTGTGCATTCGTACAATTATCAAAATATGTCCAATCACAATTTTCAAAGTCATTTAAGAGCTGGTTTAGATCAAAATTCCTGTATGATCTCCCAAAAAACTTTCTAAAAGATTTTTTTAATTTTTGGACGTCTATTGATAATGTGGATTGGGAGATGATCACTTATGTGTATATTCAAAGGACCAACTGATACAATATCATTACAATTTGTGAATATTAAGTCAATACAAGTGTTTGTACCCGAGGATGTCGTTATGTTTTTTACAACTTGTTTTAGATGATACAAATCCATGGTTTCATACAATAGATTCTTTTCATTAGAATTTTGCAGGGTATTGACATTGAAGTCACCAATGACATACAAATCATAATCTCAAGTATCACAAAAAACCTGTAAAGATCCATTTGGAGGTCTATAGACATTGCATATAATTGAGCGTTTCTCTGTATTTTTTACTGATAACAACCATTGAACTTCGATATCTGTATTACATCTATTAAGATTTTTAAACTTGTCAATAGAACAGGTGATATTTTCATCTACATACGCACATAGGCCTTCACCCCTATACACACTGATTCTATCCTGGCGAAACATATTATACCTTGGAAAATTGTACAAACTACTATCGTCACTATCGTTTAGCCAAGTTTCTGAAAATAAAACAATATCAATATTTAGGTTACTAAGTTCCAAATCCACATTTACAAATTTATTTCTAATACTTCTAGCGTTTAAGTGGACAACTGAGAAGCCCCTTTTGAAATCAGGGATATCAACCATTAAAATAATCCTTGAGAATGTGTACACAATGATGCAATGTATTCTCAAAAAATATGAAATTGTAAATCATAGTAAAATATGTGTATATCCAGCACAAAATAATGACTAGCACATGGAAAATTATAAGAAAAAAATTGAAAAGTTGCCCCCCATCCCTCCCCCCTAGCACGGGTTTGCGGCTACTGAGGCCACCCATGCTTTCTTACGTGTAGATGTCAATCTGAGAAAGGCTCCTTGGTATTTAAGGAAAAATAATAATATTATGAGACCTTTTAACCTTAGGCCTACAGCGTCCAAAATAGAATTTTTTCAATGGTGAGTGAATAGCGTCACACTTAAATTGGGCTCGCTAGGAAACAGTGGTAAAGTTCATGTCCATTTCAGGTATAGATTTGGGTCAGCGTTCAAAGTCACTTAGGTAGGAGTGTTTTGAGTGTTATTAGAGTCATGTTCTCCCTGTGCATGTAGATCATCTTCATCATAAGTATCATCGTGGTTATCCAGATCACCGTCGTTGCCATACTCAGCATTCTCTGAATCATTCTCAGTCGAGTACTCATCCTCTTCATCACATTCCCCCTCTCTAGAGGTAAATCAATCAACAGCAGAGTATTCACAATTTGACTGCTCAAAAGATGACACATAACTGAAATGGTTCTAAACCTGCTAATATCACCTTGTATAATGAATGGACCTGATGTAGCCTCTGTTGAACATAGTTAAATGTGGTGGGAGTCATTTTCTTTCAATTTATTCTGAGGGGGGGGGTCATTTTTTTTCAACCCATTCCTAAGGGGGGGTCATTTTTTTTCAACCCATTCTGAAAGGGGGGGGTCATTTTTTTTCAACCCATTCTGAAGGGGGGGGTCAGTTTTTTCTGACGTATTCATTCTGACAGATTGTCGTCCCCCCCCCTGCCATAAAAAATGAACGCTCCCTTACCATATCCAAATCTTAGTTCTAGCTTATGGAGATTATTTTTAGTATCTTTTCTTATGATAAGAATCTAAATGGAGCATTTATTCCAATTATGATGCTCTTTTATGTGCATGGGCCTTTTACACCATTGTCTAGAGGCTGGGGTAAAGGGCCCACAGCCTTTGGGGTAAAAGGCCCACTTTTTTCACACATGCTTTATCGTAACATCGTATGAGGCATGGCTGACAAGCTTTTGCACATGAAGAACATATTATTCCATCCTTTGATTAATGTAAAAAATATTCTGTAAGTAGCAATAAATTCCTTAGAAATGACACAGTTGTAAATTAAGGGCATCTTACCCCACCCTACCCTATCTCATTTACATGTTATTAGGGTATTTCACCTTATCCTACCCTGTCATTCCTTGAACTTCAATATGAAATATCTAAAGCGTTACTTTAGGTTATTTTTAGCATCCAAATCTTAGTTGTAGCTTATGAAGATTATCTTTAGTATCTTTTCTTATGATAAGAATTTGAATTGAGCATTTATTCCAATTATGATGCTCTTTTATGTGCGTGGGCTATTTACCCCAAAGGCTGTGGGCCTTTTACCCCAGCCCATAGATAATGGGGTAAAAGGCCCACTTTTTTCACACATGGTTTATCGTAACATTCTATAAGGCAGGGCTGACAAGCTTTTGCACATGAAGAACATGTTATTCCATCCTTCGATTATTGTATAAGATATTCCGTAAGTAGCATTAAATTCCTTAGAAATGACACAGTTGTAAATTAAGGGCATCTTACCCCACCCTACCCTATAGGGACTGAGAAATCATTAATTAAAAAACATATATTTAGCATTGTGACAGATATACAGTAGAGACCCTGTGTTCAGGCTGTCATCGCTACTAAAGAATAAAAGGGGGGATAGATCCAGAAAAATTTCAGACCCCCCTTAGAGGGGGGGACAGAAAAATTTTCACTGCGTTTGCGCAGAATTTACCAACCCCCCTGTTTTTTAAAAAAATGACCACTCTCCTACCAGACCTGGAAACTGTACAGTCTTTGTACAGTAGGCCTACCGCCGGGGCATAGGGTAGGGTGGGGTAAGATGTCCTTAATTTACAAATGTATCATTTAAAAGAAATTCATGGCTGCTTCCAGAATGCTTTTTACATTAATCAAAGGATGGAATGATATTTTCTTCATTTGTAAGAGCTTGTCAGCTCTGCCCCATAGATTGTTACAGTAAATCATGTATGAAAAAAAGTGGATGCTGGGGTAAACGGTCCACAGCTGGGGTAAAAGGCCCATAACCTTTAAGATAAAAGGCCCACATGCACAATAAAGATCATAATTGGAGTGAGTGAGTGAGTAATGGATGTTTAACGCCATTTCGACAACTAAGGTCATATTCATGGTGGGAACTACATTACTATTTCACAGAAGAATGTGTCAGTGCCCGTGCATATGTGCAACACACACATCCCGAGGGGATAGGAAAGAGGAGAAATAGACCATTTTAAGTGGGCTAGGGAAGCCCGATCATAATTGGAATAAATGCTCCATTTAGATTCTTGTCATTAGAAAAGAAGCTAAAGTTAATATTCATGAACTACTACTGAGATTTGGACATCCTAAATCACCTAAAGTAGCATTTTTGATAATTCATATTGAAGTCAAAGGGGTGATAGGGTAGGATAAGCTAAAATACACTAATAGCACGTAACTGAGCTAATTCTAAGAGAATAATCCTTAATTAATGCATATTTTTCACACCAATCAAGAGATGGAACAATGTATCATACTTGTGAAATAGGTTGTCAGCCTAGCCGTATGGAATATTCCAATAGAATGCTTGACAAAAAGTGGGGCATTTTGCCCTGTAGGTTGAAAGGCTGGGATAAAGGGCCCAAAGTGTTGGGGCAAAAGGCCCATTGATCTGATGATAAGATAAGGTTCATCTCAAAAGCCCATGTAGGTATTGGAACAAAGTGTAAGGTAAATAAAATGTATCTTTATGACCTACCCTTCACCCCTTTTTCTAAAGTGTTAAATGGCTGCATACAACTAGTACCTTGGTTATGAGGGCTAAAGGGCCAACAAAATGCCAACATTATGCCCAACGTTGGCTTTTGGTCAGCAAACATCAGCATTGGCATATGGTCGGCCAGGGGCCGACCATTTGCCGATGTCCTGCCAACGATGGGCTAATGTTGGCATTTGGTTGGCAAATGCCACTGGTCGGGCCTATGTAGGCCCGATGGGCAGCCAATGTTGGCCCGATGCGTCAGGCCAACGTCGGCAAATTTTTGTGTGCTGCCGGATGGGTTTGGCATCCCCTGTGTCTATGGTGTGTTTTATAGCTGAGAAACAACCCAGGTCTGTGTCATCCTTTGAGAATACTGACTGGTACTCCTTAAGGATAGTGCACAGCTCTCGGGCCTGGTCCAGATTGAGCACTGAGGCTGACCTGTGGAACAAATCGTGAAGATGCGGTGGTATCTGCCCCGCCAGGTCTTCGACATCCTCTGCCGAGACTGGCTGTTTGGCTTCATCGTCTACATGTTCCAAGTTCCTAAGGCCAGCCGGCACCGTCGACATGTCGAGTTCCGAGTCCATGACCCCTCCGGGCTGTGTCGACCCGAGAACCTGGCCTGCCTTGACCTTGATGTAGTTATCACTGACATTACATAGCTCGAGTACTGCTGTGTCTGAGTTTTTATCTAGGACACTGTGTTCCCCCTGTGGAGTGGGGACCTTCATGTGAGGGAGCAGAATAACTTCATTGGGAGTCCACAAGGAGAAATCTCCTTCCATACTAACAGTGGGCATACCAGATTCGTAAAAGGCGACAAACTTGGGGTTTCTTGTGTCTTGGGGTGAGCATGTGGGCAGCTGGTGTCCATATGCGCGGGCCTGGGCTTACATGCTTGATTTTTGCCATGGGATTCCCCCTCAGTGAACCAAGTCTGAGTGATCAAAGGCCGTGGTTTGTCTGGCCCTGCCTATGGGACCAGGCAAATAAAAGAACACTTGCTATCCTTCGAAAAGAGTAGGGGAATGAAGCCCCGGTAGAGGTTTTCCTCCTCGACCCTCCTCATAGATTCGGTCATTCATCTCATAGATTTGGTCATTCATAGATTCGGTCACTGCTGTGTCGGGCAAGCAGCATATAAATACCTGTCCAAAAAGAAAAGAAAGGACTTAATGTCCGAGAAACCTTGAATGTCTGAGTTCCTTGATGGCCCCCGGACGTAAAACTAAACAAACAAACAAAAGGACACTGTGTGGGCACAAGACATCCGGGTATAAGAGTCTTGGGCTCAGAACCCGATCTCCTTCAGGCACATCCGGTCCCTGATTGGCACACACTGCTACCTGTCGGGATGAATGCGGTGGTAATACAAGTCTCTTGAGGCAGACCACTTGGGAGACCCCATATGTGTCGCCTGACCTGCTTTGTTGATATTTAGCTCTGATAATGTGACCGTTGATCTGGACTGTTGCCATTGTGAGATCAATCGAGGCCCCTACAGCTTTAAAAAAGTCCAGACCCAGTATGACAGAATCCTTTATTGGCGCAACATACATGTGCCATTTGAACGTGAGTCCATCCGTTTTGAGGGTCACTGGGTCTGTGAAGTGGCCCTTCATGAAGCTGTCTGGCCCAGCCCCTTTCAACTTAATGGTCTCCTTTCGTGTAGGAGGGTGCTCCATGCTTTCTACAAAGTTCGAGCTGAGCACAGACACTTGTGCACCTAGGTCAATCAGAGCATTTACTGAGGTCCCATTGATTACAACTGGTAGGACAAGACTCTCAGGGGCGTCTTTTATAGAGTTCTTTGTATGGAAGTAGACATTACGTATCCGAGGGTCCTCACGTCTTGCACCATCCTCTACAGTGTGCACCGTGTAGGATTTAGCATCAGAGTGAGGGCCCTCAGTGGGAATGTCTGGCCTTTGCCACTGCCGTACCTTGGCGTTCTCTGGGGGGCGACCTTTGACAGCTTCAAACCGAGACTCCTCATGCCTAACCCAATCCCTCACAGCGCGCACCGTGCGGGAGTTGGCGTCGGCACAAGAGTCTCCAGTAACTAAGTCTGGTGTTTGTCCTTGATCTATATCTGGTGGACGACCCTGGTCAGCCCGGAATGGAATCGGGTCCAGTCCATTCCTGGCTAGTTTTTTGGTGGCTGTTGCTTTGGCTTAGTGCACTCTCTGGCACAGTGCCCTTGCTCCCCACAGTTGTAACATTCACTCGGCCTTCCAGGTGATGTGCTGTGGGAGGGGCTGCGCCCAGGGCTTCTCGCAGGTCTCCTGCCCGGCCTGTAGCTTGGGTAGGGGCTAGGGGCTCTGGGGGAGCGCTGTTGGTGTTGGTGTAGTTGGTCATTGACAACAGATACAACCATCTTACGTATATCCTCCTTCAGTTCTGTAAGCTGGCTCGTTTCCAGGCGTGTATCTCGTCATTGCCCAAGAAGGAGACATTCCTGATCTTCTTGTCCCCCAAAATAAACCTGGTATTGTGGACGGAGTGCCTGACACTCTTTATCGCCTCCCTCATCGATTTCAGGTTCTTTTCCCCCGCAATCAGCGCAGCTTTCTGCTCAGAGCAGCCCTGCAAGGAGGAGTCAACTGCTGCTTTCTCAATGGTCCGTTCCGAGTCCCCTCTGAACCCTTCCCTCGCCAAATCCATGCACCGCTGTGCAAATGCATCCAGCACCTCATCAGGTTCCTGGCGCAGGTTTTGGAGCTCCCTGCGTGCTGTCGCCGGTTGTTTTCTGGCTCCAAATTGCCCCGTCAGCGCCTTGCAGACTTTTTTGTAGTCACGCCGGGTCTTTCTGGGCAGCGACCCGAAGAAGACGAGGGCATCATCTCTCAGATGTTGCACGAGGCTGTCGATCTTCTCCTCCCTGCCCCATCCGCATCTACGAGCAATTCTTTCGAACTGCTCCTTGTAGATCCCCCATTTCAAGTGACCGTCATAGGTGGGAATCTTTCCCTGGTGAGGTTTATCTCTGCCTTCCCTTGCTCTGTGCATTGGGGGTTCGTCCTCATCACTTGAGCTCGATGAACTGTCATCGAAGTCCGAGGATTCCGTGTCCTTGATCCTTGATTGCCTGCTCTTCCTCGACTCCTTCAGCACTTTGGCGCTGGCCTGGCTCACAGGTGAACGAGGTGCCTTGTGCTGTCGGTTATCAGTCCCTGTGTTGCCATTCCAGTCAGCGGGTGCCCTCTGCAGGTATGGCTGTGGACCTTTCGGGACATACACGTTGCCCTGCACCGTCCCTTTCTGGTAGGGCGTCGAATGGAGTGGCAAGGAACTTTCACTCGGTGCCGGGCTACTCCCCAGCAAATCTTAGTGAAGTGGAGTCAGGCTGTGTGAGCCTTCACACTGTTCGTCGTATGAACCAAGAATCTCGTCATGTGTTGCTAGGTCTGACTCAGCCTGACGCAGACTGACGCTTGTATAATGACTCATCCTCACGCAGTCTGACGTATGTGTTATGACTCATCCTCATGCAGACTGACACATGTGTCATAACGCAGTATCACACAGACTGACGCAAAGCAAACCCAATTTTGGGTGGGTTGGGGCGGGGGGTGATTTCCTTGATTTATATCTTTTATTTTTCAATTCTTAACATCAATTCAGCTGTTTATCTTGATTCCATTTCCTTGCTGTGTCCTGTTGAACATGCTATCCTCTTCAATGGACGGATTCTGGGCCAGTAGATCTATGATTTCTGGTAATACTCTTGGGAACAGCTGTAAAAGTGAAAATGAATGATCATGAACACAAAACAGCACCAACCAATGTCAAACCAACCCTACCCCCACCCCTGTTGATGAACAATGACCACTTCCTTATTGGCCCAACTTACCACATACCAGAGCATATTAGGAAGCATCCTGAATCTCCCAAATTTCCATGGAACTTGCTCATGTATAATATCTACTAGTGACTATGAGGTGTTGTCTCTAATACTGAAATTAAACAGCATGGCATTAGAGGTTCAGAAATAGAACTGTGAAGTAGAAAAGTGTGACCACCTACCTTACATCTGTTCTCCCTGGCTGTCTCTGCCTGTCTGTTGTGAACTCAGAATGAGAACAAAGAAAAGGGAGGGAAATTTGAAATGGACCAATCAAAATGCAGCATTCTGCAGAGTGTGTCACTGTGCGTTAAGGTGTGTCAAGATGAGTGAGAGTTGACAGAGGTTGACGAATGCTCATTCAGTCTGCCATGATCATATTGGATATAGCATCTGCCCTTATTATCACTCAATGCAAAGTATTTTAACCATCATACTAAGTATTTCTATTTATTTGCCCTAATCATATGTGACCTAGCTGATCACTGAACATTAAACCATGATATGCTATTAAACCAGGGCCAACAGATACATAGATACTGTGTAAAATGTAGGTATTTACAACTTAGTGCTATATCCCATAGACAAAACAAATTGGCCTTTCTGTCCTAATCATGCCCAATATCCCATATTAATGACTATCATTACTTTCCAGATTAATACATATTTCATGTCACATAAGAAAGCTACTTGATCTGTATAACATAACTTATAATTTTGACATTCAAGTAATGGGCCCACTCTGCAAAGTACATGCAGTAAGAATCCATATAGATTCCATATTGTTGGAAATTGGTGAAGATGAGTCAGGCTGAGTGAGAGCTAGCAATTATTGACACATGCTAACAATTGCTCACCAAGTTTTACTTCACATCTTTATTAAAATGAGTGAAGATGTGTGGGGCTGTGTGAGAGTTGACAGGTATTGACACATACTCACTCAGTCTTCCTTCACATCTTTATTGAAGTGAGTGATAGTTTGTCAAGCTGAGTGAGAGTTGACAAGTATTGACACATGCTGACACTTGCTCACCCAGTCTTACCTCACATAATTATTGAAGTGAGTCATGCTTCGTCAAGCTGAGAGAGAATTGACTCAGTATCACGAAATATAACACAGTTCGTCATCACCCAAAAGTACTCACACATGCATCACCCAACTTGACTCAACTTCACGATGATTTGCTGGGTCAGCGCCGTCCATGTCCTCTGTGCGAGAGCTGGGTTCTGCCGCAGAATGGCCTGCAGAGTCTCCGCTACATCGTCGGTTGGGAGCGTGTCGCCATGTGGGCGCCCTGCGGTGGCCCCGGTAGATGCCGAGGTGGCGCCAGCCCCAGGTGATACTTGGTGCGACTCTGGCTCCGCACCCTCCTTCTGGTCCGTCGGTGATTGCCCTACTCCCCAGGCCTCCCTTTGCCGCTTTTCTGCCTCCAGCTCTTCTATCCATGCCATGGATCTCTGCAGTAGCACCTTCAAATCCTCGAAGTTCTTCGCGGCATCGACTTCTTCTGGGGACACGACCGTCACGTCCGCTGCACTATCCCCTTTCCTCCCAAATGTCACCAGGCCTTTAATAACCGCCTCCTGAAGTACTCCCCCGGTCTCTGGGCCGACGAATCTGAGCATCCCAGTCACATCTGAGAAAGGCCCCTGGTCGCGAACGCACTGAACAATTTCCCGCGCTCTCACTGACCCAATGCCCGGCAGGGCTTTCAAGTCCTCCGTACTTGCCTCGTTCACATCAAAACCGAGCTGAGACATCCTCGGGTATGTTAGGCTTATCCAATATATGTAAGTGGGTGAAGGGAAGACTCCGAGAGAGTAACCGAGAGAGCGTAATTAGTGGGCCAGGTGATATAGAATGCTGCAGCAGGACTACAATCACTGGCTTATCTTATACAATGTTAGTATTTCCCCTCTTCACTTACTTTTCTGGATTCTCAATGGGGGGGGGGGTGAGTTGTCAGTCAGTAAGTTTGTATGTACTTAAAATTGATAATCTGCCAGATGACATGCATTGGCTAAGTTATGTCCTTATTGAATATGTCATACACACAATTGCAAGCCTTGTAGGTTTCTCTTAAAAATTGGCCTAAAGTTCAATTATATGCAGCATTAGCCAATAGCATTGGAAAATTCACAGGAGTAAGGATATTTCAAGGAAAATCCAAAATACCTGGAAATAACAGAACTAGAGTCAGCCGGCCTTCCAAATAGAGGTGGGGGGGGGGTCACCATAGAATTCCACCTTTTCCTTTTTGGTTTCTATCCTTCCCTTTTTTCTTTTTTTTTAAAGTTTGGAATGGGGGGGGGGAGGGCACTGTAGACAGGTCTACCCCACAATGCCAGAAATCAACCAAGTTGATATTGGCTAATCCTCAAGCACAGTAGAAGACACAAAATTATTGGCCTCAATATTATCATAGAAAATGCCAGAAGGGCATTGGCTGTTCAGCTGCTTTCCACCAGTGGGAGCCACCATGTGAAAGGAGAATTTAAAATAGCAGCCAAACCACATGGGCAGAAAGTACCCCACCCCAAGTAATTAATTTTCCAAAAATTGACAAAAATAATTATCCCAATGATATTTTCAATAATTGTCAGTCACTTTCTAGTACTTTGTTACTGCGAGATAGTTCAAGAATACTAAGGATGGCTTGGATTGTCAATTCAAATCAGTGGACCATGAGGCTTTAACTGCCAGATCCAAGATGGCTACTCTGTAGGATTCCAGTAACCCTTATTAGTGGCAGCTTGACCCAGTTCCTCCAAGACAGGGCAAAGTTCACAAAACTTGCCCAAAGTTGGTGAAAAACATACAGAAATGATGGCCCCAGTGTGGTAAACAAAGTAAATCCAATGGTTTTCTCATGAATATAGAGTTCTCCTTGTGAGCAGATGGATTAAAGATATGCTCACTGTACACAAAAAAGTGATGGGGGAGACTGAGGGGATTCCTCCTGGCTTCCTCCACAAAAGCAGTTCTGGTGCCCACAGGTTTTGTAGACACACAGTTTATCCACAAGGGCAAGTACTCCTGGCACCAAATGTGAGACTTTCACATATGACCCCTTAATATCAGAGTATCTTACCTTGAAGATGTAAGGGAGACAACTCCAGCACCTGTGTAGTGGTCTGCAGTCAGCTCTCAAAGTGCGGGAATCTCGCCTCAATAGCCCGCGCATCAGGCCCGGAATTCCCGGGGCCGGGGAACCCCCGTATGACGTCATAGGTTCGCGCGCACGGACGCACGCGTCCCACATGTATCATACCGATCCAGGTGTAGTTGGAAGGTGGAAATATCAGGCAAGGGATCGTGGTGTAATGGTTAGCATGCTGGAATGTCATACCAGAGATATGGGTTCGAGTCCTGGTGATCCTAGATATTTTCACTGTCCCCACTGGTAGGATCACCGAGCCAGTCCTCGCGCGACTTTATAGGGGGATCGGGATCGGGGGAACTCGGTGCCTGGGCCGGTATGATACAGATACGCTTCGACCCTGACAGTACTTTGTACTGGTAGGTCAACTTGGAATCAGGAGTGCCTCAATACTGCTTGATAAAGCCCAACCGATCTGAGTTGGGAGGAATGCTTGATGCTAGTTGGCCATGGTTGAAGCTGGTTGAGAGGAGTGTAGGGGACCAGAAATCCCCATACCTGGTAGATTGACCCTCAGGGGCCAGTTACCTGGTAATCACTGCTCCCCTAGTGTGTATCATACCGATCCAGGTGTAGTTGGAAGGTGGTGAGTGAGTGAGTAATAGATGTTTAACGCCATAGTTGGAAGGTGGAAATATCAGGCAAGGGATCGTGGTGTAATGGTTAGCATGCTGGAATGTCATGCCAGAGATCCGGGTTTGAGTCCCGGTGATCCTAGATATTATCACCGTCCTCTACAAAAGCATGACGATGGGGGAGGGGAGGGGGAAGAGGTCTGCAGTGAATGGAGGGAATTTTCTCATTGGTTTTTAATGTATTCCTCTACCTCCTAGCGGGGGGGGGGGGAGCAGCCCCAACAGTGTGGGGGATGGGGTGTAAATTTTGGTTATTCTATATAATCTATAGGCCCATCCTGGAAAAGTGTGGGGGATGTGTGGGGGATCCCTCACAGCTCCTCCACCACTGCCTTCATATAGCTTCCGGGTGTGCCTTATATAGGGCTTAGTACTGAGGTCCAGTGGGCCCACCATTGCTGGATCTGGGACATGGGGAGATAAGCACTGATAACAGCCTGCATGATGGTAGCCTGCGTGTCAGGCCCTCCTACCATATGCTGAATGATGTTTTGAGACTAGGGGTAGTCTAGCATGAGTGAGTGAGTAATAGATGTTTAACGCCATTTCGACAGCTAAGGTCATATTCATGGCGAGAACTACATTACACAATTTCACAGAGGAATGTGTCAGTGCCGGCGCATATGTGCACCACACACATCCTGAGGGATAGGAAAGAGGAGAAACAGACCCTTTTAAGTGGGCTAGGGAAGGCCAGTCTAACATGATGGGTACCGGGTGTTACATAATGTACCGTATTCTCCCGCGTAGAAGACGCGCTGCGGGTATAGGACGCACCCCAAACTCAGCAGAGGCATTTTCACGTATAAGACGCACCTCTTAGGGCTCAATTTTGTAAATCCAGTACATTTCTATAGTAAAATTACCCCTCGTATAAGACGCACCCCCAACTTGAGAGAAAGCTATAAGACGCCCCAGCATTTTGTTTGGCCTAGAGGACTCGTCTTATACGCGGGAGTTTACGGTAACCAAAAAATTCTGCAGTGAATGGAGGGAATTATCTCATTGGTCGATAATGTATCCCGGGTCAGCCCTATATATGCGGATGTAGCTTATATGTGGGACTGTATGGTAAAGTTGGGGCAAGAGATGAGATATATCATAAAAACCACTTGTGAAAATGTCCCGGCAATGTTTCAATCTGATCAGTGCATTCTAACCATACTTAATTCAAGCCTATTTGTGTGTAAAAATGTTGAAAAGCATTCTTGATTGCACCAGCACAGTGGCTCCATCTGAAGCAATAAAGCAGCATATTCTATAGTGGTGGAAAGAAGGAACCCTTCTGACCAAAGAGGAGAGAGCAGCTGAAACTTAGTCCAATGATGCGCACATAATGAGCCACATCTTACCAGAATAAATTGCGCCCTGTGACTGGGGAAGACTCTGAAATACAAATCACACAAAGCTATATCAGCTATTATACCAGCTTTAATGTATTGTAAGCTCCCGCATGGGCATGACTTATACACGAATCAGGTGCGCTGAGTTGGGGGTGTGGCTTATATGCGAAGTCAACAGAAATAGTAATTGGTAAATGATATCAAATAGTTTCAACCTCAGGCCCATAACCCCCCCCTTCCCTGGCTAATATCCATAGCTTTCTTTTATTCAATGTAATCTCTTCTGCACCCTTAGTAGGGGTGTTACCGACGCAAATTTTATTTTCTTCAATAGACTACTGTATACACAGTACTTAGCTAGGGTGGACTTGGCTCTAGGGAGGTGGGGGGGGGGGGGGTTGTTGTTACTGCCACAACCTGACACCTTTTGGCTTTGTTTTATAGCTACTGTTTATCCCACTAGTCATTATAGACGCATTATAGACTGAGGGTACCACCTGTCCCCCAAGAAGCCCACAGTGAATAGTTGGGATAATTGCATTGGCTGATAATTAATCCAGCTAAGTCAGTATAGCCATTAGCCAAAGTTTGGGGGGCGTCTTATACACATTTTTTTTTAAATATCAATCCGGAGGATGTGGGTGCACCTTATACTTGGAGACCAAGTATTGCAAAGTTGGGGGTGTGCCTTATATGCAGGATGCGCCTCATACATGGGAGAATATGGTACTTGCTGTGAAAAACAGAAGAAAAAAACAGTTTGATATTTCAATATCTGAAACTGTATTCCATCAACAACTCACAAAAACATTGTACACAGGTAAAGCTTTCGCGGCAGTTGATAACAATCAGTAAATGTGGGTAAAGCTTTGTACATACTATCTTACACTTCATATGTTGTACACAAATCAATCCCCCTATTTCATTTAGTTTAAGCAAGCCTCACCATTTATATAATCATATCTAATCTAGACCCCTTGAGTAAGACTTTGTCATCACTCTAGCTATAATGATATTCTGGGGTATTGATCACCACATATCAGTAT
The DNA here is from genome assembly GCA_949317995.1 of Acholoe squamosa. Lineage (NCBI taxonomy): Eukaryota > Metazoa > Annelida > Polychaeta > Phyllodocida > Polynoidae > Acholoe > Acholoe squamosa. Next base: position 30,634,295 of record OX439052.1, on the reverse strand, counting down.
AAAGGAATTGGTTTACATCTAAAGTTAACAGCACCATAAAGGATTGGGTAATGTACAGTGGGATCATCGCTGTATCGTTACATCAATAAGGATATGATAACAATATGGGGGTTAGAATTGTTCGAGAAATACAGCAAAAAAGCAAATTTTACATACATATTAAAGAAAATGATTGTTCTGATTACAATCAACTCTATTAGTTAATAAGTAGGTGATATATCGATATACGGAGTTGCTAGTACAACATAAATTACAGCGCAACATAACAAATGTGCATTGCACAGAGATCACAGTTTACATCCTACAAGGGTGTGATCACATAAATAATCATAAGTCACATTGAAAGCAATTAGATAAAATGCATGGAATGAATACAAATCAAACAACCCTATATTTGATCATGCTTCATATCAAAATGGCAAGGCCAAGTCCCCTGAATATTTATATTTCACTTTATCCCTATTAAAAAAAAAAATATTTAACTAAATTTGGACTTGGATAACCAAAACCAAATGAAGCAGTGACTTGCAAAGACACAAAAGTACTTTTGGTTTGAATCTATGTTAAATTTCAAATATATAAATGGAATATGCAATTCGTGCAGGCTTGCCGCAATATGACAAAATCCTAGACACATATGGGCTTGAATCATTACATTACCATTGACATTTGATTTAATCTTTCATTATCTATTCTATTTGCTTACACAAAATGGTATACAGAGAATAAACTGTTGAAATATTTTACTTTACACATTTCTGATATGTCTTGAAGGGAATACCTCAACACACAACGTGCCCAAGTGATGTGGATAGTGTAAAGAAAAACTAAATTCATCATTCAAATAATCTCAAAAGAAACAAAAATCTTGATAGAAACAAAAAAAAAAAGCTCATTCACAAGGTGCATTTGAACAAAGTGTCTGTATGAGTTCATCAGTCTTATTTGTTCTTGTGTATACACATCAATTTGGAATCACCTTTAGTAGACAAATCTTTGATCAGAATCTGCTCAAATCCCTCAACTTGATTCAAAACTCATCAACACCTGCATACATTAGGGAAGAAAATGATATAAGGTATTAAGTCTGCTGATTGCGATTAATTCATGAGAATGCATAATTTTAGCCTTTAAGTGTGAAAGAAATTATTACAAGAAGCAATCTTTAAGAACTGCTGGAGCAACAGATTACTGCATACAACTTTCCTACAAGACTAGAAGCCAAGATGCGGTCAATCAACTCTTTGAAAGTTGATAATCTATAATCTGGAGTTAACTTAATATGTACAAATTTATGTCAATATGCATTAATGGATAATACAAGATCCAAGAAATCTTTTGTTGATTTTGCCATATAAAATATAGTCCCTAACTCTGATACATACTGTTGTTCTGTACTCAGTTACTTCTTATTGTGTGGTAGGTACATCATTATGTTTGGTAACACGTGTGCTTCTGAGTGTTGCAAGAGGATCACCCTACTCAAGTCAAGCACGAGAAGTAGGAGGAATGCATAAAGCCAGACACCTCACTGAACTTTCCAGACATAACATTGATTACTGGAAGTACTACCAGGAATATTTCTTATCTTGATGATTAAACAAATATGGTTAATTCAATTGCACATATGGTAACCCTTAATTGTGAAAGGCATTTGCATATTCATTATTATTGTTATGATAAACCCCCATTCAACAGTGTGGCTTATTTACAAGCATTAATGACAATTGTCAGATGTGCAACATGCCTGCTGTCATATATATATATATATATATATATATATATATATATATATATATATATATATATATATATATATATATATATATATATGACTTTTCATGGATCACACACAAAGACTATAAGCCCACCCACATGTAAGTCTGGGGAATAGAAAGAAATACACAGTGCATGGAAAATGGTGAATGAACAATTACAGCATCACAAGTCCATGCACGATAACACCAAACTAGCAGTGACTGTTATATTTGTCACATAAACTTGAACTGCTTGGCAAAGGTTGGAATGTATACTGACTAAAAGACACATGACGAGTCACGAGGGAACTTAGGTTTGATACAAATATTTGCTGTAACAATTAAACATACCATTGAGGATAAACTTAACTTGACTTCAGGTGATTTGAACTTTTACTACTTTTAACACCCAACCCCTCGATTAAAATATATTAGGGGTTACATTAGGTTACTAAATATGACAGATGTCAAGAGTAGGTGCATGCCTAATTCAAACCTAGGTAGGGGTTATTGCATAACTATTACCCCACCTATATATGGTGGCTTTATATTGGCAGACTTTTTACTACCACAATCTAATTCAAACTTTCCATGACATGCACAGTACTTGCAAGAGCATCAATTTTCATCATGTAGCAAGTATATCTCTGAGGCAGATAAATTCTCCTTATCATTAATAGAAATTGAATGAACCTTACCTTTAAAATTATAGGAAAATAGTTTAAATTTAAACTAAGTTGACATTGGACCTATAGTTACTTTATAGGTTGACAGTGAAGAGAGGTATGTTAGTAATTAGAACTATTGTTACCTATCTGAGTAACATACTATCCAGCAATGGCAACAAACATTTTATCTAATGGATAAGTTCACCTGAGGTGAATTGGAAGTTTATAGCTGCAGAAGTTCCTTCATTAGTGAATGATGAAGAGGACATAAGAGTACTATTCTCTCCAAGAGAAACAATGAGTATTGCATATGTATTTATATCCTCTGTTTTATAGAAGCACTGATGCCCCCCCCCCCCGTTTTAATTTAACCAGCCTAGAAAATGAGCATCTTATGAAATTTAATACACACAATAGTCCCTTGTATCCAATTACATATCCTGATACGAGATTTATATGAGCTAGCTTGACTTTAAGCTGGCTATGTAATCATTTTCATATATAAGCTGAATAGCAATAGTCAAGCATGCCATTGTATTTAATACCTTGCGTAACAATATTTTCATGAACAATCATAATTTATCAACTAAGTGGACAAGTTTACAAAATATAACAAAATTGAATCAAACAGTTACTTTGTTCTTTCCTCTGTGCATACCTGAAATTGCTAACAATGATTTGGCCACAGAAACCATTTTTATTTGGACTAAATTTGGTTGATGAAGACATTTTCACGTGACATATTACAACTCAATTGCATAACAAAAAACGCCATTTCCTAACCTTTGCAGTAATCCATTATACAAACATAACCCAACTTAGCATGGTTAAGCTGTTATTTTCGCATCATGAAGTGGATCTCGTGCGAAAATAAATACCATGCAAAAATATCTCAACTTACAGATTCACATCTCACTAGTCACTATTAGCTATCGAGGGCATCCAATACTTTCATGATCTGATGTTTGATCACTTTAGTTGCCTCTCCTGCTTTAGGGATGAGAAATCGATCCAAATCTGTTATTTTGAGACCAGATTCTTCATCATTTGAGCCATATTTGAAGGTGATGAGTTCGGGGTGTCTTTTCTTTGATGTGATTTTGACAATTGAGCCAAGAGCTCTGCGGGCTTGCACCAGCGCCATCCCTGGCCGGTTTGGAATTTCTCTCAAAACGAACAAGTGTGTCTCTGTTATCATCAAGTGGCTGCAAGGAAAATATTCGTTCGCACATGATGTTAGCTTCAAGGAAAAGTATTGTATGCAACATGGTGGAAAATATATATATCTAAGTAAGATTCATGTATTTTGGAAAGTACTGATGAAATGTTTCTAAAATTTCATGCTAATGTTAATCTAAGAGAATTTAACCTTTGATATTACAAAATGCCCTAATATATATTCTTAATATACCATGAAACATTTGAAGGCCTATTTTTTTTATAGCAGGCCTACTCTAAATTTATTGCTAGACTGATAACTAAATTATTGCTATGGGCCATGAATAAATGCAGTGCATCTGTGACAAATATTATAAAAATGAAGGTCCATTTACATTTCAAATAAAAGAAAAAGATAAAGTGTGACATTTCTAATAAAACCTCTGCCATCATGTTATAATCTTTTCAAAGCAAGGAACATAGCTCGCATGTAACAAAATTGCACACTTTGCAAAGGTAATTTCATCTTAGTTACACTGATTATCTTTTTATCACAGACAAAACACATTTTCTGAATCATAGCCCAACCTGCTGTAATTCTTACCTTGGACACATATAGCCATTCTCACGAACTTGCTGACATGTAAATGAGTGCTTAACATCTGGCTTGTTGAGCCATGTCTCTATATTAACTGTGTCTCTGTGTTCATCATCTGATGAGGGCACAGCTGCATCATCTGAAAAAAGTATAAAAAAGAAATGAAGTTCTGGCCTATAGAAGTAGTATACCCTTACACAGAAATACACCTGTATTTGAAAGGTCACTGTTCAGTGGCATATTACTGAATGTTGTAATTACACTTCCATGACATATCCCACTTTTGCATTTCTAATCAGTTTAAGAACTCTGTTAAACAAACAACTGTTGGTACCATAAAACGTTTTCTCATGTCTATCTAAAGGCTACAAAACTAACATTACCTTCTTCTTCATCTCCGATGGTGAACACAGACGCCATGTTGCGGTAGCGACGACCCACTTTGTCTCCACTACTGACATGACTGTAATATTACCAGATGATACATCATACAGTGGAATATAGCCGGAATAACTTTTAATGGATTTTCTTTAACTTAGGGTGAATCTTTTTGGGAGAATCATCCATGTTGAATTCAAAATATGGATATAAATTTCTTTAAAAGATGGAACGAATGATGGTCTTGTGTAACACTACATCAGAAATAATGATAAATATATACCGATCTATAGGTTGTTGTTCGTTCTTGATGTAGTTTGTAAGCTTTTCCTTAACAATTGCGCCCTTCGATTTGAAGACAGACTGAAACTTGTTGATTATTGATGCAGGCTGGAACAATATGGTATAAGACATATTTAATATTTCCTAAAAGTCATGTGTAAATATACAATATGTACTGCATTAATCAACTATCAGTTAGAGTCTGAGATATGCAAAAGCTAGATACTCTTGTCATATTGATTTTTGTTTTCAGGAAAAATGTTTTTGGCATTTACTTTTGACAATTTTGCTTTTAATGGGTTCTTTCACCTAATTGCAGGTCAACCACTTTATCGACTAATTTATTAATTTATTAGTCGAAACATGATGATAATGGTTGAGTTCAAATACAATAGGAGCTCTGGTAATCAACACTTACTGTTGTGAGGTCATGGAAGTCATCTGTTGTCTCTACATCGCTGGACACTGCTGCGTCTGGGTTACAGACAATACAGGCACGTGGATTGTGGTCAGTCAATCCGTCTGATGTAGACGCACCAAGCACAGAGTGAAGGTCTATTGATTGTAGAAATAACATTATATAGTTCTTATAATGTTATAATGTTGACACAGGTTATCAATCTTTTAAACTTGTGTCCTAGATATTGAATATTTGACCCAAGATACTTGATTCATTTTCAAAAGAACCTAATTTATGATTTTTAATTACTGGACAGTAGAGAATGCTTACATTTGATCAAACCCATTATATCCTCTAAAAGTTAGATGATACAATCTATTTTTTCCACACACCAAAAAATTAATTTTTGAAGGAATAAAGAAAATACTGAAGAGGCATGTTACTTGTGAATGCTGCAGTGGATCTATGAAAACTTCAGTAGAAAAAAAGTAACATACCAGCATACCCTCCACGAGTGACACTGACAAACTGAGTGTTACGCTGTAGGAAGTGAGCGACTACCATGTGTACGTATTGGTCTTCCTCGTCACGCCCACTACCCATGAAGCACAGATGTTCTCCACCCGCTACAGATTCTGTAAATACAATGATGACAAGATTTGGTTGGTTTGATTGATTTTTCCTACATTAATAGTACTTACACCTTACCTTCTCTCTTACCATTTACCCAAAAGTTTTATGTCAGTTATATAGTATGTATGCTGAAACTATCAGGCTTTACCTACTTTAAACATTTTTTGTGCAGAGTAAGACATGTTACACATTGAGCAAGAATACTGTTTGTGAAAGACATCTTTAATATCTTCATGAACATAGTAATGTCGTTTACCTGCTGCAATTGCTTGTCTTTGATTAGCAAACAATGTTTGCACTGCTATCGCAAAGTCTGTAGGATTTTGTAGCATCTAAAAAAAATAAGATAGATGAGAAATGTAAGTAATATCCCAAATACAGTAAAATTCCTTTATAACAAATCCTGTTATAACGAGATTTTGGTTATAACGAACAGAATCCTTGGTACCAAATCATTGCTATACATTTCTATAGTAAATTAATCCCTTTACAGTAAAGTTTCAGCACCAAAATTCGGATATAATGAAGTAATATCTACAATTATTTTTAGGTAATTTACACGTGCAGGTCACAGAATTAAATAAATTCCATTATAAATTATAAATCAGAGGAATGTTAGGTTGTGTATCAGTGCCCTTTTCCCGACACCTCCATTCCCCTTTATGTGGGAGGAGGCGGGGGAGATCAGAGGGGTGTTAGTCCATGTGTCAGGACTTCCTTACCCGTCACTCTGCCCCCTTTGTGCAGGACCGGGGGGGGGGGGGGGGAGAGAATCAGAGTGGTGTTAGGCCGTGTATTGGCCTTATTTGGATACAACGAATTCTTTCTCTTGTCCCAAGCACTTTGTTATAACGGAATTTTACTGTAAAATGTCAACAATAACCATATAATGTATTCAAAGTCTAGTAATATCTTGGCTAATCTTTTAACAGATTTGTGGGGCCTATCACTTCAAACCTAGTTAGTTGACCTACCCGGTACCTAGCCCTGACCCTTTTTCATCACTTAGGGCGTGGGTAATAATTTTCATACATGCATACCTCAGAGCCTTGAGAAAGTGCACTTAATAAATGGAAATTTGTTTTTTGTGTAAATGCAAGTTACTGCAATAGGGAAGATTTTGAAGATCTAAGAGGCTAAATGTTGCATCCTGGTGGTTTCCGTGCCTAGCTTATACCGCCTGTTGGAAAGACCCACATTACGTGATATAAAGATTTATCTTTGTTAGAGCTGGGCTAGCGAGTCATCCCTGCAATCATTGGGGCTAATATGCTTATGGTATCTGACCAATTAAAGGGCCCAAGATATTTTGTAAATCTAAAGGCCAAATGTATGTATTTAGGTGGGGTTTGAAGATGTATGTTACCCTCAATTTAGAATTTTACTAAGACCACCCCCCCCCATATAAATGTTCAATTGAGATCTCATTAGATCTGGGTGAATCACAAGATTGACCCTGGTGGATCTTAAAAAAGCTGAGAAAACTGAAAAAGAAACTGAGGACTTTGCAGGTATGCATAGTATTGACCATATTGAGAAATACATAGTAAAGGATAAACTAGACAGCAATTTTCAGTGAAAGTAGTCTAAATGGTAACGAGTTACCAGTATGGGGGGCCGTGGCAGTTTGCGCTATAACTATAGAGGTATGATATAGAACTTTAGAACAAGCAAGTTCATTTGAGATAATGTGACCTATAATTTTGAAAAGAAATAACATCCAACTCTCAGAGTTCATGTTTGACTATAATTTAAAAAGTCAGATGATAGAATGCAAGCATAAGGTTGGTGGTGGTGATGTTGATCTATGGCCCTTCCCCATCCCACCAACACCAACCACAGCTACTCTGACAGCCTCCCACCCACCCAAGGGGTGTCTTGAGTGTCCCCTCCCCCTCCCCACTATGTCATTAAGGACACATGTACCTGTTTGTTTGTCTTCCACCTCCTCCCACCCACAACTACCAGCACAGCTCTGACTATTGAGGCATGACTGAGTACTCCCAAACCCACCTAGTAGTGTGCCTACCTACCATCCCCTCTGCCTCCCACACCCACTGGTGATTGTCTGGTGGTGTCACCACCTACCCTGCCTGCCCCTGCCTTTAGACCCAACTGCCTTAATTTGTGTGTTACTATAGTAATAGGTAGGTAATTATAGCTTTGTCTAGACCAATCAAAAATCAGTCATAGCTTTCCCTGGTCTTCAAGGCCAACCCAACTAGCCATGCTTCAGCTCATGTCTACTTTTAACAATAATAACTACATGATTCTCAATTCCATATTACCTACAAATGCATCAATAATGACTACCTTCCACACACAAACCACTACAAACAAAATGAGACAACAACTCTTACAATTTCTATAATATTGAACTACCCCTTTACTTGACTAACCTAGTCGACTAACCTGCAACATTGCACTTTTTCCTACAGCCTTAAACTCAAATACAAAAATGAAACTTACTCAAAAACTGCCTATTATAACAACCTCAAATTTCTCACACATTTACATATGACCTGATCTATCTATTGACCGAAAATAAAGTTCCAGATTACAGTAATAAAAAAGTCGATTTACTATAAAGCTCTATGGATAATTTGGATAGCTTTTACAAACCTCTCTTTTTCTAAACTTTCCACATCAAATTTCAAGAATTCCTGAAAATCGTACGCACAAAAAATGTTTAACTTGCTCACACTACTCTCAAATTTCCTGCTTTTAAGAATGGGGGGGGGGGGGTATAACCAGACAGATACAGCATAGCACGCCCCCCCCCCCCAATAAAAACTGAAGTTTGCAAGTATGATTTTAATAATACACTTCATGTATCCACAACATAGTTGGATTCAGTGCAATGGCTTACCAGGTTGGCATCTAAGTGAAAGGCGACAGGTAAATGACCTGCATTGTACTGCTCTGCTGGCCGACAGTCCACAATGAAATACCGCACCTCATCCGCCTGCCAAAAAACAACCAACATGAATCAACAAAATTTACACTTTTAGCCAAACATTTATAGAGTGTATAATTCTGTATACAATTTCTTCATTGAGAAATTAAATGTTCAATTCAATAGCAGCTAGGGATGACAGGGTCAGCATTATCAAAGAGAATAATCAGTACTCACTGTAGCTGTTTGGTTAGCCTGGAGAAGTTCTGTTATTGACACAGGGAGACATAACATCTGAGACACCTGTACATCTTCACTGTGTTTCTGTGAGGCAAGAGATGTGCCATAGAGTGGGATCTGGTAGTCCTGCAGTCAAGATTAAAGAAATTAATAACATAAACTATATAAATCTTATCTCTTACTTGGCATGTTTTTGACACCTCTTTAACCCTTTCACAATTTGGAAGCAATTAAATCTTTTACTACTGAAATTCCAGTAAAGCCGAGACTTAAGTGTCCATGACACTTGACGATATTTTACCATTATCATCATCATTGGAGCTAATATACTTATGGTACCTGACCAATTAAAGGGCCTAGAGGCATTTAATATTGCATCTTAACTTTCTCTAGTTTTCAGGAGTTCAATTAACTTGCAAAATCAGTCTGAAAAAAAAACCCAACAAAACAAAAGGATGAGTGTATATGTGCACTTGATAGGCTGAATATTATTCTCTAGCATTCTCCTCCATAAACTACCGTAATCTCCCGCGTAGAAGACGCGCTGCGTGTATAAGACGCACCCCAAACTTAGCAAATGCATTTTTGCGTATAAGGCGCACATTTTAAGGCTCAATTTTGTAAATTCAGTACATTTCTATAGTAAAATTACCCCTCGTATAAGACGCACCCCCAATTTCAGTACATCCTATAAGACTCCCCAGCATTTTGTTTGGCGTAGAGGACGCGTCTCATACGCTGGAGATTACGGTAGTGGGCGAGGTGCATTTGAGCACTTAAGGCTCAGGGATTTTCCTCTCTACCCTTATATGGACTAAACCGGAAGTCGAAAATGTCTCACAATAAGACGCTTTCTGGTGGGCTGGGTTAGGCTTCATATAGAACAAAGAAGGACATCATGGATTTTCCTTCCACTTTTGTAGTAGGCCCTATGGGAAAATCTCCCACAACAAAATGACACCTGAGACCATTTCTATTTTTCAAAAGATATAATGATGGCTATGCTTCCTTTTTTGGTGTCAGATGGATACAATAACATCTTGTACATTCATCTGCATGTGTTTCTTGAATTCTGGATGAAAATTGAGTTGTATGACTGTTTTTTTGGGAAATGCCACCCCCTACCCGGCAATATAGACTCCGGAGGTACCCTGAGCCAATAATTTACACAGATAGTAGAAAACAATGTGGATACCAACTTACTCTTCGGAATGATTGTGGTGTTTTTGTTGCATAATACTGGGCTAGTGAGCAGAAGTCTTCTATGTCCTCAGCATCCAGAGCGCTTGGGAAACTTGTCATTTTATCAATTATTTCTTGTTTACTTTCTGATTCCATCGACAAAATCTGCTCTCTAATTAAAGGAAACAATATCACATTAGCCTTGGATTGGTATGGTATAAGTTTTTATTCAAAATCGATCACCAAATGTACAGCATTCACACTAGGGTATTCCTGCTATATGAAATCGATAATAACCGAAACGATCAAAGATATTCAATAAGCATACAAGAACGCCTTATTACTTCATTTGCAGTGTCTAGGCATGATATGTCAATAACTATAACAACTCTCAAAATAGTTGACATCTTACATTTGAATTTAGCCGTACTGTGACTTGTACATTTTTTTACATATGGAACATTGGCTAATTCAGTTTTCATTCCAGGGAATACAGCTTAAAGTTACTTAGATCAATCTGGACTAATGAAAATTCAAGGATTGTAAGCAATGTTGGCTTCTGTAAGAGGTTTAATTTTGATGAATATTAAACTACTCTATTATTTCTGGTTATCCTGTATATAAATTTAGTGTGGAATTTTGATATCATACTAATAACTTACTTGGCATTGACAACAATCACGAGAGCGAGGAAGAAGACGAGGAAAGGGTCTGAGTGTTGAAAGTAGACATCCCACATCTTCAAAGTCACCTTGAGGTCACAGATAGATGCAAAAAGACTTCGAAACTGGAACAAAAAAGAAAATTACTGGACTCAGAAAGCATGAAGCCATGGATGAAAATAAAACTTGTTCAAAAGTAAACATAAACTGAAAATCAGTATTCTCAATTCTTGATTACATTCACAGAAAAATCTAAATATCAAGCACACATAATTTCCTGACAGTACACTTTGATGGCTTAGGAAATTTGTACCTCTCAAAAATCTGACATTACATATTAGTGGATAAGATTTTTTGTACCACTCATAAAACTCTATTTACATGTATTACATAATCCATTCTTTTGGTGATGGTTATAAATTATTTACAATAAATATCTGGTGTATCTTAAAATTTTGAAAAGCTTAAGAAGTCTGTGGCTTCACGAAATCCAGACACCCAAGGATTTTGTAAAATTATGTTGAAGCTTACCCAGCTGAGTGCGTAGGTGTCTGGTGAGATACGACGCGAGTCAAGGAAGGAGCAGAGCTCAGGGTCATGGTACAAGAGAAGTAGGCGGAATAGGTGAAAGGGCCTCCCGTTCTTTAAGCACTCTCTGAAAAAGTGATTTGTAAACCTATGTTTTTTTTTTGTTTGGTAGTCATAATATATCTAATACCTATGTAGCTGGGGATATCGTTGGAGAAAAGAACTCAAAAGTAAACTGTATTGAAGGATTCTCTTGGTCTACAGATATGACTTGTGATGCAGTCTTTCGTATGAAAACTTACTTGGTTATGTATTTTGTGAGGATAGCATAGAAGCTATTGTATAGATCAGCACGTGACATCTTTAGAGCCAGCATTGGTTGCAAAATCTCCAGCCAGCCATTGTCATGTCGGTAGGTCCGATCTCGAGATTTGCAGAAGAATGTAACTATTGACTCTAAGTCACTAACAATGGAAAATTGGTCCTCCTCTTCATTACCAAATTTTTCTGTGAGAATGACAGAAGGTGATTGATTAGCAAATCATTAGTCTCTCTATGCACGTCACAATAGTTGATTTCAAAGCAGTTATAAGGGAATTTTATTGGCAAGCAAATTACACCAGAGATGGGAATCACAGGATGTTGTTCAGCATTTGGTTTATACTGGTAAATTTAGCTGATGTGACTGAACCAGTGACACAAAATCTTACCCAAAATAATCATATCATTTTATCAATTATGATTTTTTTTTAATCAATTATGAATGTAGGGCATCATTCCCATGTAGTTTAACAAGATGTTCATATATACTTACCAACTAGATTTTGACAATCCTCTCGGATGATGGGTGTCTCTGGCAGATCGAAGAGCTCATCAAATGCCGAAAGACAATCACCCTTTCCTGCGACATTTAGACAAATCTGAAACATGGAGAAATCAATACCCGATAATTCAAATTGTAGCATAATAAAGACTCAGGGATGTAAGTCAGACTGTCTGAAAAATTCTGAAGACACATTTAGAAATCCGGCATTTGTTGTAAAACATTAACAAAACTTTGATGCAAGAAAGGAAATTTGGTTAAATCTATTAGACACGTCTGGTTATAAGAATTCTGAAATCAGACAAAATTCTGAAAACTTACATCCCTGAAGACTATGCTTAGGCTAATCATTTGCCTCACTACAAATTATTTTAGGTCAGCTTAGTCTATATTCTATTCTATAACTCTTCAAGGCATATATATGTAGCAAATGGAAATGTACCTGCCAAACTTCAGTCCTCAAGTGATCAGGAATGGCACGGCCTTTACATATACCCCGGAGAGTACCAAAGTCACAGCCCTCAATGAGAACCGTCTCCAACTCGACATGCCTGTATGAAAGATAAGCAATTCTTATTTTCACTATAGGATATTGAAGTGTTTCACTTTCAGTGCTCAGTTCTGAATGAAAGTGCTCAGTTCTGAATAAATACTAGTCTGTTGTAAATGTTGGGGGTATAATGGTAAAAATAAATATCTTAAGCACTAGAAAGACATTGACTGATAGATAAAGATGTTTATTTCCAATATGTCTACATAGCTATAAGGATAATATTGCGCCGATAGCTTTACATCTTCCAGACAACAAAGAACAGAGACACGACCCCAAATTTTTAAAAGATGCTGTAACTTCCTCATAATACATGTATAATGAAGTAAATAAGGAATCTGCAATTGAAGTAAACATTACAAAGAGAGAAAACGCTGGAGAAAACGACAGGGATCCTTGTAGTGGAGACTCTCACACTGTGAGATGTTCTCCAAGAAATGCAACCTCTGGAGCCTCTGTACGGTTCCTTTCTTGTGTACTGATTTTGGCTTCCTCCAAAAGATTGTGCCATTACTGACTACGGTTTTACAGTACATGGTTTTGGTAATTTTCCTTATCTGAGGTGGCATCTCTGAGACCTTCGGAATGAATTCTTTGCGGTACCCTGGTGTAGACTTCTATTATCAGATGCCACAAAAATGGAAATGCAGAGAATTACTCTGTCCCCAGCTCGCAAAGTGACCCTCAGCTTGATGTTGGAGAGTCACCTAAGCAACATCAATTTTTCGACTCGATGAATAATCAGTAATCCTTAGGTAAAAAAAAAGAGTTGTGCGTTTCAGGTAACATGCTGAAAAATACTAGGGCCACACCAAATTAAATAGTTGGTCTATGGATTTCCCGCATCATATTTTCAGAAATACAAATTTTTTTTTTGAAAATTATTTTGTCTATTGATTGCGCCCGCACCATTTTCTTCTGATTTTTTTTTTTTGGCCATAATTTTTGAACAAACAATGGCAGATACCGTAATCTCCCGCGTATAAGGCGCGTCTTATACACGAATCAGATCGTGGATGGGTCTTATATGCGAGATGCAGGCTGCCTTGAGTAAGAGGTGTGCCTTATACGTGGGGTTCTTTTGATTGCCAATCCAAAAAGATACTGATCATATATTTTTTTGATTGCCACAAATGAGGTGTGACCTGAAGTAGATCTTAACTCTAACATTGTATCATCAGTTTTTTTGGTTTCTTTTCTTTATTTGAGCATTACATCAATATCAAGGCATGTTAGGAAATGAATTAAAATCATCCCATTATCTAAACACAGTTTTGAACATCTGCTCTTGAGTCAAATATATAGCAAGCATATAGGAATGGGATAGTGGCTTCACCTGGTGGCAACTATAGGAATAATCCATTACTATACACTTGCTATATATTTAAATCAAGAACAACTAATGTGATTATTTCCCTAACATGTCTCAACATTTTAGGAATGGTTCATAGAATTGCCACCAGGTGAAGCCACTATCCCATTCCTATATACTTGCTACAATATTTGACTCAAGAACAGATGTTCAAAACTGTGTTTAGAGAATGGGATGATTTAAATCCATAACCTAACATGCCTTAACATTGATGGATTGCTCAAATAAAGAAAAGAAACAAAAAACTGATGATACAATGTTAGAGTTAAGATCTACTTCAGGTCACATCACATTTGTGGCAATAAAAAAAATATAGGATCAGCATCATAGATGACTAGACTGTCGGGAGGCGTGGCGCAGTCGGTAGCGCGTCCGCTCACAGGCCGTAAGGTCGTGGGTTCGGTTCCCGGCCCGGCTGGGGCACAGTGGTGGTTCCAAACGTCGCCGTAAGGTGTCGTTTGAGTTCCTCCCTGCTCTGGCTAGGCTGTGCTGGAAAGTCTCTCGGCGGTCATGGCAGACAAATGACTTGAAACAGGCCTGTCCATCTCTCACTATGCCTATGTAGTGACGGATGTTAAAGAACCATTGCCTCGGTAAATGTGTAGGGGCGTGATTTCTACCTTAGCTCCCTCTAGTGTACGGGTCCGGGTTTCACGCCACGGGACCTCTCACCCTTGACGTGTCCAAAGGGCACATAGGTGAGGTTAAAATTCAAAGCAAGACTAGACTTGAAACCTATATAAGGCTCTCCCCAACTACAAGGACCCCCTGACCTCCTAAGTAAGGGGTGCGCCTTATACGCGGGTTTTTTAAATACCAATTCAGGGGAGACAGGTGCGCCTTCTATGTGAACCAGCCTTCTCTGAGTTGGGGTTGCGCCTTCTATGCGGGCTGCGCGTTTTACGCGAGAGATTACGGTACTAACTTTAACAAGTAAGACGTCAGGGGAACTGTACTATTGTATACACAATAGTGTGGAGACGATAGGGATGTGTAATTCATGTTGTAAAACATGGCGGTACTTACATATAGACCTATTGACTAATTGCTGACAAACAGTGAGTAATACTGATAAATATTGACTAACTCCTGACAAATAGCGAGTAAGCACTGACATATATTGAATAGTTGCTAACAAAAAAAAAAGAATAAATTCTGACATAAATTGACTGATTGCTGACAGGGATGTATTAAAGTCAGTGTGTATGAAAAATTCTGAAGAGAGACTGAATTCCTTTTATAATTCCTTTTAGAATACTACAAAACTTTGATCAAAGATAGGAAATTCAAATAAAACTGTAGGTATCTCGAAACAAGGAAATTGTGAAATCAGACAAAATTCTGAAAACTTACATCCCTGTAAATAGACCTACTGACAATTATTGACTATCAGCAGGCAGGTCAGGCCTGAGGGCACAGATTACAGCTAGAGGTGCTGCCACCTTATGTTAATTAAAGGAACTAAGCTCCAGTAGACACAGACACTAGAGCTACCTTTTGCAAAAAACAGTCAACTAAATTTGCCAAATAGGTACAAAGAGAGAAAAATCAAATCAACCAATCACAGCTCATCAATAATAATTTAGTGCTGAGGGCCAAGGCAATATGCTAATGAGCTCCAATCTCGGACTAACAGAGAATGGAGACGATCTTCCTTCTTTCTCCTAGGGAAAAATATGAAAATAAGGAAAGGGTATTTGATAAGGAATCGCCTCCATAAAAACTGGCCAACTCCTCTCAACTCCTTTCCTGGGAAATATTTGGTTATCAAAAAAAAAAAAAAAAAATTGCCCTCTCCACATCTGTGATGTGCAGAATCCATTGACAAATAAAAAATTAAAAAAAAAAAAATTCGCCCTCCCTCTCAATTTTTTCAAGATGAAAATCCATAGACCAACTTTTTAATTTGGTGTGGCCTAGGTAGGATTTTTTTTTTTAAATCTTGTGTTATTATGCATTGAATATCAGTCAATGACCACAATCTTTGATGGACCAATAACAGTAAGAGGCTATGTTGTCCTACCGCGGCAAATGTTCTCAAATAATTTCAAATCATATTTATTATGCCTGTTTTTGCATAGATTCATCTTCTTCTCCCTACACTCTAATATATTATCAAATTTAGTTCAATAACCCCCATGTTTGTATCGAAGTGAGACGCAATCAGTATGTTGTAAAAGTTGAGCTGCTCGGATGATTTTTGGCAAACACATGCCGAGACGAACGTGAATCGTATCACCAAGGATTATAGTACCAGATTGAATTAATTATTATATTTTTTATGCGTATACAGAGAGAAATGTCTAAAAGAACCATAGAAACAAAATTAACATGCAATATATCATTTTCCATTATATTCTTATCATGTATGTGACACCCAACCCGCCCGGACCAGACACCTAAAATGACACCTCCATAGAAAAGCATTGAGTGCACCAAGCGTCTAAGTTGGACTTCAGGTGACCTACTTTTTTTCAAACCTAAATTTTACAAAGTTAAGTAATGTTATAAGAGGTAAATATTACACCTCCATGATCTTGAACATGTATACTATCACATGACAGGTTTTATTTCATCTCATATTTGATGGTTTTGATGTAATTTGATGATAAACTCAACAACCCTTTTCTCAGAAATGCTCTGTTCCAGTCTTAAAAATTTCCCTAGCCCCTACCTGTCTCTTAAAACCCGGCTTTCCGAGTTAAAAAAACTTGTCTCTCATTACCACCCTCATCAGAAAAACCGTCATCTGAGGTCCAGGGAATGCAGCTGGTTATCAATGATAGACATCCTCACATTTTCAAAATGTCATTGATAAATTCATTATTAGGGAGTGGTCATTATTTATCAACAAGGGGGGGGGGATGGTGGGTTTTCGCGCAGACACGCGAAAATTTTGTACGCCCCCCTCGATGACAGTCAAAATTTTTTGCGCCCCCCGCGCCAGAGGCGCCGAGTTTTCGCGCCCCTCTTTGATCTATAGTAGCGTGCGGGCTTTTTTGCTAAAAAGAGGGTGAATTTTTTAAGCCCCCCCTCAAGAGGGGTCAAATTTTTTTTAGCCCCCCCCTCGGGAGGGGTCTGAAAATTTTACGCCCCCCCTCAAACCTACCACCCCCCCCTGTTGATAAATAATTACAATGTAGTTTTTCTTACACATGGCCATTCTTGACAGGTACAGGTATCAGGTGCAGAATGTAGCCCTGGCGTGTAACTCACTAGGGCAGTTTTCGTGCATTATGCCCACCTTACAGGATTTATACAGAAACTCATGGACTCTGGCTGGAGGGTCGTCATGATGCTCCAATAAACTGCTGTCTAGCAGTCTCGCCGACACTGGTACATCATGACAACCAACGGGCATGATGCATTAATGCATCAGCGGCCCCTAAATGTTTATAATATCAATCACTGTGCATATGCCATGATATGGCCTGTGTGAGAGGGAAAGCGCCTACATATGATTCCAAAACACAGACCACTTTCGCCTACTAAGTCTAAGGCTACTTTGATAAAAAAATGTTTTCAGTTCTTAATCACTGGAGGACTGCGATTTAAATACACTGCCAGTTACCATTGCTAAGTATCACATAATATCAGCCTATGATCAGGTTGAGAGTGAATACACATACAGGTTCAATCAGATGCTTGTCTTCATCGCAGGGGGAAATAAAACAAGAAACTGGAATACACATCCAGTGATTGATAGGCCGAAATACCTGCCTGCTCACAGGCAGGATCCAAAGGTGTCTGTTGGTAGATTGATTGATTGATTTGTGTTTTACAGCACTTTAGCGGCACTAAGTGGCTATCCCGTGCTTCACAGGTTGATAATTTAACAGAGGAATGTGTCAGTGCCCGCGCATATGTGCACCACACACATCCTGAGGGGATAGGGAAGAGGAGATATAGACCCTTTTAAGTGGGCTAGGGAAGCCTGTGTCTGTTGGTAGTCTATCTACTCTGCCAGATTGGCAGAGTGCTCAGTTCTCACAGAAGTACTTACTGTCAGGTCCAATGCTTCCACCAACACTTCCCTCAATGTATATCCAAAGATTCACAATACACAAAGCACTTAAAATACTTGTGATAATTAATAATCCAGGTGATTTTCAAATCTCCCTCCCTAACTCCAAATCATTGTCGGCCATCTTGAAGCCAGGTGTAGCCACCTTGTGCCAAAAAGACTACACTATTCTTGGTTGGTTAGCCCTATGTTTCAAGAGCAGGCTAACACCAGTTAATACCCCAGCATGTTGACAATGGAGGCCATTGAGTTAGTGATATCTAAGCTCAAGATAAACATGTCAGATTTATTGGATATATCTCATGTTTCAGTCAATATAAGCTGATGTACATGAAAACTACATGTTTGTGAATAGGAGGGACAATTTCCAGGAACTGACAGTGAGTACTTAGTTCAGACTAGCCATGTGTTTGTGCCACTATAGACTTGTATACATCTTGGATCCTGCCTGTGAGCAGGCAGGTATTTAGGCCTAGTGATTGGGTGAAAATGAAAATGTAGAGCCGATCCGTACTCCGTAGACACTCTGAGGGAACCTCAGAGACCAAGTGTGTCTGTTGTAGTCTGTTTGGTCAGCCAGATTGGCTGAGTGCCCAGTTCTCACAGAATCACTTACTGTCAGGTCCAATGCTTCCACCAACACTTCCCTCAATGTATATCCAAAGATTCACAATACACAAAGCACTTGAAATTATCCAGGTGATTTTCAAATCTCCCTTCCTAACTCCAAATCATTGTCAGCCATCTTGAAGCCAGGTGTAGCCACCTAGTGCCAAAAAGACTAAACTATTCTTGGTTGGTTAGCCCTATGTTTTAAGAGCAGTCTAACACCAGGTAGCACCACAGCATGTTGACAATGGAGGCCATTGAGGTAGTGATATCTAAGCTCAAGATAAACATGTCAGATTTATTGGATATATCTCATGTTTCAGTCAATATAAGCTGATGTACATGAAAACTACATGTTTGTGAATGGGAGGGACAATTTCCAGGAACTTAAAGTGAGTACTTAGTTCAGACTAGCCATGTGTTTGTGCCACTATAGACTTGTATACATCTTGGATCCTGCCTGTGAGCAGGCAGGTATTTCGGCCTACCGATCCGAGGCTTATGCACTACTGGTATCAATAGCCGCTGACCGAGGCTGCCGTGCACATACCCCAGCATTTCTCAAAACTTAAGCCCTTTGCATGAGTATGAGAGCTGCAGCAGGTCTCCTGCTAAACACTCACTGCCAGTGGCAGTGACACTGAACGAGTATTACAAATGACAGCAGGGTTCATCACAGCTAATCACAGTATCAGTAAAGGCCCATCCCACTTTTGACACAACACTATTGAACATTTCACAGCAGTGATTTTTGCTATAAACGCTCGAATATCGCCTTGAATTTTCAGATATAAATGAAAAAATAACACAGCCTACATCCGGTCTGTATTTTATCACAAATGGACATAATTCTTTTATATTTGGGCGACATTATCAGCACTCACCAGCTAGTATCTTGCTCGTCGGCGTCGGCCATGTTGCTCTGGTTTGACGTGTATGCCGAAGACCGTATCGTGGGTGTGCCTGTCGTAAAATCAGGAAGTCTGTTTAGACTGATCCTTTTGGCTTCATTGATTACATGCATTTATAGCTTTACATGATGTTTGATATAGTCATACCTGTTTATGCTTAGATGGGTCCATAAACCTATTTGACAACATTACGAGAAGTTTGACATTTATTTACCATGTACCCTACTGATCCACAGACCCCCTATCTGAGATCATTGTATGCGCGGTGCGTCATGGGTAAAAACATACTTTATTCAGGGACGTGGTAATCGATTCACTCGCAAATCCAAAATGGCGACCGGGCGAGGGTCTCGAGCTGCCCCAGCAAAGAATATATTTGGTCGACTTCAGGACCGAATTGCAGAGGCCGTGGCACCCCCAAAACTTGTGGTAGATAGGAAAACGATAGAGAAATCTTGGAAATTGATGGACAAGGTTGTAAAGTTGTGTCAGCATCCGCGGATGTCACTTAAAAACAGCCCACCATTTATTTTGGATATCCTTCCCGATACGTATCAGCATCTTCGACTTGTCTACTCCAAATATGAGGAGCGGCTTCACATTTTGAACGACTGCGAATACTTCCGGATATTTATTGAGAACTTAATGAACAAGTGTAAAAAGACCATCAAGCTTTTCAAGGACGGCAAAGACAAAATGTTCGACGAGGGCTCGACGTATCGGCGAAGTCTGACCAAGCTTTCTCTAGTCTTTTCTCACATGCTGGCCGAATTGAAGGCCGTCTTTCCGACAGGGACCTTTTCCGGTGATACCTTTAGAATCACGAAATCCGACGCTTCAGACTGGTGGAAAACATCTTTCCTGGACAAGTGAGTATTTTATTACACCATTTATTCGCTTTAAAAAGATGGGTAGATTTCACAGGCCGCCTTAAATAGAAAACCACCTACTCCCAAACTCGCAAGTCAAGTCTGTCAAGTCAAGACTCAAGCAAAAGGGGAGTTGTCCCTTTTAGGCCTAGTGCTTCCACAGTTAATAATGAGCCAATTTATTGTGACGGTCATGCTTGGTTGCTTTCCCCTGACAGGTTGCTCTGTAGGCCTAGATCTACATCTTCAATACAACAGTGGGAATACTTCCTTGTTTGTTGGGGTTTTGCACACTGAGTTTGAGAATTTGTGTCAAAAATCGTTGGTAATACCTGGTATAAGTTTTAGATCTACAATTAAGGCAATATCTTACTTTGTTCTATTTTGACATGACCAAATACACATCAGCTACAATACACATCCCTATGAGTATGAATACATGTTTTATGACTGTGGTCATGATCATACAATATCTACATTCAATACACATCCCTGGTGTGGGAGTAGAGGAGTAATACTGAGTCTTCTTGTACAGTTCACAGAGATGTCAGACGCTTGGAGGTTCATCTATTTTCAGTGGTTCAAGGGCCAATAAAGTTGAGACTTTTAGTGTAGTTTCACATGTTGAGAAAACTTCAACACAAGAGATTCCATGCTAACCGGTAGTAACTATTGAATGAATTTTTTTCAAATGAAGTTTTTGTGTTATAGGCCGACTAAGAAGGAATTTAGATCTACCCAACGAAAAGAAACCTTAAAAACTATGTAATAACTTGAAAGGAAACATAAAGAACACCCAGGCTTACCTTGACAATTTCATCATTGCTGAAGTTATTATGCCATTGACTCGAGTCAATGTCATAATTAAATATGTGATAACTGGACCCCGATTCTGCTACAACAAAGAAAAATTATACACTTGCATTTGCATGAATATTTTGTGTGCACCACAAACTTTACAAACCAAGAATCTACATGTAATTCATTCAAAGCCACCCATAACTCGTGCTGATAGACCAGGGAGGTAACATGTTTTATTATAGTATAGTACAAACAAATAAAGGTGCGAGGAGGATTAACTCTGTGGCTATTAAGGTTAATAGCCATCGTCCTGGGGCATGTCAAATGACCGCTGACCATGAACCCTTTATGGAACACCTTAACCCTTTAAGGGCCAAAAGTGCATACATGCCCATTTGTTGTTTAACTCATGCAGCAATGACATAGGACATAGACAATGACATAGAACATAAATGTCAATGGCAACATAGGCCAATGGCCTAAACTTAACCTTCATATTTTTCTTTCTTTTTTTTCAAACTATGACACATGAGAGCTGTACCCACCAAGGTTAGGTTAGACCTTGTGTTATGTTGAAGATAATATACCGGTATACATGTATAATGTGATGTATCTACTCATCTGAGGCCCTACTAAATTTAACCTCTTTGCAGCTATCTAGGATGCAGTCTGTCCCACATTAGACACATTACAATAGAACCACCACCACCCCCACATGACCTACCGGGCACTGTACATGGCCCCCATATAAGCCGCACCCCGAGTTTGAGAGGTGGCTACAAGGCTCATCTGGGGCTTGAAAATTGGCAGTTTAGTACTGTTTTATGGTGTAAAAACCCTCATATAAGCTGCACCTTGACTTTGGGCTGTTTCTATAAGCGGAATTTTGATTTGGTTTCTGGTATAAGCCACGGCTTATACGAGAGAATTTACGGTAAGTGCTGTATGGTGTACATGTTCCCCTGCCGTTTATAATAAAGCAATGCAGCACTGGCGAATCTACTCACCAGCGGTACATCATTGGTGCATCATGCTGACTACTTAGGAGTCTATCTATAAGGCTACGAGTTGGTATGATGCATGGATGCATGCAGCACTGACAAGACTTTACCCAGGACTTCATTCATGCATCATGTCGACAGGGCGGCGGTGGGTGGGGGGGGGGGGGTAATATATAGATGGACTTTGCTGTCCTTAGACGGTTATATGTCATCTAGTGCAGCACAGATTGTAATTGGGGAGGTGGCTACAACCTAGTTTACATGCATCAAGTACCGGTAGATAACTGTGAGAAGATGTACACATGGTCACAAGTTACCTGTAGTACTACTGGTATAGTGATGATATATGAAATATGAGATGGAAACAAATTTTAAAAGGAGGCCCTATATACATGTTTATACTACCGTAATCTCCCGCATAGAAGACGCGCTGCGCGTATAGGACGCACCCCAAACTCAGCAGGAGCATTTTCGCGTATAAGACACACATTTTAATGCTGATATTTGTAAATTCAATACATTTCTATAGTAAAATTACCCCTCGTATAAGACGCACCCCCAATTTCAATACATCCTATAAGACGCACAAGGCATTTGTTTGGCGTAGAGGACGCGTCTTATACGCGGGAGTTTACGGTAGTAGCAGATAGTTTGTATGAGGTACTATTGCACTGAGAGTGAGCTGCTCACTGTCACGTTGGCTGTGAGTAACTTACTGATACGTCCTGTTATTTTGATATTCTAGACCCTATGTAGTCAAAATCAACAGATTTCCATATTCACAGAACTGTCGCTCCTCCCGACCCGTGTCTGCCGGACACACGACACGTTCTTGGTGGTGGTATGATGAGCATGGTGGATGGACATAGATGACATTTTTGATATATGCAGTACCAATGAGCACTCACTGTGTGTAGCCAGGGTCCAGGATCTACTACCCCCCCACCCCCCCCCCATACACCCCCCCCCCATGTTCTCACTCAGTCACTCTGGTACATATATGATGAGTAGTACTCGTGTATCTGTCCCACTGACACACGGCCAGTACTAGGGTAACCGCGGCCACACAGTTAGTGTCCAACAGAATGAGGTGTATGTTTCTGCTAACCTTACCATGTCTGGCTCAACAATTATTTTGCCAAATAAATTCTCAGCCCCCCCCCCCCAAAAAAAAAGAACAAAAGATAAAAAGTTAGTTAAGAAAGAAAATGAGAAGGAATAGATGAATAGATAAATGCATAACGTGAATGAAAAAAAAATTATTCAATATCAATTACTTATGGATCTTAGAAGGTGCTACTTCCAGTTTGGCAACCATTCATAGATTAGTATATAATGGGAAACTTGATATTCTTCCTGCCACTGGAATTCGCATGACTTCGGCTCCAACAGTCAATCTACCCAGGTGCAGGCTTACCACTTATATTAGGGGTCCTATATACCAGGCAGCCTCGCACTGGAATGTGTTAAACCCTGAGACATGTTAATTAACTGATAGGAGCGAATTCAAGGTCATGATAAAAAGGAAACTTCATGAAGTGTTTATTAATCACTGGAATCGTCACTACCCCCTCTTATTGTTCGAGGGTGTTGGCATTATCCATTAGGAAAGTGTGTCAAATGTCGTGTTCTCTCACTCTCTCTTGTATAAAAGTGTATAGCAATGTAAGGTGCACAAGACTTTTTTTGAGGCACGGATGGGCTCTATCTTTTGTCCCATTTAGTTAAGACTTCTTGACTCCACAAACTTGTCCAATCCTTGGCTAATATTTACTGTCTGTCGATATCTGAAACTAGAAAATGCCATGAATACAGATGTTTATTTTTCTTCATCTTGCTATCCACTTTATGTATACAATTTTACATGTAATACTTTTTATTCATGTGCTCGGTTTCTATTCATTATGTCGGTATCTCATTTGAAGCGTATCAAACTGTTATGTAATTCGCTTTGTTAATTGAGGTATAGTAAATTGGAGACCCTTCCCCTCCCGACTGGTTTTGAATTTAGGGGTTGACCAGTTATACTGAACCATTCATGTGAACCAGGATAAAAGAAAAAAACTGTTTAAAAGAAAAAAAAAACTTAGTAATATTTCCCTGAAAATTGTATTTCTTTTTCACTTTGAACCCATGCACACAATATAGTATGCTAGGTCTTACAGTTAAGCGCTCATACACCGACGCACACAGACATGATTGATGCATATGGGTGAAAATCTGAGTTCTGCGCCATTTTTAAAATAGTTGGTGGAATAGCAGTGGAGGGAAAAAGCCTAGTGTGACTACCATAGAATCCTGAAGATGCCCTCGCATGCATGCCACACCCTGAGTTCAAGTCAAAGCTACAAGGCAAGCCCCACCTGGGACTTGAAAATTATGATTTTAGGTCTGACCTATAGTGCCAAAACCCCGCCTGGTATGGTCGCAGCAACCATTGTTTAAGCCGCACCAATAAGCCACAGCTAGAGTCTGAAACGGTCCATAAACGACTATAAAAGCTGGGCACTGAGACTAGACGGAAGTTCTCTGCTTTAGCTCACTTGACTACAGTAAAATTTAAATTTTCTACTAACAGATTCAAGATAAATTTCCCTAATTCTGGAAGACATCCTAAAGTTTGGTATGGTCGCAGCACGTTTTGATATCCCGTAAGATCCCATTGTTCAAAAAGTTTAAACTTAACCATTTAAGGGCTGTATAGTGCATTAAAGAACTTTGACCTTCGGGGCCATAATGCATTAATAGAGGAGCATGTAGCCCGCCAGAGCTATGCATATATATATACATCTTGCTGAACTTAAAGGGTTAAGACCCACCCAAAAGTCAACATGATGCACCCATGCAGTGCTAGTGAGGAGGCACCACAGGTGCATCATGGCGACCCAGTGGCGGATCCAGGATTTGGAAAAGGAGGGGGCGCGGCCCAAAAGAGGGGGCGCACCCCCTATTTTTGGGCAAATTTTTGGGTCCAAAATATGTAATTAAACTCTTAGATACTGGGGAAAAATCCGCCACTGCGACCTATGAACATGAACGACACCATTTGTTGTGCTTGTGGTGTATTTGTTGGAAGGAGATCTGGAGCAGGCACTGATTGTACATGGTGATGGGGGGAGCACCAGGCCAGGCCTTATCTGCCCCTAACACGTTTTGGGGTCAGCTGAACGTCTAGCTCACTGATAGCCGTGTCTAGAATGAGCGTTGAAGTTTGATACAGGGTCAGTTGAACACTTGAGTGTTTTCTTCCTGTGTTTAAATGGATCGCAATTGTAATGATACACCCACACGCACAGCATTAAATGTTTTTCTGTACTTGCGTTGCTATTTCCTTTTCAATCACATATTTTACCTTATCCAGATCATGCATGCATCAATTCATGCTGTTCTAATGCGGTTTTCTCTTCACACATTCTCAAACTATTTTAGGAGAAAATTTGATTATAGAAAAAAACTCTGATTTAAGAAAAAAAGAAGAAGAGATTTGCATTGTACATGGGGTGTATTGTGGTTATGACTTACCATGTACGGGTAGTAGTATACAGTGTCCAAGTATGTATACATGGTTTACGACTACTTATGGTGACCAAGGGTAAGAATACTGACCCACATACTGCAGCCCTTAAACTATACATGTCTGTATAATGTGTATTTCTTGCAGCATAGTGACTCTCTCAAGGCTCATGTTCCATTTTACTTCATCATGATGCAGGGATAATGAGTCTGTGAGTAAACCATGTGTGACCATGAGGTATGAATGCAGTGCTGTTGAGTTCCTCGCTATTCAAGCATCATAATGACAAATGTGTATAATCCATAAATATTCCATAGTACTACCTTAAAAGAGTCAAATGTGTACAACCCCCCCAAAAAAAAGAGAGTACAACCAGCACCCCTTAACAGCAGCAAGTAGCGGTATATACATGTATAAGGAAATACTCTGAATGCCTAAGTGCATCATGTTGCTTGCATGATGCATGAATGCAGCACCAGAAATGAACTCATCAGTAGTGGTGTTTCCTTCATGCAGCATTCTCATACACTCCTGAAGTGTCTTTATGATGCAAGGCGGTGCTGGTTAAATAGATAATATACCGCTATGGTTTTTGCAGTGAATGTACAAAATTGACCTACTGTGGTATCGTGTGTATAAATGCTAAGACTTCGCTTATATGTGAATCTGAGGCTTACTGCGCCTTTCAGAACCTCCCAGAAGAGGGTGTTGGTATCGTATAAGCGGGGTATAATTACACTAAAATAGTCAGAAAAAAAGCCTTATTGCATTCTCAACTCAGGTTGCGGCTTATCGTTGGGTTCGTGAGGTTTTATGTTATGTACAAACCCCAATTATCCCTTTCACACCATGACCCACACTATCCTGGTGTGAAGTGGACTGAAATAGAAGTCCAGCGCTAGTTGTACTTTCCGCATGGCTTGTCAAGGAAAGTAGATAGACTTGGCTTATATAACTACCGTGTACTTTGAAGAAATCCACCTTCACCCCTTTAACCCTGTAAAATATTACAGGATAATGAAAAAAAGGGGTGGTGTTTCAGGCCTCATATTCATATTACATAGTAAAGCATGATGACCTTACATTGTCGGGGGCGTAGGAAAAGAGGGGGGGGGGCAAGGGCCCCCCCCCAATAATGAGGAGGTTCCCTATATAAGCCTATATAAAAATATAACAGGACCCCCAACCGACCACTGGCCCCTCCCTCAATAAAAATTTGCTTCCTACGCCCCTGATTTTTTATGCTATATCAACGGTATAAATAGTAGAGAAAACGAAAAAAAAGGATCCTGATTTCTCCACTGTGTCACAACTACAGTCTATAGAATTATCTAATGAAATAATTGAAAATGTGACCATGTCAGCTGAAACATAGGTTTGTATGAGATACCTAATCTAAATTGGGGTTTGTCGACAATGAACCAATGAGTGATGACATGTAAGAGGCCATAGTTAGGAGAGTGGGCACAATACATACATGCTTGTGTGTATCGGGGTTAAACAGTCTAATCTCCTATCCCATATTAGCATTAGGGTTTCAGAATACATTGACAGGACTATTTGGTCAATTGACTTTGGAAGTAATGGATGGAAATATGGCATGAATCCTGAGATTTTAAACCTTTCGTAGAAGCTGGAGAATTTTGTTAAAAGAAAAAAAATGAGACATTCATTGTCAGAGGTGTCAGTTTTCCTGGTTTACCAGGATTTTATTTTTGTGATATACATTGGTATACATGTATAAGTCAGTACCGGTAATACCAAACTTCCCATGACTACTGCAAATTGATTTGCAATATCTTTGTAAATCATATGCTACGGTAGAATTACTAGCATCCTGGAAGTCACAAAGTGTCAAGGGGGCGATGATAGCATGACCAGTACACAATACTCTTAAACCTTCCTTAATAACGCTCAGGGATGTGGTTTCTCCTACATCTCATCTGTAGGATTTTCTACGCATTTGTCTAAAAAGTTGACGCTCTTATTATCCCCAGATTCCCCCCTCCGTTTCAAAAAAAAAGAAGAAGAAAATCTGTAACATTTATTGGGGGTGGAGGCGGGGAGTTGTGTTTGATATTTTGAACATATCAAGTACTAAATGTCTGATCAAGGTTCCTACACAATGGCCAAAATGAAATCACATGCCTCATGCTATGGTTAGTGGTTAATATGCCCTACCATCACCAAGCGCCAGGTTTGCAATCTATTATACTAGTAAGACTCAGTCTCATGTGAGCACTGGCATATGCGGGAAAGGTACCCTTTTTCTATGGACGGATGATAACGCATGTTATTCTTTATGCTTGTGCATAGCATTACGTTTCAGGATTAGTGATATCACCCAGAAGTTATCTAGATTATCCTGTATCGTCTTCTCTGAATCCTGTCGTGGCTTTCAATGACTAACTCTACATCATTTATGAACTCCCACCCTCCTAGTATCTGCCCTCCCATTTCACAGAAATGTTACCTTTCCTGACTTTGCAGAAATTTCAGATTTTTGGCTTTAGATCAGTGATCAGTGAGTGGCATCCCCGTATTGCATCAAAGCACCAGGTTTTTTTTTTACCTGGAGAGTGAACTCCTCCAGGGGATGCTGGACCCCAAAACGAGGCTTTTGTGGTCAGGTGATACACACTTTTGTGTACTACACAATCCTTGTTATGGAGACCCCTCATAGTTACTGGAGGAGGGCAGTTGGCAACAGAGCCATTTGAATCAAGGTAGTGCTGAGGAGCGGACGGGTGAAAGCCCATGTCCTAAATAGTTTAAATGAAAACTTGAGCAAGCACCTGCCTTAGATTATGAGTGCCATGGGCAATTAGAGTCCTATGATTGTAATACTAGTACTGGTAGCTCGAGAATACTTAGTCGTACTGTAAAGCAATAGTGGTAAAATTCCAAGGCAGCCATCCAGGGAAGTAAATGATATTACATGCTGGCATCATTGAATGGTTAATGAAATGGGAGACATTACATGGGTGACCTGTAACTGTTGAACATGACAGGGTTAGTGAAGGTGAGATTACTCCGTCCATTAAGGAGTAGTAAACTGCAGCCCATGATGCTGTTCTTAAAGGGTTGGAAAATGGCAGGACATGATGGCATTCGTAAAGGGTTAGTGAAGGGCAGGGCAAGATGCTATCTTTAAAGGGTCAGTGAAGGGCAGGGCGTGATGGTGTCTTTAAAGGGTTAGTGGAGGCCAGGACATGATGCCATCCATAAAGGGTTAGTTAATGGTAACATGCTGTCTGTGTATATCTGCCTCTCTCCCATCCTCCTCACCCATCTAGCTGCCCGTTGTCTTGACAACCACTGACCCAGAAGGCCAGTGGCAACCCTGCCCCCTCACACCCACCCTGCCCCCTCCCTCGTGGATCGATGAGATCCAAGTAGTAGAGGTCAATAGGTCACAGGGGTGAATTTAGAGGTCATGTGGAGGGTGAGTGAGTGGTGGACATTTGTAGCAGCTGGAGATGGGGAGGGTGTGTAGGGTTAGGGCCCCCAGGTGACCTTGTATCCCCTCATGGATCCCACACTAACCGCCTACACTCCTGTCTTGTTACCCCAACATGTTCTGCTACTTGCTGCCGGTCATTGATTCTAGTCTCATGCCTCCCAACATTGGTCTCTTCTCAGCCTGTTATCTGCTGCCAGAAGGAAAATTAATGGGGGGAATGAGCAAAAGGAGAATTCTTCTTTTCCATCAAAATAATAACTATGGTACTTTTCGCTAAAATGTTCTGTACTACCGAACCTTAAAACCCTGCATATAAGCCAAATCTGTGTAAAATCTGCACCCTGATTTCTATCAAGCGTACATAAGCTTTGCATGGGGTTTATGCATTGATAATTTCGTCCTGTAGTATAAAAAGACCCCCCCCCCCCAATGTACAGCCACATCCTGACCCTTGGAATATATTTAATACCGGTAGTATGAGCTGCAGTAGGTCTGTGGGTAGAACAAGCCCCAGCTCATAGACATGCCTTTAGTGGAGTGTGTTTGTTATGGAAAACTGAGTAACTAATGCCAACATGATACAAGATGGGTGTGTATGAAGATGAGATGGGTGTGTATGAAGATGAGATGGGTGTGTGTCTTCTGACACTAATCCTATCTTTACTGGTGCATGACTGTATTATACTTGACTGAAGTACACAGTGCATTATATCCACTGATATTAAGACATGCCATGGTGGCTACCTTGATCCTGGTTAACGCCCACTTCCAGGGACATGCTGGTCCATATCCTATCAACTCTAATCAGTGCATGTAGTTATGACACGCCCCAGTGACGCTTGTAGCCTATATACACTGCGATGCTATACATTGTAGTACCAGCCTATGCTGCACTCATACAGCCATTTTGTTTGGGTCGCGGATCATAATACCTCTGATTTATACAGTGCTACCAATACTGAACATCACCATACCATGAGGAAGTGGTGCGCATGTCACGATACAGTCTATATTTAGCCGGTATGTAGTGATGGTAATATGTTTTTATGGATTGCGTTGTTTCATTGAGCCCATTCAAGTAACGTGCCAGGGCTAAATTCATTCATCATACCGATCCTACAAGGTTGATACACTTCCAATCAAGTGCTGGCGAGCAGACTAACCAGAAATTAATCAGTGCATCATGACGACCAATGGGAACGATGCACTCCTGCATCAGCGGCCTTTTAAAGCCTAAGCCTGTAAGAGCTGCACGATGCCTCAAATTGTATATTTCTTTGTCATGATGCACCGCCAGCATTGCATTGGTGCATCATGTCGACCCTTCAGGGCTGCATTCATGCATCATGACGACCAATGGGCCCTTAAAGGGTAAACGTTTAGTGAGCTTGAATAAAGTAAAACTCGACTCTGTAATACAAGATAGCAAGTATCGATAGAGACCCTGAGTCGTGACTTTCTTATCACTGATAAGAGAAGTTGGATTATCAAGTGCTGATGTGTGCTGGTTCAAGTACTAAGGGGCAAAGAATAAGGAGCCTGCAGTCTGGGCATTTTAGTTTAGGATGTAGTTAAGCTTTAAGGCTGCTACATAAAGCACTTTATATAATCACTTAATCAGGTCCATAGCCAGACTTCCCTGTGGGGGGGGGGGGCTCAAATAATCTAGGTGGAACTCGATAGAAATATTGGAGTGGCGAGCGAAGCGCAGCGACAAAGCTGGGGCTGGGTGGGGGGGGCGAGTCCGGAAAAACTTTGAAAAAAGCATGCAAAATGGGTGATTTCAGCTGACCCCCTGTTAGTTCCACTCGCCCGTGATAAGTTCCGCCATTTCGTGCCCATGATGAGTTCCGCCATTTCATGCACTACCTCTTTAGTCCCACTTGCCCGTGATGGGTTCTGCCCTTTCAGGTCTGACCCCTTGTTAGTTCCACTTGCCTCTGATGAGTTCTGCCCTTTCAGGTATGAGCCCCTGTTAGTTCCAGTCGCCCATGATAAGTTCTGCCCTTTCATGTCCGTGATGAGGTGGAGGGTGGAACTCTGCATAATTTTGCTCGGGGGGGGGGGGGCTTGAGCCCCCTGAGCCCCCCCCCCCTCTGGCTACGGGCCTGCAGCTGCTGCCTTAATCAGCCCTGGATAAATGCATAACTACATGTATTGCTATTTATTGAAATGCAGAATTTGCTGATTTGGCTTCTAAGTTAAGCCCTCGCCATTAAGATAAGCCATACATTCGTCTATAAGTGAGATCCTATGTACTCCAGTATACCCAATGAAAATATAATGAAAAGGGAGAGGGGAAAAATTGACTATTGTTACCTGAAACACTTTAGTTTAGTTTGGCCTAGGCTCGCTACAAGCCTTACCTCTTAGCACCTATCTACTACTGTGCTAATGGCCCCCTACCTACAGGGCCGTGGGAGATACCCCTGTGTCTTGGCTTTGAGGTAGTATCTCGTGTTCTGTTGGAACAGCCCTGAAATGGTCTGGCAGGGGCCCAGGCATCCTGCTATGAACAAGTTGATCAGCCTCATCGGCCTACATGAACAAGTCAGGTTGGGTGTTAGGATGGAGACTTATTATAACATTTTTTTTATCTATTGACTAGCGTTTTCACTGTCCCATGAAACCCTGAATTTAATGCAAATACAATATAAGTGAAATATGAAAAGTTATATACTGCAGTCTTGATAAATTAATCAATAAATAGATAAGATAAAATAAAAGAAAAAAAATTAGGAAAGAAAAAAAAAGTGCATGCACAAGGAGCACAAAACAACTCAGGTACTGCCACTAGGGGAGCGCCCATCTTTTCTTTTTAATGTGGTATGATGCAAATAAAAGCCCAACTTAAGTTCATCTCTCGTGACTTGAACTCCTGATTTGACAACAACAAAAAAAGAGTTAGTTGGATTGTCCACAATAAATGGGGGATGGTTCAGATGTGGGTATAGATAGAGGAAGAGAGGGCAAATAAACCTAGTGGACATGATTTCAGCTTAGAATCTAGATGCCATGAAGTACTATAGAGGATGGGTCCTTTGATATATGTACTGTAAAATACAAATGTACATAGAATGGGCCTCATTTGTTCACGACTTGTTTTTCAAACAGAAAAAGTGTGATGCAGTGATGTTCTGTGAAATTATGAACAGCGATTTAAAAGCAGATTGATTATAAAATGATATATTCTATGATAAAAATCTAACAATTTAGGATTGAGATCCAATACATAAACAAAACTGGACCAAGGTGCTGAAAGAATAGTTAGCAGGTAATGATTATAGAAGATAGCAGTTTGTAGGGATGAAGATGCCTTAGAGGTGAAGAGTTAAGAAGCGTGGTTTTGACAGTGCTTGTAAATAGACTCAATTCACATCAGGAAGCGATAACTGGAGGCGTATAGTGTACATACACTGTCCGCCTCCAGGCTTGGGTCCAGTCAGTATATGCACATTATGGTAAAACCTCACATATAAGCCACAGCTTGTACGAGAAGGAGATGCTTACCAGTATTTATATTGCATGTGGGGTATAGAGTAATATACCACACACTTCTAAAAAAAAAAAATTGATAGATACCCGGTATATACTCTCCATATGAGAAAATCTCAAGGAGTAATGGAGTACAGTTCTTTTCAGCTAAATCAATGAATCATTAATTTACATGAACTGGAAACAGTCTGTTTCCTGATTTTTATTTAATCTGAAACTGCTGGTTTGTTTGTTCCAACATTATAGCAAAAAATTGGTGTTTGACGCCAAAGTGCAAAAAAATCCCCATGCTGAGTCTCCTCATCTTTCAGTAACACTCTCTAGTGTTATCCTAATTTTTCAAATGAAAATTTAGAAAGAAAATTAGGCAATGCCTAACACCTTTTGTACCTCAATTAAGCACCTGATGAGATCTACTAGGATCGAAACCTTTTTTCAGTCACCCCCCTCTATCATCCAAATCAGTGATAGGTGCTAAATATCTGCTTGGCACAAACAACAACATCATACCTGGAGATTGACAATCTCCAGGGTTGATGGACCCCAAAGAGAGGCTTTGTGGTCAGGTGACCAACAATTTTGTGTACCACACAATTGTTCTCTTGGAGACCCCCCATAGTTACTGGAGGAGGGCAGTTGGCAACCATGCCATTTGAATCAAGGTAGTGCTGAGGTGAAGTTGGGCCCCGTCCCTTGTCTCATTAGTACCACACACTTCTATCAAATTGAAATACATTGACACACACATCCCTACATAACTATGGCTCCTGGACTCCTGATGTTTGAAATATATCATGAGATGGTATGGACATGCATTTAACATTGTATAATGCATACGGGAAGAACTTAACACTTTTCCCAACGATGATTATTGCCAAATAAAAACAACTTCAACTTCAACTAAGGTAATGAATGGCATATAGCAAAACCAGTATGCACCTCATAGAATGCAAATATTGCCAGGGTGCACCTTAAGTGCGAGCTGCACCTTTAATAGACATTAGACTTTACGGTAGATTCTTGGCAGGGAGTTGGATGGCACTCAGGCTAAAGGCAGGTAGTGGGATGTTCAATGGGCACAGCCATTGCTGGAGCTGGTTGCCAGTATCAGATGGGTACCATTTGTCCCCTTGAGAGGTCCACCATGAATACGTAGATGGGGGTTATTAACTTTGAAGGTTTACAAAAACTTTTCCGGGTTTTTAAAGACAGGTGGGGGCAGGGATGACACTTTAAGAACTAAATTGCCTGTTTCAGAGATGAGACTGTTCACTTCAACCCCAAATAACATGAAAATGCTTAAATATGAGAGAAAATGTAACCTGTCATGAAATAGTGTACATATTCAGGATCATAGAGGTATAACTGTTACCTGGTTACCTGTTATCTGGTTCTTATCTTTCTGATATTAAGGTTTCGAAAAAGTAGGTCATCTCAAAATGGGTAAGACCCTTGGTACACTCAATGTATTCCTATGGGGGTGTCAGCTTTGGGTGTCAGGTTTCCCGCCCTTTTTAAGCAGGGTGATGGTCTCATTGTTCATTATTTAGCAGGGGGAACTGAGGTGTTTCCAGCTAGGGGGCAATGGGAGATGAATATTCTATACCATAGTGTTTTCTTCTTGGTTTATTCCACTTGAATATAGCAGCATATAACTGTGTATAATAGCATTATTCTAACACTTAATTTTACATGAATATATAGCGATAGATATGATTTATTTTGAAAGGGGAGAGATTTTCTGATAATTGGTCCACCTATGTTAAGTACATCCTGTGTTTTACCTGCTAAAATATGAGCCATCTACAACCCATCAGTTTGCCTAGTTTACTCATTTCTCACCAGGAGCCACCACCTCTATACAGAGATGCCACTTTATCTGGTTTCTCAGGAATTCCTGGTTTTGATTGCAAGATTTCTGGATCAAATTATGTTAAATTCCTGGGAAAATGTGTCTAAAGTCCGGTTTTCCTGGTTTTTGTCTGCCAGTGAGTGGCATCTCTGTCTATAGAACAGTGCTGATGTCAGCTACATTCTGTCACCCACTGTGGCTCATTATTTAGCAGGGAAGACTGAGGTGTTTTTCATGAATGGGCACATTATCACTCTTATTGTTAAATTTTTATAGGGGGGCAGAGAAGTGTTTGACACAACACTTCCACCTGACTCCTGACATCACAAAATTTCAATATTTTGCTGTTGTTGTGGAATTTAACCTCTTGGTGAAGGTTTGGTAAATTTTTTGATTCCTTTTCAGGCCTCAGTTATTATTTAAGCACTTGTCAGAGTTATGTGCGATTCAAATCGCTTCACCCCTTGTTGGTATGAACCTTTCCGAGTTACCTGTGATATAAATCGCTTCAACACTTGTTTCATTGGCTGATAATTAATCCCGCTTAGGTCGCTATGGGTTAACATGGAAAAGGGGAACAAGGAATAGGAACATTGAAAATATTGCTAGTATTTTGAAAACCCACAAAAAACATAATAAACCTCAATGTGACAGATATATCAAACTTTGATTGATATTTTCCCGGTGCTGGTGTTTTTTAGCGTAAAGGTTACCGGTATTAGTGCATTCCCTATTTATGCTTGGAAAAAAATGGTCGATAAATATGGAGATAAAATTCCTCCTGAATGTCTACCTGATGAATCTTTGAAAAAGATGAAACACCAGATCTACCTCCCCCACACCCCCTACTGTGCACCTTGGCAACCTTGGTATGTGTGGAACACACATAACCATACAAGAAATTTTTTTTTTTACCTACTGTAGTAGAAAAATAAATGCCTCCCAGAGAGACACACGGGGCCACTGAGTTTATCAAATAATTATTTGATAAACCCAATGGCACTGTTGTTCTTGTACTCCCATGAGAGTGAGATCCTAAAATGTTAGACCTAGAAACATGGGATCAGCCAATCAACACACTAGAAGGTGGGTCAGGGTCACATGTCTTGAATAATTAAGGCAGGGAGGTTTGAAAAACGACTTACCTGTTCAGATCTGAGTGTAGTAGCGGAGTGTACACCTCGTCTTCCTCACCAGATATATCAAACTTTGACAATTTTTTGAAAAATAAAATTCCCTTAATGGTGTGAAACGTAAAAAAATCCAAATAAATGGCGTTTGTTGTGTCCAAAAAGCCCTGGTGAATACCTGTAGCACTTTTGATCAGCAATAATGAAAGGAAAAATGAAAAAGATAAACAAAAGCAAAAACAAAACGAAACAAAAGACAACCACAAAACAAGAGTTATTAGATAATGGGCGTGGAAAGCAGGGGGGACATGTCCCCCCCCCTCCACTATTGGCCAACTCCTCAAAAGGTCAAAACTAAAAGGTCAAGCAAAGGGAGGTAAAAAATTGCAGAAAACCCCCCTGGTCCCACCCACTCTAAAACTGCTTCCCACGCCCCTGCAGATGGGATATTTAAAGACAAAGTGAAGAAATAGACCGCTTACATTGAACAGGAATCAGTGGATATACCATAAACTCCTGCGTATAAGGCACGTCTTATACGCGAATCAAATCGTTCATGGGTCTTGTACGCCAGAGCAAGGCTGCCTTGAGTTTGGGGTGCGCCTTGTCCGCAGGGTACCTCTAATTTCCAATTCAAAATGATATACACATAGTCATGTATTTTCTTTAACCAAAGAAAAGGTGTAGTCTATACCATGGTGCTCTATATACCCTTAAACTGCTGAATGATGCATGTCTTTCTGCTCACCATAAAAGTGTTTGGCAATATATGTGCACCCCACTCACTAAGAGCTTTATTAATTATATTATTGACCTTTTAATCAAGAGAATCCATGCAGCATTATAATCAATCCTCCTGGCTGTCATAGCACTGCTGCCACCTGGTTTGTTATTCTAGAAATCAGCAGTTTAAGGGTATATAGAGCACCATGGTAGACTACACCTTTTCTTTGGTTAAAGAAAATACATGACCAGTTAGGGTATTAATTGCTGCAGACAATATTTGAAATGCCCCTTTGGGTTGGGTCCTTTGTGTGGACCATGCTCCTTGAGTTAGGGGTGCGCCTTATACACAGGTTTTTCAAATATTACTCAGGAGCAGCAGATGCGCCTTCTACGCGGATCTGCTTTCCCTGAGTTGTGTATATGGGAAGTTCCCATACCTGGCATCTCCCAAAGTAGGCAGTCAAAAGCAAATATTTGATCAAAAAGTCATAAATAATATTGGGAGGAAATAGAGCATGGCTAGACGTTGTATTCGTGGGTTGAATAAATAGAACACACATATACAAGTTTCCCATAGTTTATGCCTCTGTATAGTGTTAGAAGAAAAGTAGTCGTAATAACCCTTTGAGTCTGGCATATGTGAAGTCTTGAGGTCCATCTGTTTTCAAAATGCACCTATTAGGCACCAGCGAGTAACCCGCAGGCTCTGCCAAGGTGCATTATTTATGTGAACCCTTTTAGAATGTATTGCCCTCCAATGGTTAGCACGATTGTACAGCAGTGCCTTAGATCTAGGTTTATTAGAGCATTTATGGGGTGTACAGTCAACCACTCTGTGCAGCCCAGAGTCAGCACTCTGTCACCTACTGTTAAACAGCTTATATGCATGAACCAGAGGCGTTTTAGTGACTTTATTGTCACGATGAAGCTTATACGTGAGGTACTTAAAAATATAGGACAGTACAAAAACTGTCCAATGTCAAACCGAATTTGTGGCTCCGAGTTAGTGCTAAAATTCAGGGTGCGGCTCATAGATTTGATGAGGCGTATAAGGGTTTACATTTTGTTGACAGGCCACACCACTTATTACACTATAAGCATTAAATATTGTCCACGACATAAGAGGTGTAAATCTTCAGGGATTTCCCTGAAATTAGGGATTTCTGAGTCTTACCACTAACATCAAAATGCTATAGTGATCTTCAGGGTTTTTCGAGGAAATGTAGTGCATACAGGGATCATTATCTGAACACCTCACTTACCGTAAAACCCCGGTCATAAGCCGGATTTTTTTTCTATTTTTGACTAAAATCGGCTTCTACCCCCGGCTTATGACCAGGGTTTTAATACAACAGATTAAAGAGAAAATTGGGAAAATTTGGCCCTAAAATCGGCTTATAGGATTTCCCTGAACTCACCCCCCAGCTTATGACCGGGGCCGGCTTATGACCGGGGCTGGTTTATGACCGGGGCCGGCTTATGACCGGGGCTGGCTTATGACCGGGGTTTTACAGTACATCTCTTATTTGCTTGGAGCAATTCTATTTCCAGAATCAATGATAGATGTATCAGTTTCCAATACTTAAGAATTTCCATGCAGTACCTGCCTACATTCTTAATACAAGACACTTGAAGAATGCCTGCCCTTTTTAGTCTGTCCATAGAGTTATGTCGCTCCTCAATATGCCTTCTGCAGGTGCCACGAGTCATCCTTTTTAATGGAGGTGAGATCTGAGTTCTGCGACACTTGACATTTCAAAAGATGATAGAATGCTCCCTCGACACCCAGCGTGCCGCCACCCACTCTTTAAGTCATAGTGAGCTTAGCGCTTCTGAACTAGTACAATACAATCAAAGAACGCCCAGGCTGACTAGTACAGAAGGCAGATGACTGTTCCTGTTGGCGAAGAAATAGAAATAAAACGCAAAGATTAAAAAGATTGTAATAATAAGGTTATGCCTGACACATCGCTGCTCTGGCCATATTTAGTTAAGGTAGGCTACATGATGCAATAGTGAGCGGGGTAGAGCACCAAACATGTTGGGAGGTGGGTAGATAGGAAGCGCCAATGATATTAAAAGAGATGGGAGCGGGGCACTCTTCGTTTGGAGTGTCGGAGATGGGCAGGTCAAGTTTTCTGGCACATTCTCCATCTCTTTTACCATCAGCTCTGCATAGCCAGACCTGTAAGGTCTAAGTTCAATGCTTGGTTGAGCTAATTATTTTGAGCGCTGATGATGGTGGTGAAACTTTAGTAAATGACACTTATTGGAATAAAAAAACTACATTCTATGATGCTCATATTATTAGACAGACCTTGCTCATTTCATCTTCTTTTTGATAAAACATCAATGGTTACATCAAGTATTGAAGACATTTTGATTTAACGATGTACTTTTTAACAAATTGAAAATAATAAATATTAAAGAAGCTCTTGATAGTCCCATAAGTTGGGTTAATAATAAATATTAAAGAAGCTCTTGATAGTCCCATAAGTTGGGTTAATCGACTGGATGCTCTAAATTGCACCAGGCAAGTATTGTGTACATTACAATCGTTTTAACTATGCTCCTGAAAGTTGATCCAGGAGCGCTCATGGGGACAAAGTCAAAGAGTAAATTTGTTGAGTTTATCAGAATATGTCAGTCAATTACATTAAGGTCCCATACCGAGCCTGCACTCTCCTCTTAAGCTGGTGACGTTCAGACAGAGAATTAATTAGTTCGTTTTGTCGGCTGACATTTTGCTGCAGATTTGTAAATAAGACTGTGCTCTTTTTGAGACAACAGGTGGGCATTACCTCTGGGCCAGGGGGAAGAAAGCTTTTAAGCATCATCTTTAAACGGTACTCACTGCATGTGTACCCTCACAGTGTATGGATTTTTGTTTAAATAAAATCTAGTTTTCTTTTAATCATTCAGGAAAAAGAAGACATGAAGGAAAATAAGAGCTCATATTGGTCCAAATCCTTATCAATCATATCTAGAAAATAGGAAAAGGACATAATACATACCGGTACACACAAAAAGAGGTGCATAATGCTGGACCTATTGCTTTTACACCATCCCATAATCTCAGCATCGCCATCTTAGGATGGAAGGGGAGAAAGATATCAGATGAAAACGAGACAAATGGAAACAAGTTAAACTTAACTGTTCAAACTCTATGCTTTGTGCAGTGTATTTGTTCATAAGTGTTTTTGTGGACAAAATGATGCCATATTCTCTTATTAAGTCAGTACACGACTCTCTGGCACACATTGGTCATTTTCGCTTTATGCGGCATTCCTGTGCTTGAAACAAACAGAGAAATGATCACTGTGGGTCTGTGGCCATGGAAATAGATCCAAATTGTCTGACATGGCAAGAAAAAAAGCGACTTCTTTGACATGAGTCACAATCAATTTTAAAATGCTCGTTTTCACATTTAACATCTCCATGCACTATCATTCTTACTGAATGAGCATAAATGCTTACATCCTGATACATGTTAACAGCTCAACATGGTTTTATGGAACTGAAAGAATTCAAAGAAACATAAATACACTAACCACAGTACAATTAACAAATGCTCTCCTTTTACCAGGTCAATTGTACCATGGAAGACATTCCGCCAGACGCTAAACGAGGCACACTCCATCAGTTCTCCGCTGGAGGCGATGGCACTGAAATCCACCATAGACCTCACATGTAACGACTATATCTCCTGTTTCGAGTTTGATGTCTTCACAAGGTAACTTACTAAGTAGATGATTTTTTTTTAATTTCAACTGTATTGTGTTAAGCTTTTCTCCTTTTAAAAGTGAATCTTGTTCTTAAAAGTATGTGTGTGTGTAGTGGGAGGGGGGGGGCAGTTTGTGTAGGTCTAGGTTATAGAGGGGTGTTTTGTTACTGGTAGGTTTCTAAACCAGTTATCACTTTACCTACTTTTGTAGAAAAGCCTACTTTTTCTTCTTTATTTTTCTTTGATGAAGTCGCAATTATTGATAAATAATGTGCCAGGTTCCTACACCTCTGCTTAGCCTTATACTTCATTTTTACTCTTCTCTTCTTTCCCTCAGGTTATTCCAACCATGGTGTAATTTGTTACGGAATTGGAATGTGCTGGCTGTAACACATCCCGGCTATGTAGCCTTCCTCACGTATGATGAAGTAAAGGCTCGATTACAGAAGTATATTAACAAACCCGGAAGGTGAGGCCAATAGTTGTCAATCACCTATTTTGTTGCTATTAAAACAATTTAAGTGGTATCAACCCTGAAATCCATCTTTCCTATCCTTCAAAACTTCAGGAAACATGTTCTTCTAGAATGGTTAAGATAAAACTTAGATTGATCTATAAATTTAATACCATTCTCATTCAATGAATTAAAGTCGTTTTCATAATTGTCAAACTTTAATAGCCTTAGAAATTTGTGGAGAAAACTAATGGGATAGTGTTAAGTTATGAACAAGAAACACATAATATTTATGATGCTGGAATCAAATGAGAGGTATTTCATGTTTTGCACCTTGTTTGTAGCTATGTATTCCGGCTCAGTTGTACACGATTAGGACAGTGGGCAATCGGATATGTAACAGGCGATCGGCAAATTCTACAAACAATACCGCAAAACAAGTCTTTGTGCCAAGCCCTGCTAGATGGACAACGAGAGGGATTGTAAGTCAAATCAGATGGTCCCTGGTCTTATCTATTAGTATTAGAATATATTTGAGAAGCTAGTAGGTATTATATAGAATATTGTCAGTAGGGTACGAATATAAATCCCCTTATTACTTGTCTAATTTGGAACTTATTGTTGAAAAAAATGTCTTTCCTACTAATAAGAAAACTATAGTTTCAGTTACTGGAGAAGATATGGGCAGTATAGCTTAGTACAAGAACGTTATAATTGCATCTGGGTCAATGAGGTAAAATGGACCTCATGGAGTTAGTTACCTTTCACCTGATTGACCCAGATGCAGTTATAACCTTGCAACAATGTGAAGAAGGAATAGGTTAAGTCTGACCTTATGGTATGGAGTATAATACATAGAATGGGCCATCACTAAAAAGTCCCATGTTTCAGCCCCAACTGTATTGGCTGGTGCGGCAAGCCCATTGGCTACAATGCTATTTTGGTGATTATTTGTATTATCGCCAACCTCCGCCAGCTTTCCGGTCATTGGCAGGAGAAATGGGGCCATTAGTAAATTAGGCTGAACAAGGAGTGGATGTAACCAGATGGAAACATTGCACCCAAATCAATCGCTGAAAATAACCAATCATGTTGATCGTCCCTAGCTGACGTTCAAGCTTCCTTGCCTTATTCGGAATGTTTATAAAAAATGACTGCATATACACAAAATTAATTCAACTTTTCAGTAGTTGTCAAATATTTTGATACCAGCTTTTTAAGTCACTGGCTAGAAAAAAAAAGCCCATAGTTTTACCAAAAGGGAAGAATTTAAAGATTCTTAGTTCCCTTGCTGTTTATACAGTAGCACCTTAGTGCTGCCAAAATGCTTTGGCACTGGTCTCAGCTTCATAGCTCTCACATTCCATACACCTGATGTTAATGAGGTGGGTTATCATTGAGGCCTTAAGTAGAAAGGTTATCCTTAGGTGATAATTAGGAGGGTTAGCGTTTAAAGCATTCTGTTTGTTGACCCTGTGTGCCCCCTAACAGCTACCTGTACCCTGACGGACGGAACATTAACCCCGACCTGGGATTCCTCGTCACTGACTTCCCGGAGGACCACATCAAGGTCAGTCGTGTACGCTCATCTTAAGTATTACTGTCTTACTTTCAAGTCTTTAGCTTTTAATCATTTAATGCATGTTTATCAGAGGGTTCCCACTCTGGCTAAATTTCCTTTCCTTCTTTTTCTAGACTTTTTAGAGTTGTCACTGAGTGTTGCCACTTTACACTTTAATTAGTATATACCGGTACTATATTTTTGCAATTTTGCTATTTTCTAATGAAAGGTGTGTTCTCAGCTGTTCTCAGCAAGCACACTCACACTAATTTCACCCATGACGAGAAAGCAATTCTTTTAGGCGGACATACAAAGATTCAATAAAAATTCCATTCAAGCTTCCAATCCCAAAGTGAAAATATAGCAAAAAGTGAAAATTTACTTAAATCCAAAAGTACAACTTTTACTTTATACAGCTCAAGAGCCATTGGCAACAAGGAGAGTTGATTGAGAGGGAACCCTGTAGTAGTATAAAACCCTGCTTAAACCCACACCGTACAAATAAGTTGCACCCGGATTTTGAGCACGTTCTTAAAGCTGTACCTTAATTTGAAACCATTTTAAGTCAAATTTTATTCAGAAATAAATAAATAAAAAAAACTCACAAGTAAGGCGCACCCATACTGATCACATATTTGATGTATAAGCTGTGGCTCGTACGCTAGGTTTTACAGTAATTGCCATTACTGTAGTTTTCATATCCCAATGCTTTTGTAGTTCGTGATATGTCTGTTATTCAATATTTGCCAAATTCACCTTTCAGTAATTATATTTATCAACTTTTAAAAAATCTGGATTCTTTTGTTGTTGAGATATCTGTTGTTGAGATACAAAATACAAAGTACAATCTGTAAAAAAGAAATTCCAAACAGTCTTCAAAAGAAAATCCTTCCCTGCATGATTGTTAGTACATGTAAAAGGGGGAAACATAATCACAATACTCATTTTGAACTCCCGCTTAAATACATCAGCATGCTACAGTGTGTCTCATAGGTGATTGCATTCTGTTGTAAGGTAATTATGTTACACAGAAAGAATCTAGTCCAATGTAGTTTGTCCTTATAAATTATTGTCAGTTCCTCTTAAGAAAATAAAACATGAAAGGAATAAAAAAGAAAGAAATCAATATAAAAAAAATAAGTCAATCCAAAAACGAATCTTGTAATTTCTTTAGACCAGTATTAATTATCTACCGAGAGAAATTGATTATTTTCTTTTAGACTTTATCACACTCAACTTGTAAATGTATATTAAACAAAGTAGCACAATGCAGAGATCATCATAGATTGGATAATACATCAAATCTGGGAGAAAAGAAGTTTACACTAAACAGCAATACAGGTTCAGAAAATATGACACTAACACAATGAAGCATGATGTAGACTAACACAATTCACACACCTTTGTTACCCATGTGCTAACTCAACAAGTTGTAGTTTCTAATGTGTGACTTTTTTCCCGGTTTACAGGTGACGCAGGAGCAGTACGAGCTGTACTGTGAGATGGGTTCGACGTTCCAACTGTGTAAGATTTGTGCAGAGAATGA
Organism: Acholoe squamosa; assembly: GCA_949317995.1. Taxonomy (NCBI): domain Eukaryota; kingdom Metazoa; phylum Annelida; class Polychaeta; order Phyllodocida; family Polynoidae; genus Acholoe; species Acholoe squamosa. The sequence continues at coordinate 30,590,488 of OX439052.1, read as the reverse complement.
TAAGGACATCCGTATAGAGCCATGTGGACATCTACTCTGTACCCCATGCCTCACATCCTGGCAGGCATGTGCAATTTAAAAGTTTACTATTTTCTATCTTTAGTCATAGAAATATGTGAAATATCAAGGCAAATGTTCAGAAGCATTATCTGCAATCAACTGGGCATTGCCTCTTGATGCTAAGGTTGAGGTACTGTTATTCGTAGAGTTGTGAAATAGACAGTCCTAGCATTATACCCTGCGTATAAGGTGTACCCCTGCATACAAGATGCTCCCCGACATTGTGGGTGTGATAGAAATACTAAACTTCTGCTCTAATCAATGGATTTTCAAAACTTGAAAATTTATGAGCACCCCAAAGTCTCCCCCGCCCCCTCGTGCCACTGTATGGGGGAGGGTGGGGGGAGTCTTGGGAAGATTTAAAAACAAAATATTCCCAATCCTATACCGAAGTGACGTATTGTCCTATGGGTGCCGACATTGCTGGAGCTGATCACCAGCAGTTCCCATTGATAACAGCTATGAGATGGGTACCAACTGCCCCCTGAGAGGACTGCAGTGAATAGTTGGGATTATTTCATTGACTGATAATTAAACGAGCTAAGTCAGTATAATGCGCACCAGGGGTCCATCCTCGCTTATAAGCCGCAGCTTATACCCGGGGTATTACGGTAGGTTAAATAAGTGGGACTAGCATATTTGACATGATTTTGTAACATGTTACATTGTTGTACCCTGTGCTTTTTACAGCACTCTATTCGAAGATCTATTCGTCTGGTAACTATTGCTCAAGACCAAAAGTACTCCCATTACTCTGACTTTGTTTGATGTTGACAGTTAATGTGGATTTCCTTTTTACAGTTGTTTCAGAATTCCATGTACATGTGAAGTCCTAATCCCTAACTTAATTCCTAAGGTTTCTATTTAACATTAGACACTTCGTATAAGCCTCGCTTCCTTGTACGCTGCGAGCCAGCGCAGGGAAACTCAGTACTGTCTTATATGGTTTATACACGCTCTTACGGTATTCTCTGTCACTGATGATGCATCATTCACAGTACCCCTGTGGAGTGGGGACCTTCATGGAGGAGCAGAATAACTTCATTAGGAGTCCATGAAGGAGAAATTCTCCTTCCATTCTACCAGTGGGCATTCCAGATTCGTAAAAGGCGACAAACTCGAGGTTTCTTGTGTCTTGGGGTGAGCGTGTGGGCAGCTGGTGCCCATATGCCCGGGCCTGGGACTACATGCTTGTCCTTTGTCATGGGATTCCCCCTCAGTGAACCATGTCTGAGTGATAAAAGGCCATGGTTTGTCTGGCCCTGCCTATTGGACCTTGCAAATAAAAGAACACTTGCTATCCTTCGAGAAGAGTAGGGGAATGAAGCCCTGGTAGCTGTTTTCCCCTCAACCATCCTCATAGATTCGGTCATTCATCTCATAGGTTATCCATAGATCTATGCCGTCACTGCTGTGTCAGGCAAGCAGCATAATAAATACCTGTCTAGCTGTTTAGGACAAGCAGCTTCTGAATATCTGTCCCAAATGAGAAAGATAGACTTGATGTCTGATCAAACCACAGAAATGTCTGCTAACTTTTAAGTACTATTAGTGGAAGTAAAATCAACCAAACCAAACCATCATTCACATATTTACCAAGAATGTATTTGAATCCTAAAATTTATATATTCCAGGATTCAGATGGCCAGGGCTGTCCCTTCTGCCGAGCGGAAATCAAGGGGACAGAACAAGTTGTTGTTGATCCATTTGACCCCAAGTCAACAATGCGCGTCATTGGTAACAGTAATCGGTCGTCTCCAACTGGAGGGTCCAGTCATAGCAATATTATGGATTATGACGATGAAGATGCATTTGAGGTAAGAAATTTATTCTTACAATGAATAAAATCATGGATATGGAAAAATTAATGTGGATTACCCTTTGACAGGAATCGTGCGTCTTTGATAAGTGGAAGATTTATTATTACCCATTATCCGTTCAAATTAAACTCTAAGGTTATTAAAAACAGGCCACATTTTTTACAGATCGGCATATTGTCATCCTTGCTCTATGAAAGGGTAGGAGTACAGATACGCACTATTAAAAATTCTGGAATGAAATTCTCCAAAAGAGTTATTTCACTCTTTTTCATTCTTATCAGTGTCAAAGTGTTTGATCTGTCTCTACTACAGTGTATATTGGACTAGGCTTTCTGAAAGTCAGGTCAAATGATGTATGAATGTAATTTATCTTCTTTTCTTTTTTTTTTTTTGCATTTATTTCTCACATTGTGTAGCCATAAAGTTTCAACTAAAAGCTGAATACAAATAGATGTAGCTAAGACAGTTAACTATCGCTAGTTTTCTTCCTAAAACATATTGGCAATCTAGACCTGTATTGATTGGACAGTAGGGTTTATTTTAAGTAAGAGTTTTATTATTTGTAGTTATATTTCTTGTATCTGTAATTCTTTAATTTGTTATCAAGTGATAAAAGGTATTTGAAAAATAATACCACTGAATTTTATGTGATGGAGTCTCTTGGGATGGTAGGTTTTTAGCCAGGATTTGTAATGAATAATTAAATATAATTGAATAGATATAAGAAAATTGATTATCAAAAATAAATTAATGTTTTATCAATGATTTTATATGTTAAATCAATAATTATAGCTTTTCAATATGAGTCGACACATAAGTTTCCATACTTGATATAGCAAGAAATATATCTATCAACCTGTCTGTTTGACTGTAATGGCAAATGATAAAGATAATAACAAACATTTATAATTTGACAGGAACCCTCACAATGGCTACCAACTTCAAATAACCTCCTTTCATTGGCACACTCTAGTCGAAACGAGCAGGTGAGTGAGTAGGTTGTCAATGGTCTCGGCTTAAGTTAACTATCACCTAGTTTTGAGAGAAATATTATGGTTTGAAGGCATTGATACATGACACAGGCAAGGAGGTGGTGTTGATTGGAATTAGAAGGAATTTAAATTTTCTGGCTTTGATGTTTTATTTCATGTTTATAGCCGAGGCACTCCCCAGTGAGCGGGTCTCCGAGGATGTCTCCTAGCGTCAGTCGGAGGGAAGTACCACCCCCTGTACCGCCCCGCAAGTTGTCTCCAGTCTCCTCACCTCACGTGTCACCTCGGGTATCACCACGGGCACCCAGGTATGTTGAAACGCTTGAGATGGTGACTGTAGGTGTAAATTTTATATTGAGGAAAAAATTATCAGTACCAGATGATATGTAAAACCCAACTTTCTTAGCATCATTTTCCTTAGAATGAGAAAATTTCCCTGGATCCGAATTGGTCTATCAGCTGTGGGTAAGCAAAGGGGCTTTACAGTGGGTTCTTTTCAAGTTGAACTTTGAAATATCCAGTGAACCTTTTGTGTTATAGGCGACAGCTGCCACCGACACCCCATTCTGAAGATGAGGAAGATGACGTGGATGGAGCCCCAGTCATACCTGAACGTACGTGTAGTCGACAAACCTCTCGTGATAACTCTATAGACCTTCCCGACACAATAGGTAAGTTAGGCTTTGCTAAGCTTCTACTCAACGCTCTGTGACAACTGTCCATCACTGGCCTGCACCAATCATGCGGGCATGGAAACTGGTGCGACGTGTTGTACAACTCCCCTCCTGTATCTGAGTCCAATGTCTCCCTGACAAAGACCATTACAGGCTTTTCAGTTTAATGGAAAATTTCCAGAAATTGCAGAACAAGGAGCCTTACCAGCAGGTGTTACTCATTCTTTCTGATATCAGGAATCTCAAAGGTTTCTTTAGATTTAAGAGAATAATCCATCTAATCAATATTGGTTAATAAGGTTTATTAAACATGCAAAACACACTTTAATAACATTCCTCCCTCCTGCACAATTTTCTTAAGAAAAGCACAAAACCATTGCACAGGCATGATCAACAGCACCATCTTATTTAATGTGAAGAAATTAATCCACTAAACATATATGAAATATTTGAAAAAAAAAGGTTTTGATAAGTAAGATCGTTTTGATAAGTAAGATTCTTATAGCGTTAAAAAAATTAATTTTAAGAATTTAAAGTTTGAATTCTGCCAATTCTAGCTAGCTAGTAGCAACTTGAATGATTTATCATTTATACAGTATATATCACTACAATCTGTTAATTTTATTCCATTAACTGGTGGTATTCTCTTCTTCATAGAGCCCCAAACAGATATCCCCAAAATCATCATAGGTTCGTAATATGGGGTCTCCCTTATCCAGTCCTTCCCGTCTCTGGTGGTGCGTTCACATACGCCTCCTAACTCTTCAAGCTTAATTGTTTTTGTCACTGTCTTGTGTTTCCAATGTGGCTACCCTGGTTTTCCTCTCATTCGACTAATGCTTGACTTTTGGGACTTAAACAGCACCTTTTCAAACACCAGAGGTCCAGTCTATCTGCTAGTGCTTTGTGGTCGAACAGAGTCAGACAATTATACCCAAAGATATCCTGAGCCAACTGCTGTGCACCACAAAGATGTTTCTATATTGCCCTAATTTACTTTCTCAAATAGAATAACGAAATGCCCACAAGATTATAATGCTGCATTAACTGCTTAAACTAAAAGAATACATGAGAAAAGGTATCGATTGGTAAAAGAACGAGCTTCCCATTTTGGTCAGTGTAGTCTGTAGAGGAATAACAGATGGATTAAAAAAGAAATGAAGTTAATATCCCTTTTTCATTGACATTTTCAAGTAATCCAACTCGGTTCTGTGAATTATTCCACCATGTTATCGTGTTACGGACGAGACTTGTTTTTGAACCGCTTAACCTGCTAACATCACTTGTGTATTGGAATTTTATCTACACCACTTCTCAACATATTTGCTTTAACAAAACCTGTTAATGTAATAATAGCGGAGCGCTAACATCTGTTAATGAGGTAGATGCAATTGAATTAGAATTCTTTTTCTTAAAAGCAATCAAATTGATGTCTTTTCTATCGAAATATGAAAAAAGAAATCTCATTGAGTTCAAGTATATAAAGCTAACAGTTTCTAAAATCACTAAAAATATTGTATGTATTATATTGAAAACAACTAAACCATAGTTCTGTTAGAAAATATTTTAATCAAATGATTATATTTATCGTATTCATAATCTTTTTTTCATATATTTTGCTTAAACATTGCCACTCATGATTACAGATTCATATAATGTCACTTCTAACAGAAAAATATAATTTGAACACCAAATTTAGTCCCAATATATACTGTACTTACATTTTAGATTAACAAATCACTTCTCCGTCTTAGACTTGGCCGTGCCCGCTTTTTAAAAATAAGTCATATTTCTATTTGCTCCAACTCACTACCTCTCTTTACTTACTGTGTCGCTCCATTGAACCTCCCAAGATATTTTCTGCTTTTTATCTTCCTCTGGTTGTCTCTTCTTATGAATCTTAATGTATCAAACGACAACATTTTCACGTCACATGAAAGTTTGGTTCTCTTTTCCAGCATTATCATTCTGGTGGCTTTGGTCTCGAGAACTTATTTTTTTTTTATTTTCATCCTTCTCCCCTCAAGCCATGCCCTCAACTTCGTGACTTTTTCTCACACTTTGTCCCTCATGTGTTCCTTTCACTTTCCCTCATAGTCAATTACTGGTCTCCCTTTATCATGCCCTCTCATGCCTGCAGTTTTGTCTTATTCCATAATCTTTTCTCATATGTGTCCCATCATGAGTCTCAAGACGATTATCTCAGCAATGAGATAAATAGGTTATCATGCCCGTTTTTGTGTTGATTTTCTTTGAACTTGCAGATCCTTGTGATAATGAGTTGTCAATGGTAGCCACACATTCACTCGTGTTGACTTGTTTTTGTCTCTGCCTACATGGCACTCTGCCCCTCCAACCTCCCCGTGCCCCGAACCCTCCGTTAGATATATAAGGCCATGTACATGGGTGTGTTATACATCCTTGCAGTCAAGCCGCCTCCGCCACGGCGCCTACCGGACCTCCACGACGTGCCATATGACACACCACCACTAACGGGCCCGCCGCCCCACTCATCATCTTCTGTACCCTCCTCTGCTAACACCTCCACGCTGACCCTCAATCAGGAGCCCGAACCCATCTATGCCAACTCTGCCAACTCAGCAGGTGACGACGGTATGTGAAGCGCTTGTTGATACACTCCCAATCAGTGGGCATGATGCGCTAATGCAGTGTCACTCAGTACTCACTGGTGCTGTAAAGGTTGATCAAAAAAAGTTCTTCTTTTCCTGAAAGGGCTGCCAGAGGAGTTGCAAAAAGTAGTGTACGTGTGTAGAAATGAATGAATGGATCAGCTGCTTCTATTAAAATAGCTTCAGTGCAAATAAGTGATTAAAATTTATGCCTGCTATGTTTTCTTAGGATATTTAGTGTCTGGGCTTCTATATATGCTGAAAAAATAGCTGTTAAAATTCGACATGAAGTAATATTCTGTTATCTAAGAAATTGAATTAGAACATAAAATTCGACATTACTGTCACGTATCAAGCTTTCGAATGGTGCATGTCTAAATTTAGTATAGGACTAAGCTATTAACTTGAAGAAGATTAAAACTCTGCTTAATGATAAAGATTCAATTTGTTTTTAAATGCTGAGATTCCATTAGATGTCACATTCATTTGCAACCTCTTATATGAAGTTGTGGACCTTATTTCATGCAGGTTCGTTATCAAGTGATGATGATGACGACGAGAGCACTGGTAGTGGGAAGACGACGCTGCATCGTGTACCCTCGGATTATGATTTCCCCCCTCCGGCGCCAACGCCACAACAAAGGACAACAGCACCCACAACAGTGCAACAAACCAAGTCCCAGCCAACGCCACCACCGATGGTTCAACCCATGTCACAGCCAACGCCACACTCCTCTAATTCATCACCTTCATCTTCATCATCATCATCTAGTTCATCCTTAACGACGTCGTCACCTCCTGTCACGTCCACATCCACCTCGCCTGCCTCACGTCATACTAATGACAACACAACGCGCACACCTCCCAGGTATGTACATGTCATATATTTTTCCACTTTTTCATTGATAGAAAATTTGATTCCTTTTATTAAATATCTTCGTGTTATTTTTTTTTCAGTTACATTACCAAGGTTGGAATACATATATTTAAAAAAAAACAACAACTATTTAATAGAAATTTAAACTGAATGGCAAGCACTTAACCACCACTGAAATAAGCTAAGCCAACCTTCAGCGTACAAACACCCCAGTATATGTTTATATTCAGATGTTGAAATTCTAATAATGAATATAATTATATTGATTCCTGCGGTAACTTGATTGTTTTTGTACAGTTCCAGGACAGACGTGCTCTTTCAGGGACTAATCGTCATGCCGGGTAAAGTGGGTAACGAGCATCACAGACGAGACCAGTTACGAGAAATGCATGACTCAAATAAGGAGAACAGCGCATCATACATGGATGAGCTGATAGGCGAGGGCTACGAGAAAAAGGATGTGGTGCGAGCTCTGACTATTTCACAAAACAATATCCAAATGGCACGGGAAATCCTTCGTGAATTTGCAACGAAGAAATAGCAGCTTTCCCCATTGTGTATCATTGGTACGCTATAGTTGGTAAAAAGTACTGAAGCATTGGCCAGACCACTGCATTTTAGATACAGTAAACTACAACTGTGCAGCACTAGGGCTGCTGATGGCAATATGCACCTTACTGCCTCTCCTGGCTGAGGAACTGGTGCTGGAGCTTTGGGAATTCATGAGCCCCGTCAACGACCAGAAAACATGTCGACTTGAAAAGTCAACATTGCAGGGAACAAGGTCTAAATATAGGATATTGTTTAAAATGTCTACCCGTCAATAGCCTGGTATGCGACTTTGGCATTGTCACTAAAATACAGTAGCAGATGGGCGCTGCGGTATTGTCGGCCAGTTTCCGTTAAATGGGAACTCCCTGGATTGCCGCTGGAGACAGAATTATGTCAGACAGTGTGTCTTTGTGATGCAGACAGAAGCTGCAAGACGGCCATGGGACTCGGCCGTCACAGCTGGTGTGTATATATACCCATCGACTGGTGTGGCTACTTGAGTGATTTATGCCACCGGAACGAAGACAACTAAACACTCCATACATTAGCTTAGATTCCTCACCCAGGAACACACTGAGCGCTACACTCATCATAAGTTTTTGTCATATATACAAATGGTTAAGAACTAATAGCATCTTCATTCTGTACAATAATCTAATCAGTCCAAGGTCTCATTCAAAATGTACAAACCTATGTATAAGAACGTGTAAACAGCTCTATATCCATATACAAAAGAGTCATTGTCATCTGTATGGGCAATTCTGTATTAAGATTTGACACATTTCAGAGTGTGGGAAACACAAGAACAATATACACTTATTACAGGTTCAAGGAATGACCGATTGGTTATCCATACTAGGTTTAATGAGTGCATGTTACTGAAGAAATTAATTTTGATGGGTATTTACCAAACTAGGGCTGGGGGTTATTAGCAACACTTGGTTCCAGTCTCCCTTTTTCCTGGAAAATGGAACCGTCCACCCCAGGGACTGGGAAGAGTCCATTTATGAAAGAAGGGTATAATTGGGTAAAAAATACTTTTCTACTTTGTACAGGGTTTACCAATTCTATGCACTGGGTAATTTTTTTTCCATCGTCCCAACGTCCTTTGTTGTGTTGGTTACAGAATTGTATGAATTGGTCGCAGAATTGTTCACATTAAAAATAAAACACATATTTTTGCATAGATTCATGAAGAAGTGCTGATTTCTCAGTTTAGCTTTTCTCCAGTATGTATGGGTACTAGATCTATAGTGATAAACCTTTATTTTTTATTAAATCAGAGCATACCAGTAAATTTATTTCCACTTTTCTAGGCTTGTTAGCCGCTTAAAAAAATGTAGATGTTAAGCTAAATGGACAACCTGCGTTCACGATAACCTAAATTAAATACATTTTCCAAAGGATTATAATGTTATAAGTTGATAGGTATTTATCCATACATGAGAAGAGTCCATAGAAATTTGGCATTTTTTTTCTTTTTCCTTATTTATTCATTTGCATAGAAAGTTGAATATTTCTTAGTATGATTTGGACTTGGTATGATTTATTCATTGCTAGCTTATCATAATTACATTGCAGTATTTAACTGCCACTAGAGACCAGACATCCAAGCTCTTCGCTATACATTAAATATTTGATTAAGAAACAGACCACAGGTGGCACTGGCATCATTCATGCCTTAATTTTGTATTATTTGTGCTTTACAATTTTATTGTTATCAGCGCATTCCCATAGCTACTGACGGGTTAGCCCTAAGTTTGTTCAAATTTGTAGCAGTGAACATATTACCTAAAGCGCTGGAGTGTAATGATATATTATATTATCCTGAACAGCATTATATTCATAATCATGTACAGACATTTTCTTTAGTTTTAATTAGGAAAATTGGCATTGGGAGGGACAGGGTAGTGTATGACAAAATTATCAAAAATTGTATCTGATGAAAGTAATCCCCTGAACCACACTAGCTAAAGTTATTACATTTTCCCTCATTTTTTTGTCACTGTTCATTCAAATGAATTTGCATTTAACTTTTTTGTAATAAGACTGATATTGGAATGTTGAATTTTAACAGTGTGACAGGAATCAGTATTTGTAGACATTGTGCCTAATGTCACAGACGCAGATCGCTAGCGTGCATTGTATTTTCAAAAAGAAGTGGAATGTCTGGGTAAATTGATGAACGTAAGATAGAGGTTCACAGTTGTAAAGTGAACAGGATTGCTTATATCATAAGGTTATGTCATAGTGTACAATCTCGCTCAGAAGCTGACCTCCCTTAAAAGCCGACTTCTAACTTGAGGAAATTGCAGAAGTCGAGATTCGGACCATATCATTTTGGTTAAACTGTAAATTACTTGATAATGTCTCTGTCGGAAGCAGATCCCCAAACTTAAACGAATATATGAGCTGCATTGGACTTCAATGCGAAAAATTTAGTCGGCTTCTGAGGGAGATTTTAAGGTAGTCATCTTTCATTAGCAAACCAATATTAATTCTGTATTACCAAAAATAAGATGACGTTTTATTGAACGTCTCCCGTTCATCTTTATTCTATCTGCCTTGTGGGTGAGGATGATGATTATTTAAAATGTATTTCTTTCGGAAAAGTATAAGTTATGGAATCTATCATCCGGTGTTCATGCAAAAAAGAAAGACTAATTAGAAAAGTATAGGGTATATATAAGTTGTAAATTGCACATTATTGATATTGATATAACTGGTAATCTAACTGCCTTTATATACATGAAAACTGTTGAGATGTCAAGAAGAGTACCAGAAAAAAACAATGTATTAGTATTCATAGAAAACTTTTGCAAGGTGTACTTTATACCATAGCGAATGATTGATAAGTGAAAGTTACCGCAAGAAGATGTCTCCTCGAACATTTCAGAGCTGGTCTAAGAAATTATGTGAAAGGAAGGTGGGGTGCTAGGTTTAAGATGACACTTCTTTTTAATATGATTATATATATAGACAATAACTCAAGTATGGAAGGCATTTGTAGGCCATTTGATTTCATTTACTAATATATAAAGATGGGTAAAACATTTATCACACCCATAAAATACAGCAGAGGCCCTTGTGGATAGTGCTTCTGTTGAGTGGCAATCTGTGAAAAGAGAGGTTCATATAGTCTTATGTTAGTGTATAGATGAATTGTCCCCAAAATGAAAGCCAGAGTGTGACAAAGCAAGGAGGGAAGCCCAGTAGTGATATGATAAAGCAGGCTGGACTTCTTCTTTTATTATATTATTTTTAGCTACAAATAGTACACTTAGTTCATTATTATTTAAGTTACTGATTGCAGTTTCTGTGATGATTTTTTTTTTATTTCTGTGTATCTGATAGAGGTAAAGAAAGTAATGTTTGCATTTTTCATTTCCTTGGTAGAATGGCAGTTTACAGGTTGGTGCTTAAACTCTGCCAATTCTGAACCCTTGAATAAGGGAAAATAACAGCTGATTCTTTATAAGGACTCCAAAGATGTATTGTGTCATTGATTTTTTAATGATTCTGTGCAGCAAAATAAAATTTCATGAGTATGTGTAATTTGGAAGCTATTCTAGGTGTTTCAATTGCCATGCAAGAAAGTGAGTGGCTAGCAAAAGCTTTGCAATGACTTGCATGGACATTTTCAGTGTTTGTATAATGCAACAAGTATATGTATGGAAAATATCAGGTAGGTATTGATGGCTCTTTTACAAATACGATGATAAGTTTGGCGTCATCAGTCAATATGTTGAATTATTTGGATTGTATGATATACAAGTCATGGTTCCAATTCAAGTGTTATTATTAAACACAGATAATTTTTTTATCTAATATGTAAGTAAGGAAATATCCTCTTTTTTTCTTTTTGATTGTAATTAAGGTTATATCGGTACTTTATCTTCAGGACGATAAGGTGTATGTGAACTGGCATTGCAGCATATATTTGTTGCCTTATGTAAATGAAGCTTGTAAATTGATAGCCGACCAAATACCTGGTTATAAATTAACCCAGCTAAAGTGTGAATGGAATGATGTGTGTTTGCAGAGGACAAAGAAATAATTGTGGGAAAGTAAAAATTACCAGGAATGGTGCTTGGGTTAGGGCTATTACTATATCTAGTGGTAAACATATATCGAATAGTAATATTAAGGCTTCCTGAGAATTTTGTATCATAGGTGTAATTCTACAAATATGAATCTCTGTATAAAAATTCTGTAGCGAAGAGTTCTCTCTGAACAAGAATACAACTTTTGTAATGTAAGTACTGTACAGTCATCTGAGCTTGCAAAAGGGCGCATTTTTTGTGCAACTACAAACTTGAAGTGCGAAAGCGTGTCTCGATTTCTAACATTCATGATGATGCTCTTCGTTCAATTTGATACATATGGTCCATATTTTAAGTACCCTTTTTCTTTCAAATCTACTGTAAGTAAGTATGATATAGCAACCCAGAATGTCCTGTATTAGATAATTCTTAATTTACAATACTGGTTGCTAAGCAACTCTGATTATAGGTAATAAGTGCGGTCAATATCACTCTTATAGTTTAGCAACTTCAAGGAACCAAGACAACAACAAATAGACAAATTGTGTTTCAAAGGAAGTATATGTATAACTTGCCACTGGGGTGACTTTATGTTTAACTGGTTGCTAAGCAATCTGGTTGCTAGGACAATACGCTGGTAGTTGATAGCCAGTTTGTGTACAGTTTAAGAGCCTGCAGATGGAGGCGTGCAGATGATGTCTATTTTGTGTATACTATATGTAAGAAGCATGATGGGAGGAGACACAATACATAATAAAGCTATGTATGTTGCTTACCTGTCTTTTGCTGTGGTTCTACTTTGTCAAACCTATCTTATAAACGGTTAAAACATATTCAGGGATGCAATTTCCTTCAAAGCTATAGAGGCAGACCCACAAGGTCGTCTGGGCCTCTGGACATTAATGAAATCAATCAATTAACAGCTGGAGTATTTCCTATAGTTTAACCAAAATAAAAAGTTAGTCCCAATATCCACTGAGAAAGTATAACATTTATGGGTTGTGGGGATGAGGTGTTGTCTTACAAAAAGAAGCTCATCCAGCTCATCCCAATTATCCATCTTCTCTAATATCTTTAAATCGGGTTTTGGATGTTTTGACAAGGCTAAGATGTGAAACGTCCTGCTGGCACAATGCTACCACTCCAAATCAGGGTTCCCACGCGTCATGGAATGTCATGGAATAAAAAGTTTTCAAGGAAAGTCATGGAATTTCAGAAAATTCTTGAGTCGTGGAAAGTAATGGAAAATAAGAAAACTGAATATTTATTGCAAAACTATATGGATCAGTCCATTTTTTCCACCTCAAATGCAGGAATTTTGCCGGGAGGTGATCCCCAGTATAGTCCAAATTTAGTTGAAAATGTGGCCGAAAATGTCATGGAAAATTTTAATTTTTGTCATGGAATTTGAGTCTGGGGATCTTGTGGGAACCCTGCAAATGACAGAAAGGATCAAAATCTGTGATACCATCGGCACATTTTTTTTTAATAAATCGAGTTTGGGCCTCACAGATTAGGTGTTTCTGAGGTGGGTGGGTAAGATGATGTAGATAACTTGGGTGGGGTGTGAGGGAGGGAGGGTTGGGTGAGGTAGGTGTATGGGCGAAATGGCTGAGTCAGGGTGAGGGTGAGGTGATATAACTGTTATATGGGTGAAGCAGTTTTAGGGTGGAATGCCAAAGAGGGTGAGAGGGGCAAGATGGCATGAGTGAGGTGGGTGTGTGGCTATGTGAGGGTGAGATTGGTGGAGCAATGTAAGGTTGAGATTGGAGCAATGTGAGGTTGAGATTGGTGCAGCAATGTGAGGGTGAGATTGGTGCAGCAATGTGAGGGGGGGCATTGGTGCAGCAATGTGAGGGTGAGATTGGTGCAGCAATGTGAGGGTGAGATTGGTGAAGCAATGTGAGGGTGAGATTGATGCAGCAATGTGAGGGGGGCATTGGTGCAGCAATGTGAGGGTGAGATTGGTGCAGCAATGTGAGGGTGAGATTGGTGCAGCAATGTGAGGGTGAGATTGGTGCAGCAATGTGAGGGTGAGATTGGTGAAGCAATGTGAGTGTGAGATTGGTGCAGCAATGTGAGGGGGCATTGGTGCAGCAATGTGAGGGTAAGATTAGCACAGCAATGTGAGGGTGAGATTGGTGCAGCAATGTGAGGGTGAGATTGGTGCATCAATGCGAGGGTGAGGTGGTGTGAGGGTGAGATTGGTGCAGCAATATGAGGGTTAGGTGGTGTGAGGGTGAGATTGGTGCAGCAATGTGAGGGTTAGGTGGTGTGAGGGTGAGATTGGTGCATCAATGCAAGGGTGAGGTGGTGTGAGGGTGAGATTGGTGCAGCAATGTGAGGGTGAGATTGGTGCATCAATGCGAGGGTGAGGTGGTGTGAGGGTGAGATTGGTGCAGCAATATGAGGGTGAGATTGGTGCATCAATGCAAGGGTGAGGTGGTGTGAGGGTGAGATTGGTGCAGCAATGTGAGGGTGAGATTGGTGCATCAATGCAAGGGTGAGGTGGTGTGAGGGTGAGATTGGTGCAGCAATGTGAGGGTGAGATTGGTGCATCAATGCAAGGGTGAGGTGGTGTGAGGGTGAGATTGGTGCAGCAATATGTGCGTGAGATTAGATCAGCAAGGTGAGGGTGGGTGCAGCAATGTGATGGTGAGATGAGTGCAGCAATGTTAGGGTGTGAGGGTGAGATTAGTGCAGCAATGTTAGGGTGAGATGGTGTGAGGGTGAGATTGGTGCAGCAAGGTGAGGGTGAGATTTGAGCAGCAATGTGAGGGTGAGATTAGTGCAGCAATGTTAGGGTGAGATGGTCTGAGGGTGAGATTAGTGCAGCAAGGTGAGGGTGAGATTTGAGCAGCAATGTGAGGGTGAGATTAGTGCAGCAATGTTAGGGTGAGATGGTGTGAGGGTGAGATTAGTGCAGCAATGTTAGGGTGAGATGGTGTGAGGGAGAGATTGGCGCAGCAATGTGAGGGTGAGATTGTTGCAGCAATTTGAGGGTGAGATTGGAGCAGCAAGGTGAGGGTGGGTGCAGCAATGTTAGGGTGAGATGGTGTGAGGGTGAGATTAGTGCAGCAATGTTAGGGTGAGATGGTGTGAGGGTGAGATTGGTGCAGCCAGGTGAGGGTGAGATTTGAGCAGCCATGTGAGGGTGAGATTAGTGCAGCAATGTGAGGGTGAGATTAGTGCAGCAGTGTTAGGGTGAGATTAGTGCAGCAGTGTGAGGTTGAAATTAGTGCAGCCTTATAGCGAGGTGACATACGTGAGTTGGTGTGAGAGAGAGATGGGTCAGGTGGTGTGAGTGTTAGGTGGTGTGTGGTGACATGAGTGAAGTGGTGTGAGGTTGAGATGGGTGAGGTAGTGTGAGGTTGAAATGGGTGAGGTGCCTTCAGTTTGAAGTTAGATGGAATGAGGGTAATGTGAGTGCGAGGGGCGAGATGATCAGCCATAATTGATAGTATCATTACGTCAAACAGATCTAGGATTCTCACTCAATCTTTAAAGAAGTTTATTGACATTGGACAGACATGTTGTACTGTGAGTTAATAGGAAGAATATGTATTAATGATGTGAAATCTCTGCAGACATGCAGAATTCTCACGAGGACCATTGTTGAGATCTATTCAATTTCAAATCCACCAAGCAAAGAAATGATTATTTAAAGTTGGTATATCCGCTAAAAAGACAGATTTGAAAATTAGTGGAAACACATCTAAATATTTTGTAAATGCTCATCTCTTTTGCTGTGCATATATTGATTCAATCACTACTGGCCCCTAGTGCCTCAACATAAAGTGTCTAGTCTAATCATAACACACTACACTTCACTGTATTAAGAGAGTAATAAATGGGCTAACGGGCACCGAATTCAGTGTATTGTAGGATATCGTAACGAGTGGCCGTAGGACTCTAAGTGAGCTATAGTGTGTGTACACGATCGGTACACACAGCTCGGTGCCCGGCAGCGCAGGCAGCCTTTGGTTTGGTCTAAACCCGTCCCGCAGTCGTCGCGGACAGCTACAGCGAAAAAAACTTGGTTTGCTTTGAATGCGTCTCGCGGTTATGTATACACGATCGGTACACACACCTCGGCGCCTGGCTAGGCTTGGCTTCATTTGAATGCGTCTCGCGGTTATGGCAGCGGGCACACGGCGAAAAAAAATGCCCCCGGACCGGGACTGGTCCCTCCTACCTCTAACGGCTGAGCGCAATGCGCTAACCACTAGACCACCGTGTCCCACCCCTCAGCGGCTGTCTCGGCTTGGCTTGATTTGAATACGTCCCGTAGTTATGGCAGCGGACAGCCCGCACTCGTCACCTCCCCGGGCTTTGTATCACATCAAGACCTGGTTCTAGCCAATCATTTCTCGTCAGTCCCTGTGGCGCAATGCATAGGGAGTTGGATTAGGGATCTGAGCCTGCAAGTTCGACCCCTACCCTGGCCATGTAAATTTCGAGGGTTTTAACATGTAAAATGTGTCATGTTAGGACATGTGACATGGACAAAGAGTGCTGATATCCATGGATATCAGCACTCTTAGGAGTGCCGATATCCATGGATATCAACACTCCCAGAAAAAGCACCCAAAATCACAGAGGTCGTGTAATAAGGCCCTTGACATTGCTGCTCACCATAGCACCACCTTTTGGCTACTCTGACAGGCTGTGTGTAGTGTTTAGTACACCTTGAGGATTAGGGCTGGATATTATTCACAGCACACAGGCTCCCTCTATATGAAATCAGACACACCTGATTTAAAACTAGGATAGGAATAAATACAGGGCATAGATTTTTTTTTGTTTTGGAGCAGAAATATTTCATATAATCACTAGATATTTTAAAACATGATTTAGAATGTTGATTAGATGGCATTTGATGAGAAATCCCACATTTCATACCATGATAGCGGATATGCCCACTTTAACGGGGATGACTTATATCACTTGTACTAATAAAAAGAAATATTTGACACTAAATCCGTGAAAATGGGTATAACAATTATGCTTCAGAGGAAATGGGTTTCAGGATATCACACACCTGTTATAATAATTAGTACAACACACTTTCAGTAGCCAAATATTCTCTATGTTACAGGTTCATGAAACTAATGACAAACTTGCTGATGAGATAAATGAGAGCTACACTGATGAGACCCAGTACAAAACGATGTGGCAGCAGATTGGAAAGCAACTCAACCGTATACTCGGTGGTGCTAACATATTACTGCTGTTTGCCATCTATCTCTGGATTGCTTTTCATCATGTCATACATAGCTCCAAATGGGCTACGATCTCTGACTGATTAACTTTATTTATTGTGTGGATGCTCCATGGATACATTATCAGTCTAAAGCCAGAGTCATGATTCATATACTGATGAAGAAAAATGGACCAGATGAACTCCAAACGTGAAACCCTCAATTAGTAACCGTGTGTGGAACTTCTGTGTAGTCTGTATAATTATTCATAATATTGCATAGAACCAAACATTTTTTGATTTGTTATGGCGATCTTATGAGAAATCATTACTTGGTACATTAGCATAGACATTAACATATTCATTCCAGACTGAGAATCAAGGTTTGGGACAGAAATGATTTGTTAAATGAAAGCATTGAAACTGAACCTCCTGGGTATTCTCATTTGTCCTATCAACAGGTTCACCATTAAATACATCAACCTAAAATGATGGAGAGTACATCAATTGGCAATCGAAAGATCATCTCAGTATCAGATGGTTGCAAACAGTGTGAACCTGATGTAATCAAAGGATAGCTATTTCAGCCTTTTTTAATAGTTCAGTCTATCTTTATTATGTACGTTAACGGTATAAGACTTTCAGGTGTTCCGTCATATTACCATTATTTTGGTACAAAATCATATAATGAAATACCAGAAATGTCAGTTAATACAAGTTCAGGGAAATACGATTGTACATGCTTAAGCTTCCTTTTAAAAGCATTTCAGATAGCAATGAAAATAATTCAGTTGTCTAGGTACCTCTCCCATGCATGGCTACCTTTGCGGTTTTTGGAGATCCCGAGAGGAGCCTGTGTAGACATTGTGGTGGCTCGATGTGTTTGCAATACACATATGTTGTGATCACGCTGCTGAGAATTGTGAATGCCATGCATATAAGTGGCCTCCAAGGGGCAAAAAACGACATGGCGACATTTGGCCATGAAACACAGGTCACCCGGGAGACCCTGTGTTCTGAACTTGAAAGCATCAAGACTCAAATCCTGGGAGAAGTCGAGGGTGTTAGAGAAGAAAACAAAGCTCTGCTGGAGAGGCTCGACAGACAGGAAGCCTACTGCCGTAGGCTTAATAACAAAATTCTCAGCCTAGAAAAGCAAATGCAAGACATAGATGGGAGCAAAAGAAAAAAGAACCTAGTCATTGACAGCCTTAAGGAAAATGACAACATCAACCTCAGGCAGCAGTTAGATGACCTTTTTGGGGACTTAGGAGTCGGATTTGATTCTAATGCAATGGAGGCCTGCTACCGCATGGGGGCCTATAAAGAAGGCCGCAATAGGCCTGTGATGGTAAAATTGCAAACAGTACGACAGAAGCAGAAAATCTATAACAATATCTCCAAACTTAAGGGCAACGATAAATGGAAAAAAACCTTTTTAAATGATGACCTTACGGAGGATCAGCTTAGGAAAAAGAGAGATTTATTGGCCCTAGCAGCCTATTGCAGGGCCAATGGAGAACCAGAAACCAAAGTGGTAGGAATTCTCTTAAAATTCCGGGGCGAGAAATACCGTCACGATGAATTGCACAAAATGCCTGAAGAATACTGTATTGAAAGGGTTAAGACTGTACCAGCAGGGGGAGGATGGGCCTTTCAGGGCGAATTTTCGTACCTTTCCAACAAGTACAAATGCCCCATCCCCTTTGAGAATCACATGTATCATTCAGCTGAGGCGCTCTATCTATCCAGAAAAGCTGCAATTTGTGGGCAACTAGATTTAGCGGAGGAGTTAAAGGACTGTGTCTGTCCCTATGAGGCCAAGCGCCTTTCTAAAGGAATAAAAGAAAACAAAAAATGGCACCCCGTCAGGAATAGCACCATGGAAACCGCCTTAGAGGCTAAGTTTACCAACAATCCAGACCTTGAACATTGGCTGATAAATACGGTAGGCCCTCTCTATGAGGCTACCTTTCACCCTACTGGGCATGTGGGTTCTCATTAGGACAGAAAAAACAAATAAAACCCAACCAACTAAAAGGTGAAAACAAACTTGGAATTCTACTGTCAGAGTTACGAGAATGGCGTGCTAAAGAGCGTGCCCAAGATCAGGGCCGTCTTTCATAAGGTACGTGAACAATGAAATATAAATAAGAGCTACAATGAAAAAGGCCACTATGATCGTAGAGGGTGCTTTCATAATATGCAGGAAAAATCATAGTTGCAGTTTCTTTCAATTTTGCACAAAATTATCGCAAAATAAATGCAGGTTTCATCGCAGATATACGATAATTCCTGCGATGAAACCTGTGATGATTTTCTTTTCTAAAAATAGATTCATAGGGGTTTTCCTTCAAGATATGATGTCACTATGAGATTCCCTTTGAGATTTTCACAGGAACTTAGGAATTGACTTCGATAAATTTGATGTTTTGTTTCTTTTTTTCTTTCATGATGTTCATGCTTTATTATAATTGAAAGCCTATGGGATTGTATTAGAGCGTATCAAAAATGTTTATGGATGATTATATCCCCTCCCTCTTACAGACTCTGTGTGGTCAGAGAGAATTATTGACAAGAAATACCATGTTCTTAAAATTTCCTAATAACAACCCTTGGTTTATGGAAGAATAAATTAAAGGTGAGTAAGAAGTAACATGTACAAAGACATTTATGCCATGATCTACCAGCCCAAATATTTCTGCAGGGTCCTTCCAAAATACTACTACCATAGGCCTATAATCATTTAGCTTCCAAAAGATTCAATGTGTTACTTAGTCTTTCTTTACACCTGTAATTTTGCTGCATAATAATGCAGACTGCCAACCACAAAACCCATATACAGAGCAACAGATTTTCTTTTTAACTCTTTCCGAGATAGTACTGATCACAAGTGGATTTTTGGTACTCAAACACATCATTTCTATTCACCAAAATATAGATTTCAACATTTTGTAGTTTTCAATGCCTTAACGAGGCCAATTTAATGAAATCAGAGATCCTTATCACTATTTTCACAGTTACACCTGTTTGACTATGGACCAAGACTTGTGAACCTTTACCACTTGATGAAACTATATTTATTATAGAACAAATAGACCCACTAAGCCTTCAAAAATCAATCACTTTTCCCTCTTATTAAGCTATATGAGTGAGAAGTAAACAGCACAAAGGGGGCGGTTGGGGAAGGGGGAGTGAAGGCGAGAGATTAAGGTACATAATATGTGCACATAGCCTACGGAAAATAAAACATGTATGTATGTACTTTGGCAGATTTCAGTTACATAAATTATCCATGCAGAAATACTAGTAGGACAAAAAATCATAGTAGAGACATGGTCTTAGGAAAATTAAGATCTGATTTATTTATATTGCTATTTCATGTCCTAGACTAGGAGTGTCTCTTGAAAAGAGGTTTAGCTAACTTATGTGTAAAAGGGAAGGGCCTGAGTTAATTCATCTAGGAGTAAAGTGAATTTTCGTAGGAATTTCCCTTTCTAAAACACTCCTCAAAACCGTGTCTGATTTTTGAGCAGGTATGATGATTTCCTACTAGGGAAATTCATCTTTGACATTGAATTGAAACTGAAATTTACACAAAAAATCATTGTTAGGTACGAAAATTATGTACCACAAAGATGAAAATGACAACTATAATCGCTGGGACATTATGAAAGGGGATTTAATGTACTTTTTCATTTTCATCGGTGGTTTTCTTTATGAAAGACCACCCAGGGTTAAATCATCCCAAAGTTGACGTTTTATTGACCTTGTTGTAGGACTCTAGCCTACGCCGTAGGCTTCGTCTTGTGTCCCAGTTCCCAGATGGCTAGCGTGCGACACCAAAGAGTCCGCGTAGTCACGTGGTACCGCCCATCGTGGTCACGTGGTCTAGCATTAATCTCGAACCAGATAAGTAAGGCTGTACAAACCATGATTACATACTCCAAGCTCTTATAGAATTTGATAAAACAACAACCCTAATGATACTGTCCCTACGCCGTAGAACTACTTTTGCCGAAAATATCATTATATAAAAATTTCATTGAGGCTATTTGATCTGATAGTGATGCTCGCGAGCTTGCACTACGCTGTCTCCTTGAGAATCACGACTTACGTTCCCAGACACATTACTTTGGCGCCATACGGCACCTTGACCAATAGGATTAGGGGAAACGATGACGTGATCAAGTATTGTTAGTATCGTCCAATAGGCACCCAGCTTTTCTGTGATGCGGCCCCTCCCCCAACCACTCAGCGGTGACCTCTCAAATATCTTCGTCAACTGCCATGTGCGTGTCCAGTTCAATTCAGGCCTGCTGAGTAGAAGGACGTGCAATCATGGCGAATAGCACGGGCCTTGGATTTATTACCTCACCTGTGTATAACCCTCTTAATCTAGGGGTTATCATCTTAACGGACTCTAGGGGAGGTCGAGCCGGGGAACTACAGCTGCACATCGACAAAATGAACTATACCGGTCTGGTAATACAAGTTAGAGTTTTTCCCGGCGCAGATTTAGCACGACTTTGTAGGAAGGCCAGTGCCGCTATCTTAAATGAGCCTGACAACATCTTTTATGTGATGGGAGGAGTCAACGACATAACAAGTATGTATGAAGGGATTTCCTACTTCCCATGGTCGAACTTGGGCCAATTGTTGGATCACCTAGAGGGAACCATACACAGCACTGTGACACGTCTCAGGCGTAATCATCCCACCACTTTGATCAACCTAGCCTCCATTACAGGCTGTGATGTTCTTAAAACATGCAACTTTGTTCAAGGTAATGACCCACAAGAGGTAGTTGACGCCGCTGTATGGATTACCAACAACTACATATCAGGAGTTAACTGGAACTATGGCCAAAGAACACCCTGGTGTTCACGTGCAGTTCACCACTACAGGCATGGACTTGTTGAGCACACGATGGCCTCCATCCAACTACAGACTTGACTATCAAATGGGGGATTATTCTCCTGAACCACATAAGGTCGAACTTCACTTGGTGAGTCCTAATTTATTACCCTTCAAGAAAACTTATTTTTGCAGCGCCACCCTGCCTGGAACCTGTACCCCATACTGTACTACCTTTCTTGTGCCTTGTCTACCCACCTTCAGGGGCAGAATTGGTCGCCCATACCAGTACTGAGGGGGATGCTGTACCAATCCGGAGGGGATGCTGTGAGGGCTCTGAGGGCTGCTGGCAGAAGGGGCCTGAAAGTCATCTGGAGACGATACTCAGATACCCCAAAACTATAGGGGGCGATATAAATAGTATGTGGCCAACAACAGCTGGTGAAGGGTAGCATCATAACCTCAACATAGACTTCAGTAACAGTGAGTGACCTTACCCCTAGTGAGTGGGGGCTGGTCTGCTTATCATGGTCTGCTTATCATCCTCTACAAAGTGTATCTGGAACCTGAACTTAGATACTTATATACCTTGATGTATATTATTGTTATATTATTGTTATAAGCTTGCTTACAGACTGTTCTTCACATTCCGATGATGAAATATTATTATGCATATTGTCATTATAAACTGTTTGTCTACTGACTGTTCTTCACATTCTGATGATGAAATTTTATTGTATTTTATACTAATCTGGTGATTCACTTTAATTTCTGATGATGAAATATTATTATGCATAATGTTGTTATAAGCTGTTTGTCTACCGACTGTTCTTCACATTCTGATGATGAAATATTATTGTTCTTAATGTCTGAAATGAGGTCTGATTACTCTGATTAGCAAATCAAATTTTATACTAAGTTGGTGATTCACTTTATTTAAATGAACTAACTTTATTCAAACATTAGGCACTAGCAATGTCTCCATTATAGCTAAATGCAACAAGTTACGTGCTCATTTTTTTTCTCATTTTTCATTGTGTCCATCTGTAAATATACCCAGGTAGGCCAAGAAGTTTCATCCTTTATGCTTGGACGGCTAATGCTGATGTCCAAAGCATTACCTGAGGGCTTGCCCTCCTACTATTTTATTTTAATCGGGAGAATTAATTCCCTCCCTTGTTGGTTAAATGGCTCTAAACCTATGAAGCCCTATATAGAGTGGGGGATTGAGGAGGGCTTGATGACGAAAGTGGGATCATGGACAAAACCACAAAATGTATAGTTCTTTCAACAGCCTTATGGCCTCACCAGGAAATCATATTGTTCATATCAATATCCGTAGTATAAGAAATGCAATTGATGAATTAAAAGTACGGTTCATGAATTCACCTATAGATATACTCAGTGTCTCTGAGTCCTGGTTAAAAAAGGGGGACGACTCTAAACTGTTTTCCTTGGCTGGGTACAGTCTGCAACGTCATGATAGAACTTGGAAAAGACGTCCTGATGACGAATTTCCAAAATCGGGAGGAGGTCTCTGTGTTTACATAAAAGAAGGTATTTTCTACTCTACTGATGAGTACAAGCATTTAAATAGGTCTAATAACAACATAGAATTGCAATGTCTAGTTCTTAAATACAAAGGCAAATCTGATACAGTGATATGCAATGTTTATAGACCACCTGATGGAATTGTAAGTGACTTTATGGATGATCTAGAGGAAATCCTGAAATCCCTTGTAATAGGAAAAAAGAAATTCATCTATGTTATAGGTGATTGCAATATTGATTTACTGAAAACAGGGGATAGGGATAATGGAAGGGCTTTTATAGATATGATGCTCTCATATGGGCTAGATGGTAAAATTAGAGGTCCTACCAGATTAGCGGATACCCAGACCTGTCTTGATGTTATTTTCACAAATGAAGACGAGTGTCGTGCTGGCATAATAGCATTTGACTTAAGTGATCATGATATGGTGTATGTAACTCGACCTAGTGTTTATGCTACTACTGACAGAACCACCTTTAGGGGTAGAAATATGAAAGGGTTCACTGAAGAAAAATTTAAGAGGGAAATCAATAAAATAAACTGGGACCACCTCCTTCAGGAGAATGACCCTACTATTATCTTGGAAGATATGTACACCAAACTTTTAGGTATCATGGACGGGTTATGCCCATATAAGACATTTAATGTTAAAAAAGCTAAGGAAGACTGGGTCACTAATGACATCCTTCAGCGTGTCGCCTACAAAGACAGGCTTCTAGCTAGATCCAGAAAAACTAAAAATCAGTTAGATAGGCAACGGGCTAAGGACTACCAAAAAGATCTAAACAAATACACAAGGCGTGTTAGAGAAGACTACCATAAAAATATGGTTGAGACAAACTCAGATGATCCAAAAAGGTTCTGTAGGGAGATGCGTAAGATTATGCCTAATAAAAAGGTGACAAGGCTGAAATCTCTCTGGTGAACAACAAGGGTGCTTATGTAGCCAGTAGTGAAACTGCTGATTACATCAACAACTTTTTTGCGGGAATTGGTCCAGAACTAGCCGATCAACATGACACCCCATGGTCTTATGACGGGCCTGATTGCCCGCATTCTCTTGACGATCTTGTCCTCACCGCTGGGGATGTTGAGAAGGTCATCACAAACATTAACATTTCCAAAGCATCAGCTGATGAGGGTCTTTCATCCTCTGTTTTAAAAATCATCCACTCATTGAGACGGGGGGGGGGGATGTAGCCGTTGGCTCACCACTCCGCCATGTTCACATAGGGACACCACGTTGTCTTTTTCAGCAAGGGTTATCGTTGGATTGTTCTACCAAAGGTAAAGGCAAGGCCAGTAATGGACAAAGGAAAACCAAGATGGGGGCCAACTGGGCTTCCCTTATGAAGAGGAGTTGAGGGGAAATTCCCAATGCCACTTTAGGAATCGACAACCAATTTTCCCAGAATTCGAAACTGATATATAAGGGCTCTATGCCTACCAAAGTTTTGCTTTCTGATAAACAGCATCCATATATTGACAGAGACCTACACACAGTGGGTTTAAAATTCAATGGTCTCAACCTATCTTGAGCCTAATAGAATAATTCCTTTAGGATACTCCCAATAAAAAGAAAAGCATCATCCCCCAGATGTATTTGACATATATAGCATGGAAATCCAAAATGGGTGAAACGAAAACAGTATCAGCCTGAAACATTTTGTGATAGTTTTCCACAAAAAATATTAATCATGACAATGGGCGCTAAACGAGGTTTGCATTGCACAAAGGTAAACCTTATTATCATGTTTTTAAATGATTACCTACCTGCTGCATACTTGATATGAGCCTGAATTGATTCAGTTCTGTGAAATAGACATTGATTTTGAAGCAAATCAAGGTGTCTGAGCTAAAAGGAGAATAAATAGAGTTGCTATGGGGACATGACTACAGACCTCTATTCCCTGATTACCAAAGGATTTCCAATGTCTGGTTGCAATGAAAAATGCCATAAAATTATTCCTATTTACAATCACTAAAATGTTTGTAAAAGGGTAGAGGATCAACTCATAGAGGTAAAATCTTTTCATTAGATCCATACAACATGATAATGGAACAAATTTGAATGTTCTGTATAACATCACATAACTACAACATAATGGCTTTCTACTTTTTGAAAATCTTACTCATAGTTGGTATGTATTGTATATCGTTATATTTCAGAGTTGCATCACTATAATGTGGCACAATGCATTTCTGAATTTCTATCTTTATGCAACTTTGGCAGAACAGTGAACGGCGTTGCAGCTTGACTGACATGAGGGCACTAAAATAAAATGAATATAATTTAGATTTAGGGAATGAGAATGAAAAAATGCTTCATTTTCTTTACAGTTGCCATTGTCATGTAAGACTTTTCAGGCAATACAATCATCACTTGAATTTATAAACATCTTTCCTACTTATATTATCATTTTAGGTTTTCTATGTAATGGTAATGCAGCTATAAAGTCAGTCAGTCAAATCCATGAAAAGTTACAAAGAGGCTATAATCCACACATCCGTCCAGCACTGTCAGATGATGATACACTGGAGGCAAACATAACTGGCAGGTTTAATCAAGTCCTGAAAATGGTAAGTAAAAATGATGAAAGAAAAATGTAATCACAGGCGAGGATTGTATACATTCATCCTTATAGCAATAGTTATAATTAATATCATATAACTAACTAGATATAATCTGTTGGCTTATCACAATTGTGACCCATGAAATTATCTTCTAGTTCTCTTAGCAGGACGATGTTGAAAAGTACTACTTTCAGACATATGGATAGAAAATGTAGGTAATATGTATTAGTTTATTGTATTATAATCTATGTGTGCATTTATTATAATGATATATATGACAGAGGTACTAGTACATGTAACTCCCACCTGGGACCTCACTGGTCACTGTGTGTGAGGAGGTGCCCCACCTCCTGACCCCTTAGGGTCAACCTCTCGTTCACAGTAAAACACAGTCTCACACAACCCACAGGTAGCCATATTGGCTTTCTTGGGTCCCAGGAGGGAATATCTTGGTTGCACTAATTTAATTTGATTAGTTAGTTTTTAAGAGAGACCGTCTTTAAAATACATATTTTTGAATGAAGTAGATTGATATTCTAAGATGATTTCTATATGTGAACAAATGACCTGTAATGCAACATTTTCTGCCAGCTAGAAGATCATAAAATATCTCACTTAATAATATGTAGAATGGAAATAATGGGCTGAGAGGATAACCACGGTGTACTCTATTCTCAGATCTGGTATGATATCTTCCTGACATGGAATGAGTCAGAACATCCAAGAAGTATTATCCTACCAGCTGATAGGGTCTGGAAACCTGATCTGACATTTTATGATGGGTATGAAATTAATTCAACCTTCATTTTATGTATTTAGTTCAGGTTCTTGAGCAATTTTGCTTCTCTTCAGCATAGGTTTTTCCAACAAATCATTTGGGGACACTTCTGCCATGTTATGAATGTTGTACACAGTCCTCTTTTTTCAGCCAACAGGGAGACAAGCAATCATTGATTCAACTATCAAACAATTATGTACGTGTCAAAAGTGATGGAAGAATTATATGGGATGTAAAGATGATTGTCAAAACGTCTTGTGAAATAAAACTTAGAAATTTCCCTTGGGACAGACAGAGATGCAACATTTCACTGGGACCATGGGTGTACTATGACAAGGAAGTACAAATAACTGCTGGTGAAGCTCGCCTCACGCGAAAACTTGACACAAGTACATGGGAAGTTACTCCAAAATAGAAACACATTTTGCCTATTTCTTATTCTGATGACCACACATATTCTCAAATAATATTCATATTGTATATGGCAAGAAAATCATTGTTCTATGTTGCCAATCTGTTGGTACCTTGCTGTATTTTGGCAGGACTGGCTGCGGTGAAAGGGTGTCCCTTCCTGGTCCCTTTTTCTATCTGAAATAATGTTCCTGACAGCTGTGACTTCTTTTATACCACTGACCTCTGATACTGTGCCAATACTCAGTAAGTAAAATAAACTTCTTTATCCTTAAGTGCAATTCTTTTTCATTCATTGAATTTTGTTAATTTCTTTTGCACAGTGATAACTTTGAAAGATAATAATTTCATTTCTTCTAGGTATCATGATTGCTTGTCTACTCCTGTGCATGACATTCACAATTATCAGCAGTGTCATCATATTATTCTATGTTTACTGCAATCAAACCAAACCTCCTGCCTTCATCTATAGTATGTCACTTGGATGTTTGAGGGCCACTAAGATATCCACAAATGAGGTAATTATTTTAGCTGACATAATTTCATAAACCTACTAGGTAATTTTGTGATAACAAGGAAGGTTGGAATGTAAATTGGACTAGACCTTTTCAGATTTTGGCTATCTATGTTGGCTAAGTAGCTTGGGTCAATATAACCGTTCCTTGGATTTACATTTTATAAATAAGATGGAAGGAGCCTCCAATTAAAATAATATTTGATTAAATTGCAGACTGGCAACAATGCCTGCAATAAAACAACCATTGATGGGTCAAAATTCAAATGTGCTGAAGAGACAGAGTACAAAAAGGTGTGGCAGCTTATGGGAGAACGACTCAACATTCTTCTTGGTTGTGTTAGCACCATCCTGCTTGTTGTCATCTACCTGTGGACCATCTGTACACCCTACATATTTGACAGGAAAAAGTGTAAATGACTGTGTGCCATTGCACCAAAAAGACTGTGTAGCTTAATTGGTGTCTGGTTGGTCAATTGTGAGCATCTGAATGACTTCCAGGCACTTGGTTGGACTGTATGGTTATTCAGTAAGGTAACTACGAGCTGGTTCATAATACCCCTTATGATGTTTGGCTTAAGGGATATCTTATCCTTCACTCTGTTTCATAATGACAACGTATGTCCAAGGACAGAAAAACAGTAAAGATGGTTGATACTGTGGTCGGTAGTGCAGAGGATTAAATAAAAATTATTCATCCAACTAATGTCATTTCTGTATGCTTGTAATCGTATGGTGATAAAAGAACCTGATAAAAGATTGTCTTATTTTGTTGGCTTAGGATATCTTAATCCCTTGGTTAAGGTGGCTGTAAGATAGTTTAACCTTGTGGACGAGAAGGTACACAGTGTGAGGCCACCTGGTGGAAATCAGAAGCGTAACTCCGACCGCTGAGAGCATCCAGTGGTTAGTCAACAGTCTCGCCCAGTCGGGATTCTAGGGAATACCTCTCTCGTGCATGGGGATGATGGTCCCCATTTTCTAGGGAAGATTACTACACGAGGTACCTGCCTACAATTAAGCACTACAGCAACCAGCGGAAAAAAACTTCTTTTACCCACAAACGCTAGGTGCCAGAGATGACTCACACTAGTGGTTGAGCTGGGGCCAGATTGATCAGTCAACAGGGCACTAGTGACCCCTTGTGAGAGTCAGAGGAACAAATTTGTATGGCACCTTATCGGAATGACTTACATACATGACAATTGTAACCATGGTTTTTAAGAATAAGCATACAGTCCCCTCAGGGTTGTCTCCCCTCTTATTTCCATTGCAAATATCAGGCTGTGTCATTCATGGGGAGATAGTTGATAAACCTTTAATTATAAGATTGAATGGTCTACTCAAAGTTGACTAACTTTGGCAATTCAGAGACCAAATGCCAAATGATTCTGTTGGATTCCTACATTTTCATGCATGGATCACATATCTTAAAAACAATCAAGTAGCTGGCTGAAATACTACTCATTGTAGCAACAACAATGAATTAAAAAACATGAAAATGGAATTTAAGTACATTGGTGGAGGATGCTGTGGCATGTGTATGTTAAGGTCAATGAGGCCTGTCCATTGCAGTTCTGCTATGTCCTTTAGCTGTGTACCTTCTCTAACCTTGTGGAAAAGCTATCAAGTGTGCAGGATTGCAGGTATTATGTGAATACATTCTATTCGTGGTCACCATGGACTTTGAAAATCCTAAATATTAAACTTCTTAAACTAATAAGCACCATTTCTCACATTTCTAGAGGTATTTATAAAAGCCATCTAATATTAATCTTCATTCAATCTGACCATTTAAACAGGAATAGTATAGTGTACAAAGATCTCAAAACCATCATCATCATCATCATCATCATCATCATCATCATCATCATCATCATCATCATCATCATCATATGTAAATAACCACACCCATGTGTCATACTGTTCATTATGGAAATTTCTTCTTATGATAGCAGGCAGGGAACTGCCTTGTAAGCTTATGTACTCCTAGCAGAACACCAGCCATTTTACCATGTGTAATTGTAGCATGAAATGAACGTGTTTTTTTTGTATTATCAATATAAACAATATACATTTTTTGCATGAAACAAAGAAAGACCATCTCATCAGTTCTGTACCCTGTTTGACATATTGTAACAGTAAATCACCCTGTGTAGTTACAAAAAAATGCCTGTTATATAGGACATAAAAAAAGAAAGTATAGGTAATGCATGCACTCTACAGCTCAGTATGCCCAAACCTAGTGCCGCCCTCTCCTATATTTATTTTAGCCAAACCAAGCAGCTTGCTTGTGATCTTAGATGATATTGCTGGTTATGCCCTCCATATGCCTCTCATCATCATTATGGATATGCAGAGGGTCGAGTTGTCTCCTCCGCCTGTGTGTGTTTCACCCACCCCCAGTATTGCTACCCGGGGCGGTTTTACATTGACACCTACTGAACTGTGCATGCGTATAAATTCCCACTGGTCCATACTCAATCGACAATGTACTATTGTCTTATGTACTAATATTGCTCTATTACAGCCACATGCATCTGCAGTACTGAATTATGTTATATCATTTGTTTGTTCTAAAAAAACTATACTGTCATGTTGCAGTCCCCAACTATGTATGTTTCCAAAGGTGCGGTCAATAATCCTATCAATTATGTCGATAAAACTCTATCCCAACATAAGGGCATTAAGATAGTAGGGTACAATATCAGGAGTCTCATGTGCAATATTGGTGTAGTGAGAATCAATTTCAAAGACACTGACATTCTATGCTTATGTGAAAGCTGGCTGGACGATAGGTCTGATGAGAGTTTAATCAGCCTAACAGATAAGTCCCCCTATCGTCTAGACAGGGTGGTTGATGGATATGGCGGATTAGTTACCTATGTCAGGAAATATTTTAGTCCATATACGAGAATTATGCATGACTTTTGTAAAATGGAAAATGACATTGAGATTCTAACCATTCACAATGAGAAACCTGATTATCGCAATATGCACATTGTGAATGTATATAGGCCTCCGAACGGCACTGACCTAGTTAATGGTTTAGATGTATTACAGGGTGTATTGGAAACATTAAAACTATTGGACTATGAGCTATGGGTTACTAGTGATCTTAATATTGATATGAAAAAACGAAACAAAGCTGGTATTAAAAAAATAATTGATATGTGTAGAGAAACCAGTCTGAAAGCTTACATCACCGACATTACGCGCCCTAACCCCAGGGGAGGGCCAGGAAGTTGTATTGATTATCTGTTGAAGATTTTGCAGAAACATTTATGTTTTTATCATGAACTAAAATGTTGTCACATTTTGGGAGGGAAACCCAGTGATCTAACCCATTTTTTGAGTTGTCAATATTGCTCCAGGATCCATACAAAAAATCCGAGCCACACCATGCCCCATAGCCTTTAATTGAAGCGTCTGATACCATGGGCTTATCCAAAATATCATTTAGAATTAAACTTTTGCAGTTGAAGATTTTGCAGAAATCCTTCCACCAAAGAAAATCGTTGATTATACCTGGATTTAATTTAATTACACCTCTCCATTTGGTAGATAACAGAAACCTCCCTACACGGAGAAATCAGGGTATTAGGCTAATACTACCACACTCACTGAAACCACTTGTTATAAGGGGATCTTACTATTAAGCCATAAAAAGATGGAATGATCTCAAGGTTGAATATACCACTATAACATGCCCAAAGATATTTAAAAAGAAAATTCTCATGGATTATCCCACTTGTTTCATGTAGGAGACCTGTTTCTTCTCCTTATTATTGGTATTTTCATCTAGGAACAAAAATCCCTCATCTCATCTCATCCCAAAAATATATCATATATATTTTGTACTTTAGTTAAGATATAGTAACAACTGTATATTCCCGCTATACCAAGTATAATGACTAGATTTACATATGAAATATTAAGGGGTACTAACGTAAGTAGGGCAATGCGCCCATGTTATGTTTAATACATATCATTTATTTATTTATCTGTATATGTATTATTAGACCCAATAAAAAAACTCAAAAGAAAACTCAAAAAAAGGTACGGCCCCCTCTCACTACTTGGGAACAAAATGACATCAAGCCACCTATACTCTGTAAGGTTTTTTTTACTGGCAAATTTTTTGCCAATGCAATCCTCTATGGCCCGGGCTAACTTGTCAACTTTCTCTTTTGGCAAAGTTAAATCCATTTTTTGGGAGTCAATGGTGATACCTAGAAAAGTACAAACCCTGCTCGGGTTAGTAACTTTATCCCTGGAAATTTTAAATCCAAAATACTCCATAATTTCCATCAAAAGGTTTCTCTGACGGAGACACTCTACTTCAGTGTTGGCAACAATGATGAAGTCATCTAAATAATTGACCAACCTATCAATACCATAAAAATTAGCAACCTTTGCCAAAAAATCTGAAATTTGGTTAAAAATGTACGGGGCACATCTGAGTCCAAAGGTAAGGCGATTACTTTGGTAAATTTTTTTACCAACCCCTATGTCCCATGAGAAGCCCTGGAATTTTTGGTGTTCCCCATAAACACTAATAGACCTGTAGGCAGACTTAAATCAACAACACTCATAAAATCATTTTTGTTCAACATTGCCGTGACCGAATTTATAGATTTATATGAAAAAGGTTTAAATGTTGAATCCATAAAATTATTAATGCTCCTTTTTTGGGGCATACTACAATCGCTTATGGGTCTCAATTTACCGTTACTTTTGGGGACACCACCAAGGGCATGTATGCATCTAGGTTTGGAGGTTACTTCAAAAATAGAACCATCCTGGAGTTCCTCACTAACAATTTCACACATTTCATTGTAAAAATTACCCTGAAAAATTGACTTATAATTCTCACATTCATACTCTGTTTCACAACCAGGATCAACAATTTTGAAACCTTCTACAAAACCCGACCATAAATAATCTAAGTCACGTTTGGGTAAATTTATAACACCTTCTTGTCTTAGGAAACATGCCAATCTGCATGGCACAATTTGGGCCTTGTGGCCACCAATAAAATGTTGACAAGAACAGGTACCATCGACACAACTTTGGTAAATGTTTATACTAACATTACCTGAGCAATTCACATCAAAAATGAGATAAAAATCCCCAACATTTGGAATACTCTCTGAGGAAAAACCGTTAATACCAGGGTTTATTTCCAAACTTATTTTCAGAGCTGGCAAAATTCAACAAGTCCACCTCTACTAGTGGCTTTTGACAACATTCATCAATAACTGGAATTTCTAGCACAACTTTGCCAAGAACAAAATCCTCAATAGGGGGGTCAACCAACAGTGCCTCCGTATGGCCAGCTAATCTGGAGGCACAACCCTCGCAAGAGGCAACATCCTACTTCTCTGAGCCTCTTTTCTGATACTTGTCAGCAGAGTGGGTTCCAGAGTCACATGAGCTACAGACGTGTCTGTAACGGTACGGGTTTAATTTGCAACCCTCGGGCCTGTTGTAAGCATAACAGTGATTTTTTGACAACATATTTTGTCGATTTTGCCAACTTTTGGGCCGTATAGGTACCGTCCTAGCTCAAATGGCATAGGATATCCAAATTCTTTACAGTTTCAAATGCTCTAATACCCTTTTTTCAGCCCTCTCTTTGACACTCTTGTCATAGTTTACAAGTGAGCTGAGAGTGAATATTCTAGTGGCAGACTTCTCTAACAGCATTTCTATATGGTCAAGAATATATCTGACATCCTCACCTTGTTCAAGTTTGGCACTGACTAAACGAACATTGACCATTAGTAATTTTTCTAGGCTGTCAATATTTTTCTTGTGACCTAAGAAATTTCGCTGGTCGAACTCACCCCTTGGTTTTCTTGATTTATGCTTGGATCTTGACCTGGAGCGAGAGTTGCTACTGCTGGAGCTCGAACTTGATCTAGATCCACATCTTGATCGGTTGTACAGGTGTCGCGGCCTAGAAGTCGTGTCTCGGTCGCTGCCACCGATGGCGCCCTCCGGAGTCGAATCATCCAATTTATCCAGGATTTTCGCAAGACTTCCTTCCACGGCCTCCGTCTGGATCTTCAAATCAGCCAGCTCGTCTGTCATAGCGTCTGTCATCCCATCAGCGGGTAGAGAATCTGTGGGCTGGTCTGTAACGGATGACCCAGGAGGCCCTTGCCTCCTGACAGATCTTCTGACACCGCTCGGCGGTCCTGAGTCAGGCTCTATCGTCTACTTATTTGATTTTCTGCGGCCCATTTTGGCCAGAAATCCAGTAGATAACAAACTTTGCCAGGTTAAAAGACGAATAGTAATGTTGATTAAGCCCAATCAACCTTGGCAACCGGAAAAAATTAAAATATGTGCCCACCCCCAGCACAGGGGAGTTGTGCACTGTATGGATTAGAGAGTCCTCTGGTATACTGGTGCCTATTCTCAAAAAGGGTGACTTAACAAACATTAGGAGCTGGCGCCCCATAACATTATTACCATTACTAATGTGGGCTGTTTCGTTGATTATTCCAAGGCGTTCGATAATATACAATATAATAACCTGTTACGCAAAATTTATAACCTTGATATACCTACAATGCTTAAACACTGGATGAGAGCTTATTCATGCAACAGAAACCACAAGACTTTAGCTAATGGGAAGCTATCTAAAAGTGCAAAGGTCAATTTTGGGGTGCCACAGGGGTCAACCATCAGTCCATTATTATTCGTCTAATTTATCAATGACCTCTGTGACACCCTGACTTACTACAAAGTTGTATTTTACACAGACGATCTTTTTATGTATATAAGCGGTAAAATCATATTGATATAGAGGCAAAACTGCAACTAGATCTCAATGCCCTTAATGACTGGTGTATTGCCAATTACCTTACAGTAAATACTGATAAAACGATAGCAAAAGAGCACTCACTACATTGCCACCACCTGAAATGACCCTGGGTGGACGTCTCCTGCTACACACTGAGGGGTACTGTTATCTAGGAGTGGAACTAGACAGTCCTTTAACAGTTGTTCCCCAAATCACAAAGTTAAAAAAGTCAATGGTTAACAAACTGTTTAAACTGACTAAGCTGAGCAAAATTGTTAGGGGAAAAGGACTCTCTAACTGTCTACAGGTGTACCATTGCTCCCACCTTGGATTGGGGGGGGGGGTGCCCCTGAAGGGGAGCTGATTAAGGTGGGTCGCTACTATTGGATTTGAGCCTACTGCGCTGGTCCCTGCGCATAGAGGTTAACTTTATCAAAATGAGATCATTTTTGGTAGGCACATACCTATATATACCCTTAATGTATACAAAGGTTTTTGGGTGATTCTGATCAAAATTGTTCATTTTATGACCATTTTAAATTTTGGCATATTTACATTCAGATTTTTCTCATCATTCTCTCGAATTCTTTGCCACCTTAGCATTATAGCACTTACAATACCAATACAATGCTATAGAAGTGGTAGGCTATTCACAGTGAGCGAGGGCATATAATGGAGTAATTTTATGCCAAGTATGTGTACACTTTACCCATTATGCAGTTCTTTGAACAGGGATTTTTGTCAGTTTTCCCAATACTTTTTTATTTCAAATGGCCAAAACTCCAATATTATGCACGGGACCCTATATCAAAAGTACTTTTATTTAGAGGCATTTTATCTGAACAATATTTTAAAAAAGTTGAAGAAAAATCTAGAGGTTGAAAATTTGAATTTTATTTGTTTTTGTTATGAAATAATAGAAAATTTACCCTTCTCTTTTCCGAAAAATGAGAAATTTACCCAGAAAGCCATGCTATGGAGTTGAAATAAAAAATTCTTTATAAATAAGGATATCAGACCATTTACCCAGGAGGTTTCATATCTCTGTATTAAATAGTTATGACAGGAAAAAATCTCAAATCTGATACACATTTTCTCTAATTTCTAGGTGAAGATTAAAATACTTTATTTTTCAAAAATATGTAGAAAAAAAAGTAGCATGGGACCCCCTACTTTTCTTTTCATATTCTTATTCTAGATGATTTTTTGTACCTCTGGGAGAAAAATGGAGAAAATCTATTATCTTTGATTCAATGGTAGCGACCCACCTTAAGCTGCAGCGACTCCAGAATCAAGGGATTCGTATATGCTTTAAGTCAGAGTGAGAGGGAATAGCATTGCTGACCTACATACCAGAGCAGGGTTAGAAATGCTACAACCAAGACGTGACAGACAACTGTTATACTACATGTGGAAAAGTTCCAAAGATGTCATTAATCTAGTCGAGATCTTAGTAGTATAGTATGTATCAGAACAGGACTATAGCTAATCTAAGGATATTACTCACTGGGGATGCAGCCAATCAGAGGCCTCCATTTGGTCACGTGACCTGTGTCATCACTGGACCCCCCATGGTGCATGCCCATATATGGTCAATTCTTTTGAAAATGGAGCACGGGTTCACTATAGCGTTCTCATGCCCCAAACACTTAATCAGAGGGCAAATATCTATGATATACCTACATCTGTGTTACTGCCAGCAATACCTTGCCGTGGGTATACACTTTAGCATGTCTACCATCAATATCTATGCCAATATAGGGTGAAATATGTGTATTTTGAATGTTTTAATCCATAAAAAAAATTGATAAAATACTTGCGATATCATATGTAAGATAAATATAATGTAAAGAGTACAATCCTTTGTTTGGAAGATTGAAGAATCACAAAAGAAAAATTTTGATGACTTCAAAATGATTTTTCAACAAATTCGTACGTACGTAGGTACATTATATAAGATATGACACCAGAGAGAATACTCCTGAGAAATACATTAATGCCTCAATTCGTAGGGTTTAATAGGAGGAACATAAGTTCAAATATAGAATCCTCCAAAATATGCATGTAAATGACTTCTCCCAGCAAATTGTCGTGAGTCCTCGTCAACCTGTGTGAAGTGGCTCACACATGTCGCTAGATAGAACACGATGTTGTTATAGCACAAGATCACCAGGAATAGCAATTGCTATGCCACGTGAGTCTAACACACAGTGGCGAAAGATGACGGAATGAGTTATCACTCAAAAAGGAGTCACCATTGATGACCAATCATGGCGACAGATGACGACAATTTGCTGGGCTAGCACTGACAAGTATGTGGTGTACCTACTGGCATCACCGTACATAGGTCCACTAAAACCATTATAACACAAGGGCTGTTGATAGTTAATGAAAAATTTTTTAGTACAAGATTAAACTTTGTTTTTGGAATATATGTGCAAATTATTACACATAAAGGGTGATTTTCCTACAATTGATGAAGCAATTCAATGGAAACATCACCGTACGTAGGTACATCACCATGAATTGGTCTCAGGCTAGTAATTGGTGCAATGATAAACTTGATGAAGGTGCAATTTTCTTTGAATATAGCTAGTTAACCACTTATTCAATTAGTGCAGAAAAACAATCACTTTCCCAAAGCAATTTACTCATGGTAGGCAGAAACCATGGTCTATCACCGTACATAGGTACTGTAGCGACAGTGCTATGCTGTTGCGGGGATCGGCGGGGAAGGTTGGTACGTCCCGCACCACTAGGGGGCGCGCCGTTTGCAGCGCCTATATATTGCGCTGTGGGGCGGCCGCGTGCGAGTCTATCTCTGTGTCTGGTCGAGTGCAGACGGCCAGCCCTCCCCGCAGAGCCTGACTGGAGGAACGACGAAGGGTTATTGCATCCCATATAAGCTCTTGGCCTCAGGTGCCCTGGTTGTACTGTTGGTTTCATAATATACGGGTTATTCCCACAACCATACGTGGCTAGTCTCCGTCTCTTACTTCCCTGGGTTCGCTCTAACGTTACAGTGGTGACAGCGGTAACTAGAGAACCAGCCCAGCGAAGGGTGGGGAGAAGTAATATTGTGAGAATAGCTGCAAGATAAGGCAAGAGATGATGGCAGGGGTGCAGGAGACATTGGTGGAGGCAGAGGAGGAGGTCTTCTTACGTGTCAGGCCAGGAGACACGGGGTTCCCCGCAATCCCCGCCGACCCCGCAATCCCCGCCGACCCCGCAATCCCCGCCGACCCCGCAATCCCCGCCGACCCCGCAATCCCCGCCGACCCCGCAATCCCCGCCAACCCGGCAGGATTGCTAGCCGGGGCAGCAGCGGGAGAAGAGAGGGGAGCTCCTGACACTGCCCAGGGCAGGAAAGGAGGTGCAGAGAGCTTCTACTACGGGGGAGAGGCCCCAGACCATGCCCAGGGCGGGGAAGGAGGTGCACAGAGCTTCTACTGTGGGGCAGAGGCCCCAGACAATGCCCAAGGCAGGGAAGGAGGTGCAGACAGCTTCTACTGCGGGGAAGGAGCCCCTGACACTTCCCAGGGTGGGGCAGGAGGTGCAGACAACTTCTACTGCGGGGAAGGAGCTACTGACACTGCCCAGAGTGGGGCAGGAGGGGCAGACAGCTTCTACTGCGGGGAAGGAGCTACTGACACTGCCCAGAGTGGGGCAGGAGGGGCAGACAGCTTCTACTGCAGGGAAGGAGCCCCTGACACTTCCCAGGGCGGGGCAGGAGGTGCAGACAACTTCTACTGTGGGGAAGGAGCTCCTGACACTGCCCAGGGCAGGGAAGGAGGTGCAGAGAGCCTCTACTGCGGGGGAGAGGCCCCAGACCATACCCAGGGCGGGGAAGGAGGTGCAGAGAGCTTTTACTGCAAGACTGGAACAATCCCCGCTGACCCCGCAATCCCCGCCGACCCCGCAATCCCCGCCGACCCCGCAGGATTGCTAGCCGGGGCAGCAGTGGGGGAAGGGAGGGGAGCACAGGGGGGCCAGCCTCACAGGATGCCCAGGGAAGGAGCTCCTGACACTGCCCAGGGCAGGGAAGGAGGTGCAGAGAGCTTCTACTGCGGGGAAGGAGCCCCTGACACTTCCCAGGGTGGGGAAGGAGGTGCAGAGAGCTTCTACTGCAAGAGTGGAGCCCCTGACACTGCCCAGGGCGGGGCAGGAGGTGCAGAGAGCTTCTACTGTGGGGCAGAGGCCCCAGACAATGCCCAGGGTGGGGCAGGAGGTGCAGACAACTTCTACTGCGGGGAAGGAGCCCCTGACACTTCCCAGGGTGGGGCAGGAGGTGCAGAGAGCTTCTACTGCGGGGAAGGAGCTCCTGACACTGCCAAGGGCAGGGAAGGAGGTGAAGAGAGCTTCTACTGCGGGCCAGAGGCCCCAGGCAATGCTCAGGGCGGGGAAGGAGGTGCAGAGAGCTTCTACTGCAAGACTGGAGCCCCTGACACTGCCCAGGGTGGGGCAGGAGGTGCAGACAACTTCTACTGCGGGGAAGGAGCCCCTGACACTTCCCAGGGTGGGGCAGAAGGTGCAGACAGCTTCTACTGTGGGGAAGGAGCCCCTGACACTTCCCAGGGCGGGGGAGGAGGTGCAGACAACTTCTACTGCGGGGAAGGAGCTCCTGACACTGCCCAGGGCGGGGCAGGAGGGGCAGACAGCTTCTACTGCGGGGAAGGAGCCCAGGGCAGGGAAGGAGGTGCAGAGAGCCTCTACTGCGGGGGAGAGGCCCCAGACCATACCCAGGGCGGGGAAGGAGGTGCAGAGAGCTTTTACTGCAAGACTGGAACAATCCCCGCTGACCCCGCAATCCCCGCCGACCCCGCAATCCCCACCGACCCCGCAGGATTGCTAGCCGGGGCAGCAGTGGGGGAAGGGAGGGGAGCACAGGGGGGCCAGCCTCACAGGATGCCCAGGGAAGGAGCTCCTGACACTGCCCAGGGCAGGGAAGGAGGTGCAGAGAGCTTCTACTGCGGGGAAGGAGCCCCTGACACTTCCCAGGGTGGGGAAGGAGGTGCAGAGAGCTTCTACTGCAAGAGTGGAGCCCCTGACACTGCCCAGGGCGGGGCAGGAGGTGCAGAGAGCTTCTACTGTGGGGCAGAGGCCCCAGACAATGCCCAGGGTGGGGCAGGAGGTGCAGACAACTTCTACTGCGGGGAAGGACCCCCTGACACTTCCCAGGGTGGGGCAGGAGGTGCAGAGAGCTTCTACTGCGGGGAAGGAGCTCCTGACACTGCCAAGGGCAGGGAAGGAGGTGAAGAGAGCTTCTACTGCGGGCCAGAGGCCCCAGGCAATGCTCAGGGCGGGGAAGGAGGTGCAGAGAGCTTCTACTGCAAGACTGGAGCCCCTGACACTGCCCAGGGTGGGGCAGGAGGTGCAGACAACTTCTACTGCGGGGAAGGAGCCCCTGACACTTCCCAGGGTGGGGCAGAAGGTGCAGACAGCTTCTACTGTGGGGAAGGAGCCCCTGACACTTCCCAGGGCGGGGGAGGAGGTGCAGACAACTTCTACTGCGGGGAAGGAGCTCCTGACACTGCCCAGGGCGGGGCAGGAGGGGCAGACAGCTTCTACTGCGGGGAAGGAGCCCAGGGCAGGGAAGGAGGTGCAGAGAGCCTCTACTGCGGGGGAGAGGCCCCAGACCATACCCAGGGCGGGGAAGGAGGTGCAGAGAGCTTTTACTGCAAGACTGGAACAATCCCCGCTGACCCCGCAATCCCCGCCGACCCCGCAATCCCCGCCGACCCCGCAGGATTGCTAGCCGGGGCAGCAGTGGGGGAAGGGAGGGGAGCACAGGGGGGCCAGCCTCACAGGATGCCCAGGGAAGGAGCTCCTGACACTGCCCAGGGCAGGGAAGGAGGTGCAGAGAGCTTCTACTGCGGGGAAGGAGCCCCTGACACTTCCCAGGGTGGGGAAGGAGGTGCAGAGAGCTTCTACTGCAAGAGTGGAGCCCCTGACACTGCCCAGGGCGGGGCAGGAGGTGCAGAGAGCTTCTACTGTGGGGCAGAGGCCCCAGACAATGCCCAGGGTGGGGCAGGAGGTGCAGACAACTTCTACTGCGGGGAAGGAGCCCCTGACACTTCCCAGGGTGGGGCAGGAGGTGCAGAGAGCTTCTACTGCGGGGAAGGAGCTCCTGACACTGCCAAGGGCAGGGAAGGAGGTGCAGAGAGCTTCTACTGCGGGCCAGAGGCCCCAGGCAATGCTCAGGGCGGGGAAGGAGGTGCAGAGAGCTTCTACTGCAAGACTGGAGCCCCTGACACTGCCCAGGGCGGGGCAGGAGGTGCAGACAACTTCTACTGCGGGGAAGGAGCCCCTGACACTTCCCAGGGTGGGGAAGGAGGTGCAGAGAGCTTCTACTGCAAGACTGGAGCCCCTGACACTGCCCAGGGCGGGGCAGGAGGTGCAGACAACTTCTACTGCGGGGAAGGAGCCCCTGACACTTCCCAGGGTGGGGCAGAAGGTGCAGACAGCTTCTACTGTGGGGAAGGAGCCCCTGACACTTCCCAGGGCGGGGGAGGAGGTGCAGACAACTTCTACTGCGGGGAAGGAGCTCCTGACACTGCCCAGGGCGGGGCAGGAGGGGCAGACAGCTTCTACTGCGGGGAAGGAGCCCAGGGCAGGGAAGGAGGTGCAGAGAGCCTCTACTGCGGGGGAGAGGCCCCAGACCATACCCAGGGCGGGGAAGGAGGTGCAGAGAGCTTTTACTGCAAGACTGGAACAATCCCCGCTGACCCCGCAATCCCCGCCGACCCCGCAATCCCCGCCGACCCCACAGGATTGCTAGCCGGGGCAGCAGCGGGAGAAGAGAGGGGAGCACAGGGGGGCCAGCCTCACAGGATGCCCAGGGAAGGAGCTCCTGACACTGCCCAGGGCAGGAAAGGAGGTGCAGAGAGCTTCTACTACGGGGGAGAGGCCCCAGACCATGCCCAGGGCAGAGAAGGAGGGGCAGACAGCTTCTACTGCGGGGAAGGAGCCCCTGACACTTCCCAGGGCGGGGCAGGAGGTGTAGACAACTTCTACTGTGGGGAAGGAGCTCCTGACACTGCCCAGGGCAGGGAAGGAGGTGCAGAGAGCCTCTACTGCGGGGGAGAGGCCCCAGACCATACCCAGGGCGGGGAAGGAGGTGCAGAGAACTTTTACTGCAAGACTGGAACAATCTCCGCTGACCCCGCAATCCCTGCCGACCCCGCAATCCCCCGCCCGCCGAGCTTCTTCTAGTGGGTAGAGGTACCTGGATGGACCAGAACCCAGGGTGGGAGGGGAGAGTATGGTCCTCCCCTCCAGAGTTGGACAAGGTTGTCCATGGTGCCTGGCGAGGCACTTTAAAGATGCACGTGGTGCCTGGCGAGGCACCTTAAAGATGCATGTGGTGCCAGATGTGGCACCATACCAATCAAGTGGAGCAAGGCTGTGTAATTCATCTAGAGAGTCCAACAAGTACCATGAAGGCTTGGGAAGGACCTTAAGTGCCTCCCGTGGGACGGGAGCGGGAGGAGGGGAACTCTCCGGGGGGCTGATGTTGATGCACCGCTTGACCCCAAGGTCGGTCAGTAAGTCGTGGTCGGAGAGGGATCCTCCGGGGGCTGCAGCATGCAGCCGGGCGGGCTTGTAGCCCGGGCAGGCTTGGAGCCTGGGCAGGCTTGGAGCCTGGTGGGGGTCGAGGCCGGGCCTCCCCCCGGGAGTTGGGCATGGTGCCCGATTGTTTGTTCCTGTTCATCGTTGGACCCCATGGTCCCCCTGTGTGACGTCTACTAAGACTAAGTGCCGTCAGACCGCTGACAGGGTGTAATTTGGTCCCCATGGGACCATGGACTTCCACCTTTCCTGTTGTTCAAGTTCAAGCCGTCCATGTTTTTCTATGTAGCCCCTAAACACTGTAGTTAGGCACTGGAGGGGGTGCCCGGTTGATCACCTACCTACCTTTGCTAGTTTTAAAAAGTAATTCTAATATACAAGGTGACACTCCCTCTTAAAATTTCATGTATAAGGTTAAATTGAGGAGGGGAAAGTGTAGCGACAGTGCTATGCTGTTGCGGGGATCGGCGGGGAAGGTTGGTACGTCCCGCACCACTAGGGGGCGCGCCGTTTGCAGCGCCTATATATTGCGCTGTGGGGCGGCCGCGTGCGAGTCTATCTCTGTGTCTGGTCGAGTGCAGACGGCCAGCCCTCCCCGCAGAGCCTGACTGGAGGAACGACGAAGGGTTATTGCATCCCATATAAGCTCTTGGCCTCAGGTGCCCTGGTTGTACTGTTGGTTTCATAATATACGGGTTATTCCCACAACCATACGTGGCTAGTCTCCGTCTCTTACTTCCCTGGGTTCGCTCTAACGTTACAGTACATAGCCATGGGTAGGTGGCTCACCATGAGTGGGTATATTCAAAGTGAACCCATCATTAGTTATGACCAATAGAATTGAAAAATATCATTTTTCAACTATTATCTAGGCTATATTGACTAATAATACTTAATATCATGCTGATTTTTCAATACCAAAGCCTATTATTTGGTCGTTTTATGCCTAGGATGCATCACCGTACGTAGGTCCACTTTAATACACATCAAAAATGGCATAGAATGTTCAATTTCCATGATTAGTGTTCCCAATTTTGTCAGGAATCTGTATTTTCATATAGCTTTTAGCCAAAAGAAAATTGGAATGATACAAGCAGTTCACCATTTTTGCCTTCCCAAGGCTTGTGCTCCATTTTCGT
Source organism: Acholoe squamosa (assembly GCA_949317995.1). Classification (NCBI taxonomy): domain Eukaryota; kingdom Metazoa; phylum Annelida; class Polychaeta; order Phyllodocida; family Polynoidae; genus Acholoe; species Acholoe squamosa. The sequence continues at coordinate 30,547,432 of OX439052.1, read as the reverse complement.
GAGAATTGACCATATGGTCATGTGACCTTAACCTTGACCTCATTTGCATAATAGGCCATGCCCCTTGACTTAATTAGGATTAGTGACCACCTCTCAGCCAATCAGAGGATGGCATTCTTGTTACCATGATAACATGACCTAATTAGGAGATTAGTGCGATCACGTGACCCCTTGTTTTTAAACAACACGTGGCCTAGCCACGTGGCCTAGCCACATGGTCCCTTATTTGTAAACAATGGGGCGGGGCTAATTATGCAAATGAGATATATAACATAAATAAAAAAAAATTTATATGATGCTGTAGTAGTTTTTGGGTTCTCAGAGTTGATAGTCTGTAGAGCGGTTAGTTTTTCCATGATGAAGGTGGCAGAGAAAGTGTGAGGGAACAAAATTTTATTTTCCCTCATGTACCCGTTCAAGATAAGTCTCTTAACTATGGTTTTAAATAGATCAAAGACTTAAAAGAGATTAATCCCATTTTCACAGAGACCCTCGCTTGGTAGGGTAACTGTTTGTTTTTGATTTTCATCTACCGTTTGCTGTAGGCATGGATCCCTTAGATTATTAGTTGTGGTTTGTCCAAGAGGGAAAAGATAAAAGACTTAAAGGGTCTTATCCCATAGTCACAGAGATTCTCCTCGGTAGGGTGTCTGTTTGTCTGATTTTCACCTGCCAGGGTGGGGGGGAGGCCCAAAGTATTAAGTTATTTTAATATTAGTGAACCCGCCCCTTGGGCGGGTTCACGTATAAGCCATATATTTTACTATAGAGCACTGCTGTGTTTTTGCAAGCCACCAAAGTGAGGGGTGTGTCTTATACATGAGGATTTTGTACTTTAGAGTAGTACTAAACTGCTAAAAAACATGCTTGTACGTGACACTAGACCATACAACTAATATTAAAGACAAATGCTGGTGGCTGAGTGGTATCCATGGATAACAGCACACCTTAAAAAGGTCATGATGCATGCATCGTGGCATGCAATATCAACAGGTATCAGAATGGGAATATCCAGAAAAAAGCACTCAAAATCACAGAAGTCGTGTGATAATGGCTCAAAATGAAGGTCTTAGAGGGGGAAATTGTACATAATGGAAATTATTGAATTTTGGGTTAAGCGGTTACCATGGCAACAAAGAATCCATGTCCCTGAGGCCAAAATCACAATAAAAGCCCCTTATTTTGCCATCAAGACCCCTTATTTCCTTTCAAAATCTTGATAAGGCCTAACAAAAAGAGGTTTCTTTCCAGTTACCCGACTAACCCCTAGCCAAACAGGGCCGACCCTGAACCTTTCTTTTTTCATGTTTTTTTAATCTCTAGGATTTTCACATTTTCGTATTTTCTCATCCATTTTTCATAAAGTTCATCTATTGGTGTAGACTTGATAGCTGTTATTCATTGCTTTACATATCCTTCACATTTCTCATTTGTTTTACATACTTTCATGCTAAAATCAAAGAATCTGCTATGTCTGCCCATTCTAGATCTGAAAAAAGAAATTTAAAAAAAAAAAATCCAAGAAAAATCCGACCTACCGAGCCTAGATCTTTGAGTCATGTAACTGGAAACACACAATATTTTTTTTGGGCTTACTCAATGGATATGCTGTAATGTTATGAGGTTTATTAATTTTTAGAGGTTATGGTTACCAAGGCATAGCTTGCGCCAGCTTTTCAATTAAAAAAAAAGAGACCCTTAATTTGCCCTTTAGATCTCAATTTATCAAAGAAAACAGTCATAATATCATAATGGCTTAAACAAGGGTCTTCGGGACAGCTGTCACGAATAGCAAATATTGAGTTTCATATGGCTACTATAGTTACACAGAGTTCATGCTGGGGCAATAAGCAATGGAAATTCCTTATCTTGCCATAGAAATTTCCTTTATTCAATGATGGGGTTTGCAAAAACCATGGGCAATTAGAAATATATTGCAAGAGGGAATCTATACAACTTGAGTCTGATTTCCCATGGAAAGTCTTTATCTAAGGTATGCTGTCCACTACTAAGAACAAGGCAAACCCCACTGCACAGCTACATGAAATATTACATCGTGACTATTCTGCGCACATCAGACCAGTGCCTTCACATGAAGAGACCTTAAATATCAATACCTCGGGAACCAAATTCTTAAAATGGGTTTGTGATTTGGCACATGAAGACCATCATAAAAACCTCCTGTCACATGAACCTTAAAATGTTCCCTTGGGGCAAACAGAAATGCAACATTTCACTGGGACCTTGGATGTACCATGAGAAGGAAGTATATATAGTGGTGTACAATGGAGACATTATTATTCGGAGTGTGAACCTTGAGACTAACACATGGACAGTGAGAAATATAGAAAGACATATTGTGGTCTTTACCTACATTGATGGCTACAGATATTCTAAGATTGTATTTGAATTATATATGTCAAGGAAGAGTATGTTCTATGTGGTCAATCTCTTGGCGCCATGCTGCCTATTGTCAGCACTAGCTAGTTTTGCATATCTGCTGTCGCTTGACTCTGGAGAAAGGGTTTCCCTACCCGTGACTCTTTTTTCTCTCGAAAGCAATGGTTCTAACTAATATACATGTAACATCATATATCCCCCAAACGTCTGATGTGATCCCACGCCTGAGTAAGTAGACGTTGTTGAGTGGTTATTTTAGAGTGGGCCATTTTGTGGAATTAGTAACTGTATTTCCCGAATTCATTCATTCAAACATAGGTCAATTTGATCAGCCCTTGTGAGGGGGGGGGGGCAAAGTGACTTTACCTGTTTTCATAAAGAAAAAGTGTGCGTGTGTAACTTTGGGGCAAATATGTCAAATATTTCTTTCGCATCTGCTGTAAAACTGAACACTACCTTAGCTGATCCCCATTTTTAAAAGTCTTCATTTAATAATCTATTAAGTAAGACAACAGACTGTGTAGCTATATAGGGTAAGCCAACCCCCTATACTGTTTAAGGAATTGATATCACTTTCAGAAACATATTAAATTGCAAAAACCTAATTTGTTTCAAAGACGATGAATTACCATCTACAATAATAGCTCACTTGTGAAGGCAAGACTCATCAGCTGCTTATAGGAGATAATTAACTCTGAGTCTGTTTCAGGTATCATGATTGCTTGTCTTCTTTTGTGCATGGCTGTCACAATTGTCAGCAGTGTAATCACTGTTTATGTGTACTCCAAACACAACATGCCACCGGCCTTTATATTAAGACTGTCATCTGGATATTTGAGAAAGACTATGGTTGTTAGCAGGAAGGTAACTATATATTCACCAATTCTCCTTTGTCATATATTCAATAACACTAATGATTTAATTACTGTTGTTATTATCTAATGACGATTATTCTCGGATCTACGCACTATTGGACCAGTTCTGGTCCATTGATGGTAAGAAAATAATTGATTTTCAATTCTAGATTGATAACTATTTTGTTGAGAGAAGGAAAGCACAACATGTTGATGGAACAAATAAGGGGTAGAATGAAGAGGCTGCTCAAGTACAAAAAGGTGTGGCAGCTTATAATGGGAGAACGACTCAACATTCTACTTGGATGTCTTAAGGTCGAATCCCACATGGCGATTTAGGGCTCAAATATCTCTGCGATTTTGTCCCTTGCACTCTTGGGGCCTTCCTGAGCCCCTTTATCACAAGGATAACTGCTTAATTGGTCTCAATTCACTGTTGGATTCGGTATAAGTTTAACAATCCTTGCCATCTAAGAGCCCAGGAAGACCCCAAAATCGCAAGGGACAAAATCGCAGAGATATTTGAGCCCTAAATCGCCAAGTGGGATTCGACCTTTAACACCATCCTGCTTGTTGTCACCTATCTGTGGATCATCTGTACACCCTACATATTATATTTTACTGGAGATTAGCAGTAAAGAACATGAATGACTCCAGCTGCATTGAAAAGACTAGTACCTTGTTGTCGGGTTCAGGCATCTGATTTAAAAAAAAGTGCCAGGTTAATGGCACTTTATTTTTCACTTGTTAAAAAGATATGACATAAATACGATAAGATGAATAATAAACCTTCATGAAAATAAAAAAAACAAACTATTGAAATTGCACCCCACTACACTTGCACCTGGACCCGGTGACTGTGATTAGTCAATGGGTTTCCATACAGGACATAAAGCACCAGTTAAATAAATACTGTCCTTTCTAGAACCAGTGAATAGAGCACAGTAGCATATACAATTTGAGCAGTTCCTTTATTGAGAATAGGACAAAGTATGCATTATATTTCTGCCCCTTAAGCCCTCTCCGTAGTTCCTCCTTTCTGGCTCCACCATCCTTCTCCATCCTGGACGTCAAGTAGGCCTAAGGACTTGGGTTCATTTCACCATCTATCCAGTCCCTGAAGTGGGAGACCCTGGTGTAAACACTGGGGTACTTAGGTTTACATGTAGACACGCCCCAGGAGGTGAGGCCTACCAGCACTGTCTTATCTTTGTATTGGCACACAAGGGGTCCACCGCTGTCACCCTGTAGGGTAAGGTAAAGGGAGAATCAGTATCAATTGTATGCAAAGAGGGGTTAAGTATATGATAGAAACCTTTATGGGGTTTCTACAGGCTATAGACACCCGACGCAGGAGGGGGTCTATAGACTGAAGGAACCCCATAGAAGTTTCTATCAGACTTAGAACATGATACTTTTATTGCCTGGTGTTCTACAGCATGTAGACAACCTCAAATCCTGCCTTCTCATTGGTGATTTTAAACTATTATGTACTAACTATTCATCAAAGAGGGGTGGTAGATGTCTTTCTGAGATTTTCCCTGACCGCCTTCCCCATCCATCTTTCCATTCATTGTTGTAAAGAGCTTTAGCTTATAAGAATACAAACTCCCTAATTGGGAAATTTGATTATACATAATGTTCATGATTTGGCTACATGAACTATGGCAGCACAGCTAAATGTACTAGCACCTTAGTTGATTGTGCATTTACCATACAAGACTTAAATGCTGATATAAATGGCCATAGTATCAACTTGCTGTTACATATCCTGCTGATGACCTTTGTTGCTTAACTGCCAAAACCCAAATCACTGCAACCTAACTTATCAGTGTAGAAATGGAAGCAATATGCCAACTTTTAGCAAGGAGTAATTGAAAAATGACGAAATAAAGGGGGCCTTCCACCAATGTCACGGTGTCAGTCCTTCACCATTCCTTCAAGATTCTGTCACTGCTCGTTGCAATTCCAAGCACTCTATATTTGTATTGCATCACTATTCCGTCACCATTCCGCTTATTAGCATGGGACGTGGGATTAGCATGGAATGGTGGCGGGATCCTGACTAACGGTTAGTGCGATACTAGTGGAAGAACCCTTTAGAGCAAAAAATATCTTACAGAGCATGCTCCCCTCATATCCTTTTCGCCAACACAGACGTGGCCAGCATTGATGGTTTTATTGGTTACACCTCCAACATCGCCCACTAACATATCTAAACACGTTTCCGGGTCGTAGATTCCAACAGCGGCCTCCTGTAGAATATTTGGCATTGTTGGCAAAATGCCACCAACTGAAATAGAGTAAACGGTCAGATCAATTCAAAGTCATTATATATACCTTTGTGATTTTAAACATGAATCTGAGAAGGGCTCCTAATACGTTTCCAGCAATTGGAGACATTTTTATATGTTGTGATATGTGATCTTCACCTTCCCAGTGGGCACGAAATGTTGAATCAAAGCTGAAACATTGATCATCCAGCTTTCAACGTTGACTTAATGCGCTATGTCGACTGGGTTCTTTCTAGATTGAGGAAACTGACAAATCAGTCATAATGCAATAGGACCGGCCTAACCTACATCGCCTCAGTTCGTTGGTCTTTCAAATAGGCACCGGGTGTGAAGAGAAATCAAAATAGATACTAAAAACTAAAACCGGCATGCCATGTTAACACACAGAAATAAAACAAAGCAGAGGCTCTTTAGTACGGTAGTACACAAATATACAAGGAATCTCTGCGAAAATAACGACGGATCTCTTGCAACTTTGGGACAAGGATTCTGCCGTTATTTTGACGACATTTTTTACAGTGTATCTCACATTCATTAGAGTAGGTCCAGTGGAGTACCAGCTATATACAATAGCCTGGAGGGAATTTCAACCATTGTTATAGTTATCGTTTTGAAATGCCCTGCAGAGCACCACCACTGTCTACGGCAGCTGGTCATCTGTGTTACTTATAATATGACACTGTCTCTTTTTACTCCTATGTTCAGGTTGACACTCAGGAGCTTGTTTCAATATAACTACGATCCCAAATTCCCCTGTCGATTTGGTAATCTCACTGGGGGGCATTGCTATGGTCAGAGATTCCTCCTTATATACTGAGATCAGTCATATATGGCCAATTCTCACGAAAATGGAGCACAGGCTCACTATACCTTTCCCCATCCATGTACACTTAACAGGGGGTCTAGCTGCTATATTGTTCATACATTCACATTGCTGCTAACATTATCATACTATGGGTACCCACTTTTGCCCATGTAGTGATCTAATCTATGCCAATAACAGGGTAAAATGTGGATATTTCAAAGGTTTTCAACTAAAATATCATAAGTAAAACACATTAGGTGACTTATTTGGGTACAATAAGGTCCATAATAACAATTTTCATATGGACTATTGTAGAATTGAATAGGTGCATGATTGAAACCTATGCCATAGAATGATAGAAATAGCTAATGCTATCTATAAACCTGTTGATATACTTCAATTGACTAAGGATGAATACTATGGACCAGTTACAATACCAGAAATCAATAAATTTGTGAAGATAATGACTGCAATGCATAGACATCACCGTACGTAGGTACATCACCATACATAGGTCCAGCTCCATAAGTGGGTATAATTAATTGCAGCATAATCTATTATTATCATAGATATAAATGATAAAGACCCCTAGCCAACATGTTGTTATGACTGTATGAACAAAATATATCAGTTTTCTTGCAAATAATTCTGTTTTATAGCAACCCATGTAATTTGTTCATATACAAGATTCATCACCGTACGTAGGTCCACCAGTTTTCTTCCTAAAACTGTCATAAAATCTTTAACTTTCATAGTTAGTGTTCCCAATTTTGCGAGTAATTAACATTATGTGCTGCCTTTCAGCCCACAAGAAATACAAAACATCTGAGCAGTTCAGATTTGTTCTCCTCCTCGGCCATGTGCTCCATTTTCATGAGAATTGACCATATAATCACGCGCATTGTATTTGGTGGAGCAGCCATATCAGTTACGAGCATAATGTAGATGACTATACGACTGGCACATATATAGAGTTTCACGACGATTTGAGGCCTGTTCTGTTGACAGAAATGAAATTAGTGGCAGAGTGGTTCAGACACTCAGCACAAAATGTAAACAGAAAAGATGACAGAAAAAAAAGAAGCTAAAGAGTAACGACACATGTAAGGTAGACAGGAGTGCCTCACTAGCGGGCTATAGACAGAAAAGATAGAACTTACTCATTTTGATAGCTCCCCACCCAGTGATAACACAGTCAGAGTAGTCAGCATCTGTAGCATCAGAAGGAGCCATATCCACTGTACCAATGTATTCATTGTTGGTATTAGCTTTCTCCTTCAGTTCGATCAAGGCCACATCGTTGGGGAAACCATCACCACTGATGTCAAACTTAGGATGCTGTGGAAAGATAATTAGTACCGTAAATTCTTGGTGTGCGTGCGTCATGGATTTATATGGTTTGAGAAAATCCTTGCGTATGCTCAATGTGTTAATTTTGATGATTTGTGGCACTCAATATGATATTATGAAATAGTAATGTTGTTCATTATCTTTACTGGATTGACAAATAGAAGTCCTGTCTCTGTGATCACGATGGAATTTACCTATTGGAACGCATCAACTTCCATTGTTACATATGCCCAATTCACTTATAAAGGATGTAGAAATGTCAGTTATGAACTTGATTAGACCTCATTTGATGACCTTTGAGCCCTGAAGAAATTTGTAATTCTATATCATGCGTTTTTATGAATCACCCTCCTGAGTCACTTAGTATTGATTTAGAGGCCAGTGACCCATGCCCATTGGTCGCAGGACTGCATTCAACTTAGGGAGTGATAATTTTTAACAACAGGGGGGGGGGGGGGCTGGGGGGTTTGCACGCGGATGCGCGAAAAAAATATCGCCCCCCATATATGCATATTGATGGGTCAAATTTCTTTTGACCCTCCCATCAGGAGCCGAAAATCGTGCGTGAATGCGCCCTTTTAACCTATAGTAACGTGCGGGTTTTTTTGCTGAAAACAGGTGAATTTTTTTGACCCCCTGGTCAAGGGGTTGAAAAAAATTCTTACCCCCCTCAAACCCACCACCCCCCCCCCTGTTGTTAAAAAACGATCACTCCCTCACTGTTTTGTTCCAGGAGTGTAGAGTCTATGTCCTAAAATGGATAGCCAGTGGGCATTTGCACTTACCTAAGACGACAAATTTTAGACCCCCAAAAAATTTGAAAAGAATCATGATTGGCTCGATTTCATAAGGTAACCTCAAACGCACCATGATGTTTCAACAACAAAATAAGACTAGCACTAGTACTTCAAAGGTGAGCTGAATCCCTCCGAATTTGTCGGGCTTATACTTTGGCAATACTTAGAATTGTTGATGGTGATATTATTTGAGGAACCGAGTGCCCTGGAGGGTGTTGCTCCTATAGTAAAAGGAAGAGCTGGCTAAAATGTCCTTGTTTCCAGTCCTTTCTTTTCATTTAGCTATAGCTTGTCCCTTTTGTTGCTCATAAGTGGTCATTCAAGTACGGTGCTAAAAAAGGGGGATTTGAGTAGGTACCTAGTTGGGAGAAGTCAGTCAGTATAATAAACTTTAGAGCATGTGACATGAGTAGGTACCTGGTAGTGCAGCTCTCTCTATTTTAAACAAGGCAGGTGACTTTTCAGACTAATGTGGTGAGTGCAAGTACTTAGGTGAAGCAGTGCACAACTTATTGAAAAGAGGGCACATACTCACAGCTCCTTTTACAATAGGAGCAACACCCTCCTGGTATTGAACCACCATTTTGGTTTTAAAACAGAGAATCACTCACTGTTACAAAATACTCTCCCTCATGGCAGATATCTGGCCCTAATGTGCCCACTGGTCATTATAGCCACCAACTTAAATATGAGTCTATAGCATTAGTATCTATATCCTGCAGTTTAGGGTAACTCGCCCCTGACTCGACCACTAGGCATGTTGGTACCTTAAGTCGACCACCCTGGGTTAACTTCTTTCATATAGCATATGGCCCAACGTTGACTTTGCACCATTAACTACAATATTAATATCTTTCACTTGACACTGACAGTCCTGTTTTATTGTGAAAATAACTTGAAATAAGACAGTCCTGATGGTCGACATAAGGTACCAACATGCCTAGTGGTCGAGCTAGAGGCAAGTTACCCTATGACCTCTCTCCTGCTGGGATATGCCCAAGCTTCACTCGCGAAACACAGGTGTATGCGTCACAGACGACAATTTTTTGTTATATTTGTTTTTGTTTACATTACGCACATGCCCATGTTTCAAAAGTGGAGCTTTGGCTTTAGTGTACCAAGGCTGCCTTTGTCAATGTCGCTTTCAGGTGGGAGATCTGATATGAAGTACCAAGTATATGACTCCTTAAAGAAGACTAAGCTTACCACAATAGATTGTTTTATGCCATATGTGTGAGGCGCTCCATCTGCCTTGGTTTTGATATCGTGTGCACCTAGAATCACCTTTTGTAATACTCTATGACATGAAATCAGAGAAGAACAGTTAAGTAGAAGTACAGGAACAAATATCGAGATACCGATTTTAAGTATCATTATCTGCAAGGTACTTTATTGTATTATCTAATTTGGCCATCTAAACGGGTTTTTGTTAAACATTAAGGTCCAAATGTGCATGTGCAGCATATCCATTGGTTGCATCACGTGGTTGCATGATGCAAAATAATGCATTGGCAGACCTTAAAAGAAAAACAGTACCCCAGTTTCGAGTTAGCATATTTTGATCGCCTTTCCATCAAATGAAAAGATGGTGACACAGTTAGAGAGATAGGTATCATTTATCATGGAAAGGTGAAGGCTTATCTGATGCATTTGATAATGAATTGATAATGCATGGAAGGTGTTGCAAAATGTGGAGCATGGAACTAGGAAAAAGAAATGTACACCACCACATATGGAAGCCATCTGTAGGGTTATTTGGTGAACTTTGTTAGAGGAAATGAAAAACAGAATTGGGTCAGAAACAAGCTTCAGACATTGATCTGGCCAACAGTGCTGTAAAGCACTATTACGCCTACCAGAATACAATTTGCTCATTAACATTGTGACGTCATCAGATGCTTCAGATAATCCTGCTGTTTTGTTGAGCAATGATAACGTTTTCATTAATATGTCAGAATCCTGATACAAAGGCTATCAAAATACGCAAATATAAAGATAGGATGCTGTTTTCCTTTAAGCCTTGTGTCCACAGGGCGACAAAATTAGTGGGCGACAGAATTCCTGACGACAAAAGCACTTTTATTTCCGATGATAATATCTAACATGTTTGATTTTTGTCGTCGGGAATGGACGACAAAAGTGCTTTTGTTATCGGGAATTCTGTCGCCCACCAATGCTGTCACCCTGTGGACACACAGCTTCAAAGGTGTGATATTGACTTGGTAGGACAATGGAGGAAAGATAACTAAAAGCTGTATTCACCCCATGATACAGTGTCCTGCAGTAATGACCCAGGTCTCAGAGATCAAGGAACAGCCACAGGAGTGGCGGCCAAGAAATGTTAGAGATCCCTGCAGAAAAAGTAGATGACATTAGAGAGAGATAGAAAAGTGAGAAAGAATATCAATGAAAAATGGGGTCTTCAAAGTGAACAGTATAAAATAAATGAGGAAAAACCTGTCAGATATAACTTGTCAGACCTGGCAAAGGCTCGCTCTTCATGTTGACGACTTATGTGCCTAGCTAGGTTGACTTGCCACCCTAGTTAGAGCCATGTGCCAGGACCATCTAAAGTTGTCAAGATGAAGAGTCTGCACAAGGACTGACAAGTTTGATTTGACAGGTTTTGACTCGTTTGTTTTCTGCTGGTCAATTAGAATAGCGATTCTATATGTTTTGTGTGCAGAAGGGGGAGTAAGATGCAAAATTGAGAGAGACAATGCGAGATAAGTGTGAATATCTGTATGCAAAAAAACTAGGTATATAAAAATAGATACACTATATAAAGCCAGGTAGACTTAAAGCTGTAACATAGATTCGCGACCAGAAAATTGATATATAAAATAATATGACTGGGCAGCCAAAAACTATGGATGCTCTGAATTGTGTCGACAATCATATTTTTTTGACTGTCCACAGATTTCTAAGTTGATGCAGTGATGCATTATCTGCTATGAACACCATAATGCATGAATGAACCACGATGACCATAGTGCACTGAAAATATTAGCTTTTATGAAGGTGCTCTGTATTGATGACTTAAGGTCCTCTTTCCATGTTGATGACCCAGGGTGATCATGATGATCACCTAGGGTCTCACTTTGATGATGCTCTTCTGGCACCAGGGGGCCCAAGTATACAACATCATCAAAATGATGAGCCAATGTGATTCCTGATGATTACCCTGGGTCATCACTTTGGTGATATATTTCTGCCACCAGGGGACCTAGTGTACAACACTGGAATATACAATACCCACCCTGTGGGATATATTGATTCTTATCTTCAATCATTTTGATTATGAGTCTTTATAAGATGTAAGATGTAAAGAATGAAATCACTCTGTAATATGAGTTGGTCATAAAAAAGATTTTGGGCAAAATTATCAAAGGCATAAGCATGTGTAATTATAGACACCTCTTTTGCCACTGAAATTATAGTTATAACCATATGGGCTAGCTTCCATTTGTTATACACACATCTAATATGCTGTATTAAGACATAGGTTAGCTGTAAGTGCTCATAAAATAGACCTGGTTGTGGGAGGGAAGTGATCACTACAAAGTACCTTTTTCAGCTTTATATTTTCTGTGTGGAGTAGCTAATCTTCTGTTCAAAATAATGAAAGTTAGATTTCTAGACTGGGATAAAAGACCCCAACATGTGCGTGGGGGTGTTCTAAGGATTACAGGGTGAAAATGCTACTTGCCTGATGTGGGTACTTTCCTGGAGTAGACACATCGTTACCACCAATTATGAGAGGAAGATGATCCCCAAGAGAAGGCGCTACCAGAAGTGCCAGAACGAGCAGAGCAGCCATTTTGGTGAAATGCCGTCTGCCTTCAGGAACTGTGCATAAGCTTTTGAAATGGTTCATTTATACACTATGTGAAGAGGGATATAGGATATGCCACCTGGTAAATTCTCAGTGATGTGAGTTTATCAATTAAATGTGAAGATTGCAGCTCATTGTTTGTTGTAAAGTTCATTCAAGTTCATGAATTAGTGTCAGAATGAACCAGCTGGCTCTCCAGGATGCATTGATTAACTCCTTTGATGTACTTTATCTGAGTACAGAGACCTGTTTCACAACCACCATGTACGAGTAAGGTTGGTGTACGAGCAAGATCACTCCTATGGTCATCCTAAGATTAATCTTAGGTTTCGTAGGCTATGGGGAAGTGTTTCAAAACTAAATGAGTGAAACTTACTAGTAAAGGGTCAATGTAAGAGTAACTTATGACCAACATAAAGTAGCTGATTTATGTGGAAGGTTGAGGGTTCACATAAATGTGAAAAATCCTATCAACAGGTGAAATCCCACAATATTTTCTAATGCATGAAGTCAGGCATATATCAAATGGAATTCCCCCCTTTTAATACCATTTTCTATCATGGAATAATGAAGTAAAGCCATATTCTGCACCTACGTGATTGATCTTACTAGCTGGATAATTGGCCTATGAGTGACCTTACAATTGATCTTGATTACTGCTCCTATGTCTAATTGACAGCTGTTTCTATAGGACCAGTCTTATGTTCCAATAGGAGTGACAGCTTGTTCTGAAACACTTGTAGTCATACCTAAATGACTGATCTTAAGTGGTCACTCTTAGAGTGAAAAGATTGATCTTAAATAAAGAATGCTTATGAAACAGGTCTCAGGAAGCTTTTCCCATGTAGGGATACTCTAGAATGGGCTGTTTAGGCACCCCTCAGCATGGTCGATTTTGATTTCAGCAATGCTCATGTCACATGTCACATCGCCCTGTATCGTGACATCTCTAAAATGTATCCTGTCCCATGTTGAATTTAGGAAGCCATCCCCTTTAGATTTCAATTCCACTGTACCAAGGCTGGGGTATATTCAAAATGCTGCTTTTATAATATATAAAGTCTGAGAGTAGTCTGATGCTACTATACCCCGCCAGCGTTTATCATTCTAGGCCGGCGCTTATTCAAGGAGCCAGTGCTTATATATAGGCTGCAATAGTATGATAAGGTAACAGCAAGGTATACCCAATAAAGAGCTAACGTTTTGTGACAAAATTGCCATCATAACGTTGTGGTACATCCCAAAGGGCTCCGTAGGACAATTAATAAAAACTGACGACCTTTCTGTGATCATGTTATGCATCTCAAAGCAACCAGTTTTTTAAAATTTAGAAATGGAAGCTAAACACAACTATTTTGAATTGATTGATTGATTGCTTGAAAAATACAGATATGGAAGCTCTTCTCGTTAGCCAAAATAGATAAGTAGAATGAATAAGACAACATGGAAACAGGAATAGAGTATGGACGGCTCAGCGGTAGTCAATATAATAATACACAGGCATCATAATTATAAGCTGTAATGATAATAATTCACATCAAAGTGAGCTGGTAGCTCTAATACAGATCCTTTTTTACATCCAGATAGCACCAATAGTTGATCACATTTTGATTTATTACACTACTAATGACATGAATTTCTGCTTACTCTCAGCTTTCTGCTGTTCACCGTCCACCTGGTCCCAAAGGGTACTACCCCTCCAGAGTGGACTCTTGATGTATAGGGCACCAGTTGGGCACTGGACAATCAGTTGCACCTTTTGGTTACTATGGAGTGTTCTGCTTGCTTGCTTGACAAGTTCTGTTTTTTTTCGATAGATCATACATTTTTCCTAAGAGGACAGGATCCCGTCTGGCTTTCAACCATTTGCATCCAGTCTGGATGTGCAGCTCATGTCTTGATATGTCTGTTGTCCATTTTACACCAAGAGAAATCCTGAAACAATAGTTCTGCATTGATTGGATACCACAAAAAGTAGATTTAATGGATCTCAACTCAATTATTTTTATGAAATACTCAAAGTTGACCTTTAGAACAGCCCATTATCAACTGAAACAGGATGGATTTCTCCATACTGATACATTGAAATGCAGCTAACCTGGACCCATTACATAGAGTGAAGTACATTTGATGTAAATGAATCATAGGATAGTTGACACATGTGTTAATATTTCCTCTGGCATACTGAGCTATACACACAAACATGAATGTTACAGTTGCCACAAGATGGTGCTGAAGCACTGGTCAACCCCCCCCCCCCGCCACAGGTGACCAATTAATTCCCCATAAAGAGCAGGAGGGCATTTCTCGACATGGTACGACTGGACACAGCCACGAATATCTCTAATCTAAGTGAGCGATTGTACTAAATGGTGTCTACTGTACAAAGGGGCTGGAGGAAGTACCCTGAGCCTGTGAGGTACTACTAAAGACACTACCATTGTTACTATGATTAGGCTGCAATTTAGTCATAGAGGGTAATTCTGGTACAAATTGAATAACTCTAGTCGTACCATGAAGAAATGCCATCCTGAGGTATCGTAGGATCCTGTTTTATCAAATATATTATATCAATTATTATTGATTATGATAGATCAAACTGAAGAAGATGCATCTAGGTTCGACCACAAAAATACACCTCTTTTGCCCAAATTCGTCCACACATTCGGTTTTGCATGTTATTTTTAAATCTTCAGGTCGATTAGCTTTACCAATTTGCAGGGTCCATCGTGGACGTAGGTAAATATCTCCCTGTAATCATTGTTAGAGGGTTTGTATGAATATATGTATTTTTACAGTAAATAATCTTCATTGCTTTAGATTCACATTAATTGTATCAGATAATGTTTGAACATCATATAAATAGAGAGAGCTAAACGACCATGTTGTACAAGGTGGTTGATCCACCTCGAGGGGGTGTCGGCCGATGATATACGAACGAGCTCCTCGTGCATACAGTGCCACTGTATACACGAGGAAATGAACGTCACGGGACAAACCCATAAGGGGAGGTCACGTGACTGTACGAGGAAGAGGAGGTCACGGGACCTCCTCTTGTATATCAGGGAGTTTAGTTCTCTAAGTATTTCATGTTTAATTGATATCAAATTGCTTACACTCACTGAATTTAACATCTAAAAGGGTCATGTGACAAGCAGTGTTGATCGAGATATCTTACGCCACTGGGGGTGTGGCGATCGGCCTTTCAATGCTATCTGTATGGGAAGTTGTTTTTCAGATGAAGTTGATATTCATGGCACACACACAGCTAGTGCAGGCAAAGATGTCTTGAAGTGAGGGCATTTGCTAGATGTCACATTAAATCTTAGTCCTCCTCCTATAGAATAGTTTTCCAGTACACAGAGAGACTGTCCCACTATCTTCAAATACCTCTTCCTCACTTCCCAGTTGGCAAAATGTGTTTTTTTAAATGTATATAAAAAAAAAAGGTTAAAGGAATGTATCAAAGGAATGCATTTCTATAGCATGAAAAGAATGTACTAAGAAGAGTTTTAAGCACGTTTGAATTGAGGAAAGGCGGCGGAACATACAGGTGGTGCCAGGGGGGGGGGGCACCATCCAAATGTGTTTTACCCCCTTTCAAAGGTTTTTGGGGAGCTAAGAAAATATAAACTTGGCATTACCTAGAATACAATCAAGGTTAAACACAAGCCAAAATCTATCTAGAATACACCAAACCAACACCACTAGAGCTTTCCTACGTACATCACACATATTTGGACGTGAGAGAAAGTTCTTGAATGACAATTCTCTTTTGGCACAATAACCCTTTCAAAAGTAACAAATGCGTTTGCCAAGCGTACATGCACAAAGTGCTTGTATTTTGAGGCATTACAGACCTAAATCACGATCTTAAGTCCAGACCTTTATTACTAGTCCATTGGCGTCGAAGCAGCTGCAAAGGGTGTGGGGCTGTGCTGTGAAAATTCCTGTGAATTCTAATATTATCTCTACCCTAAACTTGAGGGGGAGAGGCATAAATTAGGATTTTGAAAACGAGGGGGCATGCCCCTTGTTTAAAAGCTTAATTCTGGGTAAATATAATATTATATGGCTAAGAAATAAGGATTTCGCTTTCCATAAATGATCGAAATAAAACAAAGTCTCCACCATCGAGACAACCATTGGTAGATCTAACCCATGTAAGATCCACAGAGTGCATTATTCCTTCATGCCTATTTGTTAGTAAGATGCATGGATTCAATATAGGGGTGAGTCTATACTTGTAAGCTGCATTCATGTATCATTGTGACCCTATGTAGAAATGACATGACAAAGCCTAAGGATTGGCATGATGCACCAATGCATTAGTCTACCGCATGGCGACACGAGATCATCAACCATACAGATATATTGTGGCCATTGACAGATTAAACCTACTAATCTATAATTGAGTCTACAACAGTCTAGATCCGTGAGACAGAGACACATGGCAGTCGCGATGACATTGTGTTAAGTGTGCTATTTTTTTTGCACCATTATCATCACCCCCTGAGACAAAGACTGTAAACTCACACATACATTATCAGCTGTAACCCATCAAAGGCGGCCTGATGCATGGCTCATTTACACTGCTGCTTGGTTGCCATGATGCACTAATACAGCAATAGAAATGTCAACAGTGCATCAGTGTGAATGTATGGTAGGAATGAAGTATCCATATAATGCAGGAATGAAGCACTGGCAAGCTATTTAGGAGGTTACTTTCATACATAACGATTTTCACAAACTTTCAGGCAAAAGATGAATTTTCTTAAATTCCTTTTAAATCAACCCCTGACCCCGTAATTAATAAATTGATATGATAAAATACACACAATTGTATATTAGACTTTACAATGTTGCCTCCACAGCTGTGCAGAAATCCGTGTTGGTTATCAAAACTTGATATGTGAGATCTGAGATTTGATAATCTCTGAAATAAAAGCCCAGGTCCCAGGGACCACCAGGCACCTTTCTCCTGGGTTGGTACGAAACTGCAGCCATGAACACCTTTCTGCTGCTAACTCTGCTTGTAGCGCCTTGCCTTGGCATGCACCGAACTCCATATGTCATCAATGGCATTGAAGTCACTGATGCCACCAAATACCCCTTTATGGCAAGTAAACCAATTTTGTCTTAAGAAAGTTACCTGCATGGTATAGTCTAAGAGCAGGCTGCATACCTGTTTTCAGAAATGTTTGAGTACATTTGCCTCTATTAAAAGAAAGACTACCCTACTTTCATGCTGTATCATGGTACTATTTGCATCAAATAAAAAGATTCTGACATAGTTATTGACATAAAACCATTATAAATCTGATGGATCTGATGACGTCTCGATAGAGCAAATGACTCAGCTGCTGCATCATTTATGCATGGAGGGTGTTGCAAATTGTGTTTTGTTTAGAATAGGGATCAGGATTATGGTATTGCATATTAAGCTGCTGAAAGGTCTTTATTGATATTTGTGAAAGGACATAAAATGTGCCAGAGAAAAACAACTACAACAACATTAAAAAATTGGTTGTAGCCTTGTACAATGTATCTCTATAGTAATACATATCAATAAAGGGAGCGGCAATGTCAGAATTATTTTACTTGATACAAGGATTATCATACATAGCATAGAAGTAGGGCACTGATTTACTTTAAGCGTTCACTCATGTCACATTCCTATTTATATTTGTGCTTTATAACACTAAAGTAAATTTACATCCTCCCACTCCCATTAAAAGTAGATGGCATTTAATCAAACTAAATCATTCCTAGTTACGGTGTGTATCACATCCATAGGCTGTCAATATGAATTCTTGCATTGTGACTTCTAATCAATTAATTTGAATGAGAAAAAAAAAAATCCTCCCCTTTCTATAACAGGTGTCCATTCAGAAGGGTAGAGACAACATCTGTGGTGGTGCCATAATCAGTCAGCGCTGGGTAGCTACTGCCGCTCACTGTATAGCAGGGTAAGTGTTCGAAAAAGAACCCACTTTGAGGGTCCCTGCGCATGTGGGTTATTTTTACTGGCTGAAGTGAGATACAACACTAGGCTGCTAGTGCATGGTTATGTATTATCATAAAGGTAAGACACTCTAGTCTTGGTCAAATTATATCACAGTTGGTGGTCTTACTGGCTTTGCTTTTACCTACAATTAGTGGAGCCGAGTGCGAAAAGATAGTTGTGGATATTCACCATCATCTTTATGCATTCAATGGCACCACTGTCCGTAGGTTCATGCATAGACACCATACAATTTGTCTGAGATCAGAGTGTCTTACCCTCACCATTACATCCAACATATTCATTCAGTAGCCTAGTCTAGCTTGTAGTGAGGGGCCGATACACAAGGGGGCAGCATCAAGCTGTTGTAGCCACAGAACTAAGATCCACACTTCTGGCATGACCCTCAGAAATTTCTCAATTGTGTTTGACGATGCAGTCAAATGAAGTCACCTATTGAATCACTACCAAGTTACAGTATGGGAAAGCAAGACTTTTAAAGAAATATCATGTCCACAGTGAGTTTGGATTCCATAACAATTGTGCTAGTTATACTAAAATAGGCCCCTTGTAGAAATATTGAAAACATCTTTTCTACTCCATTAAACTATACATATATATGACATTTTGTGAATCAAAGTATGTCATACCCAAATCTTATGGTCCCAGCTCAATTTTAAGGGAGAAGCCTTTGATGCTAAAATAAAGGTCTGTTGCCTTGATCTTCCATAGGGACCTGTCAATGCTTGGTTTAATCCCTATTTTGAAAGTGAAAAAAAAATTGTAATACAGATTTCTCAGTGCTCAAGCTATGTAACTAACATGTTGAAAATTCTCCTGCTTAAATTATTAGGGCTCAGCATATTGTTAAGTGGTGGTTCTTTCCCATTGTTCATGGGCTATGTGAGCTTGGCCAAGGCTCCAGGTAAGGTATAGAGCAACCTACAGTCTACAGGTGCCTATTCCACAGTTAGAATTCCCAACCACATGGTCATACTGGTCCCAGAGTTAAGTACTAGCGTCCTAGACTCTGGTCTTCTGCCCTATGTATGATGAGAAGGGAATGGAAAGTAGTCCCTGTTATGTATTGATGAAACACTAGAGGGAGCTGTGGTCTGACTTGTCAGCATGCATTGTGAATGGGTTTGGGGAACTTAACACCCTATATGAAACCTGTCCAGAATAGGGTAGTGGTTAGAACACTGGACTCATAATGCAGGGTAACTGAGTTCTAGCCTCACCTAATACTTTTGGTAAGTGTAATAGACGAATGCTCAAAGAAACCATGATTTTCAAAGCAGAGGTGATGTTTTTGGTAATATTTTCTTTCAAAATAGATAGTATTGACCTAGTGGACATATGGTGACTTGAACCCACCTCCCTGATATTGGGAGCTCAACTCGCTACTGCCTGAGCTAGTGGGGCTGTTGTTGATTTGTAGTAGACAAACACCTCATATTCCCACATAGGTCTTCAGCCCAAGTTATGTTGAGCTGAATGCATAGTCACAGGTGATTGTCTTTGAGATATGTTGTTGTCAGGTTTGTATACTAGATGAAACCTCTATACTGCTGGTACAATGCACACCTGTACCACTGCACCTATATGCAGGTATGACACAATACATGTATTGGACTGTGCTAAACATAGGGTCTACTTCTTGTGTTGCCCAATAATATATGCATCTAATTAGCCTGTACCAGTCTCGCCCGGTTGGGATTCTAGGGAATACCTCTCTCGTGTATGGGGATGATGGTCCCCAATTTCTGGGAAAGATTACTAAATGAGGTACCTGGCTACAAGTAAGCACTACAGCAACCAGCGGAAAAAAACTTCTTTTACCCAACAAACGCTAAATGCCAGGGACGACTCACACTTGTGGTCAAGCTGGGGCCAGATTGAGCCTGTACAGGCTATATCCCACAATGCAGGGCACGGAAGATCAGGGGTTACTAGGAGTGAGCTAGTGACACCTGGTATCAGGCAGTCTCGCCCGGCCAGGATTCTAGGGAATACCTCTCTCGTGTATGGGGATGATGGTCCCTATTTTCTGGGGAAGATTACTACGCAAGGTACCTGCCTACAAATAAGCACTACAGCAACCAGCGGAAAAAACTTCTTTTACCCACAAACGCTAGGTGCCACAGACGACTCACACTAGTGGTCGAGCTGGGGCCAGATTGGGTATCAGGTTGCGACATGGTTACTTACCAGCACAGAGTTCCCCTCTGGTAAATAAATGGTTGCACTAATCAGGATCTGAACTGACTTAAATGGCTGTTAGTATAGGTCTACTCTATATCACAGTTTCTGGACTACCATTGATGAAGCGCTATGAGAGAAAAATCAGCAGATAGCGCACCTTCAATGGATAAAACCTCAGGTTCTATGGGGGCTAGAGCAAAAATTGAAAAAGGGGAAGAATCCTCTCAGTGGGAGCTAGATATCTAAACTAAGTTATAATGGAACATCAGTGACTTAAACATTCCCCCCCCCCTCCAGCCTAGTACTATGTTTCATCAGAATGAGATCATTTTTGGTATGCACATACCTATACATGGCCTAAATGGTTATTTACAAGACATTTAGGGCCATTTGGAACAAAAATTAAAATTTGCATTGCACTCTTTGTGAGCCATACTACCGCACAATATTTACGCTGAGCTATAGGTTCTAAAATTGTCCCTATCACTGTGATGTGATTCATCTTATAACCTAAGAAAACATTTCTGACGAAGTATGTCTCTTATGCTGACCATAGTAATAAAAGGATTTCATCCAAAATCGTTCACCACAGGTTAGTTTCACGCAGAAAGCAGGGTAGCACCACTCAATAGACATAATAGGCACCCATACAAGACAGAGATAATGATTTGAAATATTCAATTTTACTTAATTCCATATGGAAGCTATTAACCCTCAGTATTTATCATTTAACTATGTGGAAGTTCTTTCTTCTTCAGTCAGCCGATAAATAAATTGCAAGTTGTGACTGGCCGCCTGAGTGTGACTGATGACAATGCCGGAAGCCCCAAATATTACACACCCAATGGCCTTATTAGGGTAAGAATCATTTGTTTGTATTGTAGCTAAATCCGATATAATTATGCCTTGTATGCAAACACAACACCACCCAGCAACATATATTCAACACTGTTTGATACCTGGCACCACGAGCCACACCATTTAAGTCCTTTCAGAGCCTATATGTCTTTCAATACTGTTCAAGCAGCACCCATATGTCATTGCTGCTACTGGAACCCAAACTGATTGCCTGTGACATATGGAGACTTATTTATAAGTTAACCAGCTCTGATGCTGGCACTACAGGCTGTGACGGAGCACCCACTGGATGCTGCAGCCCTGACGTAAAAACCCTCAGGGCACCACCATACAGGAAGCAGTACAGGAAGCAGCAAAGCATAGTGGGAGTACACTATATTGATCTCCCGCTATGCCTCACTCATAACACGGTTTCACCTGCCTGTGCTGGGAGAGTGACAGTAGAGTAATATAACAGTACAGGGAGAGAAACTGAATCCTAAGCTGGAGACTTGCTGCAACTCCCATGCTCAGGACAGGCTTGTGTCAGCCTTATTTCCCATCCTATAGATGGCGCAACATACAGTATTTCTATGTAGACACCAGATAGTAGTGCAAGCTGACAAACAGGGGGGGGCATTTGGAAAACAACCCCTTTCAGTGGGGCAAAATCCTAAAGAGGATGCGATACTGCCTGCTGGCAAACCCAAACCAAAGCTTTAGGATTTGCTAACATGAACATCATTGGCACGCATGCAGAAATGGGTAATCGATGCAGGTACCCTTGTTTTTGTATACGGTACCAGCTAGTACCCGGTAGCAGTAGACCTATATTTTAAAGGAGGCTTTGAAAATTGCCATGCTAGCCCTCCTTCAGTAGTAAACTAAAAGTCATATGTCATAGATTTGGTAGGCAAAAGTCCTCCCCCCCCTCCCACTTCCACAGGTCGGTCACGATAAAAACGACTGTAGACTGGTCCTAATTTTGGGTGGGGGGGGGGGCTTATTTTGCAAAATCAGTTCTTAGTGAGGGGTGGTAAAAGAATCTGAATGCTGTTAGGTAGTTTTCCCACATCCAAAAAAACCCCCACCACCTCCCCTATTCTACATATAATGACCACTCCGTTACTCACAACACAACAGCCATGTGCTTTTGTGTGGACAAAGGAGAGTGGGGTCTAAAAACTTTTTTTCCAACAGCACAAACATGCAACTTGTGGCCTAGTTTTGTCATATTTTGGTCCAAAATGACCAAAACAGGCTTAATTTGGTAAAACTATATTGGATTTCTGGGTGGACAAAGGAGAGTGGGGACTAAATTAGTTCCCCATGCACACACCAGGGGAACCCTTCACACGCTCTTACTCACTACCCCGTTTCCTCTTCCGGCACAAAAGGAAACCAGAAACAGCACGTGCTCATAAGTAAGCAGGTACTGGAAATGCTACTCACTCTTCAAGCATATAGATTGTATTTTTCTAGTCTGAAACATATACTTGAAGAGTCACAAGATGAGGACCATTCTGGTGGTTAGTATAGTGCCATAATATGGTACAAGTGTACCCTGGCTTGGACTTTGGAGCACCGAGGTTTTGCTGGCCCCAGCTAGTTATGGCTCTGCCCGGGCTCCCGCTGTCTATGCCACAGTATATTTTCTCAATTGCCTTAGCTTTGCTAGCAGCACAGTCTTGACTTCTTAATTGCCTTATTTTTTACTTTTTCTGGAAAACTCATTCTTTCTCATTATTGTGAAAGAGTTGAAGGAAACTTTATACGTAGCATCTTAGGGGAAATTACTAAAATCTACTAGATTTGCCTCTCCAATAAATGTAGTGAGATGTCTGCAAAAGTCATCCAGATCTGGGTTCACCAGTTCCACTTATACCCACATGGGGTCAGTGCTGTTCAAAGTTCATCCAATCGTGCAGATTGGTGCTGCTCCCCTAAGCTTTATGATGCCATATATGCTGATGTAGTATGGTCATATATTGTGACTATGATAAGTTTCAAAGACAACATCTCAATCGTTTCTGCTCTGTTGCTTTCAGTCTGATGGAGGTGCTAGCAGCACAGCCTTGACAGCGTTATATGTGATGCACATTTTCCTTTGTTCTGTCTGGTACTCTTATGGCAGCACCACACAAGATGCCATATACCATTTTTGTGAAATGAAATAACGTATGATGATGTCAGTTCAGTGGCGGCTTTTTTTTTTTTTTTTTTTTTTGGGGGGTGTGTGTGGGGGGCGTGCATCCACTTTAACCCAGTACTTAACAGTTTAATTACATATTTTGGACCCCAAAATTTGCTCAAAAATAGGGGGTACACCCCCTTCCTTTTGGACCGTGCCCCCTCCCTTTCCAGATCGTGGATCCGCCACTATTTAATGTCAAACGGTTATTGAAAGAGAATATCCCCTATGCTTTGCTAAATATATTTCCAAATTAATTACAATTCATTGGAATTTGGATTATCCATTAGGCATATAATTTGAAATTGTATAATCACCCTGAGAAAAGGCCTTAGAACATGAAATTTTGGCGTTTTTGTATTCCATTACTGTAGATTACTTTGACATTTGGGCTTTGAACATTCTAAAGTCTCATCTAGCGGTGCAAAATGGGTGTATTCAAAGATTATTGTTAACACTGAATATTTCCTTGAAAACAAAATATAGAAAAAAAATATTCATAGGAAGCCAATGAATACGCTTTGAATATTATGAATAGGATCATTAGACCCAAATTAAAACATTTCTAGCTCCATGAATTCTCTTGAAAAAGAGAAAAAGGCTACTGGGTAGGTTTTAATATAATACCTTCTTTCCCAACAGCATGAAGGTTATGAAGCAGATGACACCATTGGCAATCCTAATGACGTTGCCTGTGTTAAGGTATCAGAAAACATAACAATTTCTGACAGCGCTAAGATCATCCCCCTGGCTGAGGAAGGAGATGCATTTTCAGACTGTGTCATAATGGGATGGGGTCACAGAAATTGTAAGGTTCTTAAAATATTCTCTTGATAACCTTTGAATCAAATCCATATAAATCAGTCTACAGGGCCATTAGCTACAATAATATTATAATTGGAAGTGGTCATTTTCTAACAAGAGTAACAAGAGGGGGGATGGAATGAGGGATTTTCACATGCATGTGTCTATCCCCCTTTGGGGGACGACCGCATTTTATCCTATGCTCATCCCCACCATTGCTAAAAATGACCAATCCCTTAGATTATTATGAGGGTGTTAATACACAGGTACACGTCTATTCCAATAGGTAAAGTGGTGGTGGTTGTTATAAGGGTACGGTGAAGAAAGTGATTCTGGTTTTCGATTCCTAATTTACTGTACCCAGTTTTTCCACATCTTTCCATTTTTTGGTTGTTGCCAATTTTTAGAAAATTGTATATGTGATTAGGATGGAAGCATTAAAGTACATTGCACATGACTGTATCAGTCTACCTGTATGAGGGATACAATATACTATTCATACATTTATAGCTGGAATCCTGCCCGGACCATTGCCAGACAGACTCCAAGAAGCAGCAGTTGATGTGTTCTCTCTAGACTTCTGCAGAGGACGTTGGTCAGAGAAGCAGATCAGTGAAAATCATGTCTGTGCTGGTAAAACTGGAACCGCAGGTGCCTGTAGCGTAAGTATAGAAGGAAAGCCTCTCGTGGAAAATGGCATCTGCTTCTTAATTGCCTTATTTTTTACTTTTTGTGGAGAACTCATTCTTTCTCATTATTGTGAAAGAGTTGAAGGAAACTTTATACATAGCATCTTAGGGGAAATTACTAAGATCTCAAGATTTGCCTCTCCAATAAATGTAGTGAGATGTCTGCAAAAGTCATTTTTGCATCCAGATCTGGGTTTACCAGTTCCACTTATACCCACATGGGGTCAGTGCTATGCAATGTTCATCCAATTGTGCAGATTGGTGCTGCTCCCCTAAGCTTTATGATGCCATATGCTGATGAAGTATGGTCATATATTGTGACTATGATAAGTTTGAAAGACAACATCTCAATCGTTTCTGCTCTGTTTCTTTCAGTCTGATGGAGGTGGACCCTTGGCCTGCAAGGTGGGAGGCACATTCAAACTGGCTGGAATCTTTTCTTTCACCTCCTTCTCCTGTGGACCTGGCACCCCAAGTGTCTTCACCAGAGTCAGCAAATACAATGCTTGGATCAATGATTCCATCGCACAATAAATGGAAACAATTGAAAATCTAATTCATTGAGGTTTTGAAATATTGATGAGTTTGCTATTGCTTAAAGATAATTTTTTAGTTGCCAACTTAAGGAAATAAAGAGGTCATAAAAGAAAAGTATCATACAGATTGTATTTTATGTTTTGCTGAAGATCAGCAGTGAACAAAATGAACAACCACAGCTGGATCGAAAACACTACCATATTGTTGAGTTTAGAGATCTGATCTAAAACAAAAATAGAAAAAAAAGTGCCAGGAGTTTTAGAGATCTGATCTAAAACAACAATAAAAAAGTGCCGGGATAATGACACTCACTTGTTAAAAAGATATGACAAAATTATCATGTAATAAATGATAAACCTTTATGAAAAAACTATCAAATTTGCATCCCACTACACTTGAACTAGATCACTGATTCTGATTAATCAAGGTTTTTAAAGCTGCTTTTGTTATTCTGACAATGACTTTGCCAAAGTAACCCCTCACCTCCGTAATCAAGGTCTGTGCATAGCAAATAGAGGCACCAGAGGGCAGCACTGTTCCCTTTACTTTCTCACCCTTACTATAGCATATGGATAATACCTACACAGACTAAATCTGGTAACCAGTCCACGCCCATGCTTTCAGGTAAATCTTGAATTCCATGTTCTAGCAATTTGTGGCAGGGCATTGAGGATTTCATCTCTTATATAGTGCATGAGAATTCCATTTAAATCAACCCCTCACCCTGTAAAATGCATTAGATTCTATTTAAGACTTTACGATGTCACCTCCACAGCTGTTCACAAATCCATATTGGTTATCAAAAATTGATATGTACAATTTGAGATTTGATAATCTCCGAAATTAAAACCTTGTAGCAGATACCACCAGGCACTTATATCCTGGGCATTAAAGTGGGAACGTCCGCTAACGTGTGAACGATTTTCTATTTTACTGATGGATGTGATGTATCTAGTGCCCAGAACAAGCTGTTAAAATATCAAAACTTAATTTGAAGTTTTTCTATGAAAAACTAGCTGAAAACTTATAGGTTAATTTATTCCTATCCTAGTTTTTATTCCCTCTGATGACTGTAAACGGCTTATATAACACCAGTGCACAGTGCTGTTACTCACATACACACATCAAGCTATAATAAAAGTTGGTATATCTGCTAAAAAGACAGTTTTAAAAATTAGTTGAAACACATCTAAATATTTTGTAAATGCTCATCTCTTTTGCTGTCCATATATTGTTCCAATCAATACTGGCCCTTTGTGCCTCAACATGAAGTGTCTAATCACAACACACTACACTTCACTGGATGGCCCTTGACATTGCTGCTCACCACAGCACCACCTTTTGGCTACTCTGACAGGCTTTGTGTAGTGTTTAGTACACCTTGAGGATTAGGGCTGGATATTGATTCACATCACACAGGCTCCCTCTATATGAAATCAGACACACCTGATTTAAAACTAGGATAGGAATAAATACAGGGCATAGATTTTCTTTGTTTTGGAGCAGAAATATTTCATATAATCACTAGATGTTTTAACACATGATTTAGAATGTTGATAAGATGGCATTTGATGAGAAATCCCACATTTCATACCGTGATAGCGGATATGCCCACTTTAACAGGTCAGGCAGTAGAACCTGCAAACTGTCAATGGACCATTCTGGGTATTATTCATTATTTTATACATTTATTAAATTCTTCGCCACACACGCTCAGGCCCTGCTCACAAGCTTACAGCTCACCCCCCCAGTGTGTACAGTGAGCTACTCTTACATCATTCATACCAGGATGTTATGAGAGCCGGACCCATTCCATTTCTGAGCACCGACTCACTGGGAGTATCACAACATACCGACATACCTGTGGATGCGTTTCTAGGATGCAGGGAAATTCCACAATCTCCCTTCACCCTGATTGGTTCACATATAAATAGAATCATTACCGGGTATGACGGCACGTCAGATCTGACCAGATCCAACCAGACCTCACCAGATCTGACCTGCTCCTACCGGTACATTTTATCACCCTGTGTGCTGCTCACCTAGGTATATAAGACCCAGTGACCAGCTCCCAGTTATCTATTCTAAGCTATCTCTTTAGATCTCTTTTTCTACATACAACCTCCCTTATATCTAGAACCTACGACAGGTTGAGCTACAAGCTTAGGGGCAGAGCCTGCACGCTGGCGAGTGTATCATTGTTACCACCTATATGTACACTCTGTCATCACGCAATAAACAAGGATCAAAGAACTTCTCTGGATTCAGTGTTCATTACAAACATCGACTTGTAACGGTTCGTTGACAATGGTGGAGAACTCCTCAGAATATCCCACTAATCACACAGAGGGACCCTACCCCTGGTAGAAAAGATAGCAGCAGAAGATATACAATGTCTCAGTCTGATGCTGACAGCGACAGCCCCAGGAGCAGTCGCGATGATTAGGATTCAGGGGAAGGAACTACAGCACCTATAGTCCCCGCCCCCACCATAAAGAACCCAACAAAACAACCGCCCCCCCCACTACTCCTGATTCAATACTGAAGCAGAAGTTAACTCAATTGACTCTCACACCTCCAGTAGCTATTACACAGAAGGTATGGAATATAAGGAGGACCAGGACTCTTGCACTGACGATGATGAGGAAGGATATGAGTACTACAGCTGGAGAACTTCAATTCTGAAGCTGAAGAGCAAGTCTGATCAATATGGACAGCAAGGTAAGGCCTTTTTTGTCGACACGGAATTGACTAAAGTTGCAGTATCTGACATAGATAACCACTTGTATAGAGCTCTTGTTGATTCTGGCGCCTCCCTGCCTTTTATAAGCCAAATAATGCCTGATAAAATAGCAAACACACCCAATTTCAAACATGGCAGACACTCTACACTCAGAGTGTTACTGGCTGATAAAACACCAATTCAGACAAGTCACTCAAATGACCATAGACTTCCTCATCGACGGCCATGAATTCGGAACCAAATTCCATGTGGTTCCTGATTTAAATCACCCACTCATCCTAGGTGTAAATTTCATGACCAAATACAGAGCAAAAATCTCCTTTGGTCCTAAACCTAAAAGACCCAACCACATCAGGGCTGTAAAGAATATTCCCATAACACCCAACACTAAAAGAATATAGGGATCTTTTCCTCCCAGAAATGTCTTACAACGTCTGTAATTCAGAGTATAGACACCCCCCCACCCCCACCCCAGCCTCACACCCCACTCTATTATTTTCTAACAAACCCACCTGTAATAACCTTTTCACCATCCTTAAAACAGACATACAAAACACTACCCAGACACTATAAGCATACTTTCTTTGTGTAATAGATGTTTTCTCTCCATTTTTCTCATGAATTATTAAAATGAAGAGCACTCATTTTAGATCCCCCAAACTCACAATTTTTATTTTATTTTATTTTCTTTCACAAATTCCAATTATCATACCAACACATCACTGCAAGTGATCCAACTTTTACAACCACAACTTAGTGGGTGACATTGCCAAAAACCAGGCAGCCATAAACTGGATGAAACTGGTTGGCACGCCACATAAATTACCCACGGTCACAGCGTATTCTCGGTTTGTGATCCCATTCCTTTGGGACATGCATGCGCCGGTTTGTTACAAGCTCAGGGCTCCTCAATACCCTAAGGTATCACCAAATGATGGCCTACTGTAGGTACTGTAGCTCTCTTGCATCCTGATCCGTGTTTATACCTCTGTTTACCATTTGGTACTGGAATGTTTGGTGAGACACATAGTTACATTAACATCCTTAATTCCTGCACCACAGGTCGCCAGGATAGGGATCCTATATGACCTGATTTCATCATCAGTATTTCACACCCCACCCACCCATAACCACAACAATATTGTGTCATAACTGACCACTCCATCCTGATTGCTACAGAATCATAATTTGCATATGACCGGCCAGTCCTCTAGCATCCATCCAATAATAAGGGTCCATGCCGATTTAAGGGAGAGACACACCTTTAAGGGATGCCTGTGATTGAGAAATAGCCACCTCATGATCAGCATATAAGCCTACTCCCACCCCAATCTTATCCACTTCTCAACAATACACCAAAACTTACCAAACCCAGTCACCACATGGAGCAAGTATCCGGAGACCACAGGGCCAAAATGCAGAGGCTGCCATGCAACCAGCCCAGGTAGGATTTGTCTTATGTGTCCATTTAGTAGCATCATCAATCGTTCTAGCATGACAATGGTGGATTATGCCATCATGTTACCCAGACACCCATTACATGCCAATGGTAGTGTGCGCCCAGAGTGCTTTGTAAAATGCAATAGTTGAATTTGCAGTCCACTTCATGCCTTTCTATGATGGCCTGACCACTTTAAGTCTTACATATCAACCTTTTGGCAACACCCCACCCGCCCCCAACCCACACCATCCTATCTTACCTTAGACTACCTATTTATTTAATATTATTTAATAGCCTTGAGGCACCAAAGTTATATGGACTCAACTCAGGGTGGACCATCCATAGCCTTCTAGGCCCACATGGCAATAGGAGCAAGGCCATGAATCTGTTTGGGCACATCAATCTTTTAAATGTTTGATATTGCTCCAAATATCAGGCCAGCCGCCCCCCACCACTGAATTGAACCATCTCAGCTCACTAGTCACTAATCCTCTTACAAAAAAAAGTCAGAGAAAACACATCAATTACTAGTCATAGATTAGCCTAGCAACCCAGTCTGTTTGAGAATCATGCCTACAAGTGTCTCATGACAAACACATCACCCCAAGACAAGCAAACGGCCCCCAACCAAATTTGTATGAATTTTTCTTTTCCCCAACCCCAAATTCACCAAACAACTATACCTTACACACCTTTCCCTCACACAAAGCCAAGCAAACACCCCCCCCCCCACCCACCCCACCATCATATAACTTAGGACCGTCCCAAGGTCACAACCAAATGTCAGTAATGCTTGAAAGATACCATCACACTTATGTGGGGATAGCAGGTACCCCCTACACACAACGTCGGATAAGATGGCGGATAGCGCCATGAAGACGCTTATGTGGGGATCACCCCCCAACCCCATTTCCCCACTGAAGCCCCACCCCCCTACTGTGAACCCCCCCACCTCAGGATATTGCCCAAAGCACACCCATAAACCGCTAGACATTAGGCCTATTAGGCTACATAACATCATAGCAGTAAATAGGCCTAACTAACACAATAGACCAGGTCAAACCCATATTAAATCCCATAGCTTACCAGCCTTGTTCTCGCCATCATGGTACAGCGCCAGCTCGGTACCACCACCTGGTGGAGTTTAGAAAAACTAACTAAAGCGTCCCTGGATACAGGACCTGCACTAAGCAAAATGTATCAATTGAGCCCTATACTATGTGTTTATACGTTGACAAAATGATATTGACCTTGCATCCTTTTTCTGTGTTGACTGTGGACTATCTGCAAGCCATGACAGACAATCTGTAGGTTGATGAATTGTTTTTTCTTCCTGTCGTTTTCTCAGCAGGCCTACCACCAACACAGCATCGGTTCCTTCAGGACCAGAGGCCAAGCCCAAGGAGGAGGGACCAGTACCATCAGGTCCAGAGACAAAACCGACATCAAACAGCATGGCAACCTACCACCCAATAGCTTCCATGCTATAGAGCATTTCAGGAAAAACAAGTGACAATATCGCCATAGCAGCCATAAACTTTGGACCTTTGTAATACGTTGTGAAGACACAACCTTCCCCCGACCCCCCCATACAACCACCCAAGATAATTGTTTTTGGACAAAAGACTGACTTTTTATTTTTGTAAACAAGGTCAACCTTTTCTTATGCCTACAATAGATTGGCAAACTCTTATGATTTTATAGGTGATTTTTATAACACAACCTTTTATAATGTCACCTTAGGTGCTACAAGATCATCCCCCATTCGCACACCTTTCAAGCTCAACCATGTATTGTATTTATGAGCTTTAGTCAGTAGTATAATTAAGTTCATAATTATCCTTAAGTTCTTAAGTTTGGGACAAACTATATAGAGCAGGGCCAACAGTCTCATCGAATACTACCTTGACCCTGCCCTACATACAATTTTCAAAATCTTTGCCAACAGAATCGACAGCCAGATCGAATACCACCTTGGTCATCAATTTTTTTTACAAAAAATACCTGGCTGAATATGTGCCCTTGGCAGCTTGAAGCCAAATTTATCTTGGAAAACTCCCAACCTTGATTTGACTTCCTGGTGCCAACTCCACAAACTGTGTAAAATTTTTGCTTTCTCCATACATTATATTTGTAAATACTCCAGATACCTCAGCTTTGAAAGAATGTATTTTTATACTCCAATGTATCACTATATAGCTCACGACAAGCTCAGGTACAAAAACAGTATTCACAACGTGCCAAAAATATATTGTAGCGTTTTTATCGGAGTCCACTATTGTAATGCGGAAGTATCACACAACTCGGCTTCTTGTAATTAATGACACTTTATTGCCTGGCATTCTCTGCCACACCAGCTAAGTATCCTTGTGTAAATCCTAGCCTATGGAGGGGAAGCCTGAAGATGTAGACACCAGCACCCGTGGATCCAGACTGCCTCAAGGTGTCGATCCCCTCCTATTTATACGCTTCCCGTTCCTCCAATTCTGGCGTCTCTGACAGAGATCCAGCGTCGGAGGAACCCTCCTCCGAACGCAGGTAAATAGGTTTTGGTGTGACTCCGAGGTCGGCGGCTCCTCCGCCCCCGCACCAGGATGGTTTCGGCATCGCCCCCGACCCCTAGGTCTACACTAACATACATATACGGTAATACGAGAACGTCTGACGTGACTCCGGGGCCGGTGGTTCCCCTGCCTCCGCAACAGGACAGCTCCGCCACCACCCCCGACCCCTCGGTCTACGCCACAATATCTACCCATTTATTCTTGTAGTAATAAGTATTATAAGCCTTCTTTGATCCCACAAGGTATTAGCATGCTACCTGTACCTCTTATTTTTGCAGTTCCATAAAGGAACCCTCTATGTATATTTTTTTTTATTTTTATATACAGTATTTTCACACTGAACATCCCTTTGTATCATGTATCTTATAAAAATATGCATAATACCCAAAATTGTCAATGGACTTGGCAAAGCCCTTATTATTAATGATTTTCCCCCCTAAACCTCATGCAGAGACGAGTAGGAATGTGGGGATTTGTCAATGGACCATTCTGGGTATTATTCATAATTTTATACATTTGTGACTTGAACTGGGAAAAGGGGTCTTAGCACCCTCTGCACTAAGCCCCCCTTTTGCAGATCGTGCCACATTTATTAAATTCTTCGCCACACATGCTCAGGCCCTGCTCACAAGCATACAGCTCACCCGCCCCTCCAGTGTGTACAGTGAGCTACTCTTACATCATCCATACCAGGATGTTATGAGAGCCGGACCCATTCCATTTCTGGGCACTGACTCACTGGGAGTATCACAACATACCGACATACCTGTGGACGCGTTTCTAGGATGCAGGGAAATTCCACAATCTCCCTTCACCCTGATTGGTCCACATATAAATAGAATCATTACCGGGTATGACGGCGCATCAGATCTGACCAGATTCAACCAGACCTGACCAGATCTGACCTGCTCCTACCGGTACATTTCATCACCCTGTGTGCTGCTCACCTAGGTATATAAGACCCGGTGAGCAGCTCCCAGTTATCTATTCTAAGCTATCTCTTTAGATCTCTTTTTCTACATACATCCTCCCTTATATCTAGAACCTACGACAGGTTGAGCTACAAGCTTAGGAGCAGAGCCTGCACGCTGGCAAGTGTATCATTGTTACCACCTATATGTACACTCTGTCATCACGCAATAAACAAGGATCAAAGAACTTCTCTGGATTCAGTGTTCATTACAACATCGACTTGTAACGGTTCCTTGACAAAACTGTGCACACCACTCTGTGCAGGCATTGGAGTTATGGGGTGCTGAATGTAAAAGTATAGAGGGCATTTTTATGAAATGAGGTTTACTTTTTGGACTGTAAGGTAATAGACCCAGGGAGGTTGTGTGGACTCTTGACAGGTAACTCTACAGAAGACAATTTGATACAGCAACATATATTTGGGTTCATGGGGACATTCTTCTAGAATTACATGATTTCATATTGAAGGTAAGATGAGTGAGTGAGTGAGTAATAGATGTTTAACGCCATTTCGACAGCTAAGGTCATATTCATGGCTAGAACTACATGACATAATTTCACAGAGGAATGTGTCAGTGCCCCCGCATATGTGCACCACACACATCCTGAGGGGATAGTAAAGAGGAGACATAGACCCTTTTAAGTGGGCTAGGGAAGCCCGAAGGTAAGATGAGGTTTGTGCCCTTATGTCAAATCAATTCACTTCATTTATCTCTAGCATACTGGGCTCTGGCTTAAACTTTCATCATAAACCACCCACATGTTTTATCATTTCCTGTTTTTGGATCTAGATGCATAGATTGAGCTGGTGACCTGGTTTCGCAAATTCGATGGATTTGAGGGGCAGGGTAAGCGTTAAATCCACTAGGACGCACGGCTCATGCATCAGTGATGCATCTATTTTGGGGGCAATTGCATGCGTCTCAGCCGTGCGTCTGGTCATGCATCTTCAGAAATAACTCAGCTTCATGCGTCTGCGTTTACAGACACAGACGCATGAGGCGCTTCCACTGGCCGTGAGTGTGCATCTGTAGCAGGCGCGTGGAAGACGCACACCTGAAACTACCTCCACTATGCATGCATCTGTATGTGCGTGTGGTCACGTGACCTCTGTTTGGGAGAGGAAAGTCGGTGGTGTTTTTAAAATCTTTGCTACTGAAATATCATGTCATGCGAAAGAAGACAGGCTGAGATGCAGGCACAGGCACAGTCTATAGAAGAGGAATGTCTGCAGAATCTGAGGAACCTGGCAGCCTATGTTATCATGGCCGATGACTTGGATGACGGCTACATCTTGCACAACCACAAGGTGCAGAGGTTGCACATGTATTGGATGCACCCATATCTGCGTTCAAGGAAAGAGGAAAGGATGCAAAGATCCCTTGCCAGGCTGGAAGAGGATTTTCTGAGGGTGAGAATTATTTATGCTGTTTCA
Source organism: Acholoe squamosa (assembly GCA_949317995.1). Lineage (NCBI taxonomy): Eukaryota > Metazoa > Annelida > Polychaeta > Phyllodocida > Polynoidae > Acholoe > Acholoe squamosa. Next base: position 30,512,675 of record OX439052.1, on the reverse strand, counting down.
CCAGTACATTAATTGTCATCCCCATGTCACAGGTCAATGTCGACATAAGGCCTAGTCTCATGCCTCTGTTATTTTTTTTTATTCAATGAAATTGAAACATATCAATAAAAAGAATGGGACATGTCCTCAAATACAACTTCAGATCCTATTGCAGAAAATAATCGATTGAAAATAGGCTTAAAATACATGAAAAGTGCGCGCTCTGGCCATGAGAATAATGGTAAAATACAGAAAATTCATTAAATATACAATAAAATGTGACAGGATCTGCAAAAAGGGACCTTATTTCAGGGGTTATAAGGTCACCTTTCCCAATACCTGTCAAATATTGTTAAAAATACCAAAAATATTGATGAAATAATTTTCCTGTGATTTTCTGCAAGGAATCCAATTATAATACATATATCTTTTTCAATTTCAATCAATATAGCTCTCTTTGAAATGTCAAAATAATGAATAGAAAATATTCTATTCCCCAAGAAAATCTAAAAAAAAAAAAGATTTCCAGGGCACCTTCATCCAAATCAGCCCATTTCAACATCTTTTGCCATCATCATTCCCTAGTGACTCATATAAAACTCTAAACTTTGCTTTGTATTACATTTTCTGAAAGCTATTGTACTGCCCTCTTTGTTATCCTTTGAATAAGTACTTAAATCTAAACATAATATAGGTAATAGGCCCTACTATCTCAAGTTTGTTGAAAAATCACGTTTCTCAAAATAATTCTGGGCACGAAAGGGTTAAAAGAGGATACCTGTATTCGGGAAGCTCTATATGTCATACATGTACACTTTTAGTTTGTAGACGCTGATTGTACTGTCATTTAGTATGTAGACGCTCAATAACTATCCATATTAAGCACCGCGCAAGGCTTGTTTGCAGATATATAAAAATAAACACAAAGTTTTTTTCCTTTTTTATATGAAATGTTCAAACAAATTTGTCTTGTCTTGTGTTATTTGACACCTTCCGTCTTTTCTGCATAATTACCATGAACGACAAACATGATTCAAGTTCACTTAGAAGGCCATTCACCGTCTAATGCGTCATACGCAGTGTTAGTGACATGACGCATGAACTTCCTTTGGAGTTTCGGTGACATCTGCTCTACCTGTCTGACCAAAGAGTCCGCCCACAGTTGGGCATCTGAAACAGGGTCTGAGGTAAGAGGCTGAGTAGTGGGTTTGGGTTTAGACAAAATATCTACCATTTTTTCAAGGTTTTCTGATTTTTTTTCCATCATCTTCAACACTGGGTCATTCTTGGCCTTCTCGGCTTTCTTTTTGTCCAGCTCAGCCTCATGGGCCCTACAATGCTCAGGTCCTTGCTTGGTGTACCAGTTTGCAGAGGGGTTTTCCACACCATGGTCAGTAGACCCGTCCTCCATGGAAGACTTACCCCCATGCATGGAGGTCTCCTTTCCTGTGTATGGTTGGTAGAGAAAAGCTCCCTTGGAGGAGCCATCCTCAGAATTATGCAGGCCAGATTTAACTTCTGCTTTGCTGAACAGCCTTTTGTACCTATCCAAGGCTGTTTCCTGGCCCTTACCTTTGCTTGAGGTCTGTTACGGCCCTTTGCCTGCACCTTTTTCAGTGTCTTTGGAGGTAGAAGCTGCAGGTGCTGTGTCCTTGCAGCTGGATGACTGTCCCGACTTAGCAGGCTGACTCTGTTTCTTCTGTGGATTGTGTGGTGGGCTCAGACGCATAGATCGGTCTGCTGCAGCCTGCATCTCAAGGTGTTGGTTTCTGCTATAATGTTTTTTACTAGACTGGAACACAGGACTACCCTAACCCTCATCCTCATCCTTACCCTCACCCTCACCGTCTCCTTCACCATTGTCCTCATCTTCATCCAACTCTTGAGCTAGTTGTTCATGTTCCTGCTTCACCTTCCGGCGCTTAGCTTGGAATGGTATCTGAGACAACCCCTCCAAGTTCTCGTCAGTCTAAAATAAAAAAAGGAAATTTATGCACTCTCTGTCTTATATTATTTACCATGACATTTCATCCCATCATGAGCTTCAACAGCAAAAAGCCTCAATAATTAGAAATCATGACCAACAACAAGGGACCTCTTTGTTTTTACCCAAAATGCAGACTTCATTTTTTTTTACTGTTATATATATAAGAACTTGATTGAATTTTTTTTTGGGGAAAATAGACTTACACAGATGGGGATGCACATTAAAGACTCATCTAAAAGTTATAAACAAATGCACACTCTTACCTCTAAATCGATGGGCTGGGAAGCTGTTCCCTTTGACTTAAGGGTAGATGTGAATGTGGCCTTCCCGGGGCTGCGTCCAGAGTATGTGTTGAAGGTTTCGCTCTGGTTCAAGTAAGTTCTTTAGAACCCGAACAACCTGCATATCTCCTTCTGTCCAGGGGTTTTACCAACAGCAGCTGAACCACTTTTAGCAGTTTTCAGGATCTTGGAGTACATGTTTTGGAGACTCCTCAACCTGATATTGATTTTCTTTGCTGGAAAAGGAACAAGCAATTTTTTGCAGCAAGATGTTTGTTTTAAATGAACAAATACTTTAATTTTTTATTATTTCAAAGACTTTAGTTAGGAAACTGTTAACCAAATACTTAAGGTCAGGTTTTTATTGAATTGCCTATGTTAAGTATTGAATTACAAAAAAAAAACATATAGGAAATAGGGATAAAAATTACCATGACCTTTGAAGAGAAAGAAAAGAAAAGAAATTCAATGAAACACACTTGTTTACAAAAGAAATTATTTACTGGAATATGACTTTAAAGGAAAGCTCGAACATACAAGTAGACTTTACACAGGTTCTTTAATATGTAGGCATTTGGTACATTTTTTGTTGGTGTAAGGGAAAGTAAAGGTGAAATGACAATATTTAATTTTTAATAAGGGAGCTTTGCATCACCTTGTCTTAAAAGCCAACAGAAATAACTACCAGGTAGGTTGGGAGAGAAAAAATTCAATTTTGCATGATGTCTTTTATGGATGGCTACTGACATCAAAATTAGGGTCCAGACTCAAACTTATAACTCACCTTCCATTGCACCTTGCGATTGTTTCAAGACGTCTTCGATTTCTTCCTTGATTGGAGTGTCATCGCTGTCGACATCAAGCTCATCCTCCTTGCACTTAGCTGGAGGGAACGTTTTGATTTAGGCATCTTAGGCAGAAGGGATTGCGACTGAGTATCTGACTCATCCTCTCCTGACTCTTCTGACAGTCTTTCATACTGCAGGGATTCACTAGACTTATGACATTTAGTTTCTTTTCCGTGTACAAGAATGTCTTCAATCTGGGCCTTCAGGTTGGGGGATATGTGCTGCTTACGTCGACCAGTCCCAGTCTTACAATCCTGGTGGGTACCAGGATTGTTGTCGTCATCGCTGTCACTGTCCTCTTGTGCAGAAGCAGAAGCCGGGGTCGACTTCTTTGGCCTACCCCTCTTCTTGGGTGGAGGGAGACTCGCCCCAGCTTTTGACTTGCCGACCTTCTTAAACCGCGGGAAACTTCTAGTTGGCACAGCAGCCAGCTTCCTTGCCTTTGAGGGAGTGCTAGAATTACCAATCTTTAGGGGTGTACATAGGGGGTATGTGGGTGCACAAAATGGACATACAGTAGATAGTTAGATAACAGAATTGTACCTGTGCTACACGAATAACTGATAACAATGTCAACAATTGCCCGGCAATTGTTGACATGAAGTTTCCCACTATAGCTCTGTTCCTATATATTGGCACAACTGTGAAGTTAGGGGTGTTCATAGAGGCTATGTGGGTTCACAAAATGGACATATGGTAGATAGTTAAATACCAGAATTGCACCTGTGCTACAAAATTAATAATGTCAACAATTGCCCCGGCAATTGATGTTTCTCCTTGTAGCTCTGTACCTATACATGGCACAACTGTGAAATTAGGGGTGTACATTGGGGGTAGATGGGTGCATGAAATGGACATACAATAGATAGTTAGATAACAGAATTGTACCTGTGCTGCAAGTAGCAACTTAGCAATTATTGACATGGTACCAAATTGCACTGGTAACCATGGCAACAGTTTACATATTTAAGAAAAATTACCTCTGCAATAGTAACCACCCACACCCATAGTATACCCATAAAAAGAGAAATCACCCTACTCCAAAATTTCTCAGAGACCACTCAAATGCATGAAATTCACCATTATGCTGACCAGTGTTTACCAGTGTCATCTTCTATGATGCTAAGTACTAGTGCAGTTAGGATTGAAGTTAGTGTGACTAGCACAGGGAGGGAAGGTAGGTCCAAATGCCCCTTTACTCTGGTGCCCTGAGGTATAAACCGTCAGCGTACCACTGTGTAGGAAGCAGCAAGGCATAGTGGTCCTAGACTATAGTTAACTCCCACCATGTTCCTAGCTCAGTCAAAAGAACAGGCAATGGATCTGCAAATACTGCTCACTCTTCAAGCATAGGATGCAGCTATGTAGGCTGAAACATATACTCTCAGAGTGACAAGCTCAAAGTCATGTTGGTGCTCACTAGTGCTATGATATGGCACTTGGTACAAGTGTAATGCCACTGGGTCACTGACCAGAGACCTTTCCTGGTCTCCCTCCTGAGCAGTGCTGCCATCTGGTGGAAATAACAAGCAATGTCCTTTTCCCCACCATAAACCATCTTTTGTGGTATTTGGAGCTATCAAGTTGAATACTATAGACCAGCTGTTGGTAGATGTAGTGCACACAATGGACAATAGATTCATGTATAGAAGTATTTTAGCCATGTTTCCATTGAATTTCAAATTGGTCATTTTAGCAGACATGCCCACTTTAATTGAGACTGCTAATAACTAGTGTGCTAACCAACCCTTAGCTTCTGTCAGTGCTGTTAAATATTCCTCACTTTTTTTTATTACAGGTGTCAATTCAGAGCGGTATCAAAAACAGGTGTGGTGGTTCGATAACCCTTATGTGCCCAGAATAGCAAAAGTGCGATCTTAAGCATGTATGTATGTTCAAGAGACCATCATGGGTCTAATATCAGTCAGAATAAGATGATTCTAGCACCAGAAGACTCGTAATGTCAAGGGCTTTCCAACAATGCCAGATTTTGTGTGGTTTATCAAGTATATAATTACTAGTAGGGCCTATTGCAGAAAATATTGAATTAAAGATAGGCTTTAAATACATAAAAAGTGCGCTCTCTGGCCATGAGAATAAGGGAAAAATACAGAAAATTGACTAAATTCACAAAAAAATATTGAAAAAAAATAACAAATATATTGATAAAATATTTTCCATGTGATTTTCTCCAAGGAATCCATTACAAAACGTTTTTCTTTTTCAATTTTCATCAGTATAGCCTTCTTTGAAATGTATAAATTAAGCTTTATGAATTAAAAATAGCCTATTCCCTACCAAAATAAAAGAAAATAAGTTGTTCCATGCACTTCCATCCAAATCAGCCCATTTCAACTTTTGTGCCTTCATTATCCCCTTCTGGTTGATATAATACCCTAACATATGCTTCATCAGGGGCGTAGGAAAAGGGGGGGCCAGGGGGGCCCAGGCCCCCCCCCAATCCCAGAGGAGGTGGGGCCTGGATATGTATGGGCCCCCCAAAAAATTTGCCAAGACCCATGATAAGATGCAAAACTTTCCCCCAGATCCTGGCAATATGGTAGGAGAAAGGGGAAAAAAATGAGAGTCTGGGCTTCACATCACAGGGAAAAGTCACCAAAGACTTCTTTTGTACACATATCTTATATATACATGGATAAGTGTCAGCATACTCTAGCCGGTGAATAATGATGGGTGCAATTGGGTCCCCCTGGGCCCCCAATCAAGATCTGGTTCTGAAAGCTATTTTGCTACCCTTTTCATTATCATTTGAATCAATACTTTAATCTAGACATGATGCAGATAATAACCCCTACTATATAAAGTTTGTTGAATAAATCAGCTTTCTCAAATAATTCTGGGCACCAAAGGGATAACTAGTGACCGCTGGATAGCCACTGCTGCTCACTGCATAATGGGGTAAGTGGATTGTGTATCTCATACATTATTTGTCGTGCATACCCTCTTATATGCCAGTCAAATAGTTCTAATGGTATTTCTTTCTAAATTCTCTCCCTGTCTCTTTCTGTCTCTGTCTCTGTCTCTGTCTCTCTCTCTGTCTCTCTCTCTCTTCCAGTAGATTCTTCATCGAATGTTGCACACATCCTTTTCTAAATATCCCAAATTGATATATTGAAGCATATTATACAACTGTTACTCTTTCATTAAGGAGAAACTTACAGAAATTCTATAAAAGAAAGATAAGTTCAGCGGATTTAGTGAGAGCTTCCATTGTTGCTCACATTTTCTTAATTTCTACAGGAATCCTGGCTGGATCCAGTTTGTAAATTGGAATTTTTTCCCATGATAAGGATTTTCTATTTTCCATTTAGCCGTCATCACAGAAGGGGCGGTCAAATGATTCTGATCATTACTATACCCCCCTCCTCTGAATTAACCCCAAGGACATGCTTCATAGTGTCTGACCTAAATTGTACATAATATAGTGATTGTCTCATGATTGCTTCCTCTGTGTATTTACTATTAGACCATGGAGAAGTTCTTTTTGTTCTTCAGTATGATCAACAGTTTTGATATTGTGACTGGGAGTCTGAGTTTGACTGATTCCGATGTTGGAAGCCCCAGGTATTACAAACCCATTGGCTACCTTAGGGTAAGAACTATTGTGTTTGCATAATCATCAACCTTTTTTGGGCTGATTGAAACAATCAAAATTCAACTTCTCTCATTAGCCTGGGGACGGTAATAGGTCCTTAGGACACACCAGGATCATGGTACATCATTCTGATTTTAGCCTTTACCAAGACATAGATTACTGTAGTCACAGAGGCCCACTGTTGGGGTATGGATACCAATCTATAATATTTAAAACAAACACTTACTTTATGTTGAATATTTACTCCTTGATTATACAGCATGAAGATTATGAAGCAGATGCCAGTATTAGCAACCCTAATGACATTGCCTGTATTAAGGTAACAAAACCCATATTAATGTCTGACAGCACTAAGATCATCCCCCTGGCTGAGGAAGGAGACTCATTCTCAGACTGCGTTATAATGGGATGGGGTCACACTAAACGTCAGATCATTCATTTTCCTTTGCTTAATTTGATGATATCTGAGTTACACAGTGTGGGTGATCTTTCATAATAGATGACCAAAGGTCATCATTTTGATTACCTTATTTCTGCCACCAGGGGCCCCTACTATCTAATTATGTTATGATCATATGATTTATGCCCGGGGATATGTATTGATTTAAAGCTATACTGCAGTATTGACTATTGAATGAACAGACAATATTGAACAACATGTAGAATTCATTTTACAAAAATATATTTTGCTAAAAGACAATGTATCTCACATACATTAAGAGCTTAGACACCTTTTCTATTTCAAAAGTTTCATTCAGAAATCTGAGAATAACCACTGATCAGTAAAATGAAAACCTATACCATATGGGGTCAATTCCAAAAGGGTGGATATACTCCAATGATATTCCTGCATGGAAGGAGAGGGGGGGGAATTCAAGAATAAAACTAAAACTCTATTGTTTAAGCCAACTAGCAGTAAAAGAAAAGGAAAAGTAATCAAAGTGATCACCCATGTCATCATTTTAATGACTCTGTGTTTTGCTTAAAACTGCAGAAAAAACTAATCAACTTAATGACCTAAAGTGCACATGATCACATATGATAACCCAAAGATGACAAGGGTACTCCCAGTCCTCGTCATATTGATCACCCTAAAATGATCACTACTAATCACTTTTTTCAAATATATATTTTATGTGTAATCAATTCTATCAGTCTACAAATCTTAATGCAGCCATCAACTAATAAAATCATAATTATTAGCTTACATTTGGGTAAGGATATTGACTTATATAGCAATTGAAAGCCAAGAACATGTATCCACTCCGCTAACATATACATATAGTGTGGATTTATGATGATGCGTGTGCGCGGCCATATTAGTTCTGATCTTGAAGCTCCTTGTGAGAATCACATTGACAATGTAAGATCTGTCAGAAACCAGCAGTATTTATGAGATGGGTGCCAGAAGGCACTGATGTCAGCATTATAGTGGGATGGTCGGCTAGAATTATGCATGTATACCTGTATGATGGTATACAAAATACTATTGATATAATTACAGCTGCTGTCATGCCAATTCCCATGCCAGACAGACTTCAGGAGGCAGCAGTCGATGTGTTGTTTCAATACTTCTGCAGAGCACGCTGGTCAAATAAACAGATCAGAGAAACCCACATCTGTGCTGGTAAAACTGAAACTGTGGGTGCCTGTAGCGTAAGTGTACAAAAAATGACTCTCATGGAAAACGATGCCTGCTTCTCAATTGCCTTATTTTTTTTCTAATTCTTGAAAACTCATTCTTTCTGATTCTTGTAAAAGAGTTGAAGGAAACTTTATACAGGGCATCTTATTGGGAAAAAAACTAATGAAATCTCAAGATTTACCACTCCCATAAATGTAGTGCCAATGTAATTTTGCATACAGATCTGGGTTTATCAATTCCACTTGAATACACACATGGGGTGAGTGCTGTGCCATGTTCATACAATCATGCTGCTGGGCTTTATGATACAACATGTGGATGTAGTATGGTCACATGGTGTCTCTAGGACAAGTTTCAAAGAGAAACCCTAGTTTTTTTCAGTAATCATCTCAATCACCTTTACTCTGTTGCTTCCAGTTTGACGGTGGTGGACCCTTGGCCTGCAAGGTGGGAGACAAATTCGAACTGGCAGGAATCTTTTCCTTCACCACCTTTTCTTGTCAACCTACCATGCCAAGTGTCTTCACCAGAGTCAATAAATACAATGCTTGGATCAAGGACATCATCACACATTGAATAAAGATAATCAAAGATCTAATTCATCGCTTCTTTTAATCGAGCGTCTCATTATGCACACTAAAAAAGTTTGTATTTATCAAGTTGCCAATTTAAGGAAATAAAAACCCAAACCCATTGGCTACCTTAGGGTAAGAACTATTGTGTTTGCATAATCATCAACCTTTTTTGGGCTGATTGAAACAATCAAAATTCAACTTCTCTCATTAGCCTGGGGATGGTAATAGGTCCTTAGAACACCAGGATCATGGTACATCATTCTGATTTTAGCCTTTACCAAGACATAGATTACTGTAGTCACAGAGGCCCACTGTTGGGGTATGGATACCAATCTATAATATCTAAAACAAACACTTACTTTATGTTGAATATTTACTCCTTGATTATACAGCATGAAGATTATGAAGCAGATGCCAGTATTAGCAACCCTAATGACATTGCCTGTATTAAGGTCACAAAACCCATATTAATGTCTGACAGCGCTAAGATCATCCCCCTGGCTGAGGAAGGAGACTCATTCTCAGACTGCGTTATAATGGGATGGGGTCACACTAAACGTCAGATCATTCATTTTCCTTTGCTTAATTTGATGATATCTGAGTTACACAGTGTGGGTGATCTTTCATAATAGATGACCAAAGGTCATCATTTTGATTACCTTATTTCTGCCACCAGGGGCCCCTACTATCTAATTATGTTATGATCATATGATTTATGCCCGGGGATATGTATTGATTTAAAGCTATACTGCAGTATTGACTATTGAATGAACAGACAATATTGAACAACATGTAGAATTCATTTTACAAAAATATATTTTGCTAAAAGACAATGTATCTCACATACATTAAGAGCTTAGACACCTTTTCTATTTCAAAAGTTTCATTCAGAAATCTGAGAATAACCACTGATCAGTAAAATGAAAACCTATACCATATGGGGTCAATTCCAAAAGGGTGGATATACTCCAATGATATTCCTGCATGGAAGGAGAGGGGGGGGGAATTCAAGAATAAAACTAAAACTCTATTGTTTAAGCCGACTAGCAGTAAAAGAAAAGGAAAAGTAATCAAAGTGATCACCCATGTCATCATTTTAATGACTCTGTGTTTTGCTCAAAACTGCAGAAAAAACTAATCAACTTAATGACCTAAAGTGCACATGATCACATATGATAACCCAAAGATGACAAGGGTGCTCCCAGTCCTCGTCATATTGATCACCCTAAAATGATCACTACTAATCACTTTTTTCAAATATATATTTTATGTGTAATCGATTCTATCAGTCTACAAATCTTAATGCAGCCATCAACTAATAAAATCATAATTATTAGCTTACATTTGGGTAAGGATATTGACTTATATAGCAATTGAAAGCCAAGAACATGTATCCACTCCGCTAACATATACATATAGTGTGGATTTATGATGATGCGTGTGCGCGGCCATATTAGTTCTGATCTTGAAGCTCCTTGTGAGAATCACATTGACAATGTAAGATCTGTCAGAAACCAGCAGTATTTATGAGATGGGTGCCAGAAGGCACTGATGTCAGCATTATAGTGGGATGGTCGGCTAGAATTATGCATGTATACCTGTATGATGGTATACAAAATACTATTGATATAATTACAGCTGCTGTCATGCCAATTCCCATGCCAGACAGACTTCAGGAGGCAGCAGTCGATGTGTTGTTTCAATACTTCTGCAGAGCACGCTGGTCAAATAAACAGATCAGAGAAACCCACATCTGTGCTGGTAAAACTGAAACTGTGGGTGCCTGTAGCGTAAGTGTACAAAAAATGACTCTCATGGAAAACGATGCCTGCTTCTCAATTGCCTTATTTTTTTTTCTAATTCTTGAAAACTCATTCTTTCTGATTCTTGTAAAAGAGTTGAAGGAAACTTTATACAGGGCATCTTATTGGGAAAAAAAACTACTGAAATCTCAAGATTTACCACTCCCATAAATGTAGTGCCAATGTCATTTTGCATACAGATCTGGGTTTATCAATTCCACTTGAATACACACATGGGGTGAGTGCTGCGCCATGTTCATACAATCATGCTGCTGGGCTTTATGATGCAACATGTGGATGTAGTATGGTCACATGGTGTCTCTAGGACAAGTTTCAAAGAGAAACCCTAGTTTTTTTCAGTGATCATCTCAATCACTTTTACTCTGTTGCTTCCAGTCTGACGGTGGTGGACCCTTGGCCTGCAAGGTGGGAGACAAATTCAAACTGGCAGGAATCTTTTCCTTCACCACCTTTTCTTGTCAACCTACCATGCCAAGTGTCTTCACCAGAGTCAACAAATACAATGCTTGGATCAAGGACATCATTACACATTAAATGAAGATAATTGAAGATCTAATTCATCGCTTCTTTTAATTGAGCGTCTCATTATGCACACTAAAAAAGTTTATCGAGTTGCCAATTTAAGGAAATAAAGTGGTAATAAAACAAAAGTATCATGCAGATCGCAGTAAAAATAACAGACAAGCATTATAATGCCATGAATTCTAAATTGAACATTTCTAACTTTTCATTGCAGGTTGTAACAAAACACACAAAAACATAGAAACACAATAATGATCTATTCATAGATAGATGACAATATTTCTGTTCGATCTGTCAATCACAAAGAACTGGTTTACATTGCCATCGTTTACCTATTGAAATTTTAAACAACTGTGGTACTTCCGCATTTTCGTTGATCTACTTTTGAAAAGTTCATTTGATATGGCCTTAAGCCTGTCACATGATCTATATCGTACATTTTGATACCATCAGCCAATACTTTCATTCCAGAGACACCTCTTCTTCAATTATTTCTTTTGCTATCAATGTCAATTTACATACCTCATTGACATATAAATCATCCATTGGCTCAAGACAACATTGCACCACATTTCCCTCATCAGTAGAAGCTATAGTCGTTTAGGTTTATACTGATGAGCCAGTGCTTTAAAGTCTTAGTAACAGCAGTCAGTCCATTTGCACATCTCGCCACGCCCACCCCCTTCAGAAAAGGAGCAGTGACAAAATGGCGGCACTGCCAGACGGCCGTAGTGCATGGCTCTAGCAGCAGAAACGCCTTACCTGGTTCATTTCAAGCAAATGCCGTCTGCTTTGTCTCATCATCTCACACTGACCTAAAGGTAAGGCTTTTTCTGTGTAAATTGAAAGGGGTCTTTGCAGAAATGTGTTGTTTGACTGAAGGTAATGCCATATTGGCCTACTGTGGGGGTGGGCATTGCAATAGAGGCATTGCCTGGGCCAGCTCTACTGCTGTTACTGCTGCTGCTGCTGCTTCATTGAACGCAGCTACTAGCCTTATGATGGTGGCATTGGGAAAACACTATGATAACATCTGTACAAAATTTCATAATCATATTTCCCATCTTCCCCCACCACTCAACTCAGGTACAGAGAGCCATATGTGGACAAAGGTAACCCTATGACAGATGCCATCAGGGGGGACAATACAGCTTGTAGAGGTGCAGTATTATATTGAGGCTGTGAAGATTTAAAGGCGGGTGCCCATAGGGGGAAGGGTTAACAAACACAGCGATTAGTCTAGGCAATTGCTATGGTGGGGGGTTTTGAAGTCGATAGTCGAAGTCCACCAATACTGGTGTTTTCTGTGCACTTTGGTAGCCTACAAAATAAAGGTAGCCTAGTTAATGTGTCATCAAATGGAATCCATACTGACATCTTGTCTCATAGACTTATATGGTGTACAGGTAGGCAATGGCGGTGAGCAGAGATGAGGTGTTATATGTCTATAGTCACAGTAAGAGAAAAATGCTGCCTACAGGTGTATGTCTGCCTCGATCCCTGTGCCTGCACGTGTGTGTTTCGGTCTCTGTCTTTGTCTGTCTGCTTCTGTCTGTCTCTGTCTCTGTGTCTGCTTCTCTCTCTGTGGCTCTGCCTGTCTGTCTGCCTCTGTGTCTTTGTCTATGTTTGTCTGTCGTCTCTGACTGTCTGTCTCTGTCTGTCTGTCTGTCTGTCTCTGTCTTTCTTTCTCCTGCCCCTGCTGACCCTTGATATAGACGCTAAATATTCTGGTGTCTCGGTAGACAGATAGTGATAACGATAACGATAGTGATTGCTCATTGGTGACATCTTAGATGAACGTGACAGAAATTCTGATAGACTTGCATAAATTTAATATATCAAAAAGCCCTGAAAATGAGTAATTTGGGGGGTTGCTTCTCAATCATCCGAAACAAAAACATACCCCTCCACTTGCCTGGAAATGGCCTGTCATGCATCTCTAAGGTTGTCTCCAGCGCCCCGGCTGTGACACAGGAGTCATCACTGACACGAGGGTAATAGGAGATTTATGATTGTGGCTTTATGGATGTCATGATTAGGGTTAGAGATAAGAAAGGTCAAGGGGGAGGGGGCTAAATACCTCAGGACAGGGGAAGACTGCAGGGGTGGAGTACTGGCGTGTGTGTGTGTGTGTGTGTGTGTGTGTGTGTGTGTGTGTGTGTGTGTGTGAGAGAGAGAGAGAGAGAGAGAGAGAGAGAGAGAGAGAGAGAGAGAGAGAGAGAGAGACAGACATACATACATACATACATACATACACACATACATACATACATACATACATACATACATACATACATACATACATACATACATACATACATACAGACAGACAGACAGACAGAGACAGAGACAGACAAACAGATAGGGTCGGTGGGAAGGACGAAGCTAGCAGGGCAGATTTTCCCAACTAAGAGAATTCGGCCCTTCCAAAAATAATAATATTGGTTTGTGTGGCGCTGAGGCCTGCTTGTTGAATATAGTACAAAATCAAATTGAAGATTTTATACCTGTTGTCAGTGATGACTGAGTATGAATACAATGTATAATAATACCACTATACATGCACCGCAATTGTACATAAACTATGATAAGTTTACAATTATGATACGATCATTTGCGCTGTAGCGATCTTATGATGTACTGGTGCAATGCAGTCTTTTGTTGTCATGATACCTTAAGGTGCCATTCGATAACCTGTCCGGGGTATCATGTGTCATGCAAACTGTATGTGTGTGATGCTCTTCACTCTCAGCCGGAATTGTAAATAGGCAGTAGATACCGCCGTAGCACCTACACTTGAACCCCAATCAAGTCGATGGGTTTGTACTAACATCAAGTCCCACTGTTGTGCCCAATAATAAGCTTTCCACTGTAAAACCGGGTCGCTGGGCTGAGAGTGTATAGAGGCATAGGGAACGCACCAATACACAACCAGTGAGTTACTCACCAGTTTATTTAGGGAATAATGCACTTGGTCATGGCTGTGGTCTTACTCTAGACTGTATTGAGACATCTCGGAGCCTATAAGAGCACTCCCACAGCCATGCCCCGTGCATTATTCCCTAAATAATGTATTCAGACACCATGCATGGCCATTGTTTGCCATTATGCTGCAATGGAGTGTTGAATAGTTGATATTATATATCTGCAGAGTCGGCATAATGTACCATGAAATGGTGGCCAGTCTGCTCGTATGATGCATTAATGAATTAGCGGCCCTTATAAGGTTAAGGAGTTAACGTACACACCTTATCTGAAGTGTGCCTGGTCCACTTAGTACATCTTGACATGGCGTGTAATCACACATTCTGCTTAACCCATTAAGGGCCACTAAGTGCTTAAATATTTACACATCGTGATAAACTCTTAAAGAGTCAAAATAATGCACCAATGCAGTGACGGCGAATAGACTCACCAGCCCTGGCCATAGACCTTTGAGGCCTTAAGGGCTGTATGGGTTAACATTCTGACATGGAGTCTCCAGAGTAAACAATATCATAGCGCGTCTGTAAACACTAACCCCAAGCCGATTTCTTACATTAAAATGACACATCTCATATAGAAGCTACAGGTCAGATTGTGTCACATATCTTTACAGAGTACACAAGGTAGACATGAACAAACTGAATATAGGAGGCAGTAGCAGGGAAGAGTCTCCTCTTCTGTGTCATTAAACAGACTTGGGGTTTAGACATATTAAACTGTACACTACTGTTACAGGAGTTATGTACAAAGTCAGCATTCAGGAGTACTCACAGACTCACACAGAATGGATGTGACAGAATGGATGTGCTCCTGTCAACCTTTGACAAGGTGAGTACATGGATAACAAAGGTTATGGCGAAATGACGACCACTGGTAGTCCAGATCTACTGTCTTTGTGAGTATAATCTGGATTGTGCCTCTTTTGCCCCTCTCTCTGCCTCTCTCGGTCTCTCTCCCCCCCCCCCTGTCTCTGCTGCTCTCTGTCTCTTCGTCTTCTATTCCATTAGCCATTAAGCCATGTCACCAATGAGTTTCTATGCCCAGGCAATTGTATGTGTACAGCTGGGCCTGAGGTCTATTTACAGTGTACCACACACAATTATTATATTCATCATAATATACCATTCAAGTTCATGAGAGAGCAGTAAAACAATAACCTTCATTTGAAACAATGGGTTTATGTCAAGGCCATATTGAACACCATACCATACTGTTACACCGACTGTTCAGAGATGCATTCAACAAGGCTGGGTCTATTCGGCTTGGGGACATACAAATGTGGAATACGTCATGTGACGTCACTATTTACCATTGGCACTCAGCTGTTACGTCATGCAGGTGACGTATCGATCTAAGTCGTGGGTACATATGCTAGCGCACTACATTGGCATTAGATTGCTAATGTACTTTAGGTATCACCATTCACATTAGCCTTGTATTCTGACCCCAGGTCCATGCGCCTTGTTGGTCATGATGTATCGATGCAGTGCTCGTGAGTCGGTGCGTCTACTCACCAGGACTATACATTGATGACTCATGAAAACCCTTTCTGAGTGCATCAACCTTAAGGCCAAATAAAAAAAGAAGTTTGTTTCCAGTTACCCGACCGACCCTAGCAGAGCAGGACCGACCCTACACTATTTTTTAAATTTTAGAGAATTTTCCAAATTTGTGAGAATTTTTTCGTATTTTTAAAAATTTTCATCAATTTTCATGGATACATTCTTTGGATGTACAGTTTTAATAGCTTTGTTAGGTATATCTTTTGCATATTTTTTCACATTTCTTATATGCTTTGATGTTCTTTCTGTGATTTCAAAGAATCAGGTAGATCTGCCGATACATTTATATACAACATAAAAAAAAGAAAGAAAAGAATCCGACCTACCGACCCTAGGTAATTGAGTCATGTAAGTGGAAACACATGAATTTTCTTTTGGCCTAATGGACAGAATGGTGTATAAATGAACTATGTGGCTCATTAAGTACCTCAGAATTGACATGGATGTATCGTAACAGAGGCTTCATCTTGAACAGTAGGTAGAAGAAGCATAAGTTAAATCTTCATGGACATTCTCTTAACAGTGTGGTGTTACACACCGATCTAGGGCGGCATCATTACTATATAATTTCACTAATGCCTTCCTTGTCTACTGCCATCAGCCTATACTTTTGTCCTCATTTGCCTCCTCCCTCTATTTCAGCTTATTTCCTGTATCTTCCTGTCGTTTTCTCTTTATTTTCCTGTTCACCTTTTCTTTATCTCTGTCTCCCTCTACTCCTGTCTTTGTCCGCTTATCTTCTCTCAAAACATTATAAAAAAAATAGGTAGGTACTGATAACATTGTGTCTTGACGTCCTAATTAGATAAAACTTCCCAGGTATTTCCTTTATAAGCCTTTCTTTAATCTTGCCCAATGGTATACACGTATAACAGAAACCTTAAATCCTTGTGTATAAGATACGTCCAAGTTGTGCAGTATAGGATGTCTCGTAAAGTAAGGTTGCATCTTATAGGAGAGATTTACAGAAATGAAGTACTATAAAATTCAGCCTTTCCCTAAAGTCGAGGTGTGCCTATAATACGAGATGCACTTTATAACCATGAGGCTGTATACGGTAGCCTTCCTGCAACAGAAATCTAGTGACCAAGCTACATAAGTGCTGAGGCCTAGGATTAGGTGTACCTATACAAATGCCAAACCCGCCCTAATTCATGTGTTATTGAGCCAGGATATTAATTTTCAGTTGGCACTAATACTGACTGGCATCTAGATTAAGAAGGCAATTTACTGTTTAACCCCCTAGTGGCTGCATGATGCTCCCAGATTTGTAATGATGCACCAATGCAGCACTGGCAAGTGGCTTGCCCGCACTGCATTGGCGCATTTATCTCTCATCTCTTGGGAGTGTCTAAACATGGTGCAGTAAGTAGCAGTGGAGAGTTAGTCACGAAGCTTGTAACAAAGGAAAGGAGAAGAGTGAGTCATGGCACTGTGCAGTCCTTTAATGGTTAAAGTTGAATGGTAAGGCAATATATAACCTGACATTAGAGAAGACTGAGTCATGGCACTGTGCAGTCCTTTAATGGTTAAAGTTGAATGGTAAGGCTATATATTACCTGACATTAGAGGAGAGTGAGTCATGGCACTGTGCAGTCCTTTAATGGTTAAAGTTGAATGGTAAGGCTATATATTACCTGACATTAGAGAAGAGTGAGTCATGGCACTGTGCAGTCCTTTAATGGTTAAAGTTGAATGGTAAGGCTATATATTACCTGACATTAGAGAAGAGTGAGTCATGGCACTGTGCAGTCCTTTAATGGTTAAAGTTGAATGGTAAGGCTATATATAACCTGACATTAGAGAAGAGTGAGTCATGGCACTGTGCAGTCCTTTAATGGTTAAAGTTGAATGGTAAGGCTATATATTACCTGACATTAGAGAAGAGTGAGTCCTTTAATGGTTAAAGTTGAATGGTAAGGCAATATATTACCTGACATTAGAGAAGAGTGAGTCATGGTACTGTGCAGTCCTTTAATGGTTAAAGTTGAATGGTAAGGCTATATATAACCTGACATTAGAGAAGAGTGAGTCATGGTACTGTGCAGTCCTTTAATGGTTAAAGTTGAATGGTAAGGCTATATATAACCTGACATTAGAGAAGAGTGAGTCATGGCACTGTGCAGTCCTTTAATGGTTAAAGTTGAATGGTAAGGCTATATATTACCTGACATTAGAGAAGAGTGAGTCCTTTAATGGTTAAAGTTGAATGGTAAGGCAATATATTACCTGACATTAGAGAAGAGTGAGTCATGGTACTGTGCAGTCCTTTAATGGTTAAAGTTGAATGGTAAGGCTATATTACCTGACATTTTTGCAATATCTTACAGCAGTGTAGCCCTAACACCTGTGTCTCTTTTCTCCTGTCGTATGTCTCCGTGGTTATTGTGCATCAGTATATTATATGTTCCTGTAAGCTATGTGTGATTCATATGATATTTAATTCAGAACCCATAAGTTTTACATACTAAGGATGTGGTTTTGATTATAGTTGTGCTAGAACAGGAGTGTGTCCTTTCTACAACCCCCGCCTGTCTGTCTCTGTGTCCCTGTGTTCTCTGTCCGTCTCTCGTCTGTTTCTATATTCTCTCTCTCTCTCTCTCTCTCTCTCTCTCTCTCTCTCTCTCTCTCTCTCTCTCTCTCTATTTCTTTCTCTGTCCCTGCTTATCTGTCCGTCTCTGTCTCTTTTTCCCTCTCTTTATCTTTCTACCACTGCCTAAAAAGTAACTTCTTTAAGGCTCTACTCATATTTCGCTTCAGATGATACGTGAATGGCTTTGCCCATTAGGCATATTGTAAGTATCGGTAGCTGTGTTTTACCCAGAAAACCTTTAATGGTGCTTTGTCCTTCTATTGGGCAGCCTGGTGAGTAACCCACCAGGAAACTAGATTTATGTGTTATGCTTACTCAAAGGGAGTGGATGCACTCTTGAAGAGTCTAGCCGCCTGGTGGGTTACTCGCCAGGAGTTGCACTATACAATATATGTATCATGACTACAAATGGGCATCAATCTGCAGTGTTGTGTGGCCCCTGAAGAAACATTTGCCTCAGATGTTTGTCTAGCTCCTATATGATAGGCCATGCTTCATACAGCGTAAGCGGCTTTTATCTTTTTATAGGTGACTCAAAACACACTCAACACACAACGCTGTATCTCTATGTTCTCCATTTTGTTCAGTAAGGAGGATTGAATACTCATCCTTCCTCTGAAGTCCTGGCCTCCGACTACACAGAAATGTGAACCCCAATATTGAAAGTACTGACAGTGACACAAAGCCATTGCTTATTGCTTGTCTGTTCTCCTTTCAGCTGATGACAGAAAGGTCTGTGGAAGTGGAGCTTTCCCTCCGAGGAGATGAAGGTAAACCGTAAGCCGTCAATTAATGAGGGATTAATGTCAACCAGCCAGGAGAAAATACAGGAGCGCTGTAAACAGACGGTCCCACATGAAACAGCATGTTCCTAATGTGCCGGCACATATAGTTTTCAGTACCTCTTTATCCCGGTGTTTACACAGAACATAAACTTATCGTGTTTGATATTTACCTGGGTCGTATCCAATACCCCGTGCTTTTACAGAGCAGTCTGGTTGATGAGTGCATGGCAGATCAGCAATAAAATTGAGTTCAGCCATCTTGCTTTCATCAATGAGTATAAACACGACAGGGACCTATCTATAATCCCGAGCTGAATAAATAGAACATTCTGATTGGTGCACATATAACCCGCCTGCCCCCTATTAGCCTAGGACCAGCCTCGTTTCCGTCAGTTGCAGTATGGCAGACGATATTGTGACGACATCCGGTCACATGACCTCTGGTATCGATTTTCCTGCCAATTCCAGCTGACTGCCGGTCCTTTATGAATATTCGGTGATGTGGGGTGAAGTCGTATGGTTCTGACGTCTGAATAGCTACTGGGGGATTACGTCTGCACGGGGCTGGGAGTGTAGAAGAACCGCAGGAGGACAAGGCTATGGTAACTTAAGAGGCTGGAAGATGCTACTGGAGGAAAAGAAGATGGGAATATGATAACCAATATCGACCTAGGCTGTATCTACCAAGGCTAAAACGTCAGCAAGGAAAGAAGTGATATATATTTTTGTATTTTAACACATTGGTTTTCTACAGAAGTAGGGTCGAGTATCTAATATTGCAAAGTCATCTTTATTGGAACGTGAATAGCCAGAGGAGCTTAATGACCCAACAGAGGAGTCTAATGACCCAACAGTATTTGTGATGGCCATATTTTGTATGTCGTGTGCCATAATATGTTCTTACACAAAGAGGGGGAAGGATACCTATACCATTTGGCTCTAAGACTGCCAAGGTGAATCTATAAGTAGAGTAATTACATTCAAAGCTGAGCACAGACTGAACATTCAAAATGGATGAAAGTTTCACACGAGGATACTGTCAGTTAAGATCTGACACACCAACCGCAGAACGTCGGTCGGACCCCCACACAGGCTTTGGTGTACATGGAAACCTTGGACCTCCCCGTGACACATGTAGTCTAATCTATGTATCCCTAGTCCTCTGTGGAATGGGATTCCTCCTTCCATATAACTCCTTTATCACTGCTGTGGACTACTACCAAGCCAAATACCCGGGGTCAACAATCATCTTTGACATGTCACTAACTTATATTTGTGTCGCCTTCGTTGGAGTGGTGCTCAATAATTTATTTGTTGAGCTCTTCTCGTCCCATGCTAGGATTACATTTGGTTATATAGTTTCGATGGTGACGCTTCTGACAATTTCCCTAACTGATGTGTGGTTTGAGGTGTTTGCGACTGCTGTCTCATATAGAGTTAATCTACTTGCTGTAGCAGTGGTAGCATTAGGATGCACAGGTAAGCACCTTTTTTTAACATTCAAAGGCTACATGGCATGATGCACCAATACCACTCTGCAGTGGGTTGGTATAATGCATAAATGCAACCCCTGGGAGATTTACAGTCTTTGCCACATAGATCTTGGAAAGTGACTCAAAATCCAAAGGACGATCATCCATGACAGATTGAAACGGGTGGGGGAGAAGGCACAGGGTGCCTGCCCCTCCTTTTTTATCTGCAGTTAAGCCTTTATCTTATTACTTATTTAAAGGAGAAGACAAGCTTATCTTCATGATGACTTCATTTGGTAGTATTTTCATTGAATAAAAAGATTATGTCATACTTTCTAGAAAAACTGCTATATATTGTAAGAGCAGGAAGGAGACCTCTCTGACCAGATGCATCAGGTGCTGCATTATTTGAGTATGGAGGGTGCTACAAAACATGTTTGAAATTGTAAAAGTAAAGTGTACAAAAGTGTTATATATAATGTATAGGGTAGCTCAATGGGACAATATAGGGCTAGTAATGAAAGGAAATATGACAACAGGGTCCAAGGACACTTGTAAGCGCCATCTTTTTGTAGATGGTCAGTGCTGTGCAGTTAATACTGGGCTGCATCTAGTCTCCTGTTACGTCATACTCTATATAAGAGAAGTCTCTTTCCTGCCCTTACAACAGCAGATTTGCTAGAACGTCTGACCGAATCTTATTATTCAATGAAGATACTATCAAAAGAAGTCATTATATAAATAGGTTCGTACCTTTCTTTAAGACCCCAAAACATCTTCAAAAATGGGGGGGGGGGCACTCCCTCCTTTGGGACCGCGCCACTCCCTTTTCTAAATCCTGAATCCGCCACTGCTCCTGGTATTGGTTGAAATAATACATAATAAAACCCTGTGAATTATCATCGCAGGTTTCTTTTTCTGAGATTCATAATATACAGCACTGAACAGTGTAATATCCTACAATTTTGTTTGATATAGGCCTATAGACACTAGAAATGCTTTGTTCTTTTTCAGTTCAACAGTCTAGTTTCTATGGCTTCACAAGCATGTTGCCACAGCGGTACACACAGGCCGTAATGACGGGAGAGAGTAAGTATGCCCAATTAAGCTAATTTGGACTAATCAACCCCTTAACGAGAACATGGTACCTAAAGGCTTCATGCTTCGTTGTGATCACGATAGCAAAGCTCTGTTAGTAAGAAGCCAGGTAGCTGTCGAGTGCATTATATTTACCTTTTAGGTAGTGCACCAGCCCCCATGGATAGCACGGATGCATGAATGCAGCACTGCTGAATTAATGGCTATAAAGCTGCATTACCGTAATCTCCCGAGTATAAGGCGCAGCCCGCGTATAAGGCGCACCCAGAGTTTGTAAATATTACCAAAAAAAAATCAAAAATTCATATCTTTTGTTCTACTGAATGGATTTTAAAAATTCAAAAAACTATGTGTACCTAGGGTCCCCCAGACCCCTCTGGCCCACATTATGTCCTATTAGGACTTAGGGGAAGTGTAACATATCAAAAGAAAGGTCTTGGTATCCCCCTTGTGGAACTAAAACCCCTCGTATAAGACGCGCCTTATACGCGGGAGATAAAGGTATGCATCACGAAGACAAAGTAACATTGTGTGCTAAATAACCATGCTGCCCTTCAATGGTTACCTTTAATTAACCCCCAGTTAATACGGCCCATGGACCTACATACACAGAGGAACCTTCCAGAAAGCCAAGAGATGCAATCAGGATTAATTTGCTTCTACCTAAATGCAGTTTGAAGCCTTGTAGGGTTGGTTGGGAGCATTATTCCTTGGTTGTACAAAGTCTTCAAACCACCATTTACATAGACTACTTACTACCTACACACCACCATTTACATAGACTACTTACTGTATACACACCACCATTTATATAGGTTACTTATTACCTCACACCACCATTTACATAGACTATACTTGCTGCATACAAACGGCCATTTCCATAGACAACATACAGTACACACACCACAACCATTTACATAGACTACTTACTGTGTACACACACCACCATTTATATAGACTACTTACTGTATACACACATCAGTATTTATATAGACTACTTACTACACACACCACCATCATTTACATAGACTTCTTACTGTATACACACACCACCATTTATATAGACTACTGACTGTATACACACACCACCATTTATATAGACTACTTACTGTATACACACATCAGTATTTATATAGACTACTTACTACACACACCACCACCATTTATATAGACTTCTTACTATATACACACACCACCATTTATATAGACTACTGACTGTATACACACACCACCATTTATATAGACTACTTACTGTATACACACAGCACCATTTATATAGACTACTTACTATATACACACAGCACCATTTACATTGACTACTTACTGTATACACACACCACCATTTATATAGACTACTTACTGTATACACACACCACCATTTATATAGACTACTTACTGTATACACACAGCACCATTTACATTGACTACTTACTGTATACACACCACCATTTACATAGAATACTTACTGCACACACACCACCATTTACATAGACTATTTACTGTATACATACCACCATTTACATAGAATACTTACTGCACACACACCACCATTTACATAGACTACTTACTGTATACATACCACCATTTACACAGAATACTTACTGTATACACTCCACCATTTACATCTTACTGTATACACATTACATAGACTACCCGGTACTTACTGCACATATTTCTATTTACATAGACTACTTACTGTACACACACCACCATTTTCATAGACTATTTACTGTATACACACTACCCTTTACATTGCCTACTTGTGGTATACACACCACCATTTTCTACTTACTGCTCATACTGCCATTTACATAGAATACTTACTGTATACACAGTACCCTTTACATAGCCTACTTGTGGTATACACACTACCATTTTCTACTTACTGCTCATACTGCCATTTACATAGAATACTTACTGTATACACAGTACCCTTTACATAGCCTACTTGTGGTATACACACTACCATTTTCTACTTACTGCTCATACTGCCATTTACATAGAATACTTACTGTATACACAGTACCCTTTACATAGCCTACTTGTGGTATACACACTACCATTTTCTACTTACTGCTCATACTGCCATTTACATAGAATACTTACTGTATACACAGTACCCTTTACATAGCCTACTTGTGGTATACACACCACCATTTTCTACTTACTGCACATACTGCCATTTACATAGAATACTTACTGTAAACGGTGAAAAGTAGTATTCCACCTTGGAAATGCATAGAGACTATAATATTATATATTCTGGTTACTTTGTGTGTGGAAGAGATAGCATTATTTGTTTGCCTCTGACAAACAAGTAGGCCTTTCCAATGCTTTGAAAAGTTTACGCTATTGAAATAGATCGTGGCTACTTATTGGACTGCATTAACGATATGACAACGTCATGTATAGGCCATAAAAGCTTAGAAAGGGCATCTCACGGACCCAGCTACAGATCTCTTAATGCATTTTTAGGAAATTGCATGCCATTCGAAATTAGCAACAACAAAAAACACATGCCAGCATGATGCTTGAATCTATCCCTAGTGATAATGTAGTGACAAGGGTATATTATTTTTACATGAAGAAAAGATAAAAAAGATAACATCTAATCAACTCTATATTTCTTTTACTAATTAACAGGTGCTGCGGGGTTGATGGTGTCCATCAACCGGATCCTAACAAAGGCGCTCCTGGACAACCCACGCGTTAATACCATCATCTTCTTCAGTGTCTCCATAGCAATGGTGATACTATGCTGTATCCTATTCCAAGTAGTGCGCAGGACTGAGTTTGTCAGGTACTTTATCGGAGTATGTGAGACAGCGGGACTTGCCGAGGACCAGCGCGGTATTACGTCACAAGCGGTAGCCAATCCCGAGGAAGTAAGCTTAGTAAGCCAGGACCTGCCTTTTCCTCTCCTTTAATTTCAACTCGATCCATTTGTATAGTTTTAACTGCTTTGCCCAAGCTTAACTGCTTAAGTACCGCTACCTTTAAGACATAGGTGCTAGTAGTCCAAGAAGTGCATTGACCATTTTTACATTTGATATTGTTACATTTAAAAGCTACTTATTTTGGGATTTCATGGTGATATGTAGGTTGGCACTACTCTAAGCCTGTAAGCCTCTAAGTCTCTAAGCCATGCTTATCTTGATTAATTCAACTTTTGCTAGTGCATTATATATGTCTTCTATTCTAGCATTATCCATTAACCTATGATACAAGAACAGTGACACCAAACCCAAGCTTCACCTTATACTAATTATTTTATGCAAGTTAAATGCAAGGTGTTTCTTATAAATTATGTAATAGGTGATACGTATTTACCGATATTGAAATAAATTTAATAAACGTAACATTTTTCCATTATCGATATAGGTGATACGTATTTACCGATATTGAAATAAATTTAATAAACGTAACATTTTTCCATTATCGATATCATCCATAGAAATGCCTAGCTCTAAATTGGAGTGTGACTAGTTTCTCTCTGCCCAACAGGTGGACATCTTGGATGGGAACGTGACACGTGACAACTATGGCGTTCTTGTTATCCAATCACCGACGACGCCGACGGAGGACCGACCTTTCCCGTCAGGCCAAGAGGTGGATGCTCATGGCGGAAGCGGCGTGTCAGTTACCATGGCAGCGCGCCAGAACGAAGTGCAGATCAAAGGCCAGGGGCGCAACTACCGAAAGCATATTCCATTTTTGGTTGCTCTGAAACGTAAGAGAAGGACCATATTTTCTCCCCTCTTCAAGTCCATCGTAAGCCTTCTGCAAGCGAAACCCTATCAAAGGGTACTTATTTATCCCTGCACTGCTGCGACAGCCCTCACTAACTACTGCCATCAGGTCTATTTGAGTAGGACAAGCCATCTATATAAAGGCTGTATGCTTTAGAGTTTATTACAAGACTTCTGTGATTTTGGGTGCTTTTTCAGGATATTCCTGTTCTGATACCTGTCGATATTGCATGTTATGATGCATGTTTGTAAGGAGTGCTAGTATCATGGATATCGGCACTTCTAGGAGTGCTGATATCCATGATATCAGCATTCCTTACATGTCCTTACATGTTATATGTTACATGTTAAAACCTACGAGAATTCTACTGCCAAGGGCAGGGGTCGAACCCATACCCCTCATTCATTGTATCATAGGTTATCAAAACAAAGAAAGTGCTTTCCTGTGGTAGAGTCTATGTAAACAGGCCCAGGCTTATTTTTATCACTTTCTGAATCTACTTTCTCATATGATACTTGTAGGTGGGTGCTGGCATCGTTACCAGGTGGCACACACCGTGTGGCCTTACATGGTGTCCATAGGCCTGGCCTATTTTGTCACCCTCTGCCTGTTCCCTGGTATAGAGTCAGAGATTGTCAGCTGCCGTCTCCATAGCTGGATGCCCATCCTCCTCATCACCATCTTCAACCTGTTTGACTTTATTGGCAAGGTGAGTAGCTGGCATTAAATCTTTAGCCCTTTAGGATTAAAGGCCAGATATAGTGCTTTAAAATGTACGCCATTTGATCCTTGGACGTAGCTCTTGTGGGCAACTTGCTAGGTTTTCATTATCAAATTGGACAGGTAAATGATATATAATTGGGACCCACCATGGTCCTTTGCTTTGCCATAGTCTATCAATATAAAGGTGACTGCAGATGGGGCCGGCCCAGTCGGAAGTTAGGGAGAGTGTGGCCCATCTGTTCGGGAAGATTAAGCATGTTTGATATTGAGGGACTGGATCGGATGTCCCTTCCCAGTGTCAAGATCAGCCAACCCAGTTGGGCTCGTCTTTTTTTTTTTGCGGTGGGCTTAAGATATTTAACCCATATTTTCAGATCATCGCCTCCATTCCATTTGATTGGCCAAGCGGTGCTCTTGTGCTGTGCTCGGTGTGTCGTGTGCTGCTTGTACCACTTCTAATGTTGTGTGCTGCACCAAGGAAGGCCCCTGTGCTGTCTGGTGAGGCCTGGGCCATGATCATCAGCCTCTTTCTCGGCATATCCAATGGCTACTTTGGCAGTGTGCCAATGATCCTGGCACCAACCAAGGTCCCGGATGAACAAAAAGAACTGACAGGTAAGACTACATGATTTGAGATTTCATTTGAAACTGCACAGGGGCATAAAGGTCATTTCTATCATGGAGGGCCCTACATGATCCTATTTTATATGAAGATGGAACCTTAGCCTTTGGAAAAGACCACTGCATGGGTAATGCCCACTTCAATATTTTTATAACACGTTTAGCATAATCATTAGCCTAGGCCAACCTGCCTGCCCAAATGTACTAAATGCATTGTCCGTGTACATCATTGTAAATCCTATCATTCCTATATCATCGCTCACAGGGAACATCATGACACTGTCCTACAGTATTGGTCTCACATCTGGAAGTGCCATAGCCTATCTCCTTGATGCATGGCTCGGACCTCGTTTAGACTTCAACTTCTGTGACGCGCACAATGTGACTTCCGGTTTCATTGGGTATAATACGACAGAATTATTCAAGGTGCTGTCATCAGAAATGTCATCTTTAGAACCAACTGGTATCTAAGAAGGAGAAACATAGGTTGTAAGGGAGATTTACATGCATGCCATCTATATGAATCTGATTATAAGGTTAGTAACGCGCAGGCTTTTTCGCTGAAAACAGGTGAAATTATTTTGACCCCCCTGGTCAAGGGGTCGAAAAAGTCCTGACCCCCCCTTCAACCCACCAAACCCCCACCTGTAAGAAAATGATCACTCCCTAAGAGGATTTGGATAAAGGGGCACAGCAAGGGGGGAGCCTTACAAAAGAGAGAGAGAGAGTGGAGGTCAACTGAACATCAATATTTTCATGATAATTTTTATACAGCACTGGCAGAGGATTGAAATGGATAGGAATGACATTGTTTATCCTGAATGAAGGAATACTTTGAAGTCCCACTATGCGAACAATTAATATTGAATGAATTTGCTGTTGCTTAATTACGGGGGACCAGTACATATTATTCTCTGGAGGCCGTTTTACCGCGTTTATTACAATAAACGGGGACGTCCATATACGGACGTCCGTGTTTCAAATTTATGTCAACATTTGAATACCTACTGCCCCTACCCCCTCCACATTTGCAATATGAAGCACATTTCAAGTGCGCAGGGGGGTAGGGGAAGTAGGTGTTCAGATATGGGCATAAATATGAAACATGGACGTCCGTATTTAATACATGGACGTCCGCGTTTATTGTAATAAACGTGGTGGAACGGCCTCCTGGTCTGAGATTTTAATGTTGACATTATAAAATGTACCCTAAACCTATAAGTCATATGTTGTAGTGATGCTTCTTTGGTGCAGTAGATCATTCATAACGGCATATGTGACATTATTATGTGACAGATATTATATATACCTTGTGCCACTTATTATCAACATGTACATTATTCAATCTGGAGACTGTTAGACAAGCTCTGAAAGGTCCAAAGTTTTAAAGGGTTTAGAATCATAATTAAATACAAACAATGTGAACATAATAATGGTCTTAGAGGTTCCTGACTTTAAGTAGCTGCTGGTGTAGTGGAGAAGGAGAGGTCATGGGTAAAATCATTTATCAATGTTTTGTGGTTACCGTACATGGAATACACAGAAGAGAATATTAAGATTTTAATTATGAAAGTGCAGTTTTCTGTTGAACAATCCTGTTACTTTATACTAGAATGCAAAGGAATTCCAGCCATAGCCATAGAAGGATGTTTCAGATTAAAATGTAAAGTGACTCCCCACAAAGCCGACGTCCATTTCAATTCAATGGAATACCCACCTTAACCGTGTTTAAAAACCTAACCGTTTTTCTTTCGAGTGGGCTTCATTTTGGCATTCGCCATGGAATTAGGTAGAGAAGCCTTTTTAGGCTTATGTAAATTGGATTATCGTTAAACGCATTCTCAACTGTTGTTCTCAACTCTGGGTAGTGAGAGCAACACAAACATAGCCTCTTTAAAAAAAAATTAGGTATATCATATCCCTTATGGGTAATCTACACTGAATGTTCACTGGAACTGATTGTAATTACACACACCCAACCATGACCATGTACCTTGGCAACTACCTATATATTATTGTTCAAGTCCTACAATGTTGGATTGCTGGACCTTTATCTTAAATCATATTCCCTTGATTCAACCTTACTCTTGCTCCTATGACATTGACCGCAAATAGAGTTTATCTTTTTTTTTCTTTCTTTTTTTTTTTACATTTGACAGAATAACAGTTTATACCTCATTTTCATTGTTCTTTATAGATATAGGAAATGGTGTTATACATTCCAAAATATTTGTCACAGAGAAATGGAGCGCTGCACAAGGACCTATCGAGCTCCCGCGGTTTGGAAGTATGAGATTATGGCCCTATGACTTCATATAAGCATGCCATATTCCTAAAATAATCATTCCAATTCTTTTACTTAATATTGTCCTCTAAGAATATAGTCTATACTATAAGGGCAGATCTCATAGTCATCTATAGTAGTTAAACTATTGCGTCTAACATTACTTGTGATCATTGTTCAAACCTAACCAGGAGGCTATTCAAGTAGTACGATCGAAACCAGCCATACAACTGCAAATTCCTGTTTGCTCTCGTGCGACTTGGAGGGTGCAGAGCTTATTGTGACTGAAGATATAACCTGATCTCAACCAAAATTATGGTGTCAGACATGGTATAGTGATATTCATGTGTATGATGTATATTTTTGTATGCGAATTGCAAGTGTCAACTTAAAGAAAATGCCTATAGATGTAGATACAGTGAAACCTTGTATCACGGCTTGCAACCTAAAGCATAGGTTCTCTCGTAGTAATTATTTTGTGGGGTAATGATTGCACCGGAATGACTGCGCTACCAAAACCTATGTATAATTACTGCCTTAATTACTGACCGTACAGAGTAGTCATAGTGTATTACCTACCATCACCCACTCTGATGTTGGGGGTTTCAAGTTGTAGTGGTTGTGTCTATAGTCGTACCATCTTTGGAAATGCCCTCCTGATTGATGAGAATAGCTCCGATTTTCAGCAAAAATCGCGTATTGCAGCCTCACTTTAAGGAACATCAAACTCAACAATCCAAACACAGATATTTTGGAGGTCTAGAAACCATCTAGTGGGATGCGACCTTTTTATATTCTATAGGAAGCGATTAGAAAAGGAGAGCAGACGCCCGGGTTCACTTGACTTCTTTTGATGGGGACACATGATCTTAAGCTTACTCTTGTTAAGGGAATTTAGTGACAATGCCATATCCTTGTTACGGCACTCTTGACCAAAAGCTTCATAATTATTCTTTAATGGAAAATCTGGCGAGAAAACCTTAATCTTAAAACATTGATAGAAATGTATCCCTATCTTTTGTGTTCAGATATTTCAAGGATTGTTCAAATTATTCTGCATCCCACAATTACCCTTTCCTTCTATGGGTTCAGCAAAGCCCATAGAATGCATGAGGCTAATACGCAGATATGGATGGAGCCCTAGAACTTCATGAGGGATTGGACCTTATTGCTCGTTTTACCCGTCTGAGTCCTTTAAGGATTGGAAAAATGCTCTCCACTTACACCTTGTAGTTGCGTATCGTTCTGTCTTTATTCCCTCCTTCTAATGGTGCTATCTGCTTTCTATCTATCGTCTTCCTAATGTTGTCACAAAAACATTGTAAAGGTAAGGAAATGGCCTTTAAAAGTCTTAGGTAGAATGAATTTTCAGGCCAGACATATTTATAACCTTTGGGTAGTAGTTGGTTGATCTTCAGGAGTTATGGGATGAGTTGAATAATTCCTGACATAATGAAGATCGTCTGGCCTATGTACAATGCACTCGCCGATGCATTTATACCAGAAAGAAATATAAAAATATAAAACAAACAACAGATGTATTGTCAATAAAATCATGATATTCAAGAACATAAATTTAATAGTTATTCATGCCATTATCTATCACCTCTTTAATCACCATAAAGCCCCGTGTATATGTCACACCTTATAGTGTGACATATACACGGGGCATCATCTTTAGACAGCTCCTGAAGCCAGGGTGCGGCTTACAAGCAGGGATGTCTATACATAGAATACAGTAAGGAATAGGAAGACATCAGGTATATAGCTTACAGCATTCTGTCAAAGTCAGGACGCGTCTTATATGCAGTGGTTCTATGGTAAGTCAAGCAGAAGATAGCAATGAGTGTGAGTAATACTGGGCTGAATACTTATGACCATCTACTTCTTTCGATAAAACACTAACCATCCATAATAAATAAGCTACAATGTACAATGATATGCACCATAATTATAAGGTACACCTGTATAAGATGCACCTTGGACTTAGAGATGAAGTGGACTATAAAAAGACTTAATTTCTATCCTAATCAATGGATTTTCAATTTCCGAAACCAATGGTAACTAGGATCTCGGCAATGTTATCGTTCAATATGTCTTAATTTCACAGCTAATGGGGGATAGACTATAGGGATGTCGTCAATATTCACAATATGTAAATATCGGCAATATTGTGATGCTGAATATCGTATCAACACTATCATCATATTTGTATTTTATGACCTGCTTTCTCAAAATTCATATTTCTCTAGAAAAATCCTTGGACAGAACAGATAGACATGGCATATTTGGTTTCAAACTAAAGCTAATGATGACAGCCATGCAATGGGATATAGATTACTCGGCTTATTCTTACTTCTGGTAATGTATTTAATATAATAAGTGGATCGTACTCTACTGCTTAGAAATATTTTGATTTGAAAAAGAAATCTTAGATATTTATACCCGCAATATTCCTTGTTGATCAATCTGATAGAATGACCAGGAGGAGCATGTCACTAATTACTGTTAGGATAAATGTTATAAGCTGTTAAAACCGCAAACATGAGCTTTCTGTTGTCAAAAAGATTAGGAGGAGGATATACCTCTCCATCCAAAATGAAAAAATGTGCTGGCTGCCGTTACATTTGGGCCTTTTTGCTGACCTTTTTTGTCCATATTTCATATAAACTGTATGTGTATCTCCAAAGATATTCTATCCCATAAATTCTTTTTCTACAGTTCTGACAACTAGCTATAAGTGAGCTTGTAACCTACTATTAATCCATTTATGATAGATACCCCATTTTCACTTTATATATACACCTATTGATGCCAATATTTTAGCATTTTTCAAGTATGGTACTATATACTTCCAGGTATATATATATAATTAATGAGTGATGCGGAGGTATTACTTTTCACCAGGGTGCATGAATATCTATGACGTCATCATAACATTTCCTCCAGTATATAAGCCCCAACAGTTTCAAGAACTAACGGTCAATTGGCTTCATATGCTCGAGCAGCACACACCTTGCTGGGTGGTGCTGGAATTTTTTTTAACTTTTTTCGGTTTAATTGAATTGAATGTTATCTATACCTGTAATATGGGTAGGAAGGGGTTTCTGGTGGTGGATCTAAACCCAAGACCAAAAAATCTCATAAAAAAAGGTAAAAACAGAGCCAATTCTAGGATTTCGAGCGATGTGAGTGTTAATATGGTTGGACCGGAGCCATCTACCTCAAATGCTACTGAGGAATTATTAGATTCACCGGTTGACCAGACCATTTTGGACTTGGAAGACTGTACTACTTGTATAGAGCAGCAGTTGGCTGATATGAAGGGTCTGTTGGAGGGGCAGGCTTTTAATCGAGGAACTACAACAGTGGCAATCAGCGAGTCGAAAAAGGATCCTGCACGTGGCAATGTTTGTCAACATTCTTCCATTGATGCCGTATCTAGGCGAAGGGGGCGTGGTCGATAGCGGTCACCTGACTACCACAGGCTCCCTAGCAACCAGAGGACGCGACGCCATGTTGGATCCAGCCGGGGAAGTCATTCCAAATCGACATCTTACTGTAGTGTTTCATCAAGTTCCTCATCTTCTATTGACTCTACCACCTCTAGGGCAAGTCGTCGACATGGCTATAAGGATAGAGGTACGTTTGATCAGAAGAATTTTCTAAAGAAGGGCGAGTAACTTGATAGCATTGAGAAACTGTTACTCGTAAAAGTAAAAATGATGAGGCAGCTTATTGAGGAGGAAGAGGATGTGTTCGCCATGGTAAAACATGTGGACAGATGAGGAGAAAGGGTCCTCCAAGGTAAAATGTAGCATTTAAAATTGAAGCCATCAGCTTTAAAATGAGGCCTAACACTTGAGGATAGCCCTACTGGTCTTGGAGATATGGCTTAATTAAGATGTGATGAGGTACCCATATTAATACAGAAAATGATTCACTATTTCGATCAGATTATGCATCTAATTAGCATAATGATTTAAATAATTTATTGACAAATGACCAATGCTTTCCATATATTTGGCCATAACATTGGATGTAGAAATGGTATCTACATGGGGTTTTCAGCATTAAAACCCCTTGAATCATTCTATGGGCTGATCTAATTTTCGTTTCTATTTGGAACATTCTTTTGTTGCCATGGCAAAACATTTCTATGAGAACCCTTATTTAGGACTTGTTTTGGATTTAAAACATTCCATTTACCTTCCAAATATGGAGGAAATGAGTGAAAATAGAACGTTTTTGAGAAAATCATCTTTTTCTGTGTAAAAAAGTACCCAATACCAGTTTTTGGCCTATTTTTCACACTTGTAGCCTTTCTAGATCCCCTAGTGGCCAAACCCAGTACTAAAAATCCCGCAGGGAGGGCCCTTTCCCCTCATCTGCCCACACATATGGAGGTGTTGGTGGAAAAAATCATCTACGAAAAAAACATATACCCTCAAAGCATTAGTAGTATATGATTCTTCTGTAAAAGCTAGAGCAAACTCCGATGGTGTAGAAGCATTCAGTGATGTTAGGAGTGAGGATATATTAGGGCATTTGTCTTATGATGGGACAGTACAGGCCCAGAAATCAAGTGCAGCCAAACCAAAAAGTTTCAAGTCAAAACAGTCGACCCGCACTTGTTATGCATTCAATAGGGCTGAAGATCGCAGGGAGGACCCGTGTAGATATCTGCATTTTTGTGAAGTGTGTGGTATGTCAAACCATGGTAAGGACAAGTGCCAGAAGAATAAGAAAGATTAGGATTTTGCACTTAGGCAGGGTCCTATGTTAGAATCTGAAAATTTGATGCCTGATTTTAATGTAGTATGTGTGGTAGATCCTCCTGAGCCCCCCGTTTTGATCAGTTCGGGTGAGAATAATAATAATGATAGCTCCGAGTCTTGTAAAATAACAAGAATCTTGACCAGTTCAGGGCGAGTTAGAACCACTGTTTTCAGTGGAATGTGTGGTAGACCCAGCATCAGGGTCTATGACAGTAAATGGTGTATGTAAGTGTGAGCATTTTTATTTATGGTCGAAAAGCTCAAATTTTACCTTGCAGAGTGGCAAGTTTTCTTAGGCAGTCAGACCTCATTAATATGAACTAGATAGAATCGGACTTTCTATGGTGTGGATTCACTGAGGGATTTAAAATAGTTGATCCAGAATGTGATACGAGCTATGATTGTAAAAATTACAAGTCAATTGTAGAAGGTAGATTCTATAAGGAAATGTGTGATATTATTCTGGACGAGTTGTCTCAGGGTTTGATAACTGGAACTACCTATAAACCTAAGTGTATTCACTCCTTGGACGGTGTAGAGAAGTCTAATGGTAAATTGAGACCCATTACTGATTGTAGTATGCCAGCAGACATTTCTAGGCAGGGTCCTATGTTAGAATAAAAAGAAATTCCTGAAGTCTGAGTGTGGGAGAAAAAGAAATACCCATCTGGAGAAGCACAAGTCTAAGCCTGCTTCTCTCTGACTGTGATTTTTTTTTTATGTTTCAGCCGCTTACCAAGAGGGATGAGTGGTTAGCCATAGCCAAAGGGTACCACGACAAGTGGAACATGCCACATGTTCTGGGTTCTTTGGATGGGAAGCACATCCGGATTAAGAAGCCAAAGAAGTCTGGTTTGAACTATTACAATTATAAAGGATATTACAGCATAATTCTGTTTGCCTTAGTTGATGCAGACTATAAGTTCACATATGTGGATGTCGGAGCAGAAGGTAAAGCATCAGATAGCACTATCTGGAAGTACTCCAGTTTTGCTCAGGATATCGATGCCCCAGGTAACCCCCTTATAACGTGCCAGATCCCTCTACATTTGCAGGCTTCAATGGGGACTTGCCCTATGATTTTCTTGCTGATGACGCATTCAAGATAAGTGAGAGACTAATGAAGCCATATCCCTCCAACTCACCCCCCAGCAGAGGATATTCAACTACTGCCTCAGCAGGACTAGACGGTGTGTGGAGAACACCTTTGGGATCCTGGCCACTCGTTTCAGGATTTTCCGCCGATAAATAGAAATGGCTCCAGAAAATGTGGACATTATAGTACTGGCAAGTGTGGCTCTACATAATTATCTTAGAACGGTGGCCCCAGAA
This sequence comes from Acholoe squamosa, assembly GCA_949317995.1. Taxonomy (NCBI): domain Eukaryota; kingdom Metazoa; phylum Annelida; class Polychaeta; order Phyllodocida; family Polynoidae; genus Acholoe; species Acholoe squamosa. The sequence goes on along the minus strand of OX439052.1, from coordinate 30,477,416 downwards.
GCATACCTTCCGAAGGAAGCTTGTGACTGGGGGGGGAAAGACTACAAACAGCACAAAGGTCTGTGGCATGCAGAGAAGGTCCTTCCAGGTGGAAAGCCTACTTCTGTATGGAACCGATCAGACAGGGTCAAGATAATGAGGAACAATCTCGTGAGATGGTGTCTGACCAAGGAGGGAGAACTTCCCAAATAGTGGGACATTGTGATGCAACATGACTTCTACTTTGAGCGCTAAGTGTGGACCCCGGAGTCGATGAACTTTAGTGTGTGGGCAGTAATGATAATGTCAGAGACATTTCCTTTTCATCAAAGTAAGTCATGTACACTGTGGTTCATGAGTCAAACTTATGTATACATATCCTTCAGATAGAAATAAAGAAATTGATTCACAACAAATACATGAACCTTTATTAAAGATATAAACACAATTTCTTGAAGTGGAATGTACCGTCGCTTAAGGCACTTTTCTGGTACATGTGTAGGCTTCTCCCTTCAGTGAGACAGGATATATGTAACCCTAGTCCCGCATAGTGAACAAACATGAACAATATATATATATATATATATATATATATATATATATATATATATATGTGTGTGTGTGTGTGTGTATGCATAGAATAAATTATTTATGCTTTACTTCAGTACCCGTATGTGTTTAAATGCAGAGTCATGAGATCGTGATCCTTGAGGGAAAGTCTTTTAAAAAAGGGCACCTGTATTTAGGAAGCCCTATATGTCATACATGTACACTTTTAGTTTGTAGATGCTGATTGTACTGTCATTTAGTATATAGACGCTCACCTTTATAAGTTAAGTCCAAGAGCATCAAGAGAACCAAAAAAACAACTCGTCAGTTTGAATCATGCATCATTCATCTAAAACAAAAGGTTCTTTAGTACCAACTGTAAAAACTTGGATAAATACTTGTTATAATAACAGAAGACATGAACATGTAATTTTCCATATTAAGCACCGCGCAAGGTTTTCTTGCAGAAATATAAAAATAAACACAAAGTTCTTTTTATACGAAATGTTCAAACAAATTTGTCTTGTCTTGTGTTATTTGACACCTTTCGTCTTTTCTGCATAATCATCGTGAACGGCAAACATGAATCAAGTTTACCATCTAATGCGTCATATGCCGTGTTAGTGACATGACGCATGAACTTCCTTTGGAGTTTTGGTGACATCTGCTCTACCTGTCTGACCAAAGAGCTGGCCCACAGTTGGACATCTGATGAAACAGTGTCTGAAGTAAGAGGCTGAGTAGTGGGTTTGGGTTTAGACAAAACTTCTACCATTTTTTCAAGGTTTTCTGATTTTTTTTCATCATCCTCAACACTGGGTCGTTCTTGGCGTCCTCAGCTTTCATTTTGTCCAGCTCAGCCTCACGGGCCCTACGATGCTCAGGTCCTTGCTTGGTGTACCAGTTTGCAGACGGGTTTTCCAGACCATAGTCGTTAGACCTGTCCTCCATGGAAGACTTACCCCCATGCATGGAGGTCTCCTTTCCTGTGTATGGTTGGTAGAGAGAAGCTCCCTTGGAGGAGCCATCCTCAGAATAATGCAGGTCAGATTTAACTTCTGCTTTGCTGAACAGCCTGTTGTACCTATCCAAGGCTGTTACCTGGCCCTTACCTTTGCTTGAGGTCTGATACGGCCCTTTGCCTGCACCCTTTTCAGTGTCTTTGGAGGTAGAAGCTGCAGGTGCTGTGTCCTTGCAGCTGGATGACTGTCCCGACTTAGCAGGCTGAATCTGTTTCTTCTGTGGATTGCGTGGTGGACTCAGACGCTTAGATCGGTGTGCTGCAGCTTGGTCCCAAGGTGTTGGTTTCTGCTATAATGTTTTTTTACTAGACTGGAACACTCACACTCATCCTCTTCCTCATCCTTACCCTCACCCTCACCGTCTCCTTCACCATCATCCTTATCTTGATTCAACTCTTGAGCTAGTTGTTCTTGTTCCTGCTTCACCTTCCAGAGCTTAGCATGGAATGGTATCTGAGATAACCCCTCCAAGTTTTTGTCAGTCTGAAATAAAAAAAGGAAATTTATGCACTCTCTGTCTTATATTATTTACCATGACATCTTAGCCCGTCATGAGCTTCAACAGAAAAAAAACCTCTATAATTAGAAATCATGACTAACTACAAGGGACCTCTTTGTTTTTACCCAAAATGCAGACTTCATTTTTTTTTAACAGTTATATATATAAGAACTTGATTGAGATTTTTTGGGGGAAAATAGACTTACACAGATGGGGGCGCACGTTAAAGACTCATCTAAAAGTTATAAACAAAAGCACACTCTTACCTCTAAATCGATAGGCTGGGAAGCTGTTTCCTTTGACTTAGGGGTAGATGTGAAGGTGGCCTTTCCGGAGCTGCGTCCAGAGTATGTGTTGAAGATTTCGTTCTGGTTCAAGTAAGTTCTTAAGAACCCAACCAACCTGCAGATCTCCTTCTGTCGAGGGGTTTTTACCAACAGCAGCTGAACCACTTTTAGCAGTTTTCAGTATCTTGGAGTACATGTTTCGGAGACTCCTCATCCTGATTTCGATTTTCTTTGCTGGAAAAGGAACAAGCAATATCTTGAAGCAAGATGTTTGTATAAAATGAACAAATATTTTAATTTTTTATTATTTCAAAGACTTTAGTTATGAAACTGTCAACCAAATACTTAAGGTCAGGTTTTTATTGAATAGTCTATGATAAGTATTGAATAACAAAAAACATAAAGGAAATAGGGATAAAAGGAAAAATAGAGAGCTCTCTCCTGTTGCCAGAGCCTGCATAGAGTCTCCTCATGGGTAGGATCTTCTGTCCACCATGTTTCCATATCCTTATCTTTGAATCGCAAGTCAAATTTGGATGGAGTCATTTTCATCAGAGTCGATTAGAGGTTGGCAAGGTCCTCTGCATCTTGGTCTACCTCTTCGCCGTGTTCATCTTCTTCCTGTTGGTCATTGTCTAGAACTGGATGTTTTGTGTAATCACCATGACCTTTGAAGAGAAATAAAGGAAAGAAATTCAATGAAACACACTCGTTTAGAAAAGAAATAATTTACAGGAACATGACTTCAAAGGAAAGCTCGAACATAAAAGTAAACCGACTTTTCACAAAGGTTCTTTAACATGTAGGCATTTGGTACATTTTTAGTTGGTGTTAGGGGAAGTAAAGGTGAAATGACAATATCTAATTTTTTTTATAATAGAGCTTTGCTTCACCTTTTCTTAAAAGCCAACAGAAATAACTACCAGGTAGGTTGGGAGACAACAAATTTCTATTTTGCATGATGTCTTTTATGGATGGCTACTGACATCAAAATTAGGGTCCAGACTCAAACTTATAACTCACCTTCCATAGTACCTTGAGATTGGTTCAAGACATCTTCGATTTCTTCCTTGGTTGGATTGTCATCGCTGTCGACATCAAGCTCATCCTCCTTCGACTTTGCTGCCTTCTGGAGGGAACGTTTTGATTTAGGCATCTTAGGCAGAAGGGACTGCGGCTGAGTATCTAACTCACCCTCTCCTGACTCTTCTGACAGTCGTTCAAACTGCAGGGATTTACTAGACTTATGACGTTTAGTTTCTTCTCCGTGTACAAGAATGTCTTCTATCTGGGCCTTCAGGTGGGGGGATATGCGCAGCTTACCTCGACCAGTCCCAGTCTTATGACACTGGGGGGTACCAGGAATGTTGTCTTCATCGCTGTCACTGTCCTCTTGTGCAGAAGCAGAAGCTGGAGTCGACTTCTTTGGCCTACCCCTATTCTTGGGAGGAGGGAGACCCAGCCCCAGCTTTTGACTTGCCAACCTTCTTAAACCGTAGGGAACTTCTAGTTGGCACAGCAGCCACCTTCCTTGCCTTTGAGGGAGTGCTAGAAGAACCAACCTTCTTCTTTCCTGCCTTCTTTATGTCTTGGAGAGACTTTCTGTCTGGGATTTCATCGATTTCTTCCTCTTTGTAGGTGCGTTTGGTCCGACGGGAAGCCATTTTGGTTTTCTGTTTGTACGACAGACTGGGTCACATGATGCATTCACGGCAGTGGCACCGAAATGCGTGAAGGAAAGGAACTAGAAGTTGTGTGTCTCTCACACTAGATGGAGTGCCCTTCGGCAGACGCATAGGCAGACGCATGGAAATATCTAATTGCTTTTGATATCTAAAAACAGAGGTATGCGTCTGTATGCGTCTGACTTTCATAAGTGCACTGATGCACGCATGACAAAAATCTGCTTCCACTCATGCGTCTGCCGTGCATCTGTAGACGCATGGAGGATGCATGGACAGTGGATCCAGACTCCATCCAATGTGTCTGTCCTTTTCTCCAATAATCTGACGCATGAGACTGCCTCCACTGGCTCTGCGTCGAGCTCATGCTTCCATTTTCAGACGCACCCATGGCCCATGCGTCGTAGTGGATTTACCGTTTAAGCTGTTTCTAAAGATGGGTAAATATATCTGTACCTTACGGGCATCCTATATGATAAGAAGCACCCCAACTTAGGGGCATCCTATATGATAAGACACACCCCAACTTAGGGGCATCCTATATGATAAGAAGCACCCCAACTTGGGGGCATCCTATATGATAAGACACACCCCAACCTAGGGGCATCCTATATGATAAGACGTACCCCAACTTAGGGGCATCCTATATGATAAGAAGCACCCCAACTTAGGGGCATCCTATATGATAAGAAGCACCCCAACTTAGGGGCATCCTATATGATAAGACACACCCCAACTTAGGGGCATCCTATATGATTAGACACACCCCAACTTAGGGGCATCCTATATGATAAGAAGCACCCCAACTTAGGGGCATCCTATATGATAAGAAGCACCCCAACTTAGGGGCATCCTATATGATAAGAAGCACCCCAACTTAGGGGCATCCTATATGATAAGACACACCCCAACTTAGGGGCATCCTATATGATAAGACACACCCCAACCTAGGGGCATCCTATATGATAAGAAGCACCCCAACTTAGGGGCATCCTATATGATAAGAAGCACCCCAACTTAGGGGCATCCTATATGATAAGAAGCACCCCAACTTAGGGGCATCCTATATGATAAGACACACCCCAACTTAGGGGCATCCTATATGATAAGACACACCCCAACTTAGGGGCATCCTATATGATAAGAAGCACCCCAACTTAGGGGCATCCTATATGATAAGACACACCCCAACTTAGGGGCATCCTATATGATACACCTAGAGTTTAGTGCAGCAGGGGGCTACCTCACATAACATAAGGTGCGCCTTTTACACGAGGTATCACTGTAGGCATAAAGTACATTATATAATAATCCAAATGCCCTCCTGTAGTGAACTGAACGTTAACTGTCCACATTTCTGCCATTTCTGTCAGATTCTTGGAAGCCAGGCACTTATATATTCCATTATATTGCTCTTTGAAGTGCTCTATTATAAGGCGGCTGCCATCTTGCTTTGTACCCTCGGGGAGAGCCTCCGCACGGTTATATAACCACCGGAATGATGGGGCGGGGTTAGAACACACATCACAGTTCATTGTGTACTTTTCTCCAAACTTGATGATGGTCGGGGGTACTGTGGCTTCTTTGCGTGCCATAGGAGGGTCTGCAGTAAATAAGTAATGTTTTTTCCTTGATAAAAAAAACAACAACGATGCAGTGTTAGTGTATTGGGACTTAATAAGAAAACACCAGGAGGGTGTTGCTCCTATAGTAAAAGGAAGAGCTGGCTAAAAATGCCCTCGTTTCCAGTCCTTTCTTTTCATGTAGCTATAACTTGTCCTTTTTGTTGCTCACAAGTGGACATTCAAGTATGGTGCTAAAAAAGGGGGATTTGAGTAGGTACCTAGTTGGGAGAAGTCAGTCAGTATAATAAACTATAGTACGTGTGACATGAGTAGGTACCTGGTAGTGCAGCTCTCTCTATTTTAAACAGGGCAGGTGACTTTTCAGACCAAATTTTGAGTGCAAGTTGAATGGTTAAGCAGTGCACAACTTGTTTAAAAAAGAGGGCACATACTCACAGCTCTTTTTACAATAGGAGCAACACCCTCCAGCTGCGAGGCCCATGGTTCCAATCTAGCAACCATGTGCGTACATGCAGGAGCACATACCTAGGTAAGATAGAGTTCACAGTAACGTAGATAAACGTTTATTATGGATTAACCCGGTTAACCACAAGAGAAAAATGTTAAATTCACATCAAATACATTTAAAATCTCTTAACGTAGAAAACCCTTTTTTTACAAACGCTGAAATTGACCAAAACCGTTTACAAACGTTAGAAAATATTGTTTTTTCTCCACTTGGATGGATATTGTCTTAACTAATTAACCTATACATAGCTCATCACTGAAATTAGCCAATCTATGCAAAGTAAAGATCCATACAAACACTGCAAGGACACTCTGAGTCGCAGTTCCTTTTTTGAAGTTCTCTCTGTAAATCTGAGCCGTCCAGTTTTGTCACATTGGTGCAGGAGCCGTACAGAGTGACAAAGTCTGCTCTCAGCACGGAGTAATAGGTTATAGAGTTCTCCCCACTCATATCCACACCAAGGACAGTTGGTGCCAGCAGAGGATCAGTCACTGGAGCAAAGTTCAATGACCACCATTGGTCCTGCTTTGCCTTTTCTAGGGTTATATCAAATGGTCCAGATGCAGGAACAGAGATGTTCACACCAGGATGCTTAACGTGATACCAGTAATTCCCCATGGTCATCTCACTGAGTGGTGTTATCGTTAGTCCTAAATGTAGAGAAGAAGCGATATGATGGTCTTGCAGATAATATCTAATATTTTATATGGAAAAAGTAATGTTTTAGTAACGAAGTTATTTCTCGAGGCACTATAATCCACACACAGCCCCTACTACTACTGAGGCCTCTCAAGTAAATATTCCAAAGAGTGAAACTTACCTTGATTTTGAAACAAACTGCACCAAAGAGAAAACAGCAATACCAGGAGTCCAGGGTGCATTGACCTCCCCATCCTCTGGCTGCACTGAATCTGATAAGGAATCAGCTTCTCTTGTGCTGAAGGCAAGCCATTTATACTTCCCGGTGGTAGGGATTGCCTCCATAAACCTCCAATATACCTCCCAATAATTTTTGACCTTATTGGGGGGGGGGCAGGGACAGAAGCAGAGACAGACATAGACAGACAAAGACAGAGAGATAGATAGAATGAGATAGAGACAGACAGACAGTCAGACAGAGATGGACAGATGGTCAGACAAAGAGAGTTAGAGACGGATAGAAAACAAACATTAACTAAAAACCTGGTTTGGGTTCAATATCCAATGTTTTTTACCAAACTAGTAGTAGCTGCCTTTTTATTTCTTTTATAAAAGAAAACATCCAGAAGGTCCTGGGTGGCTCAACAGTTATACCATTGTGAAACCCTCCTTGTTATCCTCAGGTTTAATATCTGTGCTAATGGTACTTAGTAGGATGTACTCCGCATGCCCCAGTTCTTTCTTTTTCTTTTTTTTCTTTTTTTTTTTTACAATATCCATCTTAATTTAGGTTCCATGTAGGCTACATTAATTTCTGGGTTATTGGATTAACTTTGATGAGAGTGAACATGTTAATTCTTTGATGGCCGGTGGTCATAATCCATGATATGATAATTGAATGTTAATGTATGGTGTTTGCCTAATCACATTGTAAGTTCCATTTTGTGGTTTGCCATAATGACTTAGCAGGGCACTGTAATTAGTGACATCACCTAAAAAATATGACTTTAGATTAATACCTGAGTAACCCAGCCCAAGGGCTGTTTTTTGCCCCTAGAAATCTAGCAGGCCCCGTAAGACACAATTGAAGGAAAGGAAAATGAGGTTCAGCATCCAAACTCAACTCTGGGAATGGGTCGACGTTATTAGTATAGTGACAACTACATGCTTGAGGAGTATTCACGTTACATCACACAAGGATGAAACACGGGACACAAGAGGAACATGCAGGAACATAGGTCTACAGATGGGACACACTGCAAGCACATACACAGGACAATCCACATATACATGAGGATGATACACGGGACTACACTGCAAAAATGGTGTTTAGATTTTAAACATGTTTAGGTCTGAACACGTTTAAAACCTAAACATTTAGGTCAGTTAGGTGTCTTATCGACTACACATTTAGGAAATGAACACTTTTATTCTAACTACATAAACATTTACGCTAAACATGTTTAAATGTTTAGAGTTGAGACAGTTGAATAATAGGTGTTTAGATGTAAACATCAATATGTTTAGATATTTGGATGTTGAATCCACACAAGATAGCAGCACTACCTTTGAATGGACTATCTGTGCACAGTTATAATCAATTGTTGTGACAAATGTCCCCAAATCCCATGTTTATCATGGTTTCATTTCATAGAATGTCATGTAAATAGAAAGGGCATTAGAAAGTTGACTAGATTCACCTTATGCCACCATCATTAGCATAAAATAATCAATAAGCTCCATGACTGACACCTATTTGATGTTATTCTGGAATAGATAAGGCAATGTCCTTCCTGCCAAGCTGTTGTACTTTCTCAAGTCTCTCATTTTGAGGCAGTGTGTAATACATGTACATGTATATAGCTGTGGCTGACATCTCTGGAGACTTTGAAAGTAAATACCTGCTGATGCCCCCCCAGTAAATGAGAAAGCAAACAAAATATATCTCTGTTTTTTAATGCAAACATGTCTGCAAACCTTAACTCTCCAATAAATCATTTAAACATCTAAACAAAAAAAATCATAAACACCTAAACACAAAAATTCATATATCTAAACACAAAGTTTTAACCTAAACACCTACATTTCTAAACAATTGAGCTAAGCACATTGTTTGGCTAAACATGTTTAGGAAAGTAATGTGATTACAAAAACGTTCCAAGAATATGTTTAGAATTGTGTTTAGGATCTAAACACCATTTTTGCAGTGTAACTCTCTATCAAAAACCTTGTCTTAGGACATTTTCTTCTCTCTAGTGAATGGTGATAGCTCTACTTCAACTCAACTCGAAATATCTATGTTTTGTTCAAACAGACAAAAAAAGGGGCATCAGTGATTTCCTTTGCCCGACCCCCTCGTCCTTTCACTGCACATCACAGGCTGAATCTATTCCCACTATTATCAGTTCATGACAGGAGGCCATTTCTCAATGCAATACTATCACACACAGGCTTACGACTTAAAATCTCAATGCTATTCCTATGGATATTTTGGTACGACTCTTTTGAGTAAAGGCGTACTCATGTACTGCCACTTGGTGAAGATGTGATGGAAAACCTGATTCAAAGTTGCGGCATTTATTTCTGATCTTTCCATGGAAAAGGAAAAAGAAAAAAAATCATCAAATATCTCGAAGACATTCTTTCAAAAGAAAGAAAGAATCTAGGGTCGGCCCTATTTTGCTGAAGTGAATTGGGAGACGAGAAAGCATTTCTATATTTTGTTCTTTCCCTTTTTGTTGGTCTTATTGCTCTTCTGAATGCCTTCTACAAATGTTTGTAGAGAGACAGGTTTCCTCTATGGGGATGGTTTTTATCATTTCCTAGACCGGTGACAGGACATAACCCGACACAATAGTCCATATGGGTTGACCTAGTTTGGTCCAAAGATAGCCACATAGACACATCACAAAACGGCATCCGACGTGGGAGAAAGGGGGGTCTATTGCTGCCGATCTTTGTCATCAAATTGATTGCTTACTGACCCTGTAGGAGAAAGAGGACCAGGTATGATCTTAGGGATAACTCTCTCACAATAAGTATTGATTGAATTATTTAATACTAGTAGTAACCTTCAGACTTGCTATACCAGCATCCTACAATAACTGTATACATGTACATTTACTAAGGTAGTTATGGAGGTTCTGTATGTGTATACATCTATGATACAGTCAGAAACTAGAGATGCTGCTCCATCTACGGTCAAATCAATGAACCATTTTGATCCATGAGAAACCTGTAATACTTTGGCTTTTCCAAGGAGCAAGAGTTCCATTTTCACCCTTTAAAAATTGTTATAATTCCTTTTATATTTTTGCATTCTCAATTACGATCCAAGATCATAAGCCTTCCTGGTCTTGATGACATTACTGGTATTTTGTTTGCAATATATCGTACAATGTTATCCTATTTGTCCGTTCTATTATGCAATCATCCACTCCACGTGCATGTTTATCTAAGTCACACAACAATGTATTCACATGTAGTATCTAATCTGTCTGATTCAGGTCGGGGGGGGGGGGGGCAGCGCCAGGCCCTCAGGTGGCAATCATAAGCGTAACTATCACTGCTGAGAGTATTCCTCAGCAGATTACTAGTGACCCCTTGTGAGTTTCAGAGGAACTTATTTGTATTGGGCTCTATGGGGATGGCCTACATACGCCACAATTCTAGTTGATTATAACAAGGATTTTCAAGCATAAGAATAGGGTCTCCTTAGGGTCTCAATTATCCTTTCTTCCCTGGAAATATCACACTAAGGAACATACTTATGAAACCTCCACTAATAAGATTGTATGGTCTTCTTAAAGTAGAGTCACTTTGACAATTCAAAATACAAAATGGTTATTGATATGGTAGGATTACTACATTTTACCGTGTTCCCATGTCTGACACGTATCAGGTAAATGGGTGAAACACTTTTCATTGTAGCTTCAACAATGGACCAAGCTTCTATATTTTACTCCTCTTCTAAACCTGTAACTATAGTCCTTATACACAAATGAGCTTGTATGTTGTCTCTACCAATCATAGATAGTACACAAGACTATGTCTTTTTATGCTATATGCCCAAGAAAACCCGAATCACTTTGCTAGACATCTGGGTTGCTTAACTATGGGAACATAATTGTTGAGGATGACCTGGTGGTCTGTTTGTATGATGCTGTCATCTGGTGTTAGATATCAGTAGTATTGCCAATAGCCAGGCAATGATGCTGTGCATCTTGCAGGATTCTGAGGCAGCCCAAATGTCTAGTGCTTTGGGGTCTTTGTACAATCCTACAAGCATTGTCAGGTTAACTATGGCCAGCCAGCAATAACAAATTGGAATCTGGGTGGGCACAATCATAGGTGGTAAATAGGAAGTTGGTTGCGGCTCACGAAGTCATGATACATTTACTCTGTCTAGAGGTCCCTACCACAGAATGATTACAAACCACAAAAAAATGCAATATTTCTTTTTTGGCTACGATCGCCTCTGAATATAGAATTTGATTCAGAGGAATAATGACAACGAAAAGATAAATCTTTCCCCATTTTCTTTTCATGCATAGCAAGTTTCCATTAATCATACACCTTTTTCTATTCATTTTAAATTCATACTTCTTTTTTACACCATCACCACTCAGCTTGGAAGACATTTTCTGAGATTAAGTTCTCTAAAATCGTCATAACACCAAGATGCCCGTGGAGTACAGAGTGCGGTCAGGGAGGAGGGAGGACATGCAGGGTGTACTGAAGCTGGCCCAGGAGGAGGGATGGAACACTATAATAGAACATCTACATTGTCAGTTTGATGCTTTCCCTCAAGGTGTCTTTGTGGCAGAGAATTCCGACGGTGAGATTATCAGTAAGTATAGTGCTTTATATGAAAGCACAGAAGGTTATTTCAATTTGGCCTAACATCGCCCACTTGCGATATTAATGTTAGACAGCTGTGTGGCATTGATAAGGGCCGATGTTAGTCTACTCTGTAGGTAGTGATGTTAGCACCCTCCAAAAAGTAATCGCTATTTTACCCATACTATTGCAGCCCCATTTTGGTCCAATCAAGCAGGATCGGATAAGGATTTTGAAAGGGGGGGTGCCCCTCATTTAGCCCCTAATTTTGGCTAAATTCTAGGGTAAAAAGGAGGGGGGGCGCCCCCGCGCCCCCTCTAAATCCGCCACTGATCAGGGAGAGATAATTAAAGAGGGCCCTGCCCACTATCACACTCAGTGACACTTTACTATAGAGCTGGCGTAGAAATCATTCCCCGTACGCTGTCCTATAGCATTTTCTAAATAAACAAAAACTATGTGATATTATTGTATCTCAATACTTATATATTTTGTAAGCTTTATATCAAATCATATTTTCTAGGTCACTGCGCCTCAGCTCCACTGGATGACTTCAATGGTTTCATCGCTTATTATATCACCAAGAAGGGATGTCGTGGACAAGGCATTGGACGACATGTGTTTGACCTGAGTTTCAAAGCCTTGGGGAACAGGAACATAATGATTAATGCATTCAGTGAAAAGAAGGAAATGTATTCTGCTGGACGTTTCAAAGTCGGTAACTTCACATCAACAAGTTACAAGTTCCAGATCAAAGATTTAACACTGGGTGATAATTTTAAGCTAAGCTCCTGCACAAAGATCATCAACACCAAAGATGTCAGTGTACAATCTATTCTCGAGTACGACAAAAAGATCCATCCAGCACGCGAGAGGTTTCTAAGGTGGATCCTGGATATTTCTCATATTGGTTTAGTCGCTATCGAAGGAGATAAGATAAAAGGATGGGGGACCATACACAAATCACACACCGGTTATCGACTGATGCCTCTTTATTGTGATACTCCTAAAGTGGCTGACATTCTTGCCAAGGGTCTATTGAAGCAGCTTTTGAGTGAACCCGAGGCTGAAATTGAAATGTGCTGTCCTGAAGATAACATTGCTGCAAAGAACCTTTGTGAAGCTATTGGTTTGCTAAATGGTAAAGGGAAAATGAGTTGTCAACACAGGAGGATGTTCACAGAAGACGACATTCCTGTTCCAAGTCACTTGGTCTACTCCATACTACAATATGATCAAGTTTTGGTTTAGACATTGAAGGATGCCTCTATGCATAATGCACTTGCACTCCAAACCTGATTGAAAAATACCTCGGGAAAATACCCTACCACGATGGCTAAAAACGGCAGGAGAAGACTTGTTTCTTCATATTTTTCTAATTAGAATTCCTCTAAAGCATGATGTAGATTTATCTAGGTATGCATTTTTTCGTTTTTATAATGTCTATCACAAATAAATTGCAAACTATATTGTCATTTTCAGTTTATACTTGTGTATGATGAACCACGAATTAAAGGGGTCGTGAGCTTCAGTAGCATCTTGTGCAATATCCTCCTGGTCAGGTTGCTCCATTCACTTGGCTTCACAGGTTAGGCTTTTTTGCCTAACTCCTGAATATAGTAAGGTTATTTTTTTCTCTGTGAGATATAACATTTGACTTTACGATCTCCGTATTTCCAACAAGGACAAAGGTCGAGTGATGAATTAATGTGACAGGAGTAATAATACATAAAATACAAAAAGAAAATCCAGAGACCCCATCGATAGCCTACAGGTCCTATATGACCATTACCATGCTAGTAAGAGAGGAAAAGAGATCCCATTTTAATATCCATCAGATTTTTAGAATATAAATGATTGATAAATTTCTCAATTGATGAAACGGGCATGCATACCCATTTAACGTAGTCATAGCTCGAAAACAATCATCAAACCTCATCAGTAGCTGCCTTTAAGAAGTTATTTAGAAACACCCCACTTGATCTGGAACAACCTGACCTGTGATTCCCTGTGATCAGTGGTTGCCCAATCTATGCTTTTCACAAATTTCATAACTCTCCTTCATAAATTTCTTAAATTGTTCTAAATAAAGAGACCAGAACATATGGCACCATACACTATATAACCTCAGCTAGGGTTTCACTCTCTCCAACTCCTCTTAAGATCAAAGACATAACTGTGTCTCAATCACCAACCTATACAGGCCCTTTCCCTGCATTGTGTTCCCACTAAGACCATATGAGGCGAGTAGTCTCCTCAAAATATGTATATTCCAATTTTAGAATGCCTATCATTCTACTTGATTAGATTATCTAATATTTCTTCACCTAAATTCTGGAGTTGCCCTGGTTGAATCAGTCCTTGCAGATACAAATCCGTCGAATATCATGTAAATGAATGAGATTTGTCTTAAATAAAAAAGAGAGAGTATACACTGCATAATGCCGAGATGACCAGTGAGTTATTTATCAAACACTACTTTGAGTTTGGAAAGTTTTATTGACAATAACCATGGTACATGTTGTATCCTGCTCGGGTTATGCCAAGAGCATTCATAGAGACACACAGTCCAATATGCCAGTATGAACAAAAACATACGAATAAACAAATATATAAATTTTGATACATGAAAAAAAAAACAGTGTACAATGTATTGGTAGTCACGCATAGTAGTCAGTAGGATCTCAATGGGGCATAAGTACAAAACCAAGTACAATATGATTAAACATCCTTATCATCTCACTATAACGCACTAACATTCCTTATTTTACGACGACAAAATCTAGTTGAGGCAGGATCACCCATATATGGTCACCAGTCCCACTTGGTGAACAAAGCGGGAATAGGTATAAAGTGGTCTAAAGTTGTGTTACCCAATCTATGTTATCTTGTTGGTTTTGTTTCCAGGTTGATAATGACCTGTGTTAGGGCACTATTCTATGGATGAGAAGACTCTGTCTTTGTTCTGTAGATGGTGTTTATTGTAGATTGGTAGAAGGAGTACAAGCACTGTTATCAGGGTTTGTGCGTATCTGTCTGAGCGTCTAAGTGTGTCTCCGCAGATGCTCTGCAAGTACATATAGGCAGGGGCATTCCCCATGTAACTATTCTTAGAGCAGCTCTCGTTGGACAGTCCCCTGACGTCACGCCATGACTGACATCAAAGCTGTGACGTACATGGGATGACCAACAGAGCCCATTCATGAAGAGGGAAATCAATACAGAGATGGTACTATAGATTTCTTAGAACTGAATCACACAACAGGGAAATAGTGTTCTAGGAAATGGACGGTGTGTGTGTGTATATATATATATATATATATATATATATATATATATATATATATATATATATATTCAATAATGGGTTGGTGTAGACTACTCTTGGGTGCTGCGAATCCATATTAGTCAAAATGTCATCCAATCCATGAGCTCCTTATGAGCTACTAGATGGGAAGAGAGTGCAGTCCACGGATCCCTTTAAACATAATGAAGAGTGTTCAGTTCATTGATACATCTCAAATCTCAAATCAACATTGGTTCACCTTGCAGCTAAACATAGAACTATAGAATAGAATCAGGCGAAGAATCAATTTTAATTGGATCCAACAGATTACAGGAATATACAAGACAATCATTGATTTTTTTTTCTCATGTTCAATGGATGGTCGTTATGCACAAATAATTACCCTAACCATGTATTACGAAGTATAAGAGATGACCCCCCCAACCCAAGCATCAACTTACAGTGACACCAGCATCGGTCATGTTTTGCAGGATAAACATGATGTAGTTGGTATCAGGTGTGGCCAATAATGTGGTTGTGGAATCGGTGCCATAGATGAGATCACATTTACGGCCTGGAGAATTGTAGACAGCCATGTGACAAGGGAGGTCCACACAACGGAGGAAACATTCTGTCCTGTCAGCCTGTATAGAATGATACTAAACTGGGTAAGATCAAAGGTTAATGTATTGCAAATATGGCATATACTACTGACAGACACACAGACCTGTCTTATAGTCCCACTGCCTTATTCTACCTACAACTATAAAGCATATGGGAATAATATATTTTGAGGCCCGGGGGCTGTATGTCCATGGGCGTGGCATACAAAACACCATACACCACGCCCCTTTTTGCGATGCCCGAGGCAGCAGTATACGTCAGCAGATCCAACATGCTTTGTTCCATAATGTCAGTTCTAGAATATTAAATTATGGGTCGATTTTCAAAATGATCCCAGGACAATAAGAAATATAATGCAACCAAGTAGGTTAAGGTATTTTTTTTTTTATCTTATAATGATATAAATGGCCTCAATCGGCACACAATCAGTTGAAAGGTTACATTTCTGACACTCAATCAACATTTTTCTTGAGTAGGGCTTTCGAAATTGCCTGTTGTTATAGTAGAAGAATACAAAAGCACAACTTGTGGGGCATACAGACGTTGCATGCTCATTAGTGGGTTGTCCCTGCTGCCCTTGATGCCCTGTGGAGTTTATTGTACGTCTCACAAATGAAATAAGTGGACAATTGACATACAGTTATTAAATCAAGTTCAATTGTAACACATATTGTTTTCAAGCAGGCTTAATAAAATACACTATTACAGTGTCTCAAGTCTTTGTAACTATGTATACAGTTTGATTTACAAGATTGCCAATTAGATAATGAGCAAAATGATTTACATACATTATGATAATGAATTAAAACTACACATGACAATACCAAACACTACTGACACACAGACCTATGTTATAGTCCTAATTCCATATACTACTGACACACAGACCTGTGTTAAAGTCCTAATGCCATATACTACTGACACACAGACCTATGTTTTAGTCCTAATGCCATATAATACTGACACACAGACCTATGTTATAGTCCTAATGCCATATACTAATGACACACAGACCTGTGTTAAAGTCATAATGCCATATACTACTGACACCCAGACCTGTGTTATAGTCCCAATGCCATATAATACTGACACACAGACCTATGTTATAGTCCTAATGCCATATACTACTGACACACAGACCTGTGTTAAAGTCCTAATGCCATATACTACTGACACACAGACCTGTGTTAAAGTCCTAATGCCATATACTACAGATACACATACCGTAAAACCCCGGCCATAAGCCCGATTTGCTTTTCAATTTTTGACCAAACCGGCTTCTAAATTTCTCTCAAAGTCTACCCCCGGCTTATCACCGTTGTATTTTTTTTACTATAGAATAAAGAGAAAATGGTAAAAATTTGACCCCAAAACCGGCTTATAGGATTTCCCTGAACTCACCCCCGGCTTATGATCAGGGCTGGCTTATGACCAGGGTTTTACGGTACTTGTGTTATAGTCCCAATGGCATATGCTACCAACGCACAGCCCACTGATATGGTCCCAATGCCCTATTATACTACTGTCACAGAGACCAGTGTTATAGTCTTAATTTTATAGTCAAGACCAGAAAATTTGGCGAGGCCATCTCCTGGCACGTCGTAATATTTCCCAATCTAGGGGTAGGTGCTATCTTGTTATTAGTGAGGTTTAGCAAGCACTGCGTGGGCAATATAACGCAGACGTGCAGCATTCCTACACAACTGGTACGTCTGTGTGAAACCAGAAAAAAGTGATGTATGTCGTGCTTGCTAAACCTCCATAATATCAGATACCATCAACTCACACCATTTATATAACCTACTGTAACCTGACAACAGTGCATAATTTGTAGCTTTTTTCCCTCTGAGAGGGTTACCTGCAATTTACAAACCCCTGGAGTTTTCTCTCCATGGGGATCCTCTCTGTCAGCCTCACCTAATTCTCCAGTCTTGACTATTATATACACTGCACTGAATACGTACCACCACTTTACTCTTTAGAAGGGAAGCGCCAGCTGTGACTGAGCCCTGCACTCCCACACAGCCGTATACATTAATGCCGTTCCTGCACCGAGCTTGGCTGAAATCATAAAATGCATGAATTACTGTAGTACCTCGTGTATACCTTTAAGTAGCACTTTATACATGGGGATAGACCCGTGCTGCACCTTATAGAATCTGCCTGATGTCAGGGTGCGACTACAGGCGAGGACCTGATATCATATAACAGTACTATAATGATTGAAATGCCATATTCTTAGGATGCGACTGGTATGTGCCTCATACATACAGGTATAGGTCTGACATTGTGTTGTATATTGCTGATACACTCCAAATTTCTCTTCATCTTTTCAATGGGCAAATGCACATGTATAACAGACAGACCTTGGGTATGATTTTGTTAACAACAGAGGATGGGTGTGGGTTTGCACATGGATGCACAAAAAAGAAATTTGCCCCTCTTCTTTGCACTCATGTGTCAACAAAATTTGTCCCCTCCCCAGGAGGGCCTGGGAATTGTGCATGAAGGTGTCCCTTTATCCTACAGTAACATGCAAGTTTTTTCACTGAAAACAGGTGGAATTATTCTCCCCCCCCCTCATTAAGGGGTTAAAAAATGTTTACCCTGCCCTGGTCAAGATATGCCCACCCCCTCAAACCCACTACCTCCCCTATTGTTAAGAAAATTATCACCCTTAGCATCTGATGAAAGAATACCATCTGTAGGTGGGACAAAAGGATTTTCTGGATATTAAAACATTTTACTCTCTCTAGCTGCATGGACCTACAGTCTTAATTCCTAATCAAACATGCACTGAGAAACCCACTGACAGGAACATCCTCTATGCAAACATAAAGGGGTATGCATAAATGATTTAGGATGACCCCAATAATTTTCTACCTAGGGTTTAAAGCTGCTACAAGACGTGAAATATATAGATTTTCTATTTTCTTTATTTCTACCATTAGCCCACTTAACAATGTGTTGGTCAAATCCCATTCTGTTTTGTGGGCTTTAGCCATGCTAATTCTAAGGATAGAGATGTGCTAAATTAAAATACTTCCCGCATTTTATCCATGATGACAAACACCTAATTAGACCAGCTCAGTGGCTCCATCTGTTATAAGAAATTAGACTGGTATTCTATGGTGAAAAGAGCTCTGCATTTGGGGACCTGACTGCTCAGTCCTGCCTCCTGGGGAAATTACTTAGAACTATTTAGCTGACTATTGTCCCTTCCCACCAAAAAGCAGACCACACCCGAGGCCTGAGCCCTTAGCTGTAGGCATCACAGCTCACCTCTCACCAAAATGAATGGCACTGGATGTAAGGAAAGGTCTTGTAGAAATTAGCGAGATAGAGGTTAGAGAAGGGTATTCCAACATTTATTGCAGCTTTAAATACTAAGCTCTGCACTCTAAGGTGATGTTCTCTCAACTTTCACCTGGGTGTGGCACCATCTGGTTGGCCACTCCCTTACATGTTTTTCCAGAACTTGTTTTGATATACGCTTTTTGTATTTTTCCAGAACCTGTTTTGATATGACCTTTTAAGTGCATTACCAGGAAAGGTCTTAAAGGTGATGACGCATTTCACTGAATCCATTAGTCCTGACCGATTTCTCAAAATGCTGACACATGTTAATGACTTTGCTTATAGTGCATGTCCATTAGGCTCACAATGAGAAGACCATCTGTCACCATGGCAAGAGCCATTAACTTTACACTCTTTGTTACCTTCAGTTTCAATAATGTGGAATACAGTGCAATACAATAATGAACCATATTCATATATATTATTCTAGTGTGTGCTTTTATATAAACCAATACACATTTCTATACATAAACTAACCACGTGCCTGGGATACATAGCCCAGTACACCCTTATTGTTGCCGATAACTGGTTATAGGACTGGGGGAGTACCTGGGCCTAATAAAAAAAAAGGTTTGTTTCAAGCGAATACAAGTCATTTCAGACCCAAAGTCATTTCAGACCCGGTCATTTCAGACCCATAGTCACTTCAGACCCAAGTCATTTCAGACCCATGGTCATTTCAGACCCTGGTCATTTCAGACCCATAGACTCAATTAGAGCCTTCATAATGGATAGAGTCAGCATGAAACACTAGTCAGGGGTGGATCCAGAAGGGGTGGTCCAGGAGTTGCCTCACCGCACATTTCATTTCAGCCAATCCCGTGACCAGCCAATGACTGTATGTCACACCACACACAGCAATGGGCGGCCACTGGCAGTGATAGTGGTATTATATGATTTGGGATGAATAGTAAACTGAATAATCAAACTCCAAGATCTAATAGAACTAGAAACAATTGAAGGGCTAAGGATACAGCCCCTACGCCATAGAACTAGAAGTCTAACAATAGTATCTGTGCTCCCTCCATCCCTGGTATAAACTTGGAATGTGGGAGAGGGCTGCAGGCACCGCTGGAGTAGGCCAGGGGGGAGGGGTTGTGATTATCATTGGAAAGTTCATGGCCTGAATTTAAAAATTTACTTTTCCCCTGTAGGATCCTTTTTGCTTGGCTATACACATGTAAGACATGTAATATGGGTCCGAAATGACTTGGGTCTGAAATGGACATGGGTCCAAAATGACTTGGGTCTGAAATTACCATGGGTCTGAAATGACTGGGTCTGAAATGACTTTGGGTCTGAAATGACCTGTTAGCATTTCAAGCAACCCGACCGACCCTAGCAAAACAGGGGCAAAAAAAACTTTTTTTTTGTCATTTTGAAGAATTTAGTCTAATTTTTTCACATTTTAATTTTTTGGGGATTTTTCCTGTATCCTTTTCGTGTACTTCCCCTCTCTCACAGTTGTCATTTTCCCATCATTATTTTACAATGAAAACAAAAAAATTGATACATTTCCTATATAAATGAAAAAAAAAAACCGACCTACCGACCCTAGCTCTTTGAGCTATGTTACTGGAAACACACCTTTTATTGTTTTTGGTCCTACTCTTTGATTTATGTAGGCACACCCTGAACTCATGCAAGAACCATAGGGCATAAGTACTTTCAGGTCATATTGGTCTAATACTATTCTATCGTGTAAAATCTTTGCGTTTAAGGCACACCTTTCCAGAGGTGTAGGAAGCAAATCTTCATTGGAGGGGGAGGGGGCAGCATCCCTATAGTTTAGAGTATATTTGTTTCATTAAGGCCTGAAATCTAGCCAAAAATATGGGCTACACGAGGGGCGCGCCCCCTCCTTCTCAAATTCCTGGATCCTCCACTGCATACATATATACCTATTACAGAATTTGTTTAGAAAAGTAATGTTTGTTGAATCTTAGATTGTTGGAAAGTTAGCCTTTTTGACTAAAATCTGACTAGGATTTTGAACATTATTTTTTTTTGTGTAT
This sequence comes from Acholoe squamosa, assembly GCA_949317995.1. Lineage (NCBI taxonomy): Eukaryota > Metazoa > Annelida > Polychaeta > Phyllodocida > Polynoidae > Acholoe > Acholoe squamosa. Next base: position 30,456,544 of record OX439052.1, on the reverse strand, counting down.
ATGCCAGTAGTATGGTAAGGTGGCATTTATCCATGATAGCAGCCAAGAATTGTGTTCACTATGTAATGTGCCATGCCCGGGGTGTCATGGTGGAATTCTATGATCTCTATCCCTCTCTCGTTCTCCCTGAAAAAAAGTGAAAAACAGTTTAAAAAGAAATACCTACCTTGACAACAGTACAACAAAATTAAGACGTGCACTATGAGAACACAGGAGATAATGCCGGTTCCTCTCATCCTGACTACCATGGACGATATGCCTTTCCTGTTCTAATACTTGCTGTACCAGCCACAATGATATACGCTTCCATGGATCTCTACTGTATCATATGACTTACTCTTGCTGTAGGCCTACATGATTATAGATGAGCTGTGTGGGCTCTGACACAGAGGCTCTCATTGATTATACATGCAGTTTCCTGTATAGGAGATGTGTTATCTTTGTACGAGGGCGTTAAATTTATTATGAGACATTGTGGACAGCACTTTTGGTATACTTAATTTTTTATATAATGATCTCAGAGCCAAGGATACTATAGTGCCTATACATGGGTAAAAAGTGACGCGTGTGACACAGGGGTTTTAAATAGTAACAGACGGCGACACTAGCAAAAGTTCCCAGTACATTGGCATATATGTAAAAAGTGATGGAGTGATGCGCCATCCCTCCTAAAAAGTAACGATGTGACGTTCTAAAATATTTGAGCACCCATGTATAGGCACACTGTAGGTTCCCTATAGTATCCTTGTCAGAGCTATGAATATACAGGAAATATGTTGTGGACTTATATAGAGTATAGAGCTAAAGAAAAGAAGAAAAAAAAAGAAAACTCTACCCACTGCTCGTAAACTAGATCATGGATTTTGAGTAAAATAGATACATATTCCTGGCTGTATAGATTTTCAGTCTTGTTGAGAGACCTAGTCCACTAAAAATAGATCATCAGCTTTGTGGACACATAATTCAACAAAACCTGTGGGGAACGGATGCTTCTTCATCAAACTTTTCCCCACTACCGATAATATTTTTGTTTTAACAATGAGGGATGTAACCTTTTCGTTTTAACAATGTTTAACAGGCAACGGGTCTCTTTTCCTTTTTGAAGTCAGATCTGAAGTGCCTTTTACTGAGATGTGCCCGCACGCCTTATTCAAAGGGGGAAATTGGTGGTGGGACCCTGTGAACATTTTGAGGACTTTCACACTAACTCCACCTGGTGTGTAGTCCCTTGCAAACTAGCTCCACCTGGTGTCTGGCACCTTTGAGAAATGTTTTAGTTGAAAGTTCCAAGAGAGGCTTGAACGATTTTGAGAGTATTACTTGTTTTCAGAGTATTATTCCACCCAACCATCACAGTACCAAACGTTTTACACATGAAAAACGGAGGCCCCAGATTATCCAAAATGTAGAATTTATGAAAATCGACCAAGTAGAATCCTCGGTATGGCTTAGAATAGGGAGGGGGGATCATATACTAAGGTCGGATTTTCAGTACATCCCAATACAGTAGGCCTATATAATTATTTTCATCAACTATCCTAAAGATGCGGGAATTTTAGGTGTTCCCCCCCCCCCCAGAAAGAGACCCATGATGTCCTTTGTAAAGGAAGCGGGCCATGTCTGCAAAGCTGATGCAACACGTCATGAATTTTAAGTGCCCTTGGAATGGCTCTAGACCCCAAAAATCGACATGGCGACATGGGCCTTTTTTGGCTTAGTGACATGGGAAATGAACCTTTCTTTTAAATCGACATGGTGACATGAACTTTTCTTAAAATCGACATGGGGACATGACTTTTCTTAAAATCGACATGGAGACATGGCAATTTCTTAAAATCGACATGGCTCCATCTGAAGCCATAAAGTAGAGTTCTCTATAGTGGTGGTGAATTTGATTTTGATGCCTGACATCAGAGCAGGCCACACAGTGCTGCCACCAGCTGGTTTTCAATCAGGGTTGCCACCAGACCTAAGACATCAAAAACGCTGACTTCTTTCTGACAAATAAAAAAAAAAAATCCTGACCATTTACCATGTTTAACTCGGTGCATATTAGCAGTGGATTGATGCTTTTAAAGCTAGATTTGCAGATAAATAACCATGTTTATGGTACAAGTATACTGGTTTAATGCTGGTTTACGAAGAAAAACATATTAAACATGACTATATATGACCCGCTGACCCCTGATATCACCTGTAGGACATTATAAAAACATGATTTTTTAGAAACACACTGATGATTTTTTTTTATGAGAAGCAGCATGCTGTACAAACACATTACCTGATGTCTAATATTATTTTCTACAGGGATGTGATTTAAAAATTGTATAGGAAGGCTTTCAATTTCCCAAAACTATTATTTTATGGCACAAATGGACTACAGAGGCAACATCTGTAATGCTTGGGTAAAATGAATGTAGGGCGTTTCAGGACATACTTTCCAGAAAATTTTGATATTAACTATGCGGAGGGACTAAGCAAGAGGTAGATGCACTTGGGCCAGTCCAGTTGTAGACTACCGGTCTATTTATTTAAACAAAGAAAAAAGAACAGGTAACAAGTTACAGTTACAAAAGAAAAATTGAACTGCCAGCTATGCCTGCCTACCTGCTACCTGTGAGTGGTTCACTGCACACCTGGTGACCTAGTTGACCCAGGGTGACTGGAGGCCTGTGTGGTGCCCCCTGTTTTTAATACGCGAATCAGTCAAGTATAACAGACTGATATTTACCATCATATTTTCTTCAAAATATGACAAGACATTTTGTTGTTGGAAAAGTAGCTTTGTGAATGGAAGGGGGGGAGTGTGTGTGTGTGTGGGGGGTATCCCCCAGAGGCCGAGGAAACTTTTGAATACTAGAGAACAAATGGTGTGATCTCAGAAAATTTTGGTAAGGTTCTTTCCAATTTAGACACAATTTTACTCATGTGATTCCTGTAATTTATTTGGTCATCAAACTCCTCACTGATGGAAAATACTCACTTTGTCCTGACTTTTCCCCAAATCCCAAAATTTCCTGACCGTTTCATGGAAAATACTGACTTTTTCCTGACCTTGAAAAAATTATGGCTTTTCCTGACCGGTGGCAACTCTGCAAGTGGTTTCCCCTCCCACCAAAGAGGAGAGACCGTCTGAAATGATGTCCAATGATGTGCACATAATGAACCACATCCAACTAGAATAAATAGCACCCTATGACTGGGGAAGGGGTATATAATCATTTGAAATACATATCAGACAAAGCTATATCAGTTTTTATACCAGCCTTAAAGACGCACCCTGAGTTTGGGGAGATTCTATAGGGTGCATGAGGCCTCAGATTCTTGATTTATATGTGGGAGATTACGGTAGTACAAAGAATACCAGTATCATGTAAGGTTGTGACAAAAGATAAAACCTGACATGCTGCAGATGTATATAATTTATTTTAAATTCAATTCATGTCCATGTGTTCACATGAAATGTCTAAACTTAAAATAACATTGGCAACATTACACTTCCACAACTGGAGAACATGAATAAAATCAAATTAATCATATCGCCAGCACCCAATTTTAGTTGACAAGTTGATAGATTTCGAATCCTACCGGCTCAATTTAATCAGAAAATAAATAAAATGACATCGCTAGTTTGTCAATTTGTATTTCCATAACCTGCCACAAATTTTCACATCATCAATTCATAGACAAAATACCATCCACAAAATTCTCATTTCACAAAAACATTGAATATTTTCACAAAAGTTTCCAATGTAGCCCCCTTTACAACCATTACCATGTCATGATGTAGTATTTTATGGCAAGAACAACAAATACACCATGACAGGGGGATTAAATCTCATTCTTATTTATATCACACCTACGTTATTCAACCCCCGGAATAAATTTTATTTTCTGTAAAGGCCATGTTTTTTCATCAATGTAGCACAGATGAGTCAAGACTGTGAAAACCCGGTCATATTTATCAGTCACCATGATTCACCTATGCGGCTGTGCTGGCGAGGAACTACAACAGTGCATCATGCCGAAGCTTGAGGTGCTTTCCATGTACCATATTGTCATCAATAACCGCCCAGCTCTTATAGATTTGGAGGCATCACCCCCAACCCTTAGCCCTTTCAATCCCTATACTGCATACACAATACAGTACTATAAAACTGAGTTTATAAAATACAGGGTAGGCGCTTATTCAAGGTGCAATTTTTAGTGCTCAATGTATATTTCATGAACCCCATACCCTTCGCGCTTATATGGAATAGTGCTTTTTTAGAACCCGGCACTTAAACGTGACAAACGCTATATTAACCTCTTTGCAGTCAGCCAATCTGTAACAAATCTTTCATATACAACGATGGACTATTCAACACTAAATATCAAGTATAAGTAAATATTCCCTCCAAGACTTAGACATATCTGCCATTCAACTCACTCAAGTTGACTTTATTTTTCAAGATATCGTTGATTATGAATTAAGTAGGTTTTTTTGAGTTTGAAATGTACATTCTTACCGGTCCAAAAAAAAATAAATACAGCACTTATGAAATTCTCATCACAAATTTGACTTAGATTGTAACACCTTATGATGGTGATAATAATGACAAGAAAGCTAATAATATATAATGATTGCAAGTGGCAGCATAGCAAGTAAAAATCCAATGACAACCTTTACTGATCAAATGCCACTGGCATTAAAGGAAAATTACAAAACACTACAACATTTATAAACCCAATATATTACTGGTAATAAATAATTTCTATAGTCAACCTACATATATATCGTTGCTTATTAACATTTTTCATTTAATCACAATAAATTGGTTCTAAGACATTGGCTATTCTGTGAATTCAATGAATCGAAAATCCTTCAATGATGAGCAATTATAAAGGAGGAACAAGGGTTCTTACCATTATGCTAGGAGTCAAATACTTTACCGAAAGGTCATTTTTCTAGCAGAAAATTAACAAGTCCTCCACCTTTATGGTCATTGGTTCCAGATCTAGCGTCAGCTGCTTATTCTTTATTTCTTTTCTTTTCTTAAGGAGGCGGAGGGCATTTTTATATTCTTGCTTTAGGGAAAAAAGTAGGTGGTCAAATAGGAGATTTTGCTTTCAAACTAACATACACAATCTAATCAACTTTTTTTTTTAAATTTCAATTAGAGTGTGAAAATTTAAAAACAATATTCTGCGACACATGAAATAACGGAATGGGGACACTGCAGAAACATGATTAAGTCTTTATCAAAATACTGTCAAAAGCTGCTGCACTTTAGTAAAAGGGCAATATCATCTTCTCCAACCAGATGAAACCCCACTATCAGTGTTTCTTCGCTAAATGTAGCTTAAGCTGCGGCTTTGAAGTGTAACATTTTTGACACTTTGCACATTTGTACTTCTTTTCACCTTCGTGTACAGTGATGCAGTGGTCCCTCAATAAGTGCCGGAGATAAAATGCCTTTCCACAAATATCGCATTGATAGGGCCGATCGTTCTTATGTACCCGCATATGAAGTTTCATTGCACCCTTGTTCATAACCTTCTTACAGATGGTACATTGGTTCTTGCGGTGCTCTGCTTCGGTAAGTTTGTCCTGGTGGGTGTCGATTATATGTGAATTCATGTTGTTCTTCAAAGAGAAGCACTTACTACAGTGGGGACATTTGAACGGTTTCTCACCGGTATGACACCGCATGTGACAGCGTAAAGCGTGTCTGTCCGCACACATAAATTTACAGATATTACAGTGGAATGGCAGCGAACCTTCATGCATCTTTAAATGACGCTGAAGATGGGACTTGAGCTTGAAGCTACGGCCACAAAGATTGCATGTAAAAATACGGACCAGCGACACATCCAAGTGCATCAGACGATGATGTCGCTGGACATGGGCTTTCTGAGTGAAGGTCTTGTTACAATCTGCACACTTAAAGCAGCGTTCGTGATCTGTACCTAACGACTCACCGTGAGAAGCAAGATGTCGCTCCAGAAAGGTACGTTTTATGAAGTGCTTTGTACAATGAGGACACGAGAAGATCTTGTCACCCGGGTCATAAATTTCATGTACGTTACTCACATGGTTCTTGAAACAGCGTCTTTCTGCGAAATCCTTCTCACAGAGCTTACATTGATAGGGTCGGTATTTGTTAAAAGATTTACACATGTAGTACCTCTGAATTGTTGCACACCGGTTTTTCTTATTCCTCATATGGGTCGCTAATGATTTTTCATTGTCATGTACGGGTAAATGTTCTTGGTATAGCTCAAGGTGCAAGAAGACGAGGCCACACTGCAAGCAGCTGTGCCGCTTACCTTGGTTTGTACCTGTTACATTATCAGCAGTATCATATTCAGTATTAACTGGTTCTTCCTTGATTTGAACCTTATTTTGGTCACAACTATCATCATTTTCTGAAATACTTTCAGTTTTGATCGTTACATTGTTTGAAGAGACTGCATCATTGGGATGATGCTGCAAAGGTTTTTCTTTATGTTTACTAGGATGAACCCTAATTGTATTACAGAGTTTTTCCACTATCGCTGTGTTTTGCAGATCATGGCATAACCCGATGTGCAGAGTCAGCCTACTTTTACTTGTATATTGTTTCTTACATAATGCACAGCCATGGAGTGTGGAATCATCTCCACTATCTGACGCATCTCGACTACCCCGCATCATCTTCAAACTTTCTTTTTCGACAGTCAAGTGCTCCTCAGCTTCCCGCATTCGTCTACTACTTCTCCGCTTCCTTCGTGACCTATGTCGAGCATAAGGAGAGTTGTGGTCAGGAGTTTCATGAACAAGTAACCGGTGAAGATCCAACCTTTTTTGGCTGGTGTAGGCTTTAGTACACTGGGTGCAGGAAAAGATTGCAGAGAGAGGGCTTTTGTCTGATTCTTGGTGAAGTAGCCCAATGTGAAGTCGCAGGCTTCGGTCACTCGTATACGACTTGGAACACTGGGTACATTTGAACATAGAGCGCCCAGAGAGGTCGACTGAATCATTGGAGTCATCTCCATATGGGATGGTGGAGGCAGGGGACAAAGCTGCTGCACTCTGAAATGAAAAAAAAACACGTTAATTCAAACACAATAAAGCACACATAGGCCTACATTAAAGGCACAATAAGAGGTTAGACTTTGAGACATAGATGTAAGCAAAACTTGGATCAGGAGCACCCTGATTCTGGGAAGGGCTTACAGTCCACAATGACTCCCATCAGAGAGAGCATTAAATCAAACACAAAAAAAAACAAAAACACTTACCTCTACTTTTGGTTGAACATCACTGGGGAGTTGACTCAATACCGTTTCTAGACTTGGTGATGATTTTCTTTTATCATTTTCTTGTTTAATGCCTTCGACAGGCACTGTCGGACTAGAATTGGAGGTTTTCATTTTCCTGCTTGTAATGTCACCAATCACCTTCAACTCACGACTAGGTTTTTTCTCACTAGAAGTCTGAAACAGCAAAATTTGTTTTGTGTATACACTACTCGGTATCATGGCTTGACAACACAGCAGTGACAAATAATCTACCATTTGATAAAATTTTTACCATTAATTATATGCGCTTAGTTTTGTAGAAATCTTAGTCTTAAGAAAATAAAAAGATTGAGTTTATAGTTTTTTTAGTTGATGAATAGTTATGCTTCTATAATATTGATTTATCCAGTCAATATGCATAGCAAGATATTATTTCTTACCTTTAACTTCTCAGTTTTAGTCTTTTTCACCTGGGGTTGCTCAGAACCTTGGAAACTACTTAAAACTGTAGATTTAAACTCTTCTTCTTCAGAAGCCTCTGGAGCAGCTTTCCGCTTTGACTTCGATCGTTTTGTTTCACTGCTTTTCGGGTTCATCTCTGTCTGACTAGTTGTTTCGTTCTCAGGGCTTTGAGGTGGGGAAGATGAAGCAGATAACAGTTTCTTTCTGTGTTGGTTATGGCGATGGTTACGTTTTGTTCTTGGCTTCTCACGTGGAACCTTCGGGCTATCTTTAACTGGCGGTGAAGGCACAGGCTCCTCGAGCTCAACCTTAACAACATACTGCTTGTCCCTCCCACTCCCAATGTTGTCGCACACGATGGCTAATGTCGTTAACGCCGTTATGTCTGGTTCATCGGCTACTGATGCTTGTACCGATAGAGAATTGATACCAGGGGAACTAGGATTTTTTTGTGGTATGGAGTTTTCAATTTTTAGGGCAGGTTGTGTAACTTCTGTATTCTGTGGAGGCGAAGTCATCTCAACACTTTGCGGTTCATTGTTTGGTCCATCATTTGGAGGGACAGTGACAGTATCTAAAACAGGTTTCTCTTCAGGTATAAATTGCGTAAGGCCTATCTGAGTTGTTTGCTGACTTATGGCTAAGCCATTCTGAAGGCGATCAACTGAAGTGAACTGCATGGGGAGTGACTCTGGCTTCACTTCTGTCAAATTTATGCCTTCTGCTGAGAGCATCCCACTGACCGCTACGGGGATGGATGACTGGAGCAAACCATTTCTGCTCAATGTCGTCTCTGGCTCTGACTTCACAGTCACCCCGCTTGTTACTGGAACAAGGTAAGAACTTTGCTGGAGCATCACCTGATGATGATTATTTTCAGAGATAATCACTTGACCGCTGAATCCTGGGTCATTGGTTTCCTGCTTAATGACCAGGTTGTATGGGAGGTAGAGGGCTTGTGCTGGTGCGGTGGTTAGCGTGTTACCCGGCTGGAGCTGTATCTGTTGTGGCATGGTGGGCAGTCCCGGGACGGGGACTAACACCACCGCCTGACCACCCGGCTCAAACATTGTGCTTCCTGAAATAGAAAATCAAACTTTAAATCATTAAAATTATCATGGATTCAGATCTCTTAAGAGAGACTCATAGAGCCCTGTTAAATTTGACAACCAAGGAACAATGGGAGGAAAAATCTTCCCGATTTGAACACAAAAAAACGGTGACAAAATAAGCTCAGAATTGCATAGGAAGCCACACGTCCACAGCATGTATGTTTGAAGTAAATTGTATTTGACAAAAAAAAATTGAATCTCCATAACCAGGCATTTCTTATAGGACCTGCCTTATATGATCGTATGTCAAGACATCATCATTATGATGGTCTCTTATCTTGCAGGTTTTTGTATCTTGAGAAAGTAATGATCTTCAAAACCTCCTTTATCTAGTCGTAGCTCTCCATGACTTCCTGTCCAACAGAGGCATGCTGGGAATTTTGTATAGCAACCAGTGGGCCAGGCTAGCAACAGCCTCATTTGATTAGGTAGTGTCAAGGTGTGCAGAAGTCCCACCACCCGTCTCCCTAGATTCCTGTCCAATTTCGAGGCTTTTTGTCACCAGCGACTCTTGCACCCTAATTTTAGGGGAGTGGGTATTTATAACCAAGAGGGCCGTGCGGGTTGACCAATTATGCGGGTGCCCCAAAATGTTTTCAACAACCCCCCCCCCCTTGCTTGACAAAGGGGAGAGATGGTGATTTTTTTCCGGCCCTCCCCATGGTAGGGGTGTCAAGAAGCCTCATCCACAGTAAAGCTAAGTTACCAGTAAGTAAAGTTTTTGATCCCATCCCAAAAGTGAAACCACCCCCTCTCACTGAGTCACTCCATACTAGCCTAAACACAATATTTCACTTTTAAAGTGCTCGCAGGCCAATTGGTTGAATTTTGTGCAAAAATAAGGGCTGAGTCATATATTGCCAGCTGTGGGGGGGGGGGCTTGATGGATTTTGGTGGATCAGCAAATTTTTTTTCACCCCCCCCACCAATATGATAAGTGTAATCGCACCCCCCCCAATGACCCCCCTTTCAACTAACAGGCCCCCCACCTGGCAATAAATGACTTGTCCCTAACTCTAGCCTTCTAGATGTTTCTGTAATTAAACTTGAAGGGGGTGATCATACATTCGCTTCATCATTAAACTTGAAGGGTGGTGGGTTTTGTGCACAAGTTTTGTGGACTTGTGGAAAACTTAAGCCCCTCTTTGATCTAGACTATATTTATTAAGACTATTAGTAGCGTGCAGTCGCAGGCTTTTTTGCTATTTGGCCTATTAGATTATCGGGATGGACGGAAAGTCCACATTTGTTTACAGAGGGCACTGCAGGCGCCGAGATTGCTCAACCGGAAGCCAGGGCATAATACAACACTGCTCCCATTGAAACTGTTTAGAGCCTGTTGAGGTTCCCGAAACCGTAGCACTTTCTTGCCTCCTTTCGCGGAAACAGTTGAGTTCCGGTGACATCGCCAACAAATTTCAGTCAGATTGGAGATGGTCATAAAAGCTTTAATTTCCTTCCTGTACAAGAATTACTGATTGATATCAATAAAGAAACCACCATTTATTCATATATAATTGCTGCAGGGTCTAGATATATGCTGTTATTTTGTAATACTGGGTGTAAATAAACATGAAATGCGTGGGCGATGTCACCGGAACTCAACCGTTTCCGCGAAAGGAGGCGAGAAAGTGCTACGGTTTCGGGAACCTCAACAGGCTCTATGGGGCTGAGTGCTTAGGGTCCAATATATGTTATTTTTTCATATAACCCTTCGACCATAGGTCGTATAAATTTCAGCGAGTGGTCTAAGGATATGGAGCAATAGTCTGTTAGATTCCGAGATATTCAATATTTGATATTTGAATTCAGTGCACCTCTCACCCGCTCTTCACTGTCAAACCATTTCCGAAAATTCTCAAAAATTTTTCATCACTTCTGTTTATGATATATTGATCATACTAATAGCGTTGATTGATTGATTGATTTGTTTAACGTCCTAAGGCCGTAGGCCTCATGGGACTGCCTCATTGGTTATCAGACATTTAGTCCATTCTTTTCTCAAATTTGCGCGTGTGTGTGTGTGTGAGTGTGCGCGTGCGTGTGTTTGGGAGTCTGCTTGTAGCAGTGGGACACGGCTCGTGGCTCAAGGCCCCTCTTTATCGTGCTGCCTCACCCAGACGCTGTGCCGCAGACTGTTGACACATCATCTGACCGGTCCATTATCCTGACACCGGCCGGACAGTCGTGGTTCTATACCAATCGGGTCAGCTTACCACGGACTGACGAGCATAGATAGCCACTTTCCAACCTGGCTGCAAGATTACTCTTCCAGCCGGGCCGGAGGATCATTCCCCCAGCCCACCTGACCGATACTTGAGGGGAGGTGTTTCCCCCCCGCTTCAGAGCTTCTCGAACATCTTCACTTCCCTGAGGAAGGTCAGAAGTTCTTTCTTACCAGTGCTGGTAAAGACACTGTTCATGGACAAACCATGAAGGTGCTTGTCCCTACTCCTCTTTGTTGCCTGACATGAGAGCACCAGGTGTTCCATAGTCAGAGGTACTTGACATTGCTGACATGTGGGTTGGTTTTCACCCTTCATGAGGTGTCCGTGAGTCAGCAGAGAGTGACCTATCCGAAGACGGGTCAGTCTTGTCGATTCCCTCCTGGTCAGGCCAGTGTGGTCATGCTCTTTGCCAATCGAAGGTTCGAAGGCTCTGAGCTTGTTATTGTGGTCAGAACTCCATCTTTTCTGCCACTCTTTTTTTATGAACTCCTTGGCCATAGGGAGCAGGTCTGAAGAGGGGATGGGAGCCAAGCCGGGTTCCCGGCTCAGGGCTTTCTTAGCTGCATGGTCTGCAGCTTCGTTCCCCTCTATCCCAATGTGGCTGGGGAGCCAACAGAGGGTGACCTCTTTCTGGGCCTGAGTCAGGTGCGAGATAAATTCTTTCATCTGCTGCACCACTGGGTTTCGTGGGTCATGCTGGCATAGAGTTTGCAGGCATGACTTCGAGTCAGAGAATATGATGAAGGCATTGCGCGTAGACACCTTCATCCACTCCAGTGCACTAAGGAGGGCATGCGCTTCTGCAGTGAAGATGCTGCTCCTTCCATGTAGTGCTCCTTTCCGTACTCCGAAGGGTGTACAAGCCGCAAAGCCTACTCGGTTTCCGTCCTTGGAGCCATCAGTGTACACCTCAGTATACATTTGATGTTGATGGCAGACTTCTGCCAATTTCTCCAAGTACACCTTCTTTTCAGTTTCGCTTTTCTTGTGTTTGCTCAGGTCAAAAAGGATCTTGGCTTCTGCCTGTTCCCAAGGAGGGGACTTGGCAGGTCCTTCCTTCATGACCTTTGTAATGGGAATTCGGGCCTCTCTGATCAGGGTTCTCACCCTTACTGAGAAAGGCTTTGCCACGTTCTTGTTTCTACGAAAGACACTGTGGTCCTCATAGAAGATGGTATCGTGGGGTTTCTCTCATTTGCCTTGACTCTGATGGCGTATTGCAGGGACAGCTTGATTCGTCGCAGATCCAGTGGTGGAACCCCTGCCTCAACGCAGAGACTACTTGCCGGTGACGATCGGAATGCTCCCATGCAGAGCCGTAGGCCCTGGTTTTGGATAGGTTTTAGCCAATCCAAGTAGGACCTTGCAGCTGATGCATACACCACCGATCCATAGTCCAGGCGAGACTGGATATACGTCCGAAACAGAGTCAGCAGAATCTCCCGGTCCGCTCCCCAGTCTGAGTGGGAAAGCATCTTCAGCAGGTTCATGGCCTTCTGGCATTTCTTCCGGAGGTATTCGATATGGGGTTTGAAAGCGAGAATGCTATCAAACACGAGTCCAAGGAATTTGACCTCCTTTTCTACCTTTAATGCGTTCCCGTGCAGTGTGAGGGCAGGAGATTCCTTGCATCCTCGTCTACGACAGAAGTGCACACAGGATGTTTTTGTTTCAGAGAATTTGAAGCCATTTTCCAGGCTCCAAGTCTCTAGGTGGTAAAGGGTTTGCTGTAATCTTCTTTCGACCGTTGCCATGGAGGTGCCCCGATAGCAGATGACAAAGTCATCCACGTAGAGGCAGCACTCAACATTGTGGGCAAGGGTTTTCGCTATTTCGTTGATTTTAATGCCGAAAAGGGTCACTGAGAGGACGCAGCCCTGGGGGACTCCGGTTTCTTGGTCAACTCTCTTGGAGTGTGTGGCACCAAGTCGGATATTAAATGTTCTCTTTGCGAGGAAGCCTTCCACGAATTGTGGCAGTCTGCCTCGCAGTCCCATTTTTTCCATGTCTTGGAGAATGCCAAATTTCCATGTTGTGTCGTAAGCCTTTTCAAGGTCAAAAAATACAGCAACAACATGTTCTTTGTTGGCGAATCCTTTCCGGATAAAACTCTCGAGACGGACTAGGTGGTCAGTTGTACTGCGACCTTTTCTGAATCCAGACTGGTACTGGGTTAGAAGATCATTCGACTCCAGGTACCATACCAGTCTGTTGTTGACCATCATTTCCATTGTCTTGGCCAGACAGCTGGTCATAGCAATGGGTCTGTAGCTCGAGGGCATAGATGGATCCTTTCCAGGTTTTGGAATCGGTACAACTAAGGCCTCTGACCAGGATGATGGGTATTGACCGGTGGTCCAGGTGTTGTTAAAGATTTCTAGGAGCAAACTCAGTTGGTGATCATTACTTCATAATCTACTAGTGTGTAAAGTTTGCAATCATTTCGACATGAAACAAGGGAGAAATTAGTAATTTCCTACAGTGGTATGTACTGACACAGGGTAGGCCTATGGGGGATTCCGGGGGGGGGGGATGGTACCGGGGCCGATGGCTCCAGGGACAGTTGGCACCAGGTGGGACCGATGGCCCCAGAAAGTGAGACTGATGGCCCCAACTTTTAAACCAGGGTCCATCCCACCACTATCACCTATCTTTATTGACCATACATGATCATGATATTAATATCACTTTCCATGTTACACTTGACTGAAAATTATACAAAAAAAAGAAATGTTAATTATAAAGAAAAAAATATTAGAATACAAAAAAAATCAGATGTGCTATGTTTAATCCATACATAAACACCCGTTAATCATATGTAATACCATATTGTTACAATGTAATTTGATGCCCTCTGGTGAGCCCTGTGTAAACTAAGGCTCTAGGCCCAAAGTAGTAGTGCCTAGCCCTGGAGGTATGTAAGTGTGTCAAGTTGACCTAGAAACCCCTCACACTGTCACAGTGACTTGCAGAATCACCTTCCTGCTTCACTCTTAGGTCAACCATTACACACACCAGACCTCTCCTCACTACAGTTCACCTCAACTGAATAAAACTACAAGTTAAAACAACAATGTTTTCAATACTGCTTACCTATTGAAACACAGATCACATTCAGATTATCACATTCTGATTCATATAAAAAAAATCTAATAAAATAAGAGGGTGGTCATTTTTTTAACAACAGACCTGTTGAACAGGGGAGAGGTAGTGGTTTTGGTGGGAGGGGCAAAAGAATTTAGACCCCTCTTGGGGGAAGGAGGAAACAAATTTCACCTTTTCTTATTGAAAAAGCCTGTGCATTGCTATAGCACAAAGGAGGAGGGGCGAACAATTTCTGACCCCTCCGCGGGGGAGGGCCAAATAAATTTTGATGTGCCCGCCTGAGCTTACTTTCCATCCGGCCGAATAAATAAAAGAGGCTAGATCTTTCACAACCACTCCCTAAGCCTCGGTTGAAGTTTGTAAATACTTGCTCGATTGAACTTAGTTAGGTACTTTGACAAAGCCACTGTGCGGTGTGACAAAAGCTGGCAGAGTGGAGTGACACTTTCTGCAAGGTGTTAGGGAGGCTGCTACTCGCGACCTTGCCGATTTTGCCTATTTAGGGTCTTAACATACGGTTTTCCTTGACTTTTGCTAGTTATTCTTGAAGGTTACATATCAAGGTACCCACCAACGAAATCCGGGATAAAAAATTCCCATTATTAACTTGAATGTGAAGGTTATATTAAAGCTCTGATAAACATAGTTTAGACTTGAGAGACATAGACATAACCATAGAATATAGAGAGATAATTCTAGTCTCTCTGACATAACTTACAGAGACAGAATTAATGGATAATAAAGTGCATGTGAAATTTCATGCATTTATGACTGAGCACACTGATACTTTTGAGAGGACCATATTTGGCATATGATACATCTAAAATTTTCCTACTGTTCCTCACCTCTGACGGCCGTGCATGTCCCGATTTTTCATGAGCATTTAAGTCAACTTAGAATACAGTTAGAAAAATATTTCGAATACCAGGGTTCTCCTCACACTGTAATGACACCGGTGGGCCGCCGGCATGATTTTTACTTTCTACCATTCCTGAACTAGGCTAAAGCCTACTATTAGTAAAGGTACCTACCTTCAAAATCTGGCCACTATACTTTTTCTTTTATTAATACCGTAATCTCCCGCGTAGAAGGCGCAGCTCGCGTAGAAGGCGCCCCCCCCAACTCAGAGAAGGCCTCCCCCCCAACTCAGAGAAGGCCTTTTCACGTAGAAGGCGCATGTACCTCTTCTGGATCGTTTTCCGGAAAAACCCGCGTATAAGGCGCCCCCCCCCCAACTCACAGGGGGGCTGTTTTAGCGTAGAAGGCGCCCCCCCCCTTCCCCACCCCCCTATATGAGTTCAAGCTGTCATCGGCACACGGTCGGCATAAAAAAACGGCGAGCAAATCTACAGCGACCGGGCTGCCGCGCTGGAGGCGCTATGAGTTCAAGCTGTCATCGGCACACGGTCAGCGTATTGCCCGCCGAGCAAATCTACAGCGACCGGGCTGCCGCGCTGCTGGTGCTATGAGTTCAAGCTGTCATCCGCACACGGTGTGACGGTCGGCGTCAAACCCGCCGAGCAAATCTACAGCGACCGGGCTGCTGCGTTGCTGGTGCTATAGTATGAGTTCAAGCTGTCATCGGCACACGGTCGGCGTCAAACCCGCCGAGCGCCCGTCGACACCTCCCGGTCTGCCGCGCTGCTGGCTATATGGGGGGTCTAGATGGGGGGCCCCCATGTCACATGTCGATTTTAAGAAAAGGCCATGTCACATGTCACTAAACTTCTATTTCCCCATGTCCCTGCCACTAAGCTCCATGTCACATGTCGATTTTAAGGAAAGGTCATGTCTCATGTCACTAACTTTTTCATTCTTCATGTCCTTGTCACTAAGTTCCATGTCACATGTCGATTTTAAGAAATGGCCATGTCACCCTGTCGAATTTAGGGGTCTAGACCCATTATATGAGTTCAAGCTGTCATCGGCACACGGTGTGACGGTCGGTGTCAAACCGCTGTCAAACCCGCCGAGCAAATCTACACCGACCGGGCTGCCGAATTGCTGGCTATATGAGTTCAAGCTGTCATCGGCGCATGGTGGGCCTTATCCCCAGCGAGCGTGTCAACACCTCCCGGTCTGCCGCGGTGCTGGCGCTGAGTTCAAGCTGTCATCGGCGCATTTTCCCAAATGAGATGTTGGAAAAACCCGCGTATAAGGCGCACCCCAAACTCAAGGCAATTTACCTCCCGCATATAAGACCCAGCAGCATTTTGTTTGGCATAGAAGACGCGCCTTCTACGCTAGGCACTGAAATACCTCCACTGTATGAGTCTGCTGCAGGAGAGGTGTGAAACTGTGATAAAGCTGAAACTGGGCAGTGTTAAACTCTCCTTTCTTTGCAAGCCTATTCTGAAGCTATTTACTGGAGGATCTTTACAAACAAGGGCTCATTTTAACAGGCTTGGCTAGACCTTTAAAATGATTATTTTTTGTACAAGGTTGAATGTAGGGAATTTTGCCTTTGACCCCATCAAAGTTCAACTAAAAGTTTAGAACCATTTTATTATGAGAAGATCATTGAGCACCTAAAAATAAATGGTTCCCACCTGTTCTATGGTTAAAAATGATCTAGAAAATGTCTTCATTTTCTTTTTCTAAGGGGCTGCAGTATGTTTGACAGACCCTGCAAACTTTTTTGGCAAGATTATCTCTGGACACTTATCCCAACCTCCCCAATGTTGGGCACTTACCTATCAATTAAGACCTTATTGTATGTATTTTATTTGGTGGGAAATTGATAGCTATGATAACAATAAGTAGTTTTGCTTTTTAGATGAAGTTATTATGTCAATTTAAATGGAAGTTATGATCATTTAAACGTCCTGAGTCAAAGACGATATTCTGCTGTGGTTCTGTCAGAGCGCAAATTTCAAGGGAAAAGATGACATCAAAAATTTCCTTTTACATTGTTTGATTATGATAAAATGTATCATTATTCACATTCTTGAGGGTATATCTTGCTTATCTGAAAAGAAAATTGCCCAAAATAATCATTTTAGTGATCTAGTATACCTTGGATTCATCTTGCTTGATCACAGAATTAGATCCAAATTAAACTCTTAACTATGGCAGAATTCTGGGTCTGATTTGGTACCTTTGACCGGTCGAAACTCCACTTAAAATTGACATAGAGACTTCATTTAAAAAGCAAATCCACTTCTTTTCTCGAGATCCATCCATTGATCATTAGATAGGTTTAATGGGATAAAGTCTTGAAATATTAGGTAAGTGCCTATCTACGCGGGAGATTACGGTAGACTATAAATCTATGACTAGTATGAGTCTATGTCTCATAACTTTGGACGTTTGGTTCTAGAGTAGACTAGACAAGATAAACATAATTCCAAAACATTTGGAAATGTCTTATCAGGCATAATACGATGTGCACAGAAAGATTTTTTTTTGTATTCAATTTTAATTTAAAATTTTTGTTGAAATGCCTAACTTGAGTCTTGATCACTGTCACTAGAATTCTGCAATTATCGCTCACACAAGCGACTTTTCGTCGAACAATATTTCGATAATTTCGACCGCTTACCTATTAGTTTAACGTCAGGTCCTCCATCCTTTTTCTCATTCATATAATATGATACGTTTCTACTGTGTGCAGACTAAATATATACCAAAATATCAACAATATCGCACTGCAGAGCTTTCTTTTTGCTAAGAGATTTGCAAAGCGGAAGTTGTACATAGTAAGGTAAAAATTGTAACCATTCATATGAGTTACAACGTAATGACGTTAGATGGCGCCACGGGTCCTGTACACAAAACTTCTTAAAGTTAAATCATGGCAAAGTTGGGACATTTAAACGTTTTCGTACTAATTCTGTCATCATTTATCGCCATAACTAAGGTAAGACGTAATTATAAGAATATCTTCTAACATCCATCTGATTCTGAGCATATAATTTTGATTGGTTTTATGCAAAATCACTAGAGTGTAGGTTGACAAGGGATCCCGGGGGTAGGGGGTGACGTAGACCGTCTTGGATGGGACCCTTCGCCGGGCACCCGGCCCTCCACTGCCGGGGTGTAACGAAGTGGAACGATTGACCGATCTGCCTGAAAATAATAAGTAACTCCACAAGTTTAGGAAAAACACCCCTGCACCCACTCCCGCGAGTCCCTATCTGTCACTATAGTAATTTATAAGTTAGTAAATCAAGCAATATGATTTTCTATTTTAGGCCCTTTAGCCTTTTCCACTGTCAACAAGACAACAATAACATTACCTATTTTCATGTACCAAGGGTAAAACTAACCAAGGAATCAGAATTTGTGGGTCATTTTACTCTAGATCCAGTCATTGATTTAATATCTTATCAGTTCTCACCGGGTATTGGTGTGCGCAGACTAATTTCTATAAAACCTTGAAATATAAAATGCTGATTGGTCAACTTTTACAGTTGGGACCTCTATTGGAAGCTTAAGACATTATCAGTTACCATAGAGGGAGAAAGAATGAAATATCTGGACAGATTGTATATATTTCCGAAGAGTTTTGACTTAAACCTGATAATATCAAAACTAATTATTTGTGTAACTTTTTAAAATTTATATGGGATAACCACAAAAGTGTGTACTTTTAGGATCTTTGATCAGCTATTTATTATCTATTACTGTAATCTCCCGCGTAGAAGGCGCACCTCGCGTAAAAGGCGCACCTAGAGTTTTAGAAAATAGTCAAAAAAATGAAAAATTCATAACTTTTGTTCTACTTAATGAATCTTCAAAATTCAAAAAGCTATGTGTTGCTAGAGCCCCCACTACCCCCCCCCCCCAGGCCCCCCTAGATCCTATTATGACTTAGGGGGGAGTGTAAGATATCAAATGAAAGGTCTTGGTGTCCCCCTTCTGGATCCAGTAAGAACTAAAACCTCTCCTACAAGACGCGCCTTGTACGCAGGAGATTACGGTAGCCCAAATTAGCCCAAAGCTAAAGAGTATAGGAGAGTTGAGTAAAAACTCCTATCACACTGCCATTTAGAAAATTTTGACTTTCCAACATGATCTATAATACTTATCTTAGTTCCTTTTGATGCAAAATATAGCCCATTAATCCCCAAACTATTGTGCTTACAGTGATGTAATTGGTTACCCTCTACGATCATTCAATCAATTTTAATTTGAGATTAAGTAAAGCAAGGTCTGAAATGTGTGAGAACCAGTGCAGCCTGTACATAGTGGGCAGGGACTGATAAGACCCACACTGGCTGGAAATCCACTGACAGAAAATATTATAGAAATTCCACATTCAATCCCTCATAACTTCTGTTTAATACCATTATAAAGACAATTTAAAGACCATTAAATTACTCAAGTTGCCAGCTTCCCGGTGATGTAAAATTATCTGGGTAAATCCAAAATAAAAGTTTGGCATGTTTTCCCTACAAGTTATAGATGGTTAAAGGGTCACTCACATAGTGCTTCATGATTAGTACCTATCAGAATTTTGTCATATCACCCATAATGCCAATGAAAGGTGCCGTAAAGTGGGGTTACTTTGCCTTGGCTTAAAGTTAAATTGGCAACTTTTGTCAAGTTTTGACTTATTTTGTTGGCCCACTAGAAAGACCCTTTGCCTCTTAGACAGCCTAGCCACGGGCACTTACTCAGCAATTTTGAACATTATATGTATTCTAAATGAAGGTTATATATAAAGGCATTTTCAAACGAGGTCCTGTGGTTTTGCCCTCGATATTAGACGACCTGCACAGATGAGAATGGGGTGGTCAAAGTAACCTTGCTGCTGGGGTGACCTACTTTTCTCCCATTTAATAGCCCAGTGAAAAGTCCCTTATAATTGAAAATAACCAACAAAATTGAACTTTGGCATGATAATTGTGACCCATCCTGTTCACAGTTGAAGTCGAATCATAATATTTTAAATGGAAACGTACATCTACTGAAATCAGAAGTGGTGTGGGTGAATTCACCAACAAACACTGAATTATTTAGCTAGCATATTAGCAAATATACCATACTCAGGTGAACATCAATATTTTGCTGTATCTGAGGAGCATCCAATGGCAATGCAATGACTCAAGGGCATAGGAAAAAAAAAGGGGGGGGGGCAGGGGGCCTGGCCCCATCAATCATAAAGGACGGGTGGGCTGAGTATGTCTGGACCCCCACAAATTCGCCAAAATGTCCATAATAAATTGGACAAGAAGGTAAAATTTGATCTTAAATTAGATTAATATGGTAATGGGATAGAGAAAATGGGGCATTGAGCCCCAAATCAGATCGGAAATTCACCAAAAATTACTTAACTTTCTATACAAATTCTACATACCCCGGTAGGTATGTATTGCAAGGGAAATGCAATCAATGAACGAATCTCTTTGATTCAGTGGTTCTGCACCGCTGAGCTCAGTCAATTAAATTCAACATTGGACCAAAGAGTACCAAAAAAGACTCCGGTATCCAGACCCTGCCCGAATAGACAGGGCCTGCATTCCTACACTTTTGATGAACAGTTCCTTAATATTTTGTGATATTGAGCACAACACACTCAAGTATGACAACAACAAGAACAATAATGGATGGGGGGGGGGGCAGAAGAAATAAATAAACAGTGTGGTACCATCCCTATCTAAACTCTCTTTTCAGCACATTAGCTGAAAGAAACAGCTCTTTTTAGATATACATGCCATCAAGATATTGGCATCAGAATAAATAAGGTATAGTCGCTAGTTACATAGTCGTCCTGATGTACTATCCCAGTGCTCCTCTGCATTTATTTCAGTTGATAATTGGCATTCAATGGTGTCTCTACAATTAACTTACTCATGAAATACTGGTATTAAAAGGTTAGTCCAGGGGTTATTAGATATATGGGGGTGTACAAATATCATATAACACCATATCGTGAAGTTAATGACCTTCAATGGGACTACTGTTTTCACTAAGCAATGAATTTGTATACCTGATTATATAATCCAGGGTTATACAAATGTCAATGTCCGTCATGCAAGTTCTATCTATGTATCTGATGCAATGCAAGCTTGTAAAATGGTGTATTTCCTGAACACCTGACGCACCTCCCTCCACCTCCTACCACCCACCCATTGTCTCACCTTTTGTCACACCTGGTTCCATTGTAAATACAAACGGTTCATTTTGATCAGTTTCAGTGTGTTTGGCGTATGAATGTTGCACTATCAAATGACTTTCTATGGGCCTAGTAAATATATACGATTTGGTTCAGTTCACATTATTACCAAAGACTTTTTATTAAGGTGGCATGCGTCTTGGCATCTTATGCAGGTCATTGCCCTCTCACGCAGGCCATTTAATGTTATCTCATAAACTTAATTATTACTAAAGAGAAATTGGAAAAATGTATGAAAAAAATACCTTTATATAAATGGCCACATCTTCCCTTCTAATAGGCCTTTTTCAACAATTCTTTCACCATAAAGAAGCTGAGATCATGATAGGCTAATCCGGCCTTCATACAAAGAACATAAAGCTTCGTGCCAGCGTCATTTCGGCATCACTGCGTTCATATTCATACCTTTCTGACTTTACAACTGGGCACCACGCGAAAGCTGCTCTCTAACTTTTTGAGGAAACGGGAATCTGGTGAACTTAACTGCACCTTATTTAAACCGGCCCAGTTTGTGCCAAATCCTGTCTTGCCACGTTATACTTTTATTATAGTATATAATTCATCTAAGCAATTTTGCAAATTCATACTTTATACTATAATTTGATCAGATTCTTAATTTTGAAGAACATTTGATTTTTAACTCGAAAAGAGTTATCGGAGACGACTATGGGTCCCCTCATTTTCAGTCATTTTGGTGGTGTGAATAAGTTTGAAAAAAGATGGAAATTTTATATATAAGAGGCAGGATTACTTAATTAATTTGTAGTGCCATTAAAGGAGGAGATGTAGGGGTCTTGCAGGAAAAGGTATTTCAGTATCAACTATTGTAAATTTTGAGTAATTGTCTATATTCTTCAGAGTCAGTTGGTTGGCGGCCATAAGACGCTTTTTGCCTGCAATGGTGAAGGTATATGATGTTGATCCATGTATCAACTTTCCCGCCTTTTTTGGCAATGTGGTGCGAATAGGGCAGTTTTGGCGGAAGTTATGCAAATAGTGGCTTGGTGGTGCCAATAACCTGGGTGAGGGAATGCTGATGTCAGACCACAAACTAGACTTGCTCA
This sequence comes from Acholoe squamosa, assembly GCA_949317995.1. NCBI lineage: Eukaryota > Metazoa > Annelida > Polychaeta > Phyllodocida > Polynoidae > Acholoe > Acholoe squamosa. Next base: position 30,434,190 of record OX439052.1, on the reverse strand, counting down.
AGGCTATTGATTTATTTCTTTTCGAGTTACAAGCAATGTACATTGCTGCTGTATATTTTAGACTTCACCTAAGATCACCCATGTTATGTGGGTTGAACTCGAGCCTTTTAACCTTTAGCAACCAATAAAAAAGCTGCAGAATTGGCATATGTATATCTTTTATATCAAATATTGAAATGTGCATAAATTTTCTTTTCCCTGTAGGAGGAGAGTCCAGATGTCCTTAACCAGGTCCCACAAGACAGCCTCCAACCTCCTGATGTTGTAGCGGGCGAATCTCCAGACTCAATGTCAGTGACTCTTACACAGGATAGCGAAAAAAAGCAAAATGGTTTCATCCAAATTTATAATCCTCCAGAGGTAATCTATGATGGTTACAAGTTGGAGATTCAGTACCAGTGTATTGGGAACAAAAATATAGGCATACAACTTAATGTGTGGACAGATAAGAAAAAGGATGTTAGCGTCTTTTCGCAAATGTGGAACTGTACGCAAAAGACACCAAGTCAATACGAACGTAAAGTAATTACGGTGAAATTAAAAGGAAAGCTCAGCTATCGCCCGTCACATTGGAACCCGATTACTGTGCCAGTGGATAACGCTTCTCTAAAAGCGTGGGTGATGGATAGTGAGACTACTCGCACGCCGCGCTGGTCAAGGTCAAACTTTAAATTTGCCACAGCTAATGTTCAGTACGCAGTGCAGATACCGCCACCTTATCAGCGCATGGAGGCACCGTGTACCAGGTGTTACTCATGGTGGCTGCAGCTTAAGTACAGACAACCTTATCTACCAACATGTCCCTTACAACCAGGTATTTGTTTAAAGTTGTCAATGCTTTAGATTCTTTGATACCGGTATGAACATTTTTATTACAATTAAGATGGATTATTTTGATCGCCCCTTATTTTAGTACGTTTTTCACTCACTTATGTTACCAAATGGCAGCCATAGAATAATCTAGCAGTAAAATGTGATTATATCCCTCATTGAAACCTACAACACCAGAGACACGAAAAAAAACAAACAAACAAGGAATCAATGAAAAAACTCAAGTTTTCTTCATTTTCATTTGTAGAGGTTGTTGACTTTATAAAATTCCCAATAGCATTGAGTGGAACATATCATGGCGTTATTCGTACATTACCAAACTACACAAATCCTGAGCTGGAGGCCGAGCGTGTGGAAAATCTACCCACCCCAAGGTAAGAACAACATGAGCATTTTAATGCGATTAATTTTGTTTAATTTAGCTTTTTGGAATTACCCTGCAGTCACTGATCTCAAGAAGGCTCTCTCCCTATAAACTTAGATATTCAATTATACTACGGGGCAAAAAAAAAAAAAAAAAATGGACCCCTAAATGATATACATTGTTCATCATAATAAATAGCTTACGAAAAATGTGGTATGGGCCCGACCATAGGCCTTTTTGCTTTATTAACCAATAGGAGAGAATGATAGCGTCTATTCTTGAAGTAGCAAATTTATTACAGACCCAATAATCATTTCATCAAATGCGAGCTAAATTTGGTAGCATGAGAGTAAATAGAGTACCGGTAACGATAGCTAGGAATAGAGGTATTACCGGGTAGTAAGTAAACATTAACTCTGGATGACTGATACGGAGATCAATTATTTTGCCCACTCATCAAGTGTTTAGTTCACATGGTTTCTCTCTTTACTCTGAAGGTGGACGATGGTATTTTACCTCTACATTATCGATTACTGCCCGTCGGGGCGTCACCTCTGCAGCATCTTTCAACGCCTTAAGTGGAATGACCTTTACATGACCCCGCTTATCTACGTTAACCAGCTAGGTTAGGGGCTGTTATCAGACTTATCTTTTTGTCGGAAATGCCGCCGAATTATTGCATTGCATTCTATTTTTTTCACAATTCTGGCTAGCCCACTCTCAAAGACTAGTATTTTTTAAAGCTCAGGTTTTAATTTATAAATGTTTGGCGACCTTACAGTGTCGATACATTCCCAATGGGTCCAATGCAGTGCTGCTGAGAAGCCTCGGTGGCACGGCATTGGTGCATTGTGGAAACAAAATAGCATGAACCTATATTTTTTTTTATAGAGCATCAAGTGGTCCTGAAAGGATTAAATATCCAGAAGTGTACAATCTCTGGAAACTCATGACCTACATTGACTATTTCCAGGCCAGATTCATCTACAGCTAGTTTGTGAGAATGCTGAGGCCATCGCTCACCTCACGCCCTTCTCCCTGCCCAAGCATCAGTGGGTGCGCCTTGTCGTCTCCATAGAAAACAACCGGGTGAGCCTGACACAACACATGTTTAATCTTACCAATGATGGTATTATCAGTCAAATTCAAGGTATATATAGGGCTCTCAAAGAGATACCAGAGGGTGGGGTAGATTATCTGATTATATGTAACTTGCGGCTGATTATGGATTGTTCAGAAAACCATTCAGGTAAATTGAAAAACTAGTGGATGAATTTGAAGACTAATGAGTTATTCTGTGGATCAGAAACCCGTCAGTGGAATTGAAAAGCTATCTGGTGAAAGATAGAGTAAATCAGAATTCTTTTTCATGAACTGATATTTTCCCTCTACACTTACAGTGGTTTGTCACCATTAATTACGGCAAGAACTGGAAGGACTATCATCACACAGTTATAAGGTATGTCAACCTTTTTACCACCTGTCCCATGTCTATGTGATGTCCTCTTAAACATCCAGCAAACTACCATTTCACATTACAGGCGTCTACCGCACAATTTCCATGGTCTACAAACATTTCAACTGCGTTTCAACACTTTCAACACTTATAAATAGAGTGGTAGCGTACTCTGTAAAGTCCATTTTAGTTAGTTTATCCTGATTGATTTTAATACAGCATTATGAATCCATACCTAAAGGTAACAATAACACTGTTCTTGCAGGGTGCTTGTTAATTCGCGCCTGTGGTATGACAGCTTTCCCTCTCTGCACATCATCGGTGGCTCAGAGATCACGCCGGCCTTCCAGGGCTATGTCGGACATGCTCGCATGTACCGACGACAAGTTAAGGACCCTCGCTCAGTTAGTAGGAAAAATGACCTTAATCACATTGACACAGAGTAATCCAGATAAATACATACTGTAGACAGAATCATTCATTATCATCAAACATCATACCCAAAATTTGTCAATACCTCGACAAATTTATGTTTAATGTGTAATACTTTGATGGTTCAAATCCAAGATAATAGACCTCTGTGAAACATAATGCAGATGTACAAGGTAGTAAAGAAAACTACATGGCAGGTAATTTCCAGGGATGAAAGTCTTCAGGGAATTCCCTGATTTCAGGGATTTTGAAGTCCCAGGGCCCTATACATTCATATAGAAACCCAGGTTTTTGGGGCGAATATTGGACCATTCAGGGATTTTCGTGCTTTGTGACTTTCATCCCTGAATTTCATACGCTACTCTCCTACTATGCACCACTTAAAGTGTAGAGGCAGTAACTACCCGTGCTTGGTAGACCGATGCCCTGGGCGGGACACCGGGTAATCGCTGCCCCCTAATGTGTATAATACTGATCCGGGTCTGGTTGGTCTGTTGAAATGGTAGCTCAGTGGCAGAGCATCGGCTTCGTTATCAGGATGTCCCGGGTTCGAATCACAGAAAGTCCAAACACCATTTTAGCTTTCCACTACAAAAGTCTACATTTCATTTCCATTTCATACAGATTACCTACCCCAAACCAAGCCACCCCATGTTTGGGTTGGGTATCGGGGAGAAAGCTAAGCGCTGTAAGGATATGCTGAGCTGGATTAACTACCGCATAGATCTCTACCGCAGTCGTGTGCAGAAAACTGTCAGTGACCGTGAGTTAATTATCTCAAAAATCTTTTATCAATAATGCCATATTTAGTGAATAAATTTACCCTCAATAAAACTTGTAATACTGTCACCTGCAGTAATACATAAACATGAAGGCTCATATTGTTACCACCGCATTGCCTTTTTGAAATGTGAAAATGTGTATTTGTAGCCATTATCAATTTTACAAGTTTTGACATATAAAGCGTTTTCCAACATAAAAGTGTGAAATATACAATGAAATTAATGTGGATTCACCCAGACCTCACATGTAAGCCGCATCCAGTGTATAAGCCGCACTCCTTGACTTTGGATTAGATCTCTATAAGCCACATCACTAAGTTGGCTCTTTTGTAGGTGTACTACGTTAAGGCCACTTCCAGACTTTAGGAAATCCCTAGAATATTGTACAGTATATCTCATCATTGATATGTCTAATCCAAGTACCTTCAATCTTTGTTACAGGCCAGTGTCATGGTGGGTTCCTCACTCTCTTCCCTCATTTCAAGCTCAAACAACCTCCACTTCAGTGTGACAAACAGGCCGTGCGGCGCTCTGCAGCCTATCGCTTTGTGCGGCAGTGGGTTAAACAACAGGCATACTCCGGCTGGCAGTTTAAGCTAAAGGATGTTGGTGCTGCTATCTATGAGCATGCCACAGAAATAATTGTGAGTAGCAAGACTTCATAATCTTAACTGTTCCTCTTTTATTTCTACTAACATATAGAATACAGTTATGACTAATTTGACACTTTCTATGTTCAGCAACTGAGTAGTATTTATACATGTCTGAGCTGGAAAGGTTATTTCTACTTCAAGTGACCATAATCGAAGATGTTTTATATCAAACTGATGAACGATCAAAGATTAACATAATTCAAGTTCATCAGGAAAACCACAGGTGTTCATGAACATCTATTGGAAGAGTCTTTTCTACTTCAGTGTTTAAAGTACTTTATAAGGTGTTCATGTGCAAGGATGGATGTAGCTGCGTCTTGAAGTTTCTTCCTGAACTCAGGGTGCACCTTATAGGCCAGAGTACTATTTATACTACAAAAGAGCACTATTTATACTACAAAAGAGTACTATTTATACTACCAAAGAGCACTATTTATACTACAAAAGTGTACTATTTATACTACAAAAGTGTACTTTGTATACTACAAAAGAGTACTATTTATACTACAAAAGTTTACTTTTTATACTACAAAAGAGTACTATTTATACTACAAAAGAGCACTATTTATACTACAAAAGTGTACTATTTATACTACAAAAGTGTACTTTTTATACTACAAAAGAGTACTATTTATACTACAAAAGAGTACTATTTATACTACAAAAGTGTACTTTTTATACTACCGTAAATCCCCGGTCATAAGCCGGATTTTTTTTTCTATTTTGGGCCCAAACCGGCTTCTAAATTTTTCCCAAAGTCCCCCCCGGCTTATGACCGGTTTTTTTTTTACTGTAGAATAAAGAGAAAATGGGAAAAATTTGACACCAAAACCGGCTTATAGGATTTCCCTGAACTCACCCCCCGGCTTATGACCGGGGATTTACGGTACCGTAATCTCCCGCGTATAAGGCGCGTCTTATACAGGGGGTTTTAGTTCTCATTGGATCCACAAGGGGGACACCAAGACCTTTCTTTTGATATCTTACATGCCTCCTTGGTCATAATAGGACAAAATGGAGCCCAGGAGGGCCAAAGGTGGCCCAAGCTACCCATAGGTTTTTGAATTTTGAAAATTCATTCAGTGGAACCAAAGTTATGAATTTTTCATTTTTTTGAGAATTTTCCAAAACTCTAGGTGCGCCTTATACGCGGGCTGCGCCTTTTACGCGGGAGATTACGGTACAAAAGAGTACTATTTATACTACAAAAGAGCACTATTTATACTACAAAAGTGTACTATTTATACTACAAAAGTGTACTTTTTATACTACAAAAGAGCACTATTTATACTACAAAAGTGTACTATTTATACTACAAAAGAGCACTATTTATACTACAAAAGAGTACTATTTATACTACAAAAGTGTACTATTTATACTACAAAAGAGCACTAGTTATACTACAAAAGAGTACTATTTATACTACAAAAGAGTACTAGTTATACTACAAAAGAGCACTATTTATACCACAAAAGTGTACCAAGGTGCCCAAAATTTTACCAAAGCTGTTCCATTTTTACTCATGATACGTACTAAACGTGAGGACTGATGTATACACAAGGACTTACAGTAATCCACTTTCCTATTCCAGGCGGAACATGGTTTTGAGCGCATGGCAGAAGTAGCTCAGCTGCTGAAACAGTCGAGTTGCTATGGTAACCATGATGCCAGCTTTATGTTATCCTCCATCTTGAATCACGGGGTTGGCGTGAAAGCGGACGAGATCATGGTGAGTTACACGCTTTGTGCTATATGAGCCCTTCAAGTGGCCATGGATGCCATTTCTCGTCAGTATACATGAATGTAGCTCTGATGATTTGTTCACAAGGGCCTATACAAATCTATAGGCTGTATAAGTTATACTGCATACACCCTTCTGTCCTTAACTATGACCTAATCATAAGCAGTCTTACATTCAATATTCTCATATTTACTTTGTCAGGCTCAGCATTACTTGATGATGGCAGCACATGACAACCACAGACTCAGTCTTCTAGCGCTCGGTAATAAGAACGTATACGGGCTGGACGGCATTCCACAAGACCTGGAACAAGCTTACCGTAAGTATTTATAATGATATCTATATACTGGATAGAACCAACCATATGCAGTGTGTGCTTGAGTAAGCAGGGAAAGTGTCCTCATGTTTTTTTTTGTGTTTTTTTCTTCAATCCTTTTTTTTTTCCTTCAATCTTTTTTTTTTTTTTTTTTGGGGGGGGTGATCTTATAATGTCTCGGTTTATATATTGTTTTAGATTACTTTGTAACACCAAATCAATCAATTTCCTTAAATTTACTCCTACAGTCTTCTGGCCATGACCACTTTATTCTGTTTTCTTTTTGTCTTGTAAAGTTGTAGGCATTCCAGTCCAGTGTTAACGTTGATTATTTGGAGAGAAATGAAGTCTTTAGAAAAAAATCTAAACAACAGCTATGTTCCACAGTGTATTACAAAAATATGGCGGATAAGACTCGGCGTGATCGGGAGGAGCATGCAGAGGACGGTCAATATACAGAACACATCCGACTGACAGATGAATACTCCATTAGTGAACAGACAGAGGAGGATGGAGATTTGTTTCTGTGGTTCCAACATCAGGCAGCCCAAGGTGTGGTCCACGCTCAGGTAAGTTGTAGTATTTCACCAATTACCCCTTTAGGGGCCACAAATGTCATGGTTATGTCCATGTCAAAAGGATGCTCCAAAGTACTATTTGAGAGCCTACATGTATCAACCCAATTAAACTGACTGTAGATGGGCCGACTAGTTCAGCCGACTGCAGAAACAGGGATGTCTGCTGTGTATGTCCGATTTGATCTGGCAGTATAAAACATGTTTGATTTTCGCGTTCCGATCGAACAGACCTGCTTACCTACTTACCGAATTAGCATTATCTGCGGTCGGCTTTAGGTGGATCTAATGCATGAATGAAGCAGTACTGAGTATCATGTCATGGCTATCTTGATGCAGCATGCTGACCTAAGTGCATAATGTATTACTGTGGTCGTAGATATTTTCCCTGGTACAAATTATCACGGAAATGCCCCAAAAGACAAGTTCGCTTGTATTTAAATTCGCGGATTTTTATATGCTTTTGTTCCCTTATTTGAATTCAACCTACTTAGTGGTTTCCTGTGCTGGCTGGTCCCATTGTTTCACTGAAAGCAGTCTTAACTGAGGGCCATTGCCAGACAAATTTACAGACCATCTTCCTAGGTAACACCAATTAATGTTTGCAGTGATAGCTGTTGTAATAACTTTTGTAGTTTTCACACCTTTTAGCATGCAGCATTCTTTTTTTAGGCAAGGTCCTAAATCCTTTGAAGTGCCCCACCAGACTACCCACAGGACCCCCACCCAGCGCATGCCCACTTAATATAACACTACTGCCTGGATAAACTTTCACTGACGACATAAATTCGCTGACTTGCAATTTCCGTGAAATACGCAAAAATATGTACAGCGCGAAATAAACTACGACCACAGTAAATCACTATCCAAGCCTTAAGGGGTTAAGAACAGCATGGTTTTTTATGCATCAATGTATAATTGCATGGAGGTCGTTAATAAAATGATTTTTTTTCAGGTTAATAGTAATATGGACAAGATAAATATTAATCATGATTCCTTTTGATTCTTACAGAGGGATTTGGCACGGATCATGTTCTGGGGCTCGCAGGGTGTGAAGCGGAATATCAAGGCAGCCGTAGAATACTACAGAATCAGTGCCCAGAGTGGTGTCCCGTCCGCTCTCTTTGACTATGGGATTGTACTTCTAAAGGTAAACTTGACACTTCAATTTAAGTTTTTTAGATGGTGGTAATTCTTTCAGTCATGATGGGAAACTACCGGTACCGGTAATTGCTTTTAACCCCTCCATCATTAAAAGTATACACTAAGATGTTTTCTGAATCGTAATATACCAGTAAAGATAGATTATGATGATATTCATAAAGAATCTTTTTAAATAAGCTTTTGGTCAACGATTTTGCATTAGCGTTTTGAGAGATATTCTATTTAAGTAACATTTCCATTCATACAATAATTGTCTGTTCATGTTTTCACAGGGTCAAGGAACTCCTCAGAACTACACAGGAGCCCTGCATTACCTCCGTCAGGCTGCTGAGAAAGTGAATATACCTTTTCATAAATTGAATGATCAATTTAGATAACTGTCTCCTTGTTGCAATCACGTTTACGGCAGCAATAAGTGCCTTTGTTAGATTTTTTTACATCTGTCTGGACTAACTTTTAATGATATTAGACCTAATTGTCATCTCTCTTGCAGTCTTCAACTTACGTTATTATTTTATTTATGGCTCACAAAACCAGATATGCATTTCATTTTTTTAACCAAATGTGTGAGAAAAGCAGAAGAAGTTCCTTCAGCAACCTAAAATCTTATAGATATTAGAGACAAAACAGTACTTGTAATTCAAGATAGGTTTTAAGACCACATGCGATTGTGTATATTGTCACATCAGTGCTTAAAATTTGTTCTTTAATCCTACGTCACTAAATTTAGGGTCATGCGGGTGCATACAATGCACTGGGATGGTATGCTCTAGAAGTCGCTCATAATTACACAGAGGCTCTGGAGCTGTTTAACAAGTCGCGAAGCCTGGGTAACGCAGACGCTAGCCACAACCTGGGCCACATGTTAGTAGGTGGACGCTACCCTGGTTATGGAGCAGATAGGGTAAGTCTTACTTAGATGAACTTGGGTATATACTTTATTCAACATAATAAGCGCACAGTGCTTAAAGAATATCAGGAATACCTATCTAGTAATTAAGAGTTTAATCTAGATATTGAAATATGAGCAAAAAGTTGGCATGTGTACTTACTAGGGTGTGTGCGCTAATTACGCGCAATACGGTATATTACAATTCTATCTCACAAGGGATGTAGTAATAGCTACAGAAATGCATAACATATAATGTGCTGCTTGTTTATGAGGATAAGCTCTAGGCGTGCCTTATAGGATCTGCCTGAAGTTAGGGGGCGCCTTATAGGCGAGGGTTTTATACATAGAAAAATATTGAAATACCCGTAGTCAAAAACGGATGTATCTCCTAGGTCTGGCACCAGAAATTATGTCAATATCATTGCAAGCTTTTCAGTAGGCCCTAGAGATTGATATATACACTTTTTATTCCGGAAGAGGGAATGTAAATTATGGTTTGTGATCTCATCCCCGCTGACACGGATATGGCGTTGCTACTTTTTATCGTACAATGTTGCTCATGATATCACTACAATGTATCCCCACACCTATACAGATACAGGTTGCTGTGAGTATATATAGAGATATCTTTTTGTATCTGATAACAGATGGATTCTAAGTGTTGAGGTGTCATGTTGTCCTTATAGGGTGAAGTCATTTTAGGTGTTGGTATAATTTGTCCCCCAGAGCCAGTAGCCGAGAGTATTTTATTGGGTACAAAAATACACACATTTGACCACACCAAAAAAAAATAAGTTGGTCTACGGATTTTGGGTTTGAGAAAAAAGTGCGAGCGAGCAATTTTTTTTCTTGCTTTTTTTAAGAATTTTTTGGCGTCCAATGGATTCCTTGCTGGAAAAGTGAGGCGAGTTTTATTTTAAGATATGTTTTGCTAAACATCACAAAGAGAAAACTTGTAGAAAGTGAAGCGAAATCCGTAGACAAGATTTAAAAAAAAAAAAAAAATGTATTTCCTAAAATATGGAGACGGCAATCCGTAGACCAACTTTCTTTTTGGTGTGACCTTGGTTATGGATGATTGTTCCTTTTATTGGTCTATTTAGCCCTTAGCAGGTACCACATGCTGTATAAACAATACGCTACCAGGATTCCGTTTGGATGAACATTACTTCCCTAACCCAATATGAGAAGTCACACAGAAAGGGCGCTCTATGCAGGTCGCACAGATCATCCATTTGGCTTTTGTATTGTATAGGGGAAAATATCAATGAAGACATAACTGTATGAAATCTCCTTTGTGCGTGGCCTCTCAAATATGATTCCCTTTACCTCCCGGGGACGGATCTTTACCCAGCCCCTGTTGCGGCCTTTGACCCAGGCGCACTTGGCCACACTACAACTCTTACTCCCAATTTCATCAAGGTTGAATATTCAACTGCCAAATAAAAAGAGGGGAAAAATAGAAACATAACCAAACCTATGTCATCGATTTCTTACTTTGACACAATGCCATTCGTCAAAACCGTGGCTGTGTAGTCTCTTTGGTGTATGTAGTTATTTAACTATTCATTTTCTCCATTTTATAGATAAAGGCCTTTGAGTATTTCTCTGAGGCTGCCCTTAAAGGTCAGCATGACTCGAGCCTCATGATTGCCATGTACAATATGAGGGGACATCCGAGCGCTGTACGGAATGCGGATATCGCCATCAGCTGGGCACGCTATGTATGCGAGACGAGTCCATCGCTGGGGAAAGTACTCTCCAAAGGACTGAAAGCGTACAGAAACCATAACTGGTGGGTCAGAATATTGTGATTTCAAGTTGTTGTAATTATTTCATTTAATATAAAGCACAGGTACTTTTATGACTTATGTGGCTATAGATATGTAAATTAACACCTTCTAAAAACAGATAGGATTACAATAAAATATGATTTAAGAAAAGCATAGATGTTTAACAGTACCCCGGTATATATATATATATATATATGCTAATACGTCAATCTGTTTTGGTTTTTATCCATAGGCCGGCTTCCATTTTGTACTATATGCTAGCCGCAGACGCTGGCCTCGAAGTCGGTCTCTTCAACCTGGCCATGCTGTGTGAAGAAAACCATGTATGTACTCATTTAACAATTTTACTTCATAATATTGTAATCTATTAAGCTTTCAGGGTGCCTTTTAAGTATTTTCCAAGATTTGATTGTCAATTTCACGCATGTCTCTTTATTTTAGGATGGAGTGACTAGTTTTATTGAGAAGGAGTGCGTATGGAAGTTCTACAAGCTTGCGACACAGCGTGAACCAAATAACGTCAACTCTTATTGTGAGTCAATTTGAGAGTACATTCTGCTTTAATTAGCAAACTGTATGAAAGCCCTAATGTTTCGCATATATAAATAAGCAGCACCCTCACTTTGGGGAAATGTTTCAAACCACAACAGGGGGATTGAATATCATAGACCATTCATTAGCATCAATCAATTCATGTATAAAACAAATGTTGGCTTTAAAGTCTTTTGGAACATCCTTTAGCTCTCAATGAGCCATAACCTGAATACTGCGACATAGATATACACAATTTTACTGTTAGGATTTGTGCTTAAGTAGACATTTGTTTGTAATATATGGCAGCATGGATTAAGATGGGAGATTACCATTGGTACGGCTGTCAAGGCAAGCGCGACCCCAAACAGGCAGTCGTCATGTACGCCAATGCCGCGTTGAAGGGAGACCCACAAGTAAGGATTCCTCTCTCCTCATAGAATTGTGATGTTAGTGGCCTTAAGCATGTTACCCCGGGGGGGGCACTTCAATTTTCTTTGATACAGGTGTGTGGCTGAACACCCGACTACCCTTACCCTTGCTAGGGCACTCATTCACGGGTTTTTTCTTCAAAACCCTACCCTTGCTAGGGAACATTTGACATAATAGTCTTAGATTTTGCTGAAAATATCTCAAACTGACCTTGTTTGGGAGAAAATTTGTATTTTGTTCATGCTCTTTTCAATAAAACTTGGAAAATATTCATGAAAATTTCTGAATTTTCCATGTGAATCGGGTAATTCCCTGAAAGTTGAACCTTGCTAGGGACATTTTGCTCAAAAGTAGACCCTTGCTAGGGACATTTGTGGCTGAAACAGAAGGCTTGCTAGCGACTTTTCCTTGAAAAAGTACCCTTGTCAGCTGCACATATGTGTTTACATTACATAGAGAGTGCCCCCCCCCCCGGGCATGTTACAATAAAACCCTAGCCATAGCTAAGTCAACCCCCGTCAGAATATAGGCTATAAGGACTTCAAGGAAAGACTTAAGCCCGACTTTGGAATTCGTGTCATAATATCTTTTCCATCATAATCAATAACTTCTTTTACAACAAAGCCCCAGTCATAAGCAAGCATTATACTTTGGGGAAATGCTTTTTTGATCAAAATACCAAAATGTGATTGGCATAAGATCAGGATTTTTTTCAAAGTGTTTATCCCTAACCAAATAGCAAAGTAGATTTAGATAAAACATCTCTCAGCCATATAGCTGTATAGATCGAGGCCTATTCTTTACAGTGTCAGTTGGGATTTAGGGAAAATTAGTTAAAATGTAGAGCTTGATTGTTTACATAACACTTTTCAATGCCCCACAGGCCATTTTTAACCTGGGCTTCCTGGTGGAGGAAGGCCTATTTATTCCGACACCCATCATGAATAAGCTGAAGATTCCAGACGAAGCGCGCACCACCAATGTGACTCTCCTCCGTGAGCTGTATCACCGGTAAGTGACTTTAACCCTATGACAGTATCATGCCCCAGGTCTTACCATCATTTGTCATTATGATGATCGATTTGTCATTGTGATGATCGACCCAGCACTGGAATCTGACCATTACTTTATTTGCGATATCAGGATAAGCCGCAAGAAGTGTATGCACCTATAAGGTCAGCATAATCTTTGCATAAATTTAAATCTATAAGACCATGATTCCTGATAGTACTGGGTACTTTAGGCCTTTTTGAGGCAACTACTTCTACCTGAAATAACCACAAAAATAAATCTCACTTGATAATATGTATTTATAGATGTAAAGAGTCGTACCAGACGGAGGCCTTCCTACCCTGCAGTTTGGCACTGTTACGAGTTGAGGTGCTTGAATTGTGGAACAAATACCGTATAATTGTCACGGTAAGCATGCTATTTTTTAAAGCCGTTACCGGCACTGGTGAAAGGCTGCAAATGATTATAATATACTCCTTAGAGGAAATGGTCATTATTTTGTTAGAAAAAGACGTGCAAAAAAATAGTGCATGAATTGCACTTCATTAGAGATAGATCAAATTTTGTTCAATGTGTTGAATTAAATCTTATCTTTTTTTCATTCCAGTTCTCTACCATCCTTGGTGCAATGATCGGTCTTACCTTCACCGCCATGTCCATCCACACCTACGTCCGCACTCACCGGCCGCACGTTGACAATGTCTGAACTCACACACATGCCTTCTCCTATTAACAGTCTTCCTGTATATCATATATATGAAGAATTTGAAGCATTGGTGCATTATGTTGACTCCAAAGGGACAGCACAATGTACAATACAACATGTATGTCAAAGACAAAGGCTCATATTGTAATTAAGCACTATGGATCCTATACTATGTTGATTGATTGACCAAGCAAACCATCGTATATCCATAGTCATTTGAGGTTTTTGGTGCGTTGCAATTTTTCCATCGTTCTATTGAAGATTGTGTCGACAGCAAGTGAAAAGAATGTAAAAAGGCTATATAACTTACATTGCTCTTTTTTAAGGTAGAACTGCAGAAAAACTTACGAATAGACTGCCAGTGTCGATGATTTCTATTGATGTTTTTAACAGTTTTTTCCTGTTCATAATACAGTAGTATCACTGCAGACAGTCCACGTTATGGGCTCTATTGTTGTCTCAATAATTATAAAAGTAAGTGTACGGAGGAGAGTGCCAACACATATTTATAGTTATGCCATTGTACTTACAATTACAAGGTCCATAGTGTGAAGAGCTCGATGTAGGGCTATTGTAGCCAAATTTATGGTGCAAACATTTATTTTTTTTCTAATATTGAAGTATTTACACTTATTGATAGCTCAGAGTCAGTAAAGACTTATTTTGTCTGGTATTCACATAGTCCCGATGTAGCCATGTCTTGTTAGAACAACGAGTGAAGTCTTCTTTGAATCTCATTTTGATCTAAAATATGTTTGAAATTATCATGATTCAGCAAAACAGTGCAGGCGAGGAACTCACCAGAACTGCTTTGGTCCATAATGGCGAACCTTTTGGAGAGTACATTAACCCCTTTAAATGAAATTGTGTCACATATTTAAAAGTGGCGGCTTTGCTTATGTGCACACAACATTAGGAATATAATTCATGTATACTTAATCCGTGGTTCTGCCTGAGGTTTTAAGGTAGTAGTTTTGATCCACGATGGTGGTAGTTTTAGCCACATCATTTCACGGGAAGTTGTGTGAGGAACAAATGGTGGACGCCATGCATTTCTACTCATTATGTGGGCACTGATACTCATGGAACCTGTAGGGTTTGGCATGATGCTCGAATGCAGCACTGGTGAGTTAGTCTGCATCCATGCATCATGGCGTTAGAATCACAGCAGTATACCTTTCTTATAGGGTAAATCAAATAATTATCGTTCTGTGTTAGGATCAACCAACAAATGGCAGATATTCTTCTTTTTTTTTTGTCTTTCTTTCTTTTTCTTTTTGTTGTTGTTGCAGAGGAGATACACCTCCAATGTGTCCCGTCCCCATTTTGTCAGGGATGTAAGTCTTCAGGTTTTATCAGGATTTCCTGATTTCTGAAATTTTTGACTGATATTTATTTTCCTTATACAAGTGGTAACGAGGGTTGTTTGGAAGAATAGAAAGCTTTTATATCAAGTAAATGTATGGCTTCCTGATTTTTGCCCATTCCTGACTTACATCCCTGATTTTGTGTATTTATTTTTGTTTCTGTCTTTTCTGTTCACATGTGTATGTAAAATAGACATCTTATTAATCTTTCTAATATGGCAAAAAATAGTTTTCAACGTTTTGAAAATCATGATTTAAGGCGATCAGCAACTCAACTCCCTGAGTTGTTCGAACTCTTGCTTAAACTTGCTTACCCCGGGTTTATTTTTTCGATTATGTAAGCCAAAATACTTTGGGCTGATATGACGGTATGTATCATCGGTCTGCTTTTATCCTAGATGGCTGTCGGGCATCATCAGGGACTACAATTTGACTAGTTTTGGTACTCGTCTGTTACAAATCTTCCAACAAGGTGAATTAGTTTCATAATGGTTACAAGTAGTACAGGTGCTTTTGATATGTCCGCTACTATAGTTGATATTGGCACTGAAGATAGTAGCACATACATCTATCTTACAGACATAATATCTTGACCGCACATCCCATACAAAATTTTTGTAATCTTTGTTTTTATTTGCCAACAGTGTGGGGCGGGAGCAGCCAAAAAATGTGAGGGATGGGGGTTTAAATTTTGTTTATTTTCTGTACAACCTGTAAACCTATGAAACACATTCCAAATATCATACTGTCTGTTATCGTATTTTTGAGATCTAGATTCTTGGTAAAGTTATGATATCTTCTAGATAAGTTATTGAGTTATATTGAGGTATTTGTGATTGTGAAATCAAATATCAAATGCACCGTCTTTTCTCTTTCCCTTTAATTTACAATTATCATTCTAGCGAAGGCAAAGGACACAGTATATGTACTTACTACATGTATTAATCTTCCAGATATTTAGATAGCATGACACAGAAGATAGTCCCATGTAATGACATTTGAACCCAAACAAATGAATTTCCTTTTGGAAGTAATAATCTCATCACAGGTAGAAAACTAATATGTGGCCCATACAGCGATGGTAGACACTAACCCATTATATTATGAGATAGACTATTCTAGTATTCTGCTGCTCAAATTGATAAGTCTATATAATTAGTATTATAAAGGATTTGGATTGATGTACAATTTTTCTATTGATGACTTAATTTTGTTTGTGGTATGACCTGTTTACTACTGTTTGATGTTATAGGGCTAGGGCAAATGAGCAAGAAACAGAACACATAGAATAAAAGTTATATTTTTCTTTTATTTAGGGAGTGGTCATTTATTATCAACAGGGGGGGGATGGTGGGTTTGAGGGGGGGCGTAAAAAATTCTGACCCCTCTCGAGGGGGGGGGGCTAAAAAAATTTACCCTCTTTTTAGCAAAAAAGCCTGTGTGCTACTATAGATTAAAGAGGGGGCGCGAAAACTCTCCAGCGCGGGGGGGGGGCGCAAATTTTTTTTACTGCCGTCAAGGGGGGGGCCCACCACCCCCCCCTGTTGATAAATAATGACCACTCCCTTATCTATGTTTAACTATGCTCGTTTTTCATCATGATGCACCACTGGAACACTAGTGAGTGACTCGCATGCACATGTGCTGCATTGGTGCATCATGCCAACAAAGATGCTTAGCGCTTTTTTTTTGTCCATGGTGGTACAACTATTGCTGTTAAATGACACTTACATGCCATTTAAATCACATGAATTTCATTTAAAGGGGGGCTAGCACGGCAAATGCACGCCCGCATTAAAAGGTCACGTGACCACTCATTGACCAATCAGGGCGCTCCGCTGGTTTCTGCGAGTTTATCAACAATCTTTTGGTCGGTACCCATATTGTATTTTGCCCTGCTAGCCCCCCTTTAAATGAAATTGTGTCACATATTTAAAAGTGCCGGCTTTGCTTATGTGCCCACAACATTAGATTATCGAGGAATATAATTCATGTATACTTAATCCGTGGTTCTGCCTGAGGTTTTAAGGTAGTAGTTTTGATCCATGATGGTGGTAGTTTTAGCCACATCATTTCATGGGAAGTTGTGTGAGGAACAAATGGTGGACGCCATGCATTTCTACTCATTATGTGGGCACTGATACTCATGGAACTAGTTGTGCTATTGTCAAGTTATAACTTCAGTGGCGGATTTAGACTCCTTTTTGTTAGGACTTAGGAGTTTAATGGTATATTCTTCACCCCAAAACTTGCTCAGAAATAGGGGCTGTGACCTCCTTTTGGGCCATGCCCCCTCCTTTTTCAAATCCTGGATCCGACTCTGGACTTTATTGATGATGATACAATGCTTAACGCGTATTATATGTTCACAAAATATTTATGTTGATGTTATTCAATTGTTGATTATGATAAGTGGTTTACAGGGCTAAGTGTGTGGTCGTTGTTTGATAAAGGGAGATTGTCAGTACATTTTTGGGTCTTTCCCACCCATTAGTGTGGGGGTTGAGTGTAATATTTCATATGAATTAATGTATTATGAAAAGGGGCACAGTTAAAAACAAAATCGGCCAATTTCTCAGTCATTTAAAAGAGGGTGGTCATAAAATGGCTTATCAACATGCTCAGGTGGGGGGGGGGGTCGTGTTGTTCAAAAATGACCACACACATACATGTTATTTTAAATAGATGGGCTTAAGCTTACATTACATAATGAAATAACAAGCTGTAAGAGTTTCCTTAATTCTGTGTTGTTTTCACACTTTAAGGGCCACATGGTCTTTGAGGTAGACTCACTTTGGCCAGTATGATGCAGGAATGCAGTTCTAGGCTGCAATCATGTATCACGCTGACACCACAGGTTTGCTTCACTTTCGGAGGCTTAGTCTAATGTATCAATATAGTGTTGATAGATTCCCCAGCACTGTATTGTTGGATCTGTTGACCAAGGAGCATGGACCTGGAGGAATCATGTGGCCCTTAATGGTTAAGACCATTTATGTTGTAAGTATTTTGGTGTCGGCCCACGTCTTTCAAGGAAGCCATTGCAAAATACGCCATGTAGTATCTCGGCTGGGGTTAGATTCTGGTTGTATTAAGTATGAATAAAGGACAATTATTGAAATCATCTGTTGTGTGTATTTTATAAATGATGTGATAATCCTGATGTAAGTGGACAAACAACTATATATAATATTGACTTTTTTTCACATTTTTAAAATCAGTTATTCACTGATTCTTCCAGATGCCAACAGGTTATTATTGTCTATCAGCTAATATCTAGTGTGTCATGCCCCCTCAGTCTTAGATATTGGATGACCGTTTAACATGATAAAATATGGGTATGTGTTATAGTTAATCATAACAACCTCAACCTTCCCAACCCTCCCTTGACATTGCTTTGACATTGACAAGGTCTCTCAGCTTCAATATACCATGAAACCCCGGTCGTAAGCTGATTTGTTTTAGTTTATTTTGCTTAAAATCGCTGATCGATGTTTTGCCAGTCTAACCCCCGGCTTATGACCCGGTTTTATTATCATAGATTGTAATTAAAAGCTTCTAGACAAGCTCTTAAAATCGCCTCGTAACAGTATTTTCTCAAAGTCTGACTGAGGTCAGCTTATATATGACAGCCAATATATATGGTCTGTAAGATGCATCGATGCAGTCGTGGTGAGCTGGTCACCATGGCTGCATAAATGCATCATAATGCATCATTGCGCGACGAGGCCTCAAAGGATTATATTTTAAATCATTGCTTATTGTATCAGAGACAACTGTCAGTATCACACACTGAGTGTAGAGTAACAGAAAGTTTACAGTCTGTCTGTGACCACTAAACTTAAAAAGGAGATCCTTGGTTTAAGTGTTCTTAGATTGTATCTAAAAGTCAATGTGCCAGAAGGGGCCCACTTAGTAATCAAAGAACATCGTTCAGCAACAGCTTTTTTGCCTTAAATTTCAATGTGTATTGTTTCAATGTGAAGTTGTTTCATAAGAATTTTTTTATGCGTAATGGGGGCGTAATGCACAAACATGGAAGCGCCATTTAGACAAAACTTAAATTGAATCATTCCCATCGATAGGTATATATGTTTGAAGTCTTGAGAGCTGTAAGCACGGTGTATGCACAATGCTCCAGGCCAGGTACATGTTCCCTTGTCATTGTAATGCACCAATAGTACTGCATGGGGAGTATTAAGTCTCTAAATGCACTCTTCGGGTTTTCATGATGCATGAATACAGCACAGGGGAGTGACTCGCCTGGCCAATAGTCCCGGCAATAGACATGCATATGTATGGAAAAGTTTCCTTTCTGACTTTTAACACATCACCAAGTAAACATATGATTTTCTTTAAGCATTTAGCTGTGACATTACAAATATCAATGGACCCTTCATCTCCGTCCCTTCCATTCCTTTCCAGTTATATGATTGATGTTTAATACCAGAAGGATCAACTGAGGTATTCTTGGCCTCCTTTGAGTTTTCCTTAGCTTTATGGGGTGGGGTCTTATGTGTGGGGGTAGAGGGTTCACCTTTCTTCTTGAGTTGGATATCGGACTTTGTAGGGGTATTTACTTTCACTGGGGTTTTATCAGTCTTATCCTTTACAGGTGTTAGATTTTTCTTGGGAGTAGGAGCTTTGGGAGCTGTGTCCTTGCACATGGAAATGGGGGACACATCAGATTTCTTAGGGGTAGACTTCTTTACCTTGCTTTTGTCTGTTGTCCTACAGACAGATGGGTTGCCCCCCTGGCTTCTTCTGGTTCCTTCTTTTCCAGGCGGAGAGAGCGCTTGACTGAAACTTGAACAGCACTGGTGTCTTGCAGTCTTTAGAGTTGAACACAAATGATCTGGGCGTCCTTGTCCTCTTCCATGGGTATAGGGGCTTCAGACCTTAAGGGAGTGAGGGAGGGTTCCGCTTCAGCTGTAATCTTTGAGGCTTTAACCTGTTAGAGATACAAGGATAATAAGAAGACGTTAAAGGTTACCATGGTAACTGGGAAACCATAAGAATTGCACGGTCTATATAGAAAAGTAGGTCACAGAGAAACGAAAAGAATATATTACATCATGTAATTTGGTCCCTTTTACTTGTATCAGATGAAACAGGTAGCCAAATTTTTTGTTGATATGGTATAAGCAGCAGTTGAGAAGGCGGTGGGCTCCGTCCACGGTATGAGGTCAAAGACTCAGAAGTTTTGATGTGATCCCTCAGGAAGCCACATAACCGTAGGATTTCGCTCTGTCTGTCTGTTTGACCCTCAGGTTCAGACCCACCTTTGGTCTCTCTATGCATGCGTTGGTAGTGATTGCGCAAGCTGTTTATCCTGGTCTCAACAACATCAGCTACAACAAAAAAGGGCCAAGGTTAATTTACTTCTATGTAGCGCATAGAATACCTCAGAGATTCTTTCCTTGTTCAAAGTTTATGTGTTCTGAATGACGAATTAAAAACTGAGAATTTAAATTTTTTTTATGTTATTTGGCATTTTCACTCTTGCCCTACATCAAGGTTATAGTTACATGGAATTTCAAGGACAGTGGCAAACGTTGGTAGGCTGAATGCCTGTCCTCGTTGCACTTGTATTTCCGCTTGTGTAGGTGATACAAGAAGGGGGCTTCTTCCCAAAGTTTACAAAGCACTTCCTCACGTGTGGGATCCTCACTGAACTAGTCCTCTACAGTTTTTGCGGGCTTCCCTAGCCCACTTAAAAGGGTCTATATCTCCTCTTTCCTATCCCCTCAGGATGTGTGTGGTGCACATATGCGCGGGCACTGACACATTCTTCTGTTAGATTATCAACCTGTGAAGCACGGGATAGCCACTTAGTGCCGCTAAAGTGCTGTAAAACACAAATCAATCAATCAATCTACAGTTTTTGTACGGTCATGATAGAAAGCTTTATCCTGAATGACCATTTTCTGTTTAACAGATGATTTACTGAGGTCTGGTATTTCCTGGTCTTCTTCCTCAGATTCTTCTTCTTCCTCTGACTCACCCGGTCTCTTGGTGTAGTCTGTCCTCCCTTCCATTTCTGGTTGCTTCCCGTCATCACTCTCTATGGTTTTAGTATCCTCTTCCTGACTGTCACCTGATGGGTTTTCAGCCGTAGCTTCGTGTGAGGTCAACTTCTTCTGACCCCTTTCGAATTCCTCCATTAAGGCCTTTTCCTCAGCGTAAGATTCTGCTATGATATTTTTAATTTGAGTGCGTATACCTTGGGATTGTGTGCTGGACGAATCAATGTCTTTTTTTTTCAGTCTTACTTGAACCACCCCGCTATACACCTAGAGTGCCAACCCTAGGGACACAGGCTCTCTTGGGAGGAGAGGGTACGTCAACGTCATCAGTATGCTGCTGGGCGGCCCTTTTAGAACCACTTATGAGAGATTGACTCTCTTCTTTGTGTTCTTCTATGTCTTGGGACTCTGTACATACCTCCTTGGCAGTCTGTTTCAACTTACGGCGTCTTCTAGTAGCAGTGTATTGCTTTTTAGACCGACGTACGACAAAACTCGTGGTCACATGATCTGTCGAGACCTCCACCACCTACAGACTTAACTTGGAACTAGAGGTTATGGGAGGAGACACCAGATGTCCTCAGCGTCACCTCTATGTTTCCCGCTGAGGAATCTGTACACAACAATATCAAAAAAATTAAATATTGTGATTTATGGAAAAAGTGTACGTCTCGTGTAATGCTCATATGGAAAGTCAGCCAGAAATTCTATTCCACATACACCTATAAGTGGGTCACGCAAGGAAAAGTATACTTCAACTGACGTCCTTGAGGGGAAAAGCTGAAGTGGAAGCAGAATTTCCAATCCGTAAGCTGTAAAGGGCTACGGCTTACGGTTTTCAAACACTTTCACTTGCCCAAAAAAGTAAGGAAGTATACAGAATGGCACTGAAATTCTTACAGAAAGTACACTTCTATGTATATGGAATCCACACTTTAGACACAACTGTTGTAGCCAAGGTATGTTTTCCAGTTGTGACTGAAATTTGTAGACCTAGTACTTTTCAGGCATAACCCAGTAGCGGATTTAGATGGCGGTCGCAGGGTCACGCGCCCCCTCATTTTTATTAGTACTTAAGAGTTTAATTGTATATTTTACACCTCAAAATTTACTAGAAAATAGCGTGTGCTCCCCTTCCTTTTAGGCCGCGCAACCTCCTTTTTCAAATCCTGGATCCGCCACTGTAACCTTTTAGGGTGTCATTTCTTCAAGCAAGCATATCACTTGTATCTAACATCTTAAATGTATATTCTCACATTTCAAACTTCAACTGAGATTTTTCCTCCCTTTATGAAAGATCAGAACTATGAGAAGCTCCTAGTTCTGCCAGGAGGAGAGCAGACATCAGGGATGGGTATGGGTATGAAAATGGAAAGTTGATCATTTCACACCTGAGGTGTGATGGGCGGACAGACTACCATGATGGTAGTGATGAAATAGGATGTCAACAAGGTTTGTCCTTTCTTTACTTACATTTTGGAATTATATATGTCAATAGATGGATGACGTTAGGGTCCATACCATTAGGATATCAGAAGAAAAAGTTGTTTCAATATATTTAGAGTGTGTTATCGGCTAAAATCGCATTTGGTTGTGTTCATATATTGATGGCATTATCAATTTCTTAAGACTCTGACGAGGAATTAATCAAATTATACTAGACCTAGCTTTACATTTGTAAACTGAATAAAGAGTTCAGAGAATAAATGACTCATTCTACTTGTTAACCCCCAATGTACCCAAATTCTCAGTGTGAAGTAGCAAAGTAGCGCCATAAATTCTCAATAAAGTATAATGTGATAATGGTGAATCCACCCTGGTCGAGAATGAGCTTTATTGTTAGCTCTCACTCAAGTGCCTATCTAAGTTAAACACCGTCTTACAGAGCTCTCAAGTTTTGATGAAGCCAAAGAGTGAGACTTTGCCGGGGTGCTCAGAAATTTCCAAACATATGAGGGATTGTCACAATTTAGGTAAAACTGGGGGGTTTAGGGGGCCTGGCCCCCAACAAAATTTTGAAAAAATAAAGACAATTTGGCTGACTTTCCTACACCAAACAGTGAGGAAAGGGCCAAGTTCACTCTACAAGCATATACTGATTTTTTGAAGCCTAAAATGCGTGAGAAATAGCCTGCTCTGCGTGAGTGCGTGAGATGAGCCCCAAATGCATGAGACTCACGCCAGATGCGTGAGAGTTGAGAGCTCTGGTCTTATTCTTAGAATTGTCCACTTGGTCCGAGGACCATTTCCGCTGTGTAGATGGAACTTGTGTGTCACTGACAAACCTCTGTGACTTCAAATCTGATTGTCCTGATGGTTCTGATGAGGCATCTTGTGGTAAGTGAACTTGATACTCTAAATGTTTGTACAGCTTTTTGAGATATCACTTTGAAGTGGTATTTGATTAACACATAACGGTACATACAAATCAAAAATATATATTCATCCTAGCTCCAACCATTACAGAGGCGTTGGAAGCAAATCTTCATGGGGGGAGGGCCTACCCCACCCACCATGAATTATCGGTTTGAGCGTGCTGGTGTTGATGCATCACTGTATTGGATTTATGTAAAAAGGTTATTTCATGATGGCTAATCTTTAAACAATGCTGCTATATTTCCCTATCTTAATAACATATTTGTCCAATTTGAGTGGTGAGCTGTGGGTATCTTGTACATTTTATACTGGGGCTTGAACCATTGGGGGGGGGGTGCCCAGACATATTCAGGCCCCACCTCCCCTGTGATTTGGGGGGGGGGCGGCGGGCCCCCCCCTGCCCCCCTTTTCCTACGCCCCTGCCATTATCTTTGATGATGATTTCTATGCTAGTGTTACCAAGCTGGTAACGTGGGGCTTGAATATGAATTGTTAAAGCATTTCATCAAATTTCTTTTTACAATTTAATCTCTTTCAGTAAAGAGGTCCTGTAACAGAACAGAGTTCCTTTGTGACAATGGGGAGTGTATACCAGCATCATGCCGGTGTAACCTTCTCACTGACTGTCACGATGGATCAGATGAACAGGAATGTGGTAAGTTATCTTAAGAAATACCATTAATTCTATTTGAATCAATTTTTTGAACAGACAGACTGGACTGTTATTGATAAAGATACTAGCATCCAGAATCATGGTGACTGCACCATTTTTACTTATTCAGGAAACATTATGCAGAATCACATCTTCTAGCATCAGATTTCTGATCAAAATTAGAATGAAACAAATAGAAATCTAACATTTGCAGACCGTTGTGCCTTGGATGTGGCCTTCCAATGCTTTGACAGTAGCTGTATCCCACGTGCTAAGCGCTGTGATAGTGAGGTGGACTGCCCTGGAGCTCTGCATGAAGACGAAGGAGCTGATTGTACCACGGAGACAGCAGAGAGCTCCTGCCTGGGGTGGAACGTGGCTGGGTATGAGGAGAGTGGCAGGTACAGGATTCAGCATCCAGGGGTCGGTAGGTGTCTGCTTTAGTTATGGGGTTCGACTTAAAGCTGTGGGTCCACAGGGCAATAGAATTTATGAGGACAGAATATTTCTATTGGCAACCACTTACATCGCACCTTTCCGACGATAAAGACCCTTCCATCATCATCATTTCCCACAATAAAATCACTTCCATCGTTCATTTCCGACGATAATATATTCTAACACGTTTGACAGAAATGGACGATGAATGCTGTTGCCATTAGAAATAATATTTCTCTCATCATAGTGGCTCATTAGGGTGATGAAAGTCCTCGAGCCATGTTGTCAACTGAAGGCATTACACACCCATAGCGCCATGTGAAGTTTTCACAGACAGGCAGGGTGCTGAGCAGTTAGTGGGTAGAAATCCCTCACATCCCCCTCCGATTGAGATACGCAGATTTCAAAGAATGTTGAAAAGAAATTCACCTTCTCCAAATTTCAAAGAAACTCTTTGAGAGCAAAATATACCACCTATTTCTATTTTGGGAAACCTTTTTTTTCAGTTTTGGAACAGATAGCTGAGACCCTCTGATCGACCTCCATCACTTACTTCTCAACTCACGTTCCGCGGGGGTATACTTAGACAGCAGCAGAGCACATCCCAGCTTACTTGCCTGGAAGATCTTGCTAAAAAGCAAATGTGCATGGGATACGAAAACGTGCATAAAATTCTGTTGGTGAAAGTTACTGTAGTCCGTCCTCTTGCTTGAAACATGCACGTTTATACACGTTTTCACCAACTCACGTTTGCATGTTCCAATAAGGATAGATTGTATTATTTCTATATTTCTACATAATTATAAATGATCCCACCTGGTTATAAGGGCGCACACATGTTTCAATTATCATTAAAATAGATCATATTGTTAAAGGTTGTCAGATATAGATACAAATATCATAATTGTACAGAAAGCTTCTATTTGGCAGCAGGTTCAACGTGAGGTTGAAGATACATAGCCTCCTCAACATCTTGCTATATATATAGTAAGGCCCATCGACCTCTATGAGTGGCCTGAGGTCAGGGCATTAGTCTATATATATATATATATATATATATATATATATATATATATATATATATATATATATATATATATATATATAGAGAGAGAGAGAGAGAGAGAGAGAGAGAGAGAGAGAGAGAGTACATACATGGTTACAGAGGAAAGAGTACAGGTGGGGTGCATTTGAGCAAAGGAGTGCAGGAATATCTTTTACTACATTATCTAGATTATGCTATTCAAGCTTAACACTACATTGCAAGTTTGGCTTATTCAAACCGTTCTATCAATTTTCCATCAATCTAATGATAATTTACTTATATCTAAGAAGCTTGTGAGAGGGTTATGTGACTTACCATTCTGACCCTGATGGAGGAGATGGTATAGAGCAGGGGCTTAACTCAGATGCATTCGTGCATTATAGGACAACAGACAGTCTTGATGTGAAGAAGATCGTTGTCTATTCTCTAAATAGTCTCCCATATAATGAAGTAGAACAGAAATGTGACAGTATTGCACTTTCCATCCTATGTCTCCCTGTTGACATTGTCGGATTTCAAAAAGATAAGACACAGGTACCTGTAATGCATTAAGTTTAAATTAGTAAAAAGAAGGAGAAGGCGAATCTAGGCTTCAGTAGGATAGGGAGGTCATTTCTTAACATATTATGACTGCATCCTTCAAATCGTACCAAAAGATCCATAGGAATTTACAGTCGTAGGGCTGGGTGTTATCGTACCTTGATAAATGGCCTCCAGAACTCTATACTACATCAAACTCTCATAGAATAGATCAATACGCCTTGTCATTTTATGGGACAACATACATAAACTTGAACCTATATGAACCTGAATTATCAGGTGAAAACATTTTGGAGTGCATAAAACAAGTAGAAAGGAATGAAACTGTCTGGAAGTATTTTTGGAACCATCTACATGCAAAGACAGTTGATGTTGAGCTATTGTCGAAGCGTTATGATATCCAAACAATATTTATATGTCTCTTCTTTGATGTCTGACACAGTTCTCACTGACTAAATCTATATTAGACACATCAGAGCACGTGCATGTGAAACTATATGAGACATAAAGAAAGAACCAGAACGTCCAGCCAATTTCTCGTCCTAGATTAGGGTACACAGTACTATAATTTAATCATGAAAAAGGACAGAAGGATCCGATTTAACATGGCTTTTGAACAAAAGAAAATACCATAATTTAAACCCAAATAAAACAGAAAATGTCACCCAAAAAGGTTTATATTGAGGGTGAGGGGACATTTCTCTCATTAGGCTCTTGATTATGCCAGTTGATGATTTTTTGGGATTGAATTAAGTGTTCCATATGCCAAATCTGTCTTTTTGCGATCAATATCTAATATGCTTTTATGTGAGGGGGGGGGGGGCATTCCATCCGAAACATGACAGAGCCAATCTCAGGTCTGAAAGCTATAGTCAATGATGTCGGAAAGTGGAAAGTTGCCTTAGGTCTGGCACCGATAAGCGACTAATATGTAGGATTATATCTTCAATCCATGTCATTCCCCTATGTTGCTTTAAGAACACAGGACTACATTCTTAAAGGTGGGTATATTTATATGCCTGCCACACCCTTGATCCATATCCTACCCCAACGTGAGCCTTTAAGGGAGTGGTCATTATTTATTAATGGGGGGGGGGGGGTGGTGGGTTTTCGCGCATTCGCGCGAAATTTTTTTACGTCCCCCTCGACAGCAGTAACAAAAATTTTGCACCCCCCCGTGCCGGGGGCGCGGAGAGTTTTTGCGCCCCCTCTTTGATCTATAGTAGCGCGTGGGCTTTTTTGCTAAAAAGAGGGTAATTTTTTTTAGCCCCCCCCTCAAGAGGGGTCAAATTTTTTTTAGCCCCCCCCTTGAGAGGGGTCAGAATTTTTTACGACCCCCCTCAAACCCCCCCCCCTGTTGATAATAAATGACCACTCCCTAAGGCCATTAATCCAGTTCTATGGTCCTTGGTTCTCATAAAGCACCAATGCAGTGAAATCGACTCACCAGCACTGCAATGTGAATCATTGTGACGACTCTTTTTCAGTATTTAGAAACTATACGTTCTGTGAAGTCACTCACCAGGGCATCAGTGTATCATGATGACAAAAGGACAAAACACAAAAGGTGCCATGTGGAACTGAAAGGGATAGCTCAGTAGTGATTACTTCACCTATAGTGTGATATACCATTTTATTATTCCATAAATTCTAACATATTATTGTATTAATCAAAGAATATCTAAGAAATTAATACATAGGTTGGTTCTAAGAGCTATAAGAGCGCTCAAACTTTGCATAAGAGCGTTCATGCCCCACTGCAAACGTCAGTGAGGTCTCCCACATATCAGTGAGATCTCCCCACACGTCAGTGAGGTCTCCCACACGTCAGCGAGGTCTCCCACACGTCAGTGAGGTCTCCCAAACGTCAGTGAGGTCTCCCACACGTCAGTGAGGTCTCCCACACGTCAGTGAGGTCTCCCACACGTCAGTGAGGTCTCCCACACGTCAGAGAGGTCTCCCACATGTCAGAGAGGTCTCCCACACGTCAGTGAGGTCTCCCACTAGTCAGTGAGGTCTACCCCACGCATCAAGGTCTTATCAGTCAAGCTGGCAGAACAACACTTAAAGACCTTATGTAGTCAGGGGTCTGTTGAAGAGGTCTCCCTCCCACCTAGATCTAGGAGACCCACAGGGGGCAAATCAGCCTCCAGTACAACAGACCCACACTCAGTAGACCCCACACCTCCCACCCTGTCTACTCAGGGAACAACCAGTTCTCAGGGATCCAACATTTCCCAGGGATCTCTACAGGACGCTCAACTCATGCTATCTACCTCAGGGGAAGAAGGATCTGCCTCAGGGGGTGGGTCCACACCCTCATCTAGATCCTCCACCCCAGCTCCGGCCTTTGACAGCCACTCCTCCAGAGACACTTCTCCCACACCCTCCATCATGGACACCGATGAAGGCCCCCAACCTAATCAGACAGCTGAGAAGATAAGGGCCTATGAGAAGGCCATCCAAGATGCAGTTACTGCCCTAGAGACCAACAAGTCCCAGCAGGAGGAGAGGGAGAGGATCCTCAACCAACAACTGGCAGAGAGGAATGCAGCAATAGATGCTCAACAGAAGGCCATGGAAGATCAGCGGAAGTCCCTAGAGAGACAACAACAACAGATAGCAGATCTCATGAAGATGGTATCATCCCAGACCCCACAGCCTCCCACACCTGCCATCACACCTGTTGTCACACCATCTGCCTCTGGATCCAAGGACGACATCATAATCTCCATGGTGTCCAACATGACCAAACTCATAGACAGAAAACAACAGGACGACAGAAAGATCAGGCTACATGAGGTAACAAAACCCAAAACCTTCTCACACCCATCACCACTCATGTCAACAGCATTATTTATTGATCACAAATTCCCAGAATATCTGAAGGATAAGTACAAAGTAACAGACAGTGACACCATGGTAACATATTTACCCAAGTACCTTGAAGGACAAGCACTAGCTTGGTTTGAATCCTTCAGGGAAAGTGCCACACCTGATATGTTGACATGGACCAATGTAGTGAATAAATTAAAAGAGTATTTTGCTACTCGAGACAATATCATCTCAAGGACTGCACTCCGTGCACAAAAGATAGATGAACCTGTCCTAGACTATGCATGCCATCTCAGGAAAGTGTGTAATGCCCAACGCCAAAGTGATGAAATTTTGAGCAAGGCATTTACCCAAGGCATGAGGCCCTGGATCTCTGTAGCTCTTGAAAACAAGAAAATAGACTCTTTTGACCAAGCCCTAGACCTAGCCTTAGAGGTTGAGACCCAAGAAAGATTTAGGAAAATAAGGGAGGCAGAGTCTAACCCACAGCATACTAAGAAAAAGGTCCAGGAAATCAGCACTAGTGCAGATGAAGATGTTAACCTAATGTCTAGTGCCCATGTAAGGTAACAGGAGGCTAAGGTTACATCAAAAGACCCTACCGGTAGATATAGAGGAAATAACTATGACCCCAACTACCAATCCAATAGAGGTAGAGGTAGGGGGGGCAACAACAACAACCGGGGGGGTCACAACAGTAGGAAAGACAACAGCTCTTCCAACTCCAACAATGGTAACTCTTCATACAGTGATAGAAGAGACAGAACCCCAAGTAATGGCAGATCCTATAATAATCAAGGATCCAACAGTAGGAGCCATAGTCCACATAGGAACTACAACTCTGGATCCTACAACAACTCTGGATCCTACAACAACAGCCAGGGTTCAAACAACTCTGGATCCTATAATCAAGGATCCAACAGTAGAAGCCATAGTCCACATAGGAACTACAACTCTGGATCCTACAACAACAATGGATCCTACAACAACAGCCAGGGTTCAAACAACTCTGGATCCTATAATCAAGGATCCAACAGTAGAAGCCATAGTCCACACAGGAACTACAACAGTGGATCCTACAACAACAATGGTGCCTACAACAACCAGAGATCCAACAACTCCGGTCAATACAGCAACTCTGGTCAATATAACCAGGGTTCCAACTCACGCCAGGAGGATTACAAACCTGACACAAGAGGTTACCAGGGGAACCAACACAGTAACCCCCAAATACCACCTCATGTAATGGATCAAATCTCCAAGCTCCTGGTGGCAAGCATCTCAACCACCCCACAGAACCAGGAAAACTAGGATGTCACAGTGCCGATGGGCCAGTGCACTGTGACACCCCAAAAACAAACAATCAATCAGGATCAACAAGGATCCAACCAGAGACAATTGCTAGTGCCAATATACCATCTAACAGACAGAGACGTCCATCAGTGATACACATCACCCCACCAGATTCATCATCAAAGGATACAGGTGAGAGTACCAAGCTTTCTATTGTACTTCTTCAAAATGGCTGTATCAATGCAAATCTATATGATGTTTCAGATGTGCAATGTTTGGTTGATACAGGTGCTACTATCACCTGTGTCAGACAATCATTCCTCATGGATCTCCAAAAGAGATTCCATATCCAACTGAGGAAATCTAAAATCAACATCCACTTGGCAGATGGATCGGTGTGTCATGTTAGACATTCAGCTATGCTGAACTTTAGAATCCAAGGTGTCAGATTCCAATACCAATTTGCTGTAATACCCAACCTCACACAGCCCGTTGTTCTCGGCACAGATTTCTTAAGCACTACAAAATCTCAAATTGAATTTAATGTTGATCCTGAACAAATTCTCAAACCCATTAGGGCAGTGAGGGATTTTACCATCCCTCCATTCTCCGAACTTGCAGTATTGGGTAAGGTCACATCTACTCAATCACTGCAAGGCAAAACTGGAGTAGTAGATAACCTCCAAAGAAATAACAATGCCCCATATCTAGTTCAAAGGGCAGCAGCAACCCCCAGGGAAAATAACAAACATCCCCTAGTGTTACTCAACACCAGCAGGCGCCCACATAAAATCAAAAAGGGTGCCATCATAGCTCTATTTCAGGAAGTCAAGGAATCTGATTTAGAAAAACCTCAACAGGTGTCAGACACTACCCCACACACTGATCAATCCATCTCAGCCATACGGCCTGAGGATGTAACTCAATTCAGTGACACAGACTCAGACTGTGAGTCCACATATGCTGACCCGGAACCCAACTCAATCAGACTCTCTGAAGTAGCTGCTATACATAGTGAGGCACATGACCTCGAGCCAGAATTGGAAGAGAATGTTCCACCAAAATCTGTGCTCACATCCAAAGACCAGCATGATAGATTAGAATCACTGCTGACCAAGTATGATGATATATTTGTAGGAAAAGATGGAGACATTGGTGCTACACACCTGTATACCCACTCAATAGGGGCTGTGTACAAATGACGTCATGCATTTTTGGACCATTTTCGACCCCCCCTCCCCCCCTTGTCATGTTTCGTCATACAACACTTGACCCCCCCTCAGCATGACGTCATGCAGAGAGATACCCCCCCCCCCCTCCAAGTTCAACAAAGGGAGGGTGTGGATTGGGGGAGGAGGAAAAATAATTTTGATACCTCAAGGAGTGGGAGGGGGAGGGGTAAAAAGATTCATGCCTTTTCAGCAAAAAAAAGCCTGTGGATAACTATCGATGCTGCCCTGAGGCAGCAGTGGAAATTCAGTGGTATTTTAGATGCTGCCTAAGGGCAGCAGTGGTCCTTTTCAAAAAGGGTTAAATCAGTATGGGGCCTGGATTAGGGGTAAGAGTAGTGCACCCTGGCCTGGACATCAACTTGACTTTACACTGACATTGATGGCAGTGACACTCATTGAGTGAGATGTCTGAGGAAGGCATGCATGTAGGGCCTATAGGTAGGCACTTACCTAGTTTTCAAGACTTTGTCCCATGCATTTTTTTTAAGCAATGGATAGATCTCATCAGAAGAAATGGATTTGCTCTTTAAATGAAGTATTTATGCCAAGTATAAGGGAAGTTATGAATGATCAAAGACCCCAAATCAAAGCCAAAATTCTGTCACTGTTAGGAGTTTAAATAGGGCCCAGATTTGTGATCAAGCATATCTGATACAGGTGTAGCTACATCTCTTAAATAATTATTTTGGACTATTTTCTTTTTCGTGTATGAGTTCCCCATAAAAGGTTGAAAATCAATGTATCATATCAAAATTTAACAATTTAAAGGGATTTTATCTTGACCTAATATCATCTGTGATTTAGCGATCTCACAGAATTGATGCAAAATTATGGAGTTGATATGAGATCTTTAAACGGTCAGAATTTCCCTTTAAATTGATGTAAACACTTCATTTAATTAAAAAGGATATCCACTTATTTTTATCGGCTCTATCCATTGTTATATAAATGATATACATAGGATTGGATTCTAGCAAACAGACAAGGACCTAACATGGAGAAGCTGGTGGAAGGGTGATAGCGAATGGCACGCTAAAATTTTTGTGGGGTCTGGCAAACATCCTGTTCCCCTATGAAATGAGAAACCCTAGACAGTTTCTAAACCATTTTTTTCTGTAGAAAGTGTGGGAACTATTCTCTTTTATGTGAGATTTTGCCTTTATACCAAAAAATGCTTTCAAAGTTATAGGGTAACTTCACTTGGGGAGAATGGGATGTTTATCTGAATCAATTATTTCTCAAATAGATTCATATTAAACCCCTAATCAATCCCTTTAAAATGAGCTCATCTTTGTTAAGATCCTCCAATAAATAGCTACACAATGAGCTTGCAAAGAAAGGAGAGTTTAGCACTCCCCAGTTTCAGCTTTATCAGTTTCACACCTCCACTGCAACAGAAGCATGCACTGGGGGAAGGTAAGTGCCTACTATAGGTATTATATCTCCCTACCTTTACAATTTTTCTTTTCTTGCCAGAGCCAAAGCAAATTTTGATTTCTTGATGACATGATGTCATGCAGCCCATGACCCCCCCTCCCCCCCTTGTCATGCTTGGTCATGGGAAGTGGGACCCCCCCTCCCCCCCCCCCTGCATGACGTCATTTGTACACAGCCCCATACATGTAAAACCTGAGGCAGTACCATGTCATTTCCTACCATATAGACAAACACCAGAAAAACAGGCCGCAATAGGGGAAGAGTGTGAAAGGCTAGTACAACAGGGCATTCTGAGAGAATGCGCTGAGGGCCCCTGGGCTTCCAGATCCTTTTTAGTACAAAAATCATCGGGAGGCCATAGGCTCGTCACAGATTTTCGTTATTTGAACCAGAACACGATAAATCAAGCCTTATCTACACCCTGGGCCGATGACACTCTAGACATGATAGGGTCACTCAGACCAAGAGTATTCAGTAAGCTAGATGCCCAACAGGGATTTTTTCAAATTCCTATAAGACAGGAGGACCAGCATAAAACCGCATTCATAGCAAATGACAAAAAATATGTCTACGAAAGGATGCCGATGGGTTTAGCGACCGCACCTGCGGGATTCTGCCATCTAGTCACATTAATTCTGAACAAACTCAAATACAAATGTGCCCTACCATACCTAGATGACATATTGGTATTATCACCATCAATCGAACAACACTTCCATGACCTAGAAGATGTGTTCAACAGCTTAAGAGTTGGTAAACTCAAACTGAAGAAATCAAAATGTGAATACTTCATAGACAGAATAGACTTCTTGGGAATGAGAGTCACACCCATGGGACTACAACCATCTCCCACAAAGGTGGAGTCAATCAAAACCTTCCCAACACCAAAATCAGTCAAAAATGTCAGATCCTTCACAGGCCTATGCCAATACTTC
Source organism: Acholoe squamosa (assembly GCA_949317995.1). Classification (NCBI taxonomy): domain Eukaryota; kingdom Metazoa; phylum Annelida; class Polychaeta; order Phyllodocida; family Polynoidae; genus Acholoe; species Acholoe squamosa. The sequence goes on along the minus strand of OX439052.1, from coordinate 30,400,335 downwards.
AAAAAGTTTATCAAAGGTTATGCCCAAATTGCTAGACCATTGTATGATCTACAGACACATCTCAAAGCATTTGTCTGGACAGAAGAGGCAGATAATGCTTTCAAAACACTAAAACATGCCCTCTGTACCAATGCTCTTCTCAGATATCCAAACTATGAGAAAGAGTTCAGTTTGGCAACTGATGCTTCCAATGTGAGTTTAGGAGCTGTACTCTCACAGAGAGATAATGAAGGAGTGCTCAGACCAGTAGCCTTTGCAGGTAGAACCCTCTCCAAACATGAGAGAAATTACAATACCACAGAGAGAGAACTACTGGGAGTAGTGTACGGAGTATTACACTTCAGACACTATCTAGAGACTAGACACTTCCAATTATACACAGACCATGCAGCCCTAATCCCACTATTAACCAATACAGGACTCACACATAGATGGGCCAGATGGGCTCTAGACATACAACAATTTTCATTCACCATCCAACACGTGAAAGGTGATGATAACACGCCACCAGATGCTATGTCTAGAAGAGAATACCCAGATTCTGGACCCATGACTAACCCTCCACCCCCACCAAGGAGAGTTAGAGCAGCCAGTAGAACCAAGTTTGCAAAAGTAACAAAGAAAGTACCATTCAAAAGGGATGATCCACCCAACACCATTGAAAGGCCAGAGACACCCATTAGGGGTATCTTGAAGCAATCTACACACTATGTGTTTTGCCATTGTGAGAGAGAATACTCACAACTCTTTCCAGATAATGACTTCGAGCCTATTGAATTCTCATCACTCAATCAGATGGTGAAGGCAACTCCTAAAGAGCCACCCTTCACCCCACCTGACTCAGAAGATGAAGATCCAGAAGACACAATATATGCTATTACTCAAGCAACTTCCAAATCAGTCAGATTCTTTGAACCAATGCAGGGAGAGGAAACATCAAACCATTTGTGTCCTATGACCACACGCTCAAAGACTAGAGAAATGATTCAGGAGGGCACACCAAAACCCCCCACACAATCACAAACTATTCTAAATGAGAAAAAGGTCACAGGAAACAAACCTACCAAAACCCCACCTGCCAGGAAAAATGTCACAAAAGACACTGCATCTACTAAGTCAAAGAACTCTGAGACAAAGAAGATTGACAAAAAGCAAATTGTGCCTTTAAAGAAAAAGGTTGCCACTCCCATCAAGGCGAGAATAGGCCCTCCAAAGGAGCCTACACACCAAAACAAGAGTGACACACCCCAACAAAAGGCACAAGATAGGCCAATAGTCGATGAAAAAGAAAAAGAAAGAGACAGAATAAAACAACATGTGCTAGATATAAATCAATTACTGGATCAGATTCCCGACACATCCATCTCAGGTACAAACCTTGGCTTGGAACAAAGGAAGGACAAGGAACTATTGCCCCTCATACAATATCTTGAGGATGGGACCTTGCCTGCACCAAAAGCACAAGGAAATAGAATCATCAACCAAGGCCAGACATACACCTTGGTAAATGGTACATTAGTCCATATATGCCCCATAAATTGGAGAAAAACCAATACTGTACCACTTCAAATTGTTATACCACAGCAATGGGTAACAAGTACACTACAGTATTTCCATGACTCACCTACTGGCGGCCATCTTGGTTCAAGTAGGATGCTGTCAGCACTCCGACCTAGGGTATATTGGAAGTCTATGCTAGCAGACACAACAAAATATGTTTCCACCTGCCACACATGCCTCACAGCAAAAAGGCAAGTACACTCACACAAAACACCAATGACAGTGAGAGAGTACATGGCTTCACCAATGAAGTTCCTAAACCTCGACGCGGTGGGACCACTTCCCACAACTGCCAGGGGAAACAAACATATACAAGTCTGCATAGATTATGCTACCAGATATGCAACAGCTTGGGCTACTACTGACTTAAAAGCTGAAACAACAGCAGCAGAGTTCTACAAGAATATAATTTGTCATCATGGAACACCAGCCACTCTTCAAACAGACAATGGAACATGTTATACAGGTGCAAAGTTCACAAAGTTGACCAAACACCTCAAGATCAAACATAAATTCTCCTCACCATACAGGCCACAATCAAATGGGCTTGTAGAGAGATTCAATGCTAGCATTGGCACAGCGCTCAGAGCATTCTGCTCAAAGCACCAAAACAATTGGGACTCATTTATTGAACCCATAACCTTTGCATTAAACAACACTGAATCCCAAACCACAGGATTCACCCCTTTCTTCCTACTTCATGGAAGAAACCCAGCCACTCCAATGGACTTAGGGCTGGGGATACAGGAAGACATATCCACCGTAGCAGACCATGTAGCTAACATGATAACAAATCAAGATACCTCTAGGAGGAAAGCTATAGAAAGGGTCGCCAAGCTACAAAAGGAAAGGAAGGATAGATATGATAAGAAACTTACACCACAGGAAATCAAGGTCACCGACATGGTGTACCTAAACATACCAAGAATCCTGACCAACACAGAGTGTAAGAAACTTCAACCCCTTTTTATGGGACCATATGTTGTAGTAGATAGACCTAGTTTGACAAGTGCCAAACTCAAAAACTTGGACACCAATCTATTGGTGGCCAGACCAGTGCACATAGACAGACTGAAAAAGGTTGTGGCTGTCAGAAACAATGAATTTGCACACAGGCTTATTCCACATGAAGCCAAATACTACAACAAAATTGTAAGGAACAAAAATGATATCACCCTTACAAGAGAAACCACAGGCATAGGCCCTATCAAGCCTAGGCCTGCACACCACATACTAAGAAAAACATCTAGGTGTGGTGCAGTTTCAAGGAATTAGAAACAGATTGAGATACCAAAAGAACATAAGTTTTTTTAAAATGTATTACAAATTCTCTTCATCCACACATAAGACATGTGTGACTGATAATGAATTACTTATATGTATATAAAGCCAATCAAATTTGTAAATATATCAGTAGGTTATTGCCTCTGAATGGTCAAAGACTGGGACCCTCCAAGTAAAGCAGACATGAAGTCTAAGAAGAGTAAGGGTAACACAATGGAGTGTCTAAAGCCTAATCCCCACATGAAAGAGCGCGCTATGCCAACACAGCAGTCTATAGAGATCAATTGACCTTATAAGCTACACTCAGACAACTGTCTAGACGGCCATGAATGGCTGTCCTGGATGACAGGAGGAGCTAATTACCAGTACACAGATTACACAATAGAACCCCACAGTTGCAGACACTGGAGATTAGGTACATGGCTCCAGAGAAACAATACCAGGCCCACAATGGATGTGGGTAGGGTAGGCTACATAAGAAGCACTGTGGACCATAGCCCACCATCAGTCTTCATCCAGCTGCAGTCTGGAACACAAGTCTACAGGACCCCACTTGGGAATTAGCCAGCCCACTTCTCCATTAGGAGAGACTGCACTAGGATAAAGAACACACCTACTTCACCTTCAACCTGACCTTACCATTTACTGGTCAATCTCTATAGACTCACCGGACATATTGCCAAGACAGCTCAATCTTGCAAAGGTACAGTTTGAACCACTTCATTTAAAGTGTTACACCATACACTTAGACTTTACCAGCACCAAATCACTACAAATTTGACAAGACTTTAAACAGCAAACTTGCTTTACACAAGCACCATGGGGAGACTGAGAGTTTCACCCATACTGCTAACTATGCTGTTATTATACACTATAGAACCACTTACTGCAGGTTATACACCTGTGGTGAGACAAAACATAGGAGTAGTATTCAAACCTAGCCCTCAACCATTGGTCAATGGACATACAACCACAACACTGTTGTTAGCTATCCCCTACAAGATACCTCGGGCACCCGTTACCCAAGGATCCATAAGGGATAGAATACTCCATTTGACCACTCCTACTCTACAAGATCATACCTCTGGTCAAATTATCCAACAAGCCAAAGAGCTTGACACCTTGCTGGAAATTGCAGACAAGGAGATAAATGAAACATTAGCCTCCATCAAATTGTTCCTATCCAACCCCATAAACACATTGGACAAGGCCAAAAGAGAGGCCATACTGGGTTTTCTAGCACCCCTGTTTCGCGGTGTGCTAGGTCTAGCCACAGTAGAAGATGTAAACCAAGTAACGGGACAGCTCAAGAACATAGATGAAATACTAAGAAAATTTGCTAAACAAGATCAGGAAGCAGCTAGTCTCATTGAAAAGATCACAGACAGACAAGATAAGTTTGTTAAAGCATACATCCAAGATAAGAAGGTACTGGACAGCACAATCAACACCATAGGTGACACCGTCAACCTGTGGGCCTCTAACATGTCCAGGTCACTTGACTCATATTCAAGGCACGAGAAAACTCAAAGGGAAAAGATGCAAGTATTAAATGATGCATTAATTATCATAGCAGCAAGAATGAATACAGTTCAATCACTGCAAAGGACAAATGCAGCCCTGAGGATGCTATCATCAGGAATCCTAACCCCTGATATAGTACCACCCTCAGACCTTGCTAGATACTTAATTGACATTAATAACAAACTTAGGATTACACACCCTGGAGCACAAGTCGCAATTAATGACTTAGATTTCTATTATTCACAGAAGCTGACCTCATACACTTACTCAGCTCACCATATATATATATATATATTCATCTAGACATTATAATTCAATCTACCACCTCTACCTTCAAACTGTACCAAATGATTACATCACCCATGCCTATAGACACACAGGAGACCCCCACCAGAGGAGTCACCAAATTGCAAACCACAACTGAGTTTCTAGCAGTATCTTACGACGAATCATTATTCATCGAATTGGACTCAGCAGATATGCAGGCATGTGAAGGTACTACAGTAAAGGTATGCAGAGATGTAAATGGTAGAATTTATAAACACAGGCCTACATGCCCTGTAGCCATTTTTACTAACCAGGCTCAACAGATTAAGGAACATTGCAAGTTTACAGTTTCACCACTGCAAGCACCTACCACCCATGCTATTTCCATTTCTGAAGATGAGTATCTGGTCACTACTAATGAACCCCATTACTTTATCAACTGCCATGGTAAAACGTCTGAAACTCGAAAAGCCCAGTCCTACTCAATCATAGGTGTACCCTGTGGGTGCACAATCAGTGTAGGAGAATTTTCTCTTCCAAACACAAGGTTGCCCTGTAACTCAACCTTATCATTTCATTACATTCTCAAGACAATTAATTTACCATTCATGGCAGCACTTAACCAAATTTCTGAAACCAAACCAGATGAAAGAGAGAATCTTCCAAATTTCCCAGTAGTAAACCTTTCTAGAACCTTAGAAAAACTACAGGAAAATCCAATCATGGATGATATTACTCAACTAAACCTAGAGCCCTTTGCCAAAACACTATTAAAAGATGCCTCCAACCTTGATAAGGCAATGGAAACACGCTACGTAGAATCATACCTACGTCGAGTTACAGAGCATCCAATCTTCCAAAGCTTAGGACTCATCCTAGGGATATCAGCTCACATTTTTATAGTATACATACTACTCAAATTATACAGACTAGGAGGGACTGTAGCCTACCTGCCTACAGCCAAAGCATTCAGACTAGTCACCGAGCTGCCCCTACACAAATTGCTCCCAGATAAGAATCCTACCAAACTAACCCCTTTCCTCACAATTCAGGAAACCCACACCCTGATAATTGCTATATTATTCACCCTGACCATCTACTCAGCCTACAGAATAATGAAGTACCTTAAGAAATTTGCACAGACACACTGTGGCAAGAAAAATGTGGCCAAGCGCACAAATCCCACAATATATTTTAAAATATATTGTGGAGATTCAAACTTCGCGCTACCCCTGAGGCCAATACCACATGAATTTGATGAGATTAAATCAGCAGCTGCCCCGACCTATAAGGATATAGTGGTTAAAACCTTCCCACTACCTAAGGCTATATTTACCTGGAATGGACCAGCAGTTATAACAACACAGAGAGGAGAATTTGCTTATCACCTCCCTCAGGTGATACACCTACCTTGGCGCACTAGGTTCAGTACCATACCAGCCCTTAAAAACAAAGGACTGTACTACTCCATGCTTCTCCAGAATGATTGTGGCACCAGCCTGGTGACCATGACAGCACTGGAAAATACAACAGATATAATTATTGACGAACAACAGGAGGAGACCGCAAGGTCAAACATGCAGACTATTGCTAATTTTCTAAACCACCAGCCCTCCCCGGTGACTGTGGAAACAGCCTAGACTGCCCACAGCCTAGACTGCCCCCAGTCCACCACCAGGAGACAACATATCAGAGACAGTATTCAGAACTTTTCGGACAATTTGCCGGCCCTGAAAAGGGCCTTTGGGATGGCGGGTTTTTACACCCTAGGTTTCAGTCAGTCGGGATCCTACCACAGATCCTCGGGTTCAACATCGATGGGAGAGTGGGAGTCCGAGTCCGATCCATACATATGGCCGTGGTCCTGTTCCCACTCAACAAGCCGGGCCTCCATCAATCCCAGTCCATACTCGGCTGCCATAGATGGGTCCCCGGATGCCGCGAGATCGATGAAGGACACTGCCAACAAATAATCCCACAACACTCGCTCCCGCGGTCCGAAGTTAGAGTCCATGGGCCAGAACCCTAGATTACTCAAGGCCCTAGCCAAAAGGGCCACAGTGGCCCCCCGACGCAAGGCTGAGCCCAAGAAAGGTGAGCCATGGTGTTACAGCAGAGGTTTCCAGAGAGGAACTGATACTCCAATACCAGCCACCCACTCCTTAAATGGACACACACACACCCCCCCCCCACCCTGAACTGTCCACTGACACCAAGCTAGGCACTGCCACAGACACATGCCAGAATCTGGCACCTAACACCTCAAGTGCCACCACTGCATGAGCACATCAGGGAGGAGACTCACATCTCACTCCTGACACACCTCCACTGTCAATGAAATTATCAAAGTATTAGAAAAATTTAGAAAATATACACAGCCACTTGTTGATGTATAATATGAAAATCTATGGTATTCTCACAAAATCGATGATTAATGCGCGCATATACGCGCAAAATTGCGAAATTGCAATTTAAAAATTGTAAATTGTACAAATCCAACACAAATATACATGAATGCAGGTAGATAACTAAGACAGTTTTTGTACCCACTAGCACTTGTATACTATACCAAGGTTTACTTAAAGTAACACACTTTAGGCATCCAAGAAAATTGTTGGAAAAATGAATGAAAAAAAAAAAAAAAAAATGTTGAGGAAAATTGTTGACATGAAAAAATGTTTACTTAAGATACTCACCAAATAATCTCTTTCAGGGACACATACTCAAGAAGGCTAGGGAAAAGTCAGTTAAGCAGCGGCCCACTGCCGAAATTGCCAATTAATACACCCATATAGCAAAATCAAAGAGTACCTCAGAGACAAACAAGCCTATTGTACATGAAGTACTTTGTTTTTCCGGTCCTCGGAAAAATTTGTCTCAAAATCCCAAAAATTGTATAGTGTAAACTAGATTGTACGCTTGTACCCAATTTGCACACTAAAATTGTATGTTTGCACACCAGATTGTACGCTTGTACCCAATTTGCACACTAAAATTGTATGTTTGCACACCAGATTGTACGCTTGTACCCAATTTGCACACTAAAATTGTATGTTTGCACACCAGATTGTACGCTTGTACTCAATTTGCACACTAAAATTGTATGTTTGCACACCAGATTGTACGCTCGTACCCAATTTACACACTAAAATTGTATGTTTGCACACTAGATTGTAAGTTTGTACCCAATTTACACACTTGAATTGTATGTTGCACATTATATTGTATGTCTGTACCCAATTCATACACTGAAATCAGATTTTTTTTTTTAAAAATCAACATTTTTATGTGTAACCAAGCTGTACGCAAAATTATATATGTACATACAGAAATTATCAATTGAACGCGAAATTATATATTGGCATACTAAAAATTGCCAAATGTACGCGAAATTATATATTTGCATACTAAAATTGCCAAATGTACGCGAAATTATATATTTGCATACTAAAATTGCCAAATATACGCGAAAATTGTATATTTGCATACTAAAATTGTCAAATATACGCGAAAATTATATATTTGCATACTAAAATTGCCAAATGTACGCGAAAATTATATATTTGCATACTAAAATTTTCAATTGAACGCATTTACATGCGAAATTGTAAATTTGCACACTAAATTGTCATTTATGTTCAATTTGCACGTTAAATTGAACATTGAATGCCAAAAATTGCCACTATTTGCCAAATTGTATGTTGTACATAAAAATGGAAAATTGTACCCAAAATTTATGTTACATAAGCAAATACGCTCAGGTATGGTAAGATATAGAAACTCGGAAATGTACTCATACCCAGGAGAAAATTGTTTATACTGACAAAGCTCTACCACAAAAATTGCATTTGAAGCACTCCCCATTACTTCAAATCCTCTTACAAACAGTATATAACTCCAAAATAAGGTAAAAATTGTATAAATTGTACATTCCCTCGGCGAAATGACGGAGTTTCGCATTCTCTCGGGGGAGAGGGAGTATTCTATGATATACCATTTTATTATTCCATAAATTCTAACATATTATTGTATTAATCAAAGAATATCTAAGAAATTAATACATAGGTTGGTTCTAAGAGCTATAAGAGCGCTCAAACTTTGCATAAGAGCGTTCATGCCCCACTGCACACCAGCCAGAGTCAGTTAGACAGAGTTTGTGACATCAAAGGGTCCGACCTAATGGTCCACTGCACAATATAATAAAAATAAGGGTCTCAGTGTGCGACCTCATGGTTCAGTGCACAAACTAATAAGTTGTAAGTGAATGCAACCGGCCGTCACGGGTGCCTGAGCACCGCTGACGCCGTCATGAGTGTCTGAGCACTCTAATAACTGAACAATGGGTTACATAAGCATGACGCCATAACCGTCCGGTCGCTCTAGCGTCGCTCCTGAGCAAGCTAGGTCAAATATCAAAGCATCTATGGAAAGCCCATAATAGACGGTCAAAATGAGTCCAAGATCAAGGCGGAACTCCCATTATTAAGGAAGTTACCCCATGGAGACTGAATCGACCTCCGAGTGCACTACAGACAAACCGGCGCGAGTTACGCGCCCATCCAGCGGGCATTATAAACTTGGCATATTCAACTCCGCACATGCGCAAAATGGCGGTTATAGCAGCGTAAACGACCGAGATATGAGGGTCTGAAGTCACAGAACTGACCAAGACAATGGGGGACACAGCGGCGCCCATGGGGGTCCTTTGTGCACCCAGTGACACATGAAAGACTCCCCTCAAACAATTGCAGAGTTAGGCAGATGCTACTGGCCCCAGTCAGTCTGGAGGTGCTTTTCCAAGATTTGCTACAAATAGCCTGTCTGCACCTCCAAGAGGACAGAACACCAAGAACTGCTCTAGAGGTAACATCTCCAGTCATCTCCTGCTACCTGCTATACCACTGCACTATGGTGAAACTATGCTAGACAGGCATTGGTTTCTATCATTAGTGGCCAGAGGGTATCTTCCTCAAGACTTCCACCAGAGGGTAAAGTTATTCATTATTACATTATTCCTCTAAGCAGCAGGTCAGGAGCTAGGTGTGGGAACCCACCTAGAACTATGCTGGACATTGTATTATTACTACCTCACAGGTGGAGTGGAACAGAACATTATACTTTATAACTTACTGTATATTGACTGTATGTACAAATTACCTACATACTAACTACTGTATGATTGATATTTCTTATATGTTGCCTAAAGCTGAATAAACCAGTGACAACTGGAAATAACACTATTTATAAGAGCCTTGAGGTAATTACACTATATACCACTAGTCTTATGATATTTCTCATATGACAACTTGATCATGCACAATAACTAGTATGACAAGTGTGAGAAGCCCCCTATAGGTGGCACACTACACAAGGTACCAATTCTGGGCTCGTACATCAACCCACAGTTACTATGGCAACCAATTATCCCTGCAAGGGTGTTAGTCTTACAAAACAGCCCATAATAGTACCTGTGGTACCAGTCTATTACAGCAGGTCCATACTTGTAATAACAATTATGCCTGATGAAAGCTGACAAAGGGTGGTGATAGTGATCAAAACTATAATGTGTGAAGAAAAAAGGTAGAATTAAGGCTAGCCCCTACACATTTCATTGGTAAACAATTCTGTTAAATCCAATAGTTCATCAGTGGGAAACTTAGATGCTCCCCTTTGTCATGTACGACTAAATTCAAACTGAAATAACAAGTGTGTTACAGTCAGCCCGTGCTTCCTCAGACATGGAAAATGCAAGGAAAAATGTCTGAGGAAGCAAATTATCTGAGGAGTTAAGTCCAAATATAAAAGAAAACATAGAGGTAGTTCCAGGTTTTCTGTCTGAGGTAATGAGGGATCTGAGGAATCTAAGCGTCGAGGAAGTGAGGGGCGACTGTAATCATTTTTGCAAGAGGGATGGGCACGCCCCCTCCCTCTTAAAATCTGGGTCCACAAGAGCTCATAGGAAAACAACTATATGAGTAAGCCTTTGCTATCTTGTAAATCCACCACATCAGTAGTTATGAAGTCAGTTACATCGATCAGTGCAATGATTTAAACACACAAGGCCAAATGTAGTGGATTATAAATCTAATGCTCTATAATTTAGCTGAACCGCGTGCCCTTACATATGGCAACAATTTAAATGGCCAATATAATCCCAAGATTACGCCTGCTACGCCATAACAGACCCCAACGTGTCTGTAGAATTATCTGATGTTTGTAAAAGAGCACTGTCAGTGCTAGCTGCGAGGTGTAACAGCGGCAGGGTTTCCTTGTACGACCGGTTGTCTACATTCATTACTGCTGTATTCAGTGTATTGGCCAGCCACATCACTAGGGACAAATGGGAGAATAGCTGAGCAGCTTCTATTGCAGAAATTACCGTGTTAACCATTTAAGAGCTGCATAGTGCTGGATGCGTTAATGCATTAATGCATAACTTTAATGCATAATACTGTGACCATCATTATACATGAATGTAGCCTACGGGATTCACATATACATAGGCAAATGTCTAGCTCAGGCAGTACAGATTATAATCTGCAAACTGATGAAAATGCCAGATACTTATCATTAAAACTTGTTAATTAACATCAAAATTAAATTGTGTATTAATATTAACTTAAAAGATCATTCCACACTTGATTATTCCAACTTGATATATTTTTCCTTATTTGATCACGTTCACTTGATGGCTAATTACAACTTTTCATACATTATTGTCTGAATTCTTACTGCCATAAAATTATGTCTGTTACAGCATGGTGATGACATCATGCCTGTGAACCACATGGATCTACGATGTAAATAAGGGCCCACAGCACTACCACCAGATTGGCAGATCCACCATGAACAATGCAAACTATGTGTGGGTGACTAGGTAGCTTTCACCCCCGGCACCAAAACCACATCCTTGTGACGTGGTGGAGAATTGAAGCCTATACTGGACTGAAGTATAATAATAATTTTGGATAGTGACTGTCGCCTAAACTGTGAGTAGATCTTAATGTCTTGTAACTTCCAAGTAAGTAACCAGTGAAAGGCCATCATTACTTATTTATTGTTCTACTGTATTGAGAAAAACACTTAGTCTGAATGCATGATGTGTAGTCTAGTATTTCTGCTGCACTGAAGTATTTCACTTAGTAGCCAAGCATTTTCAAAAAGGAAATATATTAAAAAAGCCATTTATTGTTTGAGTATTTAAATTGGTCGGTATATGTAAAAGTACTCGTGGAACGATGAGTAATTTGAATTAAAATGGAGTATATTCATGATTGATACCATTAGCTGCGATTTATATGTTGCATTAATGGGCTATAACACCACTATTGATTGGCTAAAAGCTGAAAAGGGGGGCAATGGAGAGAATCACATTAACTCTTAAGCTATATCTCGTATTTATTGCATGTTAATGTGGGATGAATTTGTAGTATTAATTATATTTTTTCTATTTGAAGGTAGTGTAACAATTATGTATGTGGTGAATTATTCACCTATGTCTGTCTATTTAAACCACATGACCTAGCAGGCCATGAGGTGATTGTCTGTCACGCACCTAGGGGGACATATGTCTATAAGATGTCGCTCTGAACCACTGCCCTATAAATATAGCGCGCTGGCTCATTATATGTTTTGCACTTACATTACATGTTATCTTTGATATGATTGATTATGAACTATTGATTATTTGCTAGTCCTTTATAGAATTAGGTGTATGTGTCTCTACAATGTTATATGTCTAATCTACACTCTGTGGATTAATGTACTGACTATAACGGTAAATTATGACATATCTTAATTATATGCAACTGGGCCATGAGAAGGGACTAAAAATGGTAGCACTTAACTCCCATAGTTTGAAAGATAAAATAAACAAGTTTCGTTTGTTGAACTTTGACTTTGACTATGTGTCAGTCTCAGAAACCTGGCTTGATGATAGTATTCTAGACTACGAGGTTGACTTAGCAGGGTATGAATTATATCGGCTGGATAGACCAAATGCGAGGAAACGAAGTGGCAGTGTGGGTTGCTATATAAAATCAAAATACACCCAGTTTACTCATGTTGTGGATGAACTTAGTGTAACCAATAAGGACATAGAATGTCTATGTTTATGCACTGAGTTCCCCAACCATAAATTCAGATTGATATTTAGTATCTACCGACCCCCTCGTGGCAACGTGCTCCACTGTTATGATACCCTGAACAATTTTATGAAATCAGCAGTGGCCAAAAATAAGGAGCTATGGCTGATGGGAGACCTAAATGTTGATGCCTCCTGTCGTAACAGTTCTAAATTCAAACACATGCTGCGTTTCTTACGTAAGAGAAAATTAAGCTACCTTCAGACTAGACAAACGTATTTCCACCCATATGGTAAATCCACACTTGACCATATTTACACAAATTGCACACATGTGGCGACTAATGGCATAATAAATGATATGAATGGAGACCATGCCCCTGTCTTTGTGGTAAAAAAACAAAAAACTGCAAAAGATGCAACATCAGTAGAGGTCACTGGCAGGGGATATTCCAATTATAGTAGTGTGACTATGATGGATTACTGCACTGGCAATGTGGTCCCTGATGTGAGTACTCTGGGATGTTCAGATATCTACATGGTACTTCACGATGCATGTGTTGATTATCTAGATCAAAACCACCCTATCCATACTAGACAGCTGAGTATTAAAAACAAAGCGGGCTTTACACCAAGAGTAAAATATCTTACCGGAAAAAAGCACAGGGCTCTCAGAAATGCCAGGAAATGTAGGGTTGGTCATCTGAACATTGACCTTAGTGAGGTACGGAGGATTGAAAAGGTAATCTCCCAGACATTAACAAAAAATATTAGAGATAAAGTTGTGTCTGACCTTGAAAAATTTAAAGATGATCCCAAGTGTCTCTGGTCTGAAATCAACACCTTCTGGAAGGGCCCTAAGAAAAAAGTAATTGTGAAATTGAAATTAAATGATGGATCGTTTGTGGAGGAGAGGAATATTGCTAACTACATTAATGACTACTATGTAGCCATTGGTGCTAGATTGGCAGAGGCCTTCCGCCCAGGAGTTGAATCCAGCTGTCTTCCTACCACAGGCAGACGTTAATTTCAGCCTATCCACAATTGAGTTACTTGAAGCGCTAAAACTAGCACAAACCATCAAAATACATAAAGCCTCAGGTGTTGAGCATGTTAGGCCAATTGTGATCAGGGATGCTTTAATGTCCAGACCTGATGTGCTCAGGGAACTGGTCAATTGTTCTATACAAAGTGGCCTCTTCCCTGAAGTATTAAAAAGGGCATGTGTGATTCCTCTCCCAAAAAATGGTGATTTAACTAGGGTGACTAACTGGAGACCCGTGAGTTAATTAAATTGTGTGTCCAAGCTGGTGGAAAGGGTAGTTCATTTGCAACTAATGAACTATCTAGAGGCCAACAACCTGCTTAGTGACAGACAATACGGCTTTAGGGCGGGTAGGTCTACAATGGATGCGGTCTATGGGCTAGTTCAATGTCTGTATGGAATCAGGAACAAGGCTGAATTAGCCTCAGTTGTGTTCCTGGATTTAAGAAAGGCATTCGATACTGTGAACCACACTCTATTACTGCTGACACTGGGAAAACTTGGTTGTGATCCTAGGACCCTAGAATGGCTGGAAAGCTACCTAGAGGACTGCACACAAACAACAGTGGCCAATGGGCACACCTCAGACGTCAAGCTGGTGGGTTGTGGCATACCACAGGGCTCTGTGCTCGGCCCGCTCCTTTTTCTTGCCTATATCAATAGTATATCCCTGGTAATCGAAAACTCGATACTATATGTATGCGGATGACCTAGCAATTGTTACTTTTGGGGTCGATCCCATTGAAATTAGTAATAAACAACAAGATGACTTGAATAGAATTGCAAGATGGTGTAATACCTTCAAATTAACTGTCAATGCTGAGAAAACAAAGGTCTTATGGGTGCACTCAGATAGAATTATACCTGACCTCGCTGGCTGTGATGTCAGGCTTGGTGGGAAGGTCCTAGAACGGGTACACGCATTCAACTACTTAGGGGTCATGGTGGATAGGTTTCTTGTTTTCTCTGATCACTGCAGGAAGGTTGCCACCAATGCACGAGGCAGGTTGAAGCATCTCAGAAACCTTCGAAAATATATGAATAAAGACCTGGCCCTACGGCTGTACAAACAAATGATCCTGCCCATACTAGACTACGGTGACCTGGTTGTAGATGGATCACTTGTTGATAATGTAAAGGCATTGCAAACAATCCAAAATCACTGCCTGCGTACATGCCTGAAAATCAAAGACCCTAGAGATATTAGCAGGAACAGGCTTCATGAAGTATGTAATTGTCAGAAACTGCTTCACAGGCGTAATGAGCATCTCCTGTGTGCTATGTACCGCCTTTCCTGCAATGATGAAAACGTTGCTTAACCACCGAGGGTACTGAGGAGTAATGATGGGGTCCGTCTTAGGGTGGATATGCCCCACTATGCACTGTTCAGGAGCAGTCCACTGTATAGGGGCAACCTTCTCTGGCAGACCCTGACAGCCCAGCAACTAAAGGCTCGTGACATAAGTAAATTCAGAGATGGTATTAAATGAAAAAATGTATTGACATGTGAAGCGTTGAAATATTGGACCCTATGGAATTAGTCCTGGGTTTCTCATGTAATTTATCTGTATTAACTGGTCTAGGTGGAAGGCTGGTGATTCATCAACCAACCACTAGACCATATGTTATAATATTATTATTTGAAAGTATTTAAATGGGTGTGGTGATTTCATCCGCTCAACCGGTAATAGGCAGAAGCACCAAAAGCTGAGTTATTTGGCCATAAGTCTTACCAATTGGCATGAACTGTTGTATATGATTGGATCCAGAAATGTACTGTTATATTTTTTTTTGTTTATTTTATGGTGTGAATAAGTGTATTTTTCACTAAGAATGTCCATTGAATAATAATCATGGTAATTTTTCATATATTGTTATTAGAAAGACAATTCATTTCACATTGATCATCATGAAAATAGCACTAGTATGTGTGTATCTTTTTGATCAATAAAATTCCTTACTACTACTACTACAACCATATAATGGCTTCATGGAATACGCCAGCCCCACTTTGGGAAATACGATCCAAAGATATGCAATGGAAGTGGACATTTGCATTAATGTCATGGCTCCATAGGTTTGAAAGCTTTTAAGTAGAGAACAAAGTTTAGCTGTGTTCATTGCAGCCATTGAATACGGCCACATTGTATTCCATCCCCCATTGAATACAACATGTCCAGTACTGTTCTATAGTAACGATCGTATCTGCCATGACATAAAGGGGTATTTATGTATGGGCTTTGGTATGATGAACCAATACAGTGCTGGTTATGTATCTATAGGCTCACATGAACTGCAAATTCTTATTGAAGCCTAAAGTGCTGGTTCCACAGGCATAAAATCGGTCGGAATAGTCCTAATCCGACGATTTATAATATATCAAAAGTATAGAAAAAAATCGGTCGGATTAGTGCTCATCCGACCGATTTACTCCTATGGAACCAGCACTTTAGTGCTCATTTAAATTATCAAAGTGCTTTAGGAAAATGGGCATGGACAGCAGATATTGGCAGTTGCCTTGCAAGCTGTGCAGAAAATAAAAGGCTCTTAGGTGTATGCTCGATATGTTCCTTCCTTTTAGATTTCAACAGGTTGTAACAGTGGCGGATCCAGGATTGTGAAAAGGAGGGGGCGCGGCCCAAAAGAAGCGGGTGCATCCCTTGATCCCTTGCCCCTGCGCCCTTCTCAATCCGCCACTGATTGTATAAGGATTGGCGATTGAATGCATCACAAACTAGCATGAACATTAAGATGAATAGATGACCTAAGATTGTTGGGTTTGAAGTATGCTAATAGTGAAATCAAATATATTTTGTTTGCTCATCTTTTACTTATATGATATTATGGCGACGATTGGGTGAGTTAATTTGGGACTGACAACAGATATGGCTTGATAAGCTTAGTTAAAGGCAATTGTGAAATTCTTACGGAAAAATGACAAAACCATTTTACTTGTGATATTTCAGTTAGTTTATTCTTGTACTCTTAATGACAGAAATCATCAACAAGTTCATCTCTATAATATCTAGACATCTACTTCGATTCCAGAACAACAATTATTAATGCAATGTCTCTGGCCTAACCAGTCACTCAGAGCGTCCATCTGTATCTGTTCAATGCTTTCTTAAGCGAAAATCAAACCCATTTTTGGTATAGATATGTCTAATACAATTATTAGATATGGAGATCTGTGCATTCTTAGCCACATTATCAACAACTACTGTAAGTTAGTTGTCAATTTCAAAAAGCTGTTTTCAAAACCCGATTGTGACTTGAGTAAAGGTACTGTATAACCACTCTTACCTCAGTTCCATCATACTGGTATCCTCTGCTATAATGTCGTGGTCTGACTGGTTTTAAATATTGTCAACCACTGGGGATCTTTATAACTAACTTTATACTCTATTAGTATTAGTTTCTCCCTTACAGACAGCTAATGAAACTGCATCCCAAAACCAATTTACAGATGGTGTAAGGGATGCTAGGCTTAATAACAAAGCCACTAGTAATCTCCCGCCCACCTCACCAAGTTGATAACTGTTATTTGTATGTGATATTTGTGATGTCACTCACTCATAATCCCAATATGAGGGTCACCACCATCAAGGTGATACGAAATGACAGAACCATTCAACCTTATGACATTTATAAAGGTACACCGTAAAAAGTGTCGTCACAATATAAGCGGAATCCTTTTTCTAAAGTTGACAGAGATCCGTCCTTATTTTCACAGAGATTCCTAGTACTTACCACCTACTGCCACCTGGAGCTTCTTGTTAAACTACACTGGTTCATCACGATACAGTTACGGTAATTCACAATTTTTTTTATCTTTACAAGGATCCCTGATAGATCCCTGACAGGTTTATTTTTTACAGTGAAGATGAAATCAGTGATTTATTTACTATTGATGCAACGTTGTTGTGTGTGATCTAATCCTGTCTTGACTTACCTTGGCGGGTTATTTCTGGTCCGTAGGGTTGAAGCTCGAGCTCGAGAGCCCTTGATTATGGGTGGCTTATAACCATAACATCACTCAAAGTGCCCTACAGTCGTGCCTGTAGCACTGAAACGGTTTCCCTGAATCCTATAATGATGGTGGCATCTAAAGGCACCTGTCATACAGGGTGATGCTTTATGATCATCACCTGGAAAACTCTTTAGGTTTTCAAATCATGGGGACCGAGTGCTACAGTGGCAACTTGAGCAGTATCTCTCTGGTTCAGGATATTGATATTTATATAAACTCAGCATTATGCCGTTAAAGTTTCACATTCACATGGCTTCACTAGCATAATTCTGGGTGTAAAAGCTGATTAGATGAGGTCCAACAGGTAAAATGGATGAGTCTGACTAAGGTGTTTTTTTTTTGGTTTCTTTTTTTTTTTGCTTTCCGACACGGTCTTTGCACGACCAATTAGGTTTTTCTATGGAAATTAATTCCCCAAAGGCATTATGCCATTACACTTGTAAACACAGACCTAACTTCTGAGAAAGGTAAATATTCTTTAAAAACCATCTCGCTGTATGTAGTCACTATAGGTCCTATCTCCCTATGATGTACTAGGCTTCACCTAGGTGACTGTCAAGGCCCTGCGGTGGAATCCTGACGACATTGTATGGGATGAAATATAGATTACATCGAACCCAGTATGCAGTTCCCTGAAAACGTGAGTGGGTAAGGAGCTATAGAATACCTCTAGATTCATGTTCCTTGGTGAAATCCACAATTGCAGCACTCTCACCAGCACTATATCGCCGCATGCCGATCCTCAAAGAGACCACCAAACCTGCCGAGTCAGTATATGGTGCATGAAAACACAATTCGTGGGGCATATAGAGGCTGTATATATACCCCACGAGTTGTGTTTTTGTTTTATTCTACCTCTAACAACAACAGCAACAGAACACCATTTTCACCAAAGTTTATTAGCACAAAGCCAAGGAAACTAGAGAGCAAGTGCTGGCGATAGAACTTTCTGTCTGACCAAATACAGATCAATGCCATTCTGAAGGAGATGAAATGGGAATATCTTAGCAACTATGCGTGGATGATGTTTCTAATTGTTTTACGATCATTTTGGCATTTGAATTATGAAAATCTATCCATAAATAAACTTTTTAAAGCTAAACGTTGTGGGAACTGATCCTCATAGCACTGAGAATATTGCCCCTTTAGCATGGCGTACAAAGGCGTGCGGTGTACTGTACGCCATGTCCGTAGGCATAATAATATGGGTTTCAGTGCGGTAGTTATACGATTCCCATAGGCTTTGCTGTAAGAGGTAGAATAAAGGCCTGATATGGGCACTATGCTATCGTCAGTGATATTGAAATAGGCCCCTGCCCCTGGATAAACTATTGACAAGTGCTGCACACATGCAATGTGTTAATGTCAACCAATGGACACAAGGTACTGGGTATACTATATCTAAGGGTTGGGGCTTTTAATAAAGGGAATGGCTGGGAGCCAGTTATGCACTCTTAGATAGTTGTTTAATGGTGAGAGCGCCTGAGGGAGAGGTACCTCAGGAATGCTTCCCACTGCATGAAACATTAGATTTATAAATAAATGCAACAAGATTTCAAAACGATTGATAACCATAAAACTATGTACAACAATCAATTTTATTTTACAACATGATTTAGCACGATGATAACACCACTGTAATGGCAATACGCAATATAATTGTGTTCCTGCCTCCATATAGTTAAATTCATAAGATATTTGGATCCTGGCTCAGCAGTTGGTACCACCACCAGCCACGTCACTTAGGTAAAGAATGTACTATCAAATACAGAGGCAGCATCTATTACCCAAGGGCCAATGGTCCATACTCTGAGGTATGGGGCAGTGAATATTCTTCTGGCTTAGGGTAAGTCGCTCATGACTCGACCACATATTGGCACCTTGAGTCGTCCATCCTGGACTAATCTCTTTCAGCTACGACAAAACTAGTAATTAAATGTTCTTTATTTACTAAAAGGGAAAAATCTTGCACATGTCCGAACCAGACTGAAAGATTCTGAAATTCACCTATAGAGAGGTGCAATGGTCGAGTTAAAGTATATAGTAGCAACATCCCAAGTGGTCGAGTCAGGGGCGAATTACCCTATTCCCCATAGAGCTAGTGACTACCCTAGTAGGTAATGTTGGAATGATAACAATATTACGTTATGTTTCTACATGAACTTGAACAATATGTAAATAGAATTGGGAGGTAATGTCCATAATCATGAATCTGCAGATTTCTCCAAACAGTAACTTGAAAAACCTGTAACATACTTTATCAGTAACACTTCCAACACCTTCTTCGGGGGCAAATCCATGCCTTATCTACATCTATATTAAAGTTTTAACATTCAATTGCAATGTAACAATCATTCTAGTAGGTCAGCATAACGAACAACAACATTAATATTAACAACAATGATACTATTTTCACTATAGTCCTTTAACACATTGAGAAATAAGTTATAACATTGGATAGTTTACTTTAGAGTAAGTTACCTGTGATCTATCCTCGCCTGGCACTTATCTCCATCCGATAACTTGCAACTAGTTGTACCTCCTCAACTCATCAAAGCTCGAGATTTTGCACATTCTCCAAACCATGATCATATATTGTGAGAAACATTTGCATGAAAGTATATTTACCAACAAGCCAGGTGGTCGAGTTAGGGGCGCCTTACTCTATTTTCATGTCAAGTACAGTCATCCCTTGCTTCCTCTGATATGGAAAATGCAAGGGAAAATGTCTGAGGAAGCATAATTATCTGAGGATTTATGTCCAAATATAATAGAAAACATAGAGGTAGTTCCACATTTTCTGTATGAGGTAATGAAGAATCTGAAGAAACAAAGGGTCGGGGAAGTGAGGGTTGACTGTAGACAGGTATACAATTGTCATTTCTTACAAAGTGCATCGATATGTCACTTAGAGGTGCAATGACCACAATATTACTGGTCTTACAAATGTAATAAGGAGATACATATTTCTTGACTTACAAAAGGAAAAGATAACCTACATTATAATTCTACATTAATGGTGATGATAATCAAGTCATGATTTGATAAAATGTCTGAAAAATCCAAGAGGCCTTCAGGAATCCCCGTTTCCTTAGCTTTTTAGAATCAAAAGTACCGTGATGAATACAAAAGGTACATGGAAAACTAGGTACAGTATAGAGATATGACCGTCAGGAAGTCAGTATCTTTGTCTCATTATCTGCCTATTTCTGTGATTATCCAACATATTTTTGTAATACAGATTCTATGTCGTTTGGATGCTATGAACAAATCAGGTTATGCTGACGACTAAAATGATGTGGTGAATCTCGGGATTGCCATAAATGATAGAAAGGGTGGTATTGAAGGAATTCTGTTTACCACGGCCACCAGTGGCACAGAGTGACGCCATAGAGATGATTCAGTTTGATCTCTCTGGTATGGATTCCTATTTATAAACTTATATACCAAGTATGCATAAAATACAAAACTGATAGAAATTATGAGTATAAAAATATAGCTCTAGTAGTTCCTCACTATATCTTCCTATCGTTCTTAGTTACATAATTTCTCAATGAACATCGCACGTGAATAGGGAAGGCTTATAGATAGAAACATTATTAGCATATCTTACATCTTTTGAATGCAGGTGGAAGTCCCGTAGTACCATGCGCGTATAAGGTGCGGCTTTAATGCTTCGACTTATATAAAGGCCTTTCATTTGGTATTGCCATCCCCCTTGCAGTGTAGGGTGGTCAGCGTGGTTTAAGGAATCCTAACTACATATAGCCTCTTTAGTTTTGAAAAACCATTCGGTATAACAGGAGTCTTGTCATTTTAATTTTTGTACCAAATTCATAAATATTCCAGTTGTGCCTTGTACATGGGGTGCACCTTATACACGGTGTACTTCGGTACTATAGCTGTATTCTGTTTGAAATAGTTCTTATAACAACATACTACTCAATATGTAATATTTCAGCATTAATTGGGATGAACCAAATACGTTCCCTCAATATTGATGCTGATTTAACATTAATGAATACATTACTTACGAAGATGAGTAAAATGAATCATTGGTGATATATATTTTTCACAATATTATGTCAAAGGCCTTGCATCTAATTGAAATCAAAATACTGTCCTTTTTTCAAACTAGATTACCTCATGACTCTTCCTTGTCAATCATAGAATTGAATTTGGTGACTTTCTTTGACAGGAAAGCCCTCTTCGCACTAGGCGAAGACCTAGGTGATGGAGCGACCTTTGTTGCAGCATCTTCTAAACTATCTACTCCATCTTGAGGATGGTCTGAATTTTCTGAATCCTTCTCCACTTCTGCTGAGGCTTTAGCTTCAGCTTCCGCAGCTTCCTTCAGACACAATTCACACTCAGTTTCCACATCTTCATCTTCTTCATCTCCCATGACATCATCGGTGATGCTATCCTCAGTGGCCTCATCAAAACTGGTATCAGAAGCACTCGTTGAACAAGGCGACTCCGAGCGAGGCCAGTATGGTGTCTGCGTTCGACATAGTCGTCTCCTCGCTAAAGCCTCATCTCCAGAATTAGCAAAGGTCACAGATCTTACATGAATGTGGACTTCTTTCCTACTTCGACCAGCAGTGTGAGGACATTCTGAGATAGGCCGTCTAACCTGGGAGGAGTCAGGTCCAATGTTGCTGAGATCCCGAGAGAGATCAGTGACAACTTCAAGTTGGTCGGTATCAAAGGAGACCTTCTTCTGAATCTTATCAAGCTTTGGAGGTCTTCTTACTGGCTCCCTGTAAGTGAGAAAATAGACTTTGGTATATGTCATGCAGTATGTTCACAAATCATTCATTATTGGGCTCATGAGGTAATGGTTTGAAGGAATGCAAATCCCCAGGCTAAAAAGTATTAAGCGAGTCAATAACCTTCTGAATGAAAAATCTGCCATTTAGAAACATGAAACATCTGTAAACCTTTGTGATTGATGAAATGTATGCCCGAAATTATTTGAGAACAAGACCGAAATAAACCTAGAATGCACCTAGGCTCACGATGCATTAATGCAATCCTTGCAAGTCTACCTTGATGTAATATGTTGACGCACCGTGCTAAACATGTTTGATTGCATTAAATATAGTGATGTGTGAGTGGCTCAGTAATGTAGAATTGTTCACTATGTCTCCAATCATCCTCTTAAGGTTTAAAGGCATATTTAACTTTTCAATTAGAAATAAATGTCACTGATGGCTCTCTATCCATAACATGATAATCAATGTTCTGTACCGTGAAAGGCAGAGTGAAATTGTCGTTGGAAAATTAGGTCTTTTTTGTTTATTTGGTCTCAGATGTTTGACCAGTTAACAAGTGTTGTGACAACTGGGGGAAGATAACAGCTTCACTGAGCCGGAGATAAATGACGCCCGGGTTTCTCTTATTTGCTTTCTTTTCTCTTATTTCTTGATCATCTTTCATTCTCTCAAACGTGAGATGCTGGCTACATTCTCTGATTAAGGAAAGTTTGTGAAAGAAAGAAGATCGCCTTTGTAAACACTGTGAGGTCGTAAGTTTCTCTGATACATTCCCTATTCCCCGTTCTCTCTAGTTTCCTGTTGACCAAGACCCAGTCAGATGACATGGTACAGGTTGGGGCAGGTTGGATAGAATGATTGAATTCAAGAAAATGACTTAAATGATGGAGTGTCGAAATACACACACACACACACATACATACACAGCAAATCTGTGTCAACTTTTGTCATGCTGCGCCAGCCTCACCCAATGCGCTCTTAGGACCCGACGCGTGGGTGATCATGGACCATGACAAGATATGACGCATGCGTGAACATCCCAGCCAAATTTGTGAAGTTGAGTCAACATGTGTGACCCTTCACCAACAATGACACATGATGACATCATGTGTCATCACATATTATCAAACACACTGACACATGGGTCATGACACAGTATCACATATATTGACGCACAGACTAATTTGTGGGTGGGGGATAGGCAGGGGGGGCGGGTGGCAGGTGGTTGTGGATTTCTGATATTTCATTACTTTATTAACATCAATTCAGCTGTTCATGCTGGTTCCAATTGAAGATATCTCTCCTCTGCATGTCATGTGTTGCCCACTTTGCTTGAAAATGGATAGATATTCTGTCTGTGTGACTTGAATTTTCCTTGTATCAGTCTTGAAAATGCCTGTTGAAATGATAAGAAATGGTCATAAACAAACACCCACTCACATCCAAGTTGATAAACAATAACCACTCCCATATGGCAGCCTGAATCCCCCAGAATTTACCTGAGCCTTGCTCACATAGAAAGTTCTACATTATTTAGGGTCTTGAGACAAATGGCTGAATTCAGCAACAAGGTAGATGTTCATTGATTGTAGATAATATCAATGTGTTACTGTATAAATGCTTATCACATAGGATTTCAAGTCAAATCAATCTAGAACTGTGTGACCACCTACCACAAGATCTGTTCTCCATGGCTGCCTCTGTCTGACTGTTTTGAAAGCAAGAGGAGAACAAAGGAATGGGAGGGAAATTTGAAATGGACCAATCCAAACACAGAATAGTACATAATGTGTCATTGTGCGTGAAGTTGTGTCATGGTGGGTGAGAGTTGGTGAATCTTGATGCATGCTCACATCTCCTCACACTGTCTGTCATGCTAATGTTGGACAAAGTATCTGCCCCTATTATCACTCAATACAGAGTTTTTTTAACCAGCCTATGAAGAGTTCCTGTATATTTGCTCTAACCAGCTGTGACCTAGCTGATCAGTAGACATTAAACCTTCATATCCCATCAAATCAGGACAAACAGATACTTAGATATCATGTAAAAGCAATTCCAATTCAGTGCTATCTCCCATAGACAAAACAAATGAGCTATTATGTCTAATGTATGCACTAAATCACATATACTTGGCTATCATTATGTTCCTGATTCATATGTATTTCATGCCATGCAAGTAAGGAACTTGCTCTGTGAAACATAAATTCTCATATTGACATTTACTCAATAGGCCCACTCTGCAAAGTACAAGCCATGAGAATCCATACAGTTTCCATAGTCTCTTATTGTTGAAGGCTTGGTGAAGAAATGTCATGCTAGGTGAGAGTTGACAAGTATTGACACATGTTGACATGTGCTCACCCTGGTCCCCTCACATCTTTATTGAAGTAAGTGAAGACATGTGAAGCTGCCTGAGAGTTGACAAGTATTGACGAATGCTCACCCAGTTCCCATCACATCCTTATGGAAATGAGTGAAGACATGTGAGGTTGGGTGAGAGTTGACAAGTATTGACACATGTTGACATTTGCTCACCCAGTTCCCCTCACATCTTTATGGAAATGAGTGAAGACATGTGAAGCTGTGTGAGAGTTGACAAGTATTGACACATGTTGACACTTGCTCACCCAGTTCCCCTCACATCTTTATGGAAATGAGTGAAGACATGTGAAGCTGTGTGAGAGTTGACAAATATTGACACATGTTGACGCATGCTCTCTCAGGTCTTACTGAAGTAAGTGAAGGTTTGTCAAGCTGAGTGAGAGTTGACATTGTATCACACAAAATGACATTATTCGTTATCACTCAATGTACTCACACATTCCTCACCCAGCATGACTCATGTTAACTAGGATTTGCTGGGTACAATATATACATCTAATCACAATATCACAATACAATACAATAACAATATATGCATAAATATAATAAAATAATTAAAGTTTAAAATTTCCAGCACCACCCAGCCTGGTGTGTGCTGTTCGAGTATATGAAGCCAATTAAAACATTCCAAATCAAATCATTACATCCAAAGCTAGCAAGCTGTCTTTAGACTCATGTAAGTATTTATAAATAACATTAGATTTCCAATTGGCTCGCCTCATAATATCCTGAACACTCATACTGGCATTTTTTAACAGAGTTGCACCACCATGCATAAGAGGTCTGCAATCATAACAACACATGTTATATTCATCAAAACATTTTTGCATTTTTTGGGACACCTCTATAATTTAACCTAGACAAATGGTTAGCTAAAATGTTGTCCTCTGACCTAATATATGTAGAATATATATCAATATTATGAATGAAACATAACCAGAAAATTTCACGTAACCATCCCATGCACAATTTGTTCTTGGATCTACCGGTATTTAAGATAGCCAAGACTTGCATGTTATCAGTGATACAGTCAACTCTCGTATTACTAAACTCCTTCAACCAGCGCTTCAGACCCACCATAACAGGATAAAGTTCATATACATTAATATTCCTGTGGTGATTCTTGAGTTTATCTAACTTGGGCGCAGGAGTAAAATGACCACCACAATCTAGCATAGGATCTGAATCATTCCAAGTACCATAGAGGTAATCCTTACCAAACCAAGCCCCAAAGCCTTGTATGGAAGAATCCATACAGGGGTACATTCATTATCATTCAAAATGATATTTTTACAATTGAAAACTCCACAAAAATCCTGCCACCACATCAAGTCCTTCTGGGTTTCCTCGTCTAGTCTAATAACACCTCTTTTTTTAGCCCTGGCACAAAGATCAAACAACCTTCTGCTGAAGGTCCTACCACCACATACTACTTGTGAACAGAAAGACAATAAACCACCAATTTTTTGGAGAGTTTTCTTAGATACAAACTTCTTCCCTAAGCATTCATTAAGTGCCAGACTCATTTTATCCAGTTTCTTTTGGGGTAAGGACAGCTCCATACTAGTGGAATCAATGGTTATACCTAGGAATACACATATCTGACTAGGTTCAGTCACCTTTTCCTTCGACACAACGAAACCCATGTACTCCATACATTCAATAAGGATATTCCTCTTACGTAGACACTCCTCTTCAGTTTTAGCAATGATAATAAAATCGTCCAAGTAATTAACTATCCTATCAACAGCATAAAATTTAGCTACCACAGTTAAAAAATCAGATATTCTATTAAAGATATAAGGGGCACACTTCAGACCAAAGGTTAAGCGGTTGCTCTCAAAAAATTCTTTTCCATTACCAAAATCCCATCTGAAACCCTGGTAACCTACATGTGGACCATACACATTGATACTTCTATAGGCAGACTTTAAATCCACAACACTCATATAGACATTCTTATCCAACTGACATGTTACCGTATTTATAGAGTTATATGAGAAACTTTTTGATGTGGTTTCCATACAATTGTTAATAGAAATATCTGCTGGCATGCTACAATCCGTGATAGGTCTTAATTTACCATTAGACTTTTCTACACCACCTAGAGAATGAATACACCTAGGTTTATAGGCTGTCTTTGTGACCAAGCCCTGGGATACCTCATCCCTGATAATATCACACATTTCGCTGTAGAATCTACCTTCTACAATAGATTTATAATTTTTACAGTCATAAGCTGTATCACAGCCAGGGTCAACTATTTAGAACCCCTCAGTAAAACCACACCATAGAAAATCTGAATCTATCTGGTTAATACTAATAATATCTGACTGCCTCAGAAAACTAGCTAGTCTGCAAGGTAAAATTTGAGCTTTTCGACCATAGACAAAATGCTCACACTTGCAAATACCATTGACACAACTATCATAAACCCTGATGCTGGGTCTATTAACACACTCCACTGTAAACAGTGGGTCAACCTCTCCCTGTACTGGGCCACTATGGGTTATAAAAAGATTCTTGTTAACTACACAAGACTCATTAATATCATTTTTATTATTTTCACCCAAAATGATAGGAACGGGTGGCTCAGGAGGATCTACCGTATGTACTATATTAAAATCAGGCACCAATACATCAGACCTTAACATAGGACCCTGCCTAAGAACAAAATCCTAATCCTTCTTATTCTTCTGGCATTTATCCTTGCTATGGTTAGACATGCCACACACATCACAGGCATTTCGATATCTACATGGGTCCTCCTTACACCCCTCAGCCCTGTAGCAAGTACGACTGGATTGCTTGGATTTGAAACTTTTGGGCTTGACTACACCCGCCTTCTGGGCCTGAACCGTCCCATCATAGGATAAATGCCTAAGAATATCTTCACTTCTTACATCACTGAATGAGTCTACACCATCAGAATTAGCCCTGTTTTTTAACAGAGGAATCGTATGCCACTGTAAGGCCTTGAGTGTATATATCTTCGTTGAAGATTTTTCCACCAACACCTCTATGTGTTTTACTACAGCGAAGACATCCTCCCCCTCTTCTATCAATTGTTTCATCATTCTTACATTAACCAACAGTAATTTCTCAATGCTATCAAGTTTCTCTCCCTTCCTAAGAAAATTCTTTTGGTTGAACATATCTCTAGCTCTATGTGCATGACAACGACCATTTCTAGGGGATGCTGAACTAGTAGATGTTACAGAATTCGATGAAATACTAGAGTAAGACGAAGACCGGGTTGTGGATCCAAGATGGCACCACGTTTTCCTGTCGCTATGGAGCCTGCAGTAGTCTGGTGACCGTTGTCGGCCACGCCCTCATTGCTTGGTTACTGCATCACTAGAAGAATGTTTACAAACATAACCACGTGTACGATCCATCTTCGCCTCGTCAGCCATCGATGTAGTAATCGCTCGGTTCAGCGCCTGCCCCACCAATAGGAGCTTGATATCAGCCAATTGCTGTTCCATACAAGAAGTAAGATCCTCCAACTCTCCAATCGTCTGGTCAACGGTTGAGTCCAATGTAACCCCTGTAGCATTTGGGGAAGATAGCTCCTGGCTAGCCCCATTGGATCTCACACTGCGCGAATTACTAGAATTGGCTATATTTTTCACTTTTCCAGGAGATTTCTTGGCCTTAGACCTTAGTCCGCCACCAGAAGCTCCTTTTCTACCCATAGTGTTGGGGTAGAAACTGTATTAACCTGACTAAACTGAAAAAAAAACAGTTTAAAATTTCCAGCACCACCCAGCGTGGAGTATATGAAGCCAATTGACCGTTAGTTCAACTGCTGGAGCTTATATACTGGAGGAAATGTTATGTGTGACATCAGAGAAAATCATGGGCCCTGGATAAAGTAGTACCAATGTATCACTCATTAATTATATATATACCTGGGAGTATATAGTCCCATATATATATATATATATATATATATATATATATATATATTTATATCCATAGAATTAAATTTGACACACACACACACACACAATAGAAATAAATGAGGGCTATTGTCTGTCCTAAATTCTGAAATACTAGCTTTCTAAAAGGTTAAATGAATTTGAAATGTTCTTTTTTTCTATCTAATTCTATATCTACCACTAAGCATAATTTAAATAGACATGGCATAAGTTATAAGGCCTACAACCTGAATACTTATTTGAGCAATGATGAGCATAAAAGGTCCTCATTAGGCAAAAAAAAATCATGTGTTTCCTGCAACATGGCTCAAAGACCTAGGGTCGGTAGGTCGGTATTTTTTTTTTTGGTATAAGAATGTATGTGCAGATCTATTCTGCTTCATTAAGATAGTCTAAACCACTTTGCAGGAACATGGAAAACATATGAGAAGTATGATAAATATGCAAAGGATATGCCTAGCAAATTTGGTAATTGGACACCCACCGATTATATTCCTGGAAAATTGATGAACAATTATGAAAATTACAAAAAAAATCTCTGAAATTCCTTAAATTAACAGAAAGAAAAAGTGTAGGTTCGGCCCTGTTTTTCTAGGGTCGGTCGGGTGACTGGAAATAAACTTTTTTTTTAATTTGGCCTAAAGCGTTGGTTCCACAGCCATACAATCGGTCGGAATAGCTCTAATCCGACGATTTATAATATATCAAAAGTATAGAAAAAAATCAGTCGGATTAGTGCTAATCCGACCGATTTATGCCTGTGGAACCAGGGCTTTACTCAGATACGTTTCTTTCTTAGATTGAGTATCATCCCAATATTGGCAAATTGACCGACACTTATAAGTGGAGGCTCCACTATGCGACTTTTTGGAAGATTCTCACAAAATGTTACCCATACAGTGCCTAAGGTATAGGCTGTTGACCGTCCTAAACTGTAAACATGAGATTTAAAATTGTAAACATGAGATTTGAGAGGTAACTCGCAACCACAGGGAGCGTGTTTACCTATAGTTCTGTTTACATCTACTCTAAACCTGTGACTGAGATGGTACACTGATCAGGTAGGGGTTGTTTACCCTCTTCTGCTGTATAAACAATAACACAGTGTGATATAAACAACAACACAGCAGACTATACCTTATGTCCCATCTCCTGGCAGAGCCGACAAAGGCTTTGGGTAATCAGTTCTAAACAGGGAAAGGTACTCAGATACTGTGTGGTTAAGTCATTAAACCTACCGGAGGAAGGCAGATAGTTGATACCATAGGTCATCAAAACCATAAAATGACCACAATAGGCTGGAGGAATGGGGTTCCATACACTCTTGCATTAGATGAACAGTGCTTTAATGAGAGGCTGATCTTGTTTGATTGATAGCAATTCATTTGACAGATTATGCCTCACAGTTAGGGGTTGCGCCAGCAGGTCTGACTTAAGGTATAACAACAACCTGTCCTGTAAAAGTCAAACCTGTCTGATATTAAATTGCAGAGACTCCCCAATGTGAAAGTCTGCAATATTTAGATAACATCAACTTGATCTAATCAACATAAAACATCTTTTGGACAACACAAGCATGCTTGAAATCAACAAATCACATCTTCAGATAAACAAATAGCTCCCTCAACATACAATGTCTACCTTGCAATGATAACATACATCACTCTTTAGTCTGTGTTTGTGTCTCATTTTGTGAGAATAGCTGCGATTCTCTGCAAAAATCGTGTAGGGGAGCCTCACCTATAGAGGCTAGGCATAACAGGAATTTTCTTTTACTGTGAAGTTGCAGCCAAAATGAAGCAATTGGGCCCAATTTCATGTATTTCATTCACGGTTATCACTTCATACAACTTGCTTCTTCAACAACCACCTACTACATCAAAGTAGAATGCCCGCTGGATGTTATTTGGATGTCACAAAGTTCTGTGTTGCAACCCCAACTATTCTACCAAGGTAGCTATAGAGAGAATGGTCGACACTGATACTCCAAAGCCCTCCATAGTTGCATCATCCTGATGAGGAACATTAGTCTGGTATTATCACGCATCATTCAAAAGGCTAAATAAAGGCCATAAATAAGTGTTTTAGATGAAGCTGTAGAAGTGAAACAGATTGGCTTGATACATAAATAGTTACCGTGGCAACGTTAACTCCCTGGATGCAGTATCTTGTCTCAACGATGAACACTTTGTGAACCAGAAATGAAATATTGAGGTGGTAGATACACCTTTTCATCTGCTTTTTAATCTGATTCTCTATGTCTCTGTCTCTTTCTCCCTTTCTTTCTCTCTCTCTCTCTCTCTCTCTCTCTCTCTCTCTCTCTCTCTCTCTCTCTCTCTCTGTCCCTCTCTCTCTCTCTGTCCCTCTCTCTCTCTCTGTGTCTGTCTGTTCGTCTCTGTCTGTCTGTCTCTGTCTGTCTGTCTGTCTCTCTGTCTCTATCTCTCTGTATTTATCTATCTCTCTTACTCTTCTCTTTTCCCTTTTATCTCTCCTTTCTACCCTTTGTGCCTATCCTACTGCATCCCTCTTTTTCTCCCATAGCTTTGCACCTCCTTACCCTTTGTCATTTCGATATCCCTATATGGTCTTGTTGTACTACAACTTAAACAGCGTAAAGTTTTTCTGTTTGTAGCTGAATTATCTGACAGTGAGACTGCAGTTGTGTTGTCTGTATTATAGGTATTTATGGACAGCGCTTTCTGCAGCAGAGATGAATTTCTGAGGATTATTTCATAAGATGCTGGTACAGCTCACACGCGTAATGATTTCATTTGCTATATAGTACGCGCGCGGTGTTAAGAGAAGAAGAGAAGCCAATATTTTATTCTCTGCAATACTATTGTCATTATGGAACTTCTACTTACTTGAAATATGACCCCTTGAAGTTAATAGCACAACACCTGATTCTGACATGAATTGAGTGGGTGGGAATCTCTGAATTCATGCCGTGAGCCAAACACCTGTAATCTAATCCCATGCACAAAAGCCAGATTAAGCATCATGATCCCGGGAGTCATCTATATGTAAATGAAACAGGTGGATGGCAATGATCCGCCCACCTTTGGCTTATGTACACATATGAGTGTGGCACTCCACATTATTATAAGAGGGCCCCACGTATAAGACGCACCTAGATATTGAGCACCTGTTCTGAAGGCAATCATGATGACATAAATTCAGTTCTAGTTGATCAATTTTCAAAATTCATAAAGCTATTTGTAGCATCCACCCAGGCCCCCTATGTTGGGGTATAGTAGCTATCTAGAACTAACAATGGTTACAATGTATATCCATAGACCTACACAATAGTTTACTACTGTGTAAATCCATGGTATATCAAATGAAGGCTCCTCATGCCTACATACCCTGCAGATTCAAAGTGTACCATATTCCTTGTATACCTTGTGCAAGCAGCACATTAATTGTGGGTAGTACGGCAGCAGGAATTGTGATGGAATGTGATTCTGTCATCACTCTGTCACCATTCCATCCAAAATTGTGACGGAATCGTGACTGACGGAATAGGATGAAGGCAATGGAAGTGGGACTGAAAAAAGCTTGCTGAGTAGGCCTATGCGTGTCAGCACTGAAAACAATGCATTGCGGCCAAGGAGCATAAATGTAGATGCATTGTGTGGCATTGGAATTTGGTAATTTTGTCAGTGGCAGTCCTGCACCACGTCTAAATCCGCCACTGATTTGTTGAACCTCTCTATAAGAATTAAAAATACTGGTATTTTGGGGATGGGGCTACAAGAGAGGGTCTGATAATGGAAGTGAGCAAATCATGCAATTAGATCTGTGAATTGTAATGAGTACCAATATGTTTTGTACATGTTATATTTTAATATTTTAATTTCTGTTGCTATACAGTCTCTTTATAAAACCATACAATTTTAGCATCCCTTATGGCCACAATGTGGATGTCCCTACATGGTCCAATCACAGAGTATTTTGTGCATGATGTCCCTTCACATCCAGGTAAAGGGAGCGAGGGGGGATATTATGGGAAACACCAGGTGAAAAAGGTTAAAGCCAGCGCTCCACTAGCGAAACATGGGCATAGGCATCACAGTGAAACACCAAAACCCATTGTTCTAGGTGACACAGGTTCATCAATGGCGCGATAATGACACAAAATTTCCGCGACATTCACACGAAACTGATGCATGCTCTACATGTAAATGATTCAGGAGCCAAGCAAAAAGGGTACTCCAATGCACTGTATATGAGTGTTGCGCACAGGAACGCTGCCGCTCTGTGTCGCCTAGTGGAGCTTGGGCTATCCAGAGATGGAAGCGGAGAGGATTATCAGGGAGAGGACAGTTCACAAAGAAACAAAAAAAAAGGAGATTAGACAGTGCAGCGTGATGCCCACAAAAGGTCTTTTCTGTCTGTGACACTCTAAACTTATATGGACATTTTTAGCCGAGGACATTGTTCAGAGAGGGGGGAGGAGTACGAAACCTCAGGTAATTGAGCTATAGATAAATCCATTCCCCCATTTGTGATAGTGCATCGTCAGTTATCCAATCGTTATCGAATCTGACGTAGGCACTTGCAACCTTATCTGTAATTGTGATTTTGCAAGGTTATTTTCAAATTGGGGATCTATTAGCAATAATATTGCTGTGTTTTGTGTACGCTCACATTACAGTTTGCATAATAGTTGTCATTTAAATTACTTGCAATTGGGACAACGCATTATAAGAAGGCAGGGATAGAATATTAACTACCAATGGAAGTGAAAAGAAGACAATTCTCAAGAGAATGTTATGTTTTAGGTTCTACAAGGTGTTGCAGATATTGAACAATATTCAGCATCTATGAGTTCATCTCCTTGCACAGTTTCCATCCAGGCTCATTTTCATTTTCCCTGGGACGATGTGTTGGCATCAGCTTGCATAAAACATTTACTAATAAAAGTGAAACCTAGACAGCCATAGAATGTTCTTTCATTGGGACACCAATGTTTTATAGGAACGTTGGTTTGAAGCGAATGAAAACGGTTTTGCATGTTTTCGAAATGGTCTCTCTTGCATTTTTATCACTTTGAACAAAATGAATGTGTGAAATGAAACATCTGTCCCATTCCCATAATACCCAGGTACAAACCAGGTCCCCTGTTATAGGTCCTTGTGTGAGTGGAGAGCATGAGTGTGCGTGTTAATTGTATTCATCCACATAAGCCAATTCGCTTTTGGTATCTTTGGTAGGCCCTATATATTATGTGAACGTTCCATATGAGTCCAAAACTATACCCTTCAAGAGCTAGCAGAAATATAGGCCCAGACAAGAAGACAATTTCCTGTGTCCATCATTACATCAGTTAAATGTATTGGTCTGCGAGCTACTATAGTTGACTCTGTAATGCCTTAACTTCTATGAAACTGTACAGCAGTGATTGACCTAATACCTCAACAGCAGCCATGGCATCATCAACTCCCTGCTTACAATGACGACAATCTTTCAAAACATTTAAATGAAATCTATATTGAGATGAAAGGAAACGTTTGTGCCATTCATACAAGAACCAGGTCCAATTCAGGTCCAGGCCCAGATTGCACATAAAGGTACACCAGGGTCAGTTGCTAAAAGGCCAGAAGATGGGTCCTTACGCACGCAAACAAAGACCCTTCAGTACTACAGACTTTGTTGCTCCCATAATGCTACTGTCTCTGTATAGCCTTAGGTTATACTTTCATGTCCATTACCTCTGATCCCAAAACAGACATTGTGTCCTCTCCTATCCTGTGTGAGCAAATATGTACAAGAAAACCTCATCTCGTCAGCAGTATTTCTTAAATTATATCAGGGAACCCTTACAAGCAAGTAAGAGCATGGTGACTGAGAATGACAATCCCTTATTTTCAAATGTCAATCATTGAGATAATTTAATCCATTCCTCTTAAATAACAGGTTAGGGGGATTTATATCATTTATATCAATTTTGAAATAATTATAATGAAATGAGGAAATTTCTCTAACAGTAATGGTCCTTATTCATTGACAAATTGGAATAGTTGGACTACATCTACTGCCAATTTTGAGCAACTCTGGGGTGGGTGAAACATAAAATGGGGATTGTGTGGGAGGAATTAATCTGTAGTACTGCCAAAGTAGGGTTTCTCTAACCCTCCCTGTAGTCTGTCAAGTGCCGGTTTAAGTGGCTTGAGATAGAGAGGGTAGGGCTGTCAGGGTCATCTCAGACGAAGGTACAAACCGGAGGTGTAAAGATATCAACTGATCAACATTTGGATTCCCATTTCAAACTTGGATGGTTTGAAATTCTAATAATTATAACTAGGCGATGTGAAAGGTGTCTGTCAGACAACCCGACCCTATATAGCAAAACAGTGCTCACCTTAGAACGCTTTTGTCAATTATGGAATTCCAGTTATTTTTTGAGCCAGTAAATTCTGAGTAAGGATCAAGTACCAGAGCCATAGATCATGAATCAAATTAAAGTGACTTTGATGATTTAGATAAAATGAAAATAAATAAGTAAATAAATAAATGAACAAAATGTTTCCTACTTGCCTACCCTATATTATTTAATCCATGTAACTCCGAAACCTATCAAAAAGATATATAGCATAAGTACCATATAACAAAAGAATAACAAAAATGAGATACATGGTCCATATATAGCTTTGTGCTGCTGTATGCCCTTTGAATGTCAGCCACTTAGGTTTATTCACTTGGAGTCAGTGAAAGAGTCGACAAAAGAATGAATTATGACGTTGTGTAAAGGTGGCCTTCTCATGCAGTGACTCTTCTATTTACCAACACTGTAGCAGACACTGTCTGTATCGTTAACTGTATTGTGATCAAAATCCTACAGATATTTTATTATATTACGCTGCTCTCAGGTATTGTCATGGCATTGTCGTGAATTTCAAAAGAACAATTCCTGACTATGGTTAAAGCTTGCGGGGAGGGTGTTGGATATTATGAGGTACATACACAGAGAGACATGGAGAAGAGGGGATGAGAGAAATCGATGAAGGATACTCTGCTGATTTTCCTCCATAAATTTCCTAACTTAAAAATTGTTGGGTTAGCATCGGTCATTAAGAATCCAGCCTAATCAAACCCTACCCCATTCCCGGCCGATGATATACGAAAGAGGCCCTCGGGCGTATAGTGCCACTATACGCACGAGGAAAAGGTCGTCACGGGACAATGGGTGGTCACAGGACAACCCCATGGGTAGGGTGGTCAGAGGACTTCACGAGGAAACGGTAGTCACAGGACCACACCATGGGTAGGGTGGTCACAGGACCACACAAGGATGGGGTGGTCACAGGACTGCACCAGTTAAAGGTAGTCACAGGACCACACAAGGGTGTGGTGGTCACAGGACCACACAAGGATGGGGTGGTCACAGGACAACACCATGGGTAGGGTGGTCACAGGACCACACAAGGATGGGGTGGTCACAGGACCACACCATGGGTAGGGTGGTCACAGGACCACACCATGGGTAGGGTGGTCACAGGACTGCACAAGGAAAAGGTAGTCACAGGACAACACCACGGATAGGGTGGTCACAGGACCACACAAGGATGGGGTGGTCACAGGACAACACCATGGGTAGGGTGGTCACAGGACTGCACGTGGAAAAGGTAGTCACAGGACCACACCATGGGTAGGGTGGTCACAGGACCACACAAGGATGGGGTGGTCACAGGACAACACCATGGGTAGGGTGGTCACAGGACCACTGAAGGATGGGGTGGTCACAGGACCACACCATGGGTAGGGTGGTCACAGGACCACACAAGGATGGGGTGGTCACAGGACCACACCATGGGTAGGGTGGTCACAGGACCACACCATGGGTAGGGTGGTCACAGGACCACACAAGGATGGGGTGGTCACAGGTTACAATGACTTCAAAGGGGACATAGAGAGCATCTGACTACCTTGTAATATAGGTATTTGTAAGGGTAGCTGAGACCTGAGAGGTGTCAGGGGTGTGATAGGACATTTACAACTGCACTTCGATACAACAGGATTTTACTGTAGTATATGAAAGTGTACTTATCAGCAGGTTCATCACGTTAAGTAGTATATAAAAGTGTACTTATCAGCAGGCATCCCCAAACCAAGTAGTATAATTATGAAAGAATATTTATCACCAGGTACCTCACACCAAGTAGTATATGAGAGTGGTCATTTCAGCCGGTACCCCACACCAAGTACCATAGTGGCCCAATTAGGGCCTGGATGCTCATTAATTTCAATAGCCTTGTACCCCTGGCACTTATTTGAGACAGGCAGTTATTGGAATAATGTTGGTATCTCACACCAAGTAGTATATAAATGTGTACTCATCAGCAGGTACCCCATACTAAGTAGTAGATGAAAGTGTACTTATCAGCAGGTATCTCCATACAATGAGTAGATGAAAATGTACATATCAGCAGGTACCCCATACTTAGTAGCATATGAAAGTGTACTCATCAGCAGGTACCCCCATACCAAGTAGTCTATAAAAGAGTACATTATTAGTAGGTGCCCAGTACCAAGTAGTATATGAAAGTGTATTTATCAGCAGGTAAGCCCACACCATTGATGGACCATCCATTGATGGACCATCCGTATCCCTTTATCCGTTTTTCCCCATAGAAATGAATGATGAATAAGAAGCACACAGATGGTCCATTCATGGGCAATGCATGCACCACTTTATTAGCAGATACCCTCACACCACATAATGTACATCATCAGCAGGTATACCACACCAAGTAGTACAGAAAACTATACTTATCAAAAGGTACCCCAACTCCAAGTAGTATACACAGTACCCCCCCTCATACTAAGTAGTCTACAAATCTGTATGCGTCATCACTTAAGCCACATATATTAAAGCTATATACTCATATCATAGCTTATGATTAAGATCTAAGTAATTTTATATCATTTACCAAACTTGAAATAGCCATATTATCCTTTGTGGGAATTACTCTTATATTGGGTTCCTACTGTCAGGCATGCTCGTTAAAATCTCTGATACTTAAATCTGTGTTCTAGCTCATCTCCGCTGTGAGAAACTGTACCAACCCAACAGCAAGAGGAACCAGAACAAGGCCCCTGTAGACACCTACCTCTCACATGACAACAAGTTCATCTGTGCTGAAGGTAAGGCATTGTCAAGGTCTTTTATTACATAGGAAAGATGGAGGAAGGTGCAAGTCCTCTCAAGTCATGGGAATTATGAAGTTGTATTAGGTCAAAGGGTGAATTTTTATGACTTTGTATCCTAGGCTGCTGTTGAAAAGTCTATCGCAATTATGCAATGAAAGTAAAAAGTAGAGTCGACCTCACAAAACATTGTTGAGCAACTATGGAAATAGGGGTCATCCCATTTAGAATTGCAAGAAAAGAATCTTCCTCTTCCCTTGCCCAGGTGCTGTGATGAGCAATTCTATCTATTTCAAAGAAGTATCTGCTATGATATGTGACGATGATTAAATCATTACGTCATATCAATAGAGATCTGTTTCATCCTAATGATTAAGACTATTCTAAGGGTAACATTTAACCAATCCCCAGAAGCACAAATACATGTACGCTATACAAAGATTCTTTGTGGTTCCTCATCGCGGCAATACGTTAAGCTTACAAAGTATCAAAAACATTAAACAACCTTTTCTGGCTGGTTTATAACAAGTTGAAATGGCCAGTAAGTCAATAGGATACTGGGAATCTGTGAACTGCGTTGGATTAGTTTATATCAATTAATTGCCACAAGCTATATTTTATTGCAGTACACGACTAGTAGTATTAAGCTAACTGTACCCACTGGACAGAATGTAGCCAGGTAGGTGTTTCTCTTTACAGGACATTTCTGAGATGTTAGAAAATGCTTTAAGTAATTGTTCCATCATAAATGAATTGTCCTAATTATTATCTTCAGGGGTTCAGGGCCATTGATTTGTGCCAGACTATGTAGAATGTTAAAATTCGACCCATTCCCTTTTTATTGTGTCAATTTCACACTGTAAATACCATATTATATATCAACACCGCCATTCCATGTGTGTTAATGTATACAGTGCCATGCCTCTCACAGTGCATGTCACAGGACCAACTTGAAAAAACAACAACAACAAAAAAAACAGTCAGTTTTGATATGTTCTTGTCTATGTACATGGATCTCAAATTGCAGGTTACACATGGACCGTGGAAACCTACACCAGGGAACTGCCGGAACTGGCCATGTCTATCTGCAGAGAATCATTCCCAACAATCAGACTAAGAGAAAAACGTCCACCTGGAAAGCCACAATTTAGGCATGGCAGAGGCTGATCAAGGACGATAGGGAGTGCCAGGAAAAACAGGAAAATCATCAATAGGTTCCAAAAATGCTCAGTCTAAATGCATTTCAGGCACTCTTGAAGTGATGACACATATACATGAGTGGTCAAACCAAAAAGGTCCCACATATTTCTATTTTTCTTTGTATCACTTAATCATTTGTATTATTTAAAGCATGATTGATTATATGCATCGGTGGTTAAAATAGAGATTGCAATTATATTCATAACCATTGGAACACAGCCTAGACTTTATTGTACAAAAGTGTTTTAAACTTTAATAGGTCCCATTAGAAGGCGATGTCAACATTAATTATTGTCTGTATGTTGTATAATGCCAATCATGTAGACTATACAGTTGTAATGTAGAGATACATGAAGTGAGAAAAAGGCATTAGTGCACCCTGCAATAATGTCCCTTTTCGTACATCGTATACATAACCGTATACCGACAGTTGTTTACCCTCAGGTCAGTATATACTATCCAAGAAATAAACATTATTCTACTGTAATATGTTGTATTTTTTAATTTTATTCATCCATAGTTGCTGAAGACATGTTGGACACAAAGCATGACTTCTCTTATCATTAAAATAACTGTGTTATATTATACTTATCCACCACATTGTACTCTTCTTCCAATAACTGTAAAATTGAGCCTTCTAAATGGTTTTCCCTCATGGACATTTATTGAACCTCCTTTGCAGGATATTTCTCACTAATGCTCAATGACATTATTGAGAAATACCCCCCAGAAGTCAAAGGTTGCGTTAATAGTGCTTTATATAGACTTAGTACTTCAAATACAAGAGAAATTAAACTTTTCTAAGAGGGCACATATCATCCAGGCTGAGTAACACCAAGCCATTGTATCCCTATCAGACTAATCCCCTCCACTCACACCTTAAACAATGGACAGGTACTCAAGGTGATTAAGATAGAGACAGGGATTTAGAAGTTAATAGCACCTCAGCCTAAAACATGTGGCTGCTCTTTTGCCACCTTGCAGACGGCGGGGTTATCACCATGACCGAGGAAAACTATGTTGTCATACCTTTTACACACTAGTTTATTTCATCATTGTAACAATACAATATATACATAACATATATCTCACCATGAGTTTTTTTTATAATGCACATTCCTCGTGGATACAAATGTTAATTATTGAGTTTAACCCTTAGGTGCCCAGGTGCGCCCTTTGGCGTAGTTTTGGGCCCTAAAATAAGGATGTAGAAGTAGACAATCACCCAGAAACTTCTACTGGGACCATTTGTACCAATGAGCCATTATTATTAGGGGTCTGGTGAATCTTCAAATAGAAAACAAAGGTCAAGAGACAGTAATGCCATCACTTTTGGGGGTCTATGGTGAGGGGGGGGGGGTGTCTGCAATAGCAAGATTTTCAAATAAAGGATGTCTAATGCTCACAGAACCATTCATGAAGATATGACAGGTCATATTAAACCATCTTAAGCTTAACTTTGCAGGAGATTTTGATTATGATTTCAGTGTCATTCTATAATCAAAACAATGGCTCCTTTTTTTGAAATGCAAAAATAATCATTTCATAAGGAATAGATCTAATATGATTTCACTAAAGAATAAAGAGATAAAAGCTAACCTCTGGGTACCTGAGCAAGCTACTGTCTCATATTAACAGTTAGAACGTTTGGTTGCCATTGATGTTTCAATATTTATTTTCAAGAAATGTGCACTCCAAATGAACATGTAATCTGAACCGTACCTAATAATAATAGTCAGACAATATGTATATGTATCCAAACAGGGGAGAATGTGCCTCCAGGGGGGGGGGGATTTTTATTACTGGTTTCGGCCACCAAGGGGCAGTATATGAGTAAAACACTGACAAATATGCTGAAAAAAAGGGTTTAGACCAATTTTTGATGAGGAATCCGGTGGTATCATTCCATCTCCACTGAAAATGTTCCACTTTTGGAATGTTGGTTGCCATGGAAACTTGGTAAATAAGGCAATTTCTGGTTGCCATGGAAACCACTCCCCTATTCCAATTGGGAATCTTTGCCACAAACCTTTTTTTGAGATTCCTTAAGGAACCCAGAACCAAAAACAGAGCTCAAAAATTCCCTCTACAACCAATTTTATGGCAAAAACATCACATTTCTTTGGTTATTTTTCCACAAAACTGTATTTTTTTTTGCATTATTAGTGTTTATGATAGGATATAATGCATTTAGAGCTTATTTCCTATTTTCAGTTGTACAAACCAACCTATGTTTGACAAGCAATTACAGCAAAACTACTGGGGATATTTTAGCTCAAGATATCTCATTTTAAAGCCCGTGACTTTAACCTTAAAAAGCCATTTCCCCCCAAGGAGGCATGTTTTCCCTCACCTGGCCACATATATCCAAAATCAAGGCAGTGTAGGGGGAAATAAACAGAAATTGGCATATAGTCCTGGGCACAAAAGGGTTAATGCTAACTCTAGAACAAGGTAAACCCCTTATATAACTCCCCCCGACATCACCACACCAACCACCACCACACAAGCTCACCAAGCTATGTATTCAGTAGCACTGGAGGAGGGTGGGAGGGTGTGTGTTAATGTATACAGTGCCATGTAATATTAACCTTACCACAGTGGTCAATACCTCCTCACAACCAGAACTTAAGCTATTCACTATGGACTAGATTACCTACAGGTCACCTCCTGGGACTTGTTTTAGGAACACAGGAGCTAAGTTTAACAATATATATTTCTACAATTTATACAAAGGGACTTACCTCAGAAACTTTATATTAGGAGGATAGACCTTAGATAGGTGATCTTTTAGGAGCAGGGAGAATCCAGTACGATGGTACCTATACAAGCCTGCAATATGATTGGCATATACCTGCTGGTAGTACTGTCAACACTGGCTTCTCTAGAAGGTGAGTTGTCAATACTTATAGTATATATCCTGTCTATGTGTATTGAAGACATATTCTTGGAATAACAGCTAGAAATGGTCTTGCCAACCAGCCCATTTTACTATCCCTGCAAGTGAACAATGAATTGCTGTCATGTGAAAAATGTAATATGAAATGGGTTACTCGACTAGGTGTATATGACTGAATGGTTATTCTTAAAAACAGTTTGCCAGCCTGTAGAATTGTGCCATAGTCTCTACTTGATATATTCCAAAACAAACGATACCTCATACAATACTTGTCATTGTTTCCATTTCCATTAACATATTATCACTAATTGCAGCCATTGCACAATGTATAACTGTTTGTATTTATGTTCAGTGGCTGATGCTTATAAATTCACTTATAGCCACTTATGGCTGGAAGCATCAAGTAGGGCCTGGCCCTAATGTTTTCAGGATAGATAAATGGATTTCATGACCACACAATGTCATATGAAGAAATCATAATGATGGTTTTTCAGAGGTTCAAGCTGTGAATATGGCTTAATTGGCTGCACATCCGCGTAACATTACTTTATAGGTTTGCATTTAGAAATATGCAATGAGGATAAACTACCTAACTATAAGAGCCACAAAACCAACATGCACACATGACACCAGGCCATCAGTTTCATTTGGGCAATTATCTAGTGAATTATGCAAAATTCGGCCAATAAAGGAACGAAGAATACGAACCTATCTAATACCATATGGGCCCAAACCAAAAGCCATTCATGTAAAAGATCACAGGAGATCATTTCCTCATGTACTGTGGTCACGCACAGCCATACGACTGCAAACGGAAATGTTTGTATGATTTAGAGGATGCAGTCGTAGTCTTTTAAGAAATGGCCTCCTGACCTACATGAACGATATAGTGCATGCTTCGCTTCAAGTTTCTTTTATTATGAGACAAGTAAGACATCTACATAGGCATTTGTTTTTCCCCCGATAGAAGATATGAAATCAGTGCAAGTCTATATGTTTTAGGTGTGGCTGGAGTGAATATGTACCAGTACTTGGGATGTTTTCACAATGAGGAGTACGCTGTAGAAGGCATCAACGAGATGGTTGTTACAGGTGCCACCGACAATACTCCAAACCACTGCGGGTAAACCTTCTATCTCTTCAGATTTGAGATAACTTGTTACCTAATCATACATATGCGATTCAAGATGAAACCTCATGTGTGTAAGAATTTTAGCAAATGGTTTATAGGTAACAGAAGTATTTAGGCCTACCATTCTATAGGAAACCCCGCATTTAAGAGTCAATTAGCATTGATTTTCATTATGGCTGACTATCACAAAATCCACTGACGATCTTACTATGAGAACATGTTGTCAGAGATTCCTCCTGGAACCAGTCCCTCTGTACTCACCACATAGGATTTGTTAGAGCAGTTGTAGCACTGAAAGCACAGGCAAGCACTTTGTGTCAGCCCAAGTGGCTTAAACCGCTACAACTGGTTTACCAAATCCCATGTGCCTGATAACAAAGAAACCAATCTAAGGAAAGAATCTCAGATGACAAAATGCCTGCCCAGTAAGATATGGCTTCAAATAGTGAATTGTCACTGAATTGTCAGCTATATTGAAATAAGCCTCGTACGTATATCAATAACGCCCAGTTTTATTTAATTTAATGTGGACTCGGCCACCAGTAGAGCTTTATAGCCTTAACCCAACAATATTTTTTTAGGCCAGTAATATGGTCAGGGAAGTGTATTGCAACTATGAAAGTTAACACTAAGTAGAATTTGATATTTTTCTTACAGGTACATTTGTGAAGATGCTGGTTTCCGCTATGCTGGTATGATAGATGGATCCCGGTGTCAGTGTGGTAACGGGTACAAGAGTCACAGTCCTAGATCAGACTGCAGCACACCCTGCCCTGGGGATAGTACTAAGAAATGTGGTGGTACTACTAGTGTCAGTGTGTATACCACAGGCAAAGGTAAATCAACTTACTGTTGTGTTCAAAGTATCCTAAATGTATGACACAAATTGACTTAATAAACAAAGGTTCACGAGTATTGGGTCTGACTGAGCGTTATCTCGCAAGACAAAGCCAAGTGAGATAACCCAGACTCAATATGAATAAACCTTTGCATTTATTTCATGGTATTTTGATTGATATTTACAAACACACATTTGTATACCCAGAGCATTATTATTTCAACATCATCACAATTATTGTCATTTTCGGTGCTGTTAGAGGCTGTGGAATATGAGACAGGGTTATTGCATTGGGGGAGGGGGGGGGTCCGAAATAGGCTAAACCTATTGGACTACTGTATTTAACTGTATATTGCCCCTTAGGCTTAGGTCAACCCTAGATTCATCATTGTATCAACATTCATCAAATAGAATTGTGATACATGTAGGCCCTACCCCATTCATGGACATGGCAATCAGAGGGAAGGTCTCCACAAGCGGCTTGACTAATTACTGAATTATCAAACCTAAAAAGGTCACACATGAAAAACAGCCACAAAATTATGTATCCCTGAAGGTTGATCGTTATCCCTTTGGCATTATTGCATCATTGATAATTATATCCTAATTTATGTCAATTTTTAAGCTTGTTTCTCTGATCTGTGGAACGTGGAGTTGTACATCATCAGCGACCCAACAAAGACCATCATCACTGAGTCAGGAGAGACTCTTGTCAAGC
The DNA here is from genome assembly GCA_949317995.1 of Acholoe squamosa. Lineage (NCBI taxonomy): Eukaryota > Metazoa > Annelida > Polychaeta > Phyllodocida > Polynoidae > Acholoe > Acholoe squamosa. The sequence continues at coordinate 30,355,498 of OX439052.1, read as the reverse complement.
AGTATAACCGCAGTCTTGGACATGAGGGGTGTCAGCAGGCATGTGCCCGGGACCAGGACTGTGTCAGCTACTCCTACTATACCAGCTCAAAGCATGAGTCAATGTGGGGAGAACGATGTTTTGGATTCACCCTCCATGCTGATGCCTCTGAGGATACATTCAAGGATAACATGGCCAGCGGCAAACTCAAGGCTTGCAATGCTGGTGAGTATGTTACGTATTATATTATAGACAGAAGGACTCATAATTATTTTCCATTGAGAAACTCTGGACATTACTGTTGGGAAGTGATGGGTATTGTTTTAGGGAGTGGTTTCAAAAATAGTGGTCTAGATTGGGGGGGCATATCACCTGTCGGTTTTAAGAAATTTTTAGACGTGCAAGAAACCTACATATTACCAGGGGGTACTGGGAACCCATTTTGTAATAGGTAATAGGAATCCATTTATCCCTTTCATATAGGGAACGGAAAATTTTCAATGAAAACACACCATCCCTGTTGCTATACCCACCCCACTCATATGTAAACCATATACATCGTGAGATAACCCTCAGTCAGACCCACTATGAGTGAACCGTTGTATTTATTTCATGGTTTTATTGAAGAATCATTGCCAATATATATTTAATTACCCTGAAAATATTTATTTAAGCACAGTTAGATGAGCATTTTGGATGCTGCTAAAAGCCGTGGAATACAGGACAGGGTTATTCAGCAGGGGGTATGGAATAAGGAGCTCTAAGGTTAAAACCTATGGGAATGCCTTATTTCACTGTTTCCACCATGAAATAAAGGATTACATGTACTTATGCAGACATACACATAGAAAGTGGTACATATGGATAGAAAGAGAGAAAGACCAACAGACAGACATAATGACAGACAGACATATTTTTCATCCTATCTTTCAGATGACTCAGAAAATTTCATCGGGGAGACTATTGGAATGATTATCGCCATACTCTTTTTTATTGCCACCATCGCATTTATTCACGAGAAGAAGAAATAAATGCAATGGCCATAATACCATCTATGGCTTTCAAAATAGGTAAATCACTGTAAGAGAGCTGCATAGCTATAGTCAGTCATTCAATCCATACACCATTTCAAATTGCACCACATAGCAAATTTTACTAAAGCGATATCTTATCGATCTGAGCATTTTCATAGCATTAAGTGTTTTCATAGCATTAATTGCAAGTCCACTAGTTCGCTGCAACGACTGACCGCAGACCAGCAAAATAAAGACAGAGGATGAATTCATCAAATCTATCACTGACTAAGACTTTGTTTCCTATAGGTGAATAAGAAATTAAATATTTTAAAAACTAAGACGTTTTGTTCTCTGCATTTTATAATAGATGAACGTTGGAAATAATTGTATAGATCTAGTCACGTGTATAGTACTCACACCCTCGACTCTGGTACAATCTATTAAAGAATAATATCAGAAATGGAAGAGCCAGGTTTTGTGACGAGTTTCTTATAATAACTATGTTTTATGGCATTCATAACTATTGAAGACCGTGGTTTTAAGTAATTGGGAAGAAACTTATTATTCACGCTTACATATTTGCATTTACATTCACGTTACAAACCTTTTTGTACATATTATACAACTGACACATCGGTGTTGAGAATTACCATGACAGAATGTGAACTCCTAATACAATAAAGTTTTAATTAAGAAAATAAATATTTGAGATTAAGATATTGCATGTTGTTCTTTCACTGTGCCTCTATTCAATTACACCCATCCATATGCCCTCACATGTGTTGTATAGCTTGATATATTTAAGAAACATGAAGGACATATATGTGACACGATCTGCGAAAAGGGGGCTAAGTGCAGAGGGTGCTAAGACCCCTTTTCCCAGTTCATGTCACCAAGATCAAACTCTTCCTGCCTCCAACTAACGATCCCTATCAACATTAAAGCTGATCACTCGATCATTCATCAATATAGAAGCAGGTTGGCCATCTGTCACATTCCCTGACCTCTCAGAAGGGCATGAGTATATAAAAGTAAAAGGAGATGTAACGAACCCTTAGAGAACAGTACATAAAAGTCCAGTATATATCCCATTTATGCCTTAACTTCTCCTAAACATCATGATCTCCATACTAGTTGTTATGTTGGTTTCCTACACAGCTGAATTAGGTGAGTAGCATTCTTTATATGGTCTAGGTCACACATCTCATACGTAATTTTCAATTTCTAGATAATAGACTACGTCAAAGATGGATGGATGTGAGATTTAAGATATAAGAGAGCACCATGAAGGGCAGTGTGACCATGCAATAATGTAGTAGTTAAACTTTATCCTAGGCGTTAGACCCTATAGATTGTCCTGGTACCCTATATATTAAGCATAGCGCCTCCTCCCCATCCGAGACCCCTGCGCCCCCCCAATAAAAGTTTGCTTCCTATGCTTCTGTGTCAATTGATTGTGAAATATAGTATAGAGCAAGATACCTTGGGTATTTTACCAAGCCAATGAGTTTGGCTACACGGGTGAACTTCTGCATAAAAGGATAAAATTAATTTTGGCATGCATAATCTTCCCATTATTTCAGGTAGACCTCGAATGGCAAAGATCATGTTCATGTAATAGAACCAACCGTTATGTGATTTACAGAATACCATCACATGCACTGTCTCAGGGGCAGGCTCAGGGCATTCGCATTATCCTAGTGTTTGAAATACTTCAGGACTGATATGTATTTTAATCCAGATAAAAAATGAGAGCGGTCACTTCAGGCATATGTGTGGCGCGAGTATCCTGAAAGACCAATGGGCTCTGACTGCTGCACATTGTGTATACAAGTAATCAACCTTTTAATTAATTTTCTGCTCTAAAAGATGTTGTTAGTAATCAAACATAGTATATCTTTATTTATACACTGGCATAAGATAATTGTAAGGCAAAGGTATATGTTGTGTGTTATTTGAAACGAAGTCATGTGAAACAGAGTGAAAACCCACAATCGTGAGTCACATGTGAAGTCTTCCCACATGCTTAATAGTTGTCAATTCCCCTTTCTGTTTTTAAGGAGGGTTTTTAATCAACCACACCTGATCATTTCAGTCATGGGGGCCCTGATGACTTCTGTGTAGTAGCTGGCGAACATAATCTGAAGGAAGATTCAGACATAGAACAGATTGTCTATATTGATACAATCATCAAGGTGGGTTAATACCAACGTCTAAACGGCCTTGTTTAACATTCAAAGACTTGAAACTAACGCTCATGAAAAGAAAGATCAATACATTGGAATAATCACTGTTTTAATTTGGTGGTAATATACCATTGTTAGAAAAAAAACACGTATATAATTTCAGAAACACATAGCCTATATTTCAGGAGGACTATCCATAGAAACTGATCATCTTTCCGTGGCCATGGCATTTAGAAGCAAACGTTTTAGAAAAGGAAGATATAGTAAGGTCTAAAAAAAGGTTTGTTTCCAGTAACCCGACCAACCCTAGCAAAAGAGGGCAGACCCTCAATTTTTTTTTTAATTTTGAGACTTTCGTTGTACCAAGAGGATTTTAAAGGTATTTTTTGTATTTTTCATAATTTTTCATCCGTTTTCTATGAAAATTTACTCTGGGTCTACAGTTAGATCTATTAACTGAAATAAGCATATCTCTTACACAAACTTAAAAAAAAAATTGTTAAAAATACACACCAAATTCTCTCAACACCAGCAGTTAAATGTGTAAATGCTTGAAGTGTTTAGCTTTTAAAGACTTGTCTGTCAAACGCCTAAACACTGTGTTTAGCCCAAAATAAGGGTTTAGAAAAGTGGGACAAGAAAGTGTTTAACCAATTGTTTAAGTCCTAAACACTAGTGTTTCATCCCTAAACGCTGTTTTACAGTGTATTTTCTCACAAGTTTTTCATACTTCTTACCTTAAATCTGAATTTCAAACCATGAATCTGACCATATCTGCCCATACGTTTCTATACAAAATAAAAAATAAAAAAATGTAGTGGTTTGGGTTTCTTACCAGCTAGGTTTGGGTCTCGTGATTCAAAAGAAAAGACGAAGACAGTGTATAGGATTAACATATACCAAATGTCTATCCATACAATAGAGGTTGAATTATAGTTAAACAACCGTACCATAGGAAAGTATTTAAGTTTTACATGTCAACATGAATTCGAAAGTAATATTAAAGTTACAGATAGTTAAACAATATTAAGGTAAGTACAATAGGGAAGTACTTAATCAGATATATGTAGTGAATCTGAACATAATGAACAAGGATTAATATGAAACCTCGTAATTAAATTATCAACATATGAACCTTATTAGTCTTGAAAAATACTCTAACCATAACATTATTACATTTTTTTATACATATGAAACCTTAGTTCTGATAAGAACTATTATAATGTTATTAAGTTATTACAGTACACTCGGGAAAAAAATCAATCATCTTATACATCAGTATAGACAAAGTTTTTTTTTTTTTTTTTTTTTTTTTTTTAGAAATATGTAAAACTGTATTTACAACTGAACCTTTATCACCAGGTAACACATTCGTATAATAGTATGAAAGGTAATATGTTCTGGTGTATTAACTATATGGGTTTTATACAGATCAAATATATGAACACATTCGGTGTTTTTATAAGATTATACAATAATAACAGATCTGAACCCGTATATTATTAAGCATGCAATTAGAATACACAATTATAGTTTAGATTCAGTTTTACAACAAACCTTTTACTAATATAATTATATTAATCCTGTAGTAAGTGTTCGTAATTTCCATGTAGTAGTGGTAAATATGAAGGTCCCGAAATGTATATCCAGAGTCTATTGTAGTATTGTATAGTTTCAAGGAGTAAATGAAAAGTATACATCCGGGTGTGAATAGAACATCATAAGTAGTAATACAGGTAGTAGTAACAGGAACTCCACAACTCTTGAGCAGCATCCATCTGCAGCATCGATAACTATTCGGATAATAAGAAAGTATCCGAAGCTTGGTTGCTAGAATGTATGGAGTTTCAAATAATAAACTGTATACTCTGTATACATTCCAGGTTAATGAACTGGTTATATTATGGAACCCAGAAACATACTAAGCAGAGTGCTTAGCATGCTTCTTCTTTAGAAGTGCTAGAGCGGATTCGGGTGTGCCGTCCCATTCATCCAAATCCACTCCGAACACTCTCATGAGTTTAGTATTCAATCGAGTGTTCCTCTGAACCTCCTCGTTAACTCGCTTTTCGAGGACATGAACATCCAGGGCTGACTGTTCGTTGGCAGCTATGGCTTCCTCCTCGAGTGATTTTACATCAGCTCGAATCTTTGTTTCCAGGCGTTGCTTTTCGGCATTAACTCACTTCCTGAAAACACAGCAGAGTGTCATTCAGAAGACCCTGGTGGTAATCTGTGGCTCTCTGCTTCACACATTTCTCCCAGTGGGTGAAGATGGCCTTTTGGACATCTGCTTCCCCTTGGTGAGACTTTTCGAACCAGACTTTTGCCGGACTAGTTTTGATAGTGATGGCATCAGGTGGTTTCAGGATAACAGCAACAGGTGGTGTAGCACTCGGAAGAAGTGCTTGCATACCTGCTGCAGTGCCGCTAACGGTTCCAGATGTTTGGTTTGCCGGTACAGAAGACGTACCCAGAGTCTGGACGTTGCGCAGCTGATGCATAAGATCCGACAGGCGCAGGCTGTTTAAAGACAACAGGTGCCTGTGACTGTTCATGTGGGATCTGGAGCGATTCTCCCTGTCATGACTATAACCTTCTGAGCTATTACCAGGTTGTCCCCGGTTTTGATCCCTCCGGTTTCTCTCTCTGGCACGTTTACCCTCCCGGCCAGATTCCTCGCACAATTTTCAGATGCTATCGTGCATATCTAATTTTCTCGCCCAGTGGTGAGAACAATCTTAGCTCTAAGCTTAGATTCCTTTGTCTTACTGACTTCATAGAGGACCTGGTCACCTGGTTTGATTTTAGACCAGGCTTCCACATCCAGCTTATCGACCTCTCGCATAAACTCCCGGTGAAGCTCCATCACCTTTTTACGGCTGAGATCCAAACCATCCGCATGGGCTGATTTCTGGTGTCTCCCTAAGTCACTACGCCGGTTGTAAGTTACCATCGTAGTGCACATTTTTTTTCCTTTTTTGCCGATCGTCGGGTTACAAATGTAAACCGGATGATGGTGAAAGTGTGTCTCGACGAGATACCTTTGGAACCGAGCAGACGTGCTCCAGGTTTTGACGCATCATGGCAAATGGAGAATGGGCAGGTTTTCTGACGATCGCAATACCATTTCTCCAGTGCCTAGCAGAGCTTACGCTTCTGAGTGTTGGTGTAATACTTATCAGAAGCATTCAGCATAAGCCATAGTTTCCTATATGCTTTGCTCTGATTCAGATCTTCATTGGATAACTGCATCCAGTCCTCATCATCTGACTCGCCATTTTTATTGATGGGTCCAGGACAGGCATATAGAGCAGCCCCATCCTTTTTTCTGTATCCGTAAACACAGTCCTTGAAACAGGTGGGTACCCGTTCCTTGAACCCTGACTTTGCGTTCTTCCAACGCTCTGCTTCGGTTTGATTCGATGGAGCTGCGTCATCATCATATTCAAACGAAGATTCTCCTAAGGAGTAGCCGTCGGAAGAATCCACTTGCATGGAGTCTTCAGCTAGTATTTAAGTTGCTAGTGTACTCTTCTGCTTTTACAGAATCCGGGAGATGCTTCTTCTTCAGGGTGGAAGATTTCCTGTTTTTGGACAATTCCCATTTGTCCTCGTCTGCTGTAACTTTCGGGTCCTTCGCCTTAGCTTCAGGTTTCGGATCCCCTGGGAGGATCCTTATTTTTTGGCTTGGGGCTGGGACTCGCAGCGGAAGCACCACTGGTAGAAGCCTTGGGGGTATCAAGACTTCTACCATCCATTTTCATCGTCGGGATGGGAGGAGCTTTGGTTTCCCTCAGCTTCCTTTCCTTCTCGACTCTACGAGTGATGATCATCTTCAGAGCACCGTGTCTGTCTACAGGAATTGTAGACGCATTCCGAGTGTGTTCGATTTCGGCTTCTATAATATAGCCGTCGTCCCACTTCCCGAACTCAGTAGCGGAGGTACGAAGTGTATGGAAATCATACAGGAGGGTAGACTTGCCCAGCCTTGTCGGCTAGCCTTGTCGGCTATGCAACCCACCCAGTCTACATCAGTATGTACCATATTCCATGTGGTCTTGTCAGGCATCTAATAGACTCCCATGACAATAGCTCTATTGGTCTGGTACACAACCTCATGGAATTCCGGGTCTACCATCAATCCGCATTGGTACCAAGTCCAGTCTGTAAGCCACTCCAGTGGCGTCCTCTCGAGTTGATGAGTGGTCATCACATCCTCGATAGCCTTCCGGATCAGGGGGTCTACGCGAATAGGCTCCCCATCACTGGTGACTTGGTTCTGTAATTCCGTCATATATAGCAGGCAATCGGGAGTTCTCTACCTCAATAGGGTCCTCCTTGGTTTGAGAGTCGTTGGTCTTGCCTTGGGCATCGGTTTGACCATCGAATTGTTCGGCGAACTCAGACGGCTATCCAGCTGTTCTGCGGTCATTTCAGCTGTTCCTGTTGGAGATGCTGGCGGGGCTGTTCATATTGAACTCCTCCAGTCGAATGACTGATCTGCGTGGGATGTATCCACTTCCATCAGCTCATCCTCCTTACCGGAGGCAATTCCTCACGGGTGAGGGATTCAGAAGCGGGCGTCAGCTTATCCAGGTCGCCGGATAGCTTCGCCGCGGTCACGGATTCCTCAGCCATTGGCCTAAAGGAATCGGATTCTGGAGTTTAAGCACTCCTAGCCTGACTTAACGGCGTCAGGTGCCGGTACAGCACGGAGTCTCCTCCCTAGGGCCTTGTCGGGGTGAACGCTTTCAGCAGTAAATCAGAGATCGGACAAAAAACCTTGTCCGCCTCTTCCTACTACTAAAAACAATATGGCATTACGCCAGGTTCCGTGACGTCATTTCCACGCTCGAAGCGGGGTCACGAGAGGTCAGCTGAGATTGGACGCCATGACGTCACAAGTTTAACACATGCCGACCGCGAAAATATAAATAAATGAGTGTTTTGATGTTATTATCGCTCATGCTGTCGACTCGTCTGGGGATTTGTGTGGAGTATATGGAAAGCCTATGCAAATCCACCGGATTATCCGTCCACTACCCACCGGTACATCATACAGCGACGACAAATACACCTTTTAGGTCAGTTGTTAGGCTCTCGCATAACACATAACACTAAACAGGATTACAGGAAATCACACTCGTTGTGTATACGGGTTAGGCCACTTTCTTTGGCCTGCCCCGTTTCCTTTTGGGTCTCGGGTCAGGTTCCTGATCGAATCCTTTACCATACATTTCTGTGGAGGTCTACCTCCCAGACCATATTCTTTACCTAGCGACCTTCGATTTATAGAATTGTCCAATGTCGGATTTGATAATTACCGTATAATCACTGATTACCTGAGTTACAGTGAATGGTCCATCCCAATTGGATGCCAGTTTAACATTTAGCAGAGGTTCATGCAACCTCAGCACTTTATCTCCAGGTTTGAACTTTCTTATCTTTAAGTCCACATCGTAACCCACTTTTTGCCAATGAGCACTCTTTTCTAAATCAATTCGAGCAGATTCGTAAGCTTTTCGGAATCTGTCCCTCAAACATTCGACAAAGACTACATGACAAGGTAGTTCAGGGTCCATGCCTATGACTCTGAATACTAGGTTGGCAGGCATTATTAAGTCCTCTCCGAATACTAACAGGTTGGGAGAACAATTAGTACTCGAAAGTACGGTACTGTTATAAGCATGCGTTACAAAGTGATTCAAATTCTCGGCCTTGATCACTATGCAGCATCAAGGGCACACCAAAAGTCAGCACCCAACCTTTGACAAAGGCTTCAGCACATGTCACGGCTTTGTGATCCGGTAGTGGGAAGACTTTCATATACTTAGTATAATAGTCACACACTACCATCATGCAGGTGTTCTCATTAGCAGTTTTATTAATCCCCCAATGATGTCTACACCAACTCGAGCAAATCGTACCCCAAACAGCTCTTGCGAGAGAGGTAATTTGCCCATTCCCGGTCCTGGTTTATTTTTGTAACAATCAGGACAGGTAAGGATCCATCTTAATAAGTCTTGTGACATTCCGGGCCAGTAATATTTTTTGGATAGGCGTGCTAATGAACATTTCTTTCCAAAATGACCACTGGTCCTATGCCCGTGACAATAATACATAATTTCACATCTCATTACATGTGGAATAACCACTTGCATGATTCTCTCACCATTTCTACATGGCTTCCATCGGTATAAGATACCCTTTCGGACTTCTAACTCGGTCCATCGAGCAAGAAATCTTCTCATTTCTCAGTTTTCCAACGAGACTACCGGGCTGGCTGGACGTATACCCTCTGGTACTAATTGCAAAAGCTTAGCAGTTATCGAGTCAGCCTCTTGGTATTGCTTTATGGTTTCCATTGACCACTCCAAGATGCTGCCTATCCAGGTTTCGAAAGGTATTCGAATCCCAGCTAATACTGCTCTATGTGCTCCACAGTCAGTACAATCCGGATTATCACATTTCCGAATTGGTATCCGAGACAAGGCATCTGCATTAACATGCTTTACTCCGGGTCTATGCTGAATTTGACCATGTTCTAAGCCGTACTCAGACAGATGAGCTAGCCACCTGCCTAGCATTCCTTCAGCATCTCGGAAGTTCAATAACCATCTTAACGAGTGATCCGTCCGTAAGGTAAAGTCAGTTCCCCATAAGAAATGTTTAAACTTCTTAGTGTTTACTACTACTGCTAACAGCTCGCGTTTAGTTGTACAGTAGTTACGTTGAGTACTACTGAGGTATTACTAGCAAATGCTATTGGTACTTCTACTCCATTTTCGACCTCTGACAGAGCAGCACGAATGTTTTCATTGCTAGCATCCATATCCAGTATGAAGTGATCCTTTTCATTCGGATACTGCAATACTGGAGTACTCGTGAACAGATCCTTTAGCTTTTTAAAGGCTTGATCTTGTTCATAACCCCAAGGAAATTTTTCCATGGTATACCCAGGGATCCAAAATTTGCAAAGGGTAACTAACCCTTGAATAATTCGGTATGAATTCCCGGTAATAGGAACAGAATCCCAAGAATGACCTTACTTCTTTTGGGCTTCTGGGTCTACTCCAATTCGTGACTGATTCGATTTTCTTCGGATCAGCTTTTATTCCTTCATTTGAAATAATACAGCCCAAATAATTCATGGACTGTTTGAACAAATGACATTTCTTAGGTTTCAATTTAGGACCATTAGAAATTATCCGTTCCAACACCAACTTGAGATTATGAGAGCATTCTTCGAATGATTTTCCGAATACTATCACGTCATCAAGATATACTAGACACCTTTTCCATAGTAGATCACTCAGCAAGGTTTCCATCATTGCCTCAAAGGTGGCCGGTGCATTGCACAAAGCAAAAGGCATAACATTGTACTGAAACAACCCGATATGGCTAGAAAACGCCGTTTTCTCCATATCTGCAGAATTCATTCCTACCTGCCAATATCCGGATTGTAAATCTAAAGTACAAAATCAGCTATTACCACCTAAAGAATCGATGGTCTCATCTATTCTCGGCAATGGATACAAATTCTTTTTCGTTACACCATTCAGCTTCCTGTAATCAATACAGAATCGAATGGTACCATCTTTTTTGGTTACCATGCATACAGAACTACTCCAAGGACTATTAGACAGGATGATCACATCCTGTTCTAACATTCTATTGATTTCCTCTTCTGCGACTCTTTTCTTAGCCAGAGGTAATTGTCGATGCAGAATTTTGAACGGTTCCGCATCTCCTGTGTCAATACTATGCAAAACCTTCGTGGTTCGCCCTAAAGGTTCACCAGGTTTAGCGAATGCATTCTGATATTGCTCTAACAATTCAAGTAAACTTCTTTTATGTTCCGGATCCTCGAGGAGGTTTTTGTCATACAATGCTTTCAAATCGTCTGAGATATCCTCGGGATCATTGTCATTCGGTAATATAAGGTTACTACCTGTGACCGTTTCAGAAAGTGTTACACTTCCAAAAACATGTCCTTTCTTTAAATAGATAGGTCTAGTCCCCTGATTCAAAATCGGTACTACTGTCTAGGATGCGTTAGCAATGATGGTATCCACGGACGTTAATCTGATACTAGATAAGGCTATCACATCCGGTTCTATTACTGCAGCCTGATTTCTCATTGCGGGATCACTTCATAGAAGTACATCACAAGCTACTCCAGCAGGAATCCGGACAGTTTGTGCCATTGAGGCCATACTGCTTACTTGTCGTAACACACACCTTACTTTCACAGGATGGGGGTATTTCGCACTCAGTACTCCAGTTGGAGTTGCATTCCTTGTAGGAGCACTTACCTGAGGTAGGTTTATTTTGCCACTCAGATCGGGTATGGGTGGCGCTCGTCCCACATGCGGATCTCGTCTCGGATCCGCAGATGAAGGCGTGCTACAAACGGGTGTCTTAATGGCGTTGACTGTAGTAGTCGAACCATCAGTCTTCCAACTCAGTTCAATAGTGTATTACTTCAGCTTCTGTATTTACCTTTTCTCAGCAGAGCTGATCATTCGTATCTACATATTCTTGTATTAGATTATGTTTTAAATCATAATCCTTCTGGAATGATTGTCACATTTCATCGAGTTTGTTTCTTTCAGTCTGAAGATCATTCGTGTAGGCTTTCTTCTTCAGATTGTATTCTTCTCTTAATTCGAGAAGTTGGTGTTCAAGTTGTTCTTTTTCTGTAGCAACTTCATCTTTCGCCTTAGATAAAACATTTAACGTTTCGTTTAAGGTGACATAGGTGTCATTAATCAGGAAGAAATCAGGTGGTTTTAGTTCCTCGCCTTCAGGTATGTTACATCACCTATGGCACTATAATCCAAAATTGGCAGACCTGGTCTTGAAACATCATATGGAAGTTCTCCAAATGTTACCCTCTTGGTAGGCATAGGAGCTTGATGTTCCGGGTTAGTGCTACCACCAGCCTCGAACATCGAATTGCATAATTCTCCAGTGAGAGAATTATTCTCTATCCATCTCTGTATGGATTGTTCCCTCCTAACAGAATCTGGAATATTTTCCTCACTATCTATTTGGTAGTGAGGACCGGATTGTCTCCAGGCTGAATATCCATCATCCTGGGGATTCGAATGGGTCTGTACCACAAGGGTACCATTTGCGTTTTCTTGGACAGTTTCTTGTCCATCAGGGTTAGTCTGATTCAGATCATCTAACCCTTGTACACGCCGTTCGGACCTTATAGTCCGGGCTATACACACCAGAATTAACTGGTCACGGCACCAATGTAGTGGTTTGGGTTTCAGGATTCGAAAGAAAAGACAAAGATGATATTCCGAGTGTATGCCAACGGTTTATTATGTACACTTTCTGGTTACCCTGTGGTCTATAATTAGGGAAACATGTCATTACATATAGCATGTACGGAGGCCTACATGGCCTCTGACATGGTAGGTGAGTGCAGAGCCTTTTATAGGAATGCTTCCGGTTGTCGCCAGGTGTCCCACGGACCTGGATAGGTGCTTCCACCTGGATAGGTGCTTCCACCTATCCGGAACCTCAAGAACACCAGGCGACAGGTTTCACCCGCCACACCAGACAGCACCAGATATTACTATATACCTCTACAAAAAAAAAAATGAAAAAATGAAAAATCCGACCTACCGACCCTAGATCTTGGAGGTACCTTGTATGTTACTGGAAACACAGGATATATTTTTGGCCCAACCCTATTTTGAAATGAGTATCACTTCCAGTGTTACATATGCCTAATTGGCTTTACAAATGACATAGACTTGACTTATCAGTTATCAATATCCCGATGAAAATTGCAATTCTACACGATGAGCTTTTATGAATCACCCTCTTGCATGGTTCTTTGGTGATTACTTGTCCCAAAGCTGCAAGAGATCCATTGTTGTTTTCACAGATATGTCGTTATTTTGACAGAGTTTCATTAGTACCACCATGCTGCCACCTATGGGTTCTTGTAAAAACTACACAGGTCCCCTGCTATTTAATAACAGTGGTTAACTGTTCAGTTTAACAAGGATCCCTGGTAGATTCAACAGTTGTTTTTTAAAGTGTGGGCACTGTATTTTTTTGTATTTTTTTTCTTTGTAGAATTCCAGGGTCGAACCCCCTGGAGGAAAAAATTCCCTAAAACACTGTATTCATGTGCCCATCAGGTATTCATCATCTACATTATACATGTAATGTATCACGTTCAAGATGAATCAGGATATCACACATCTAACATTGACATCCCTTTTATATTATTCATCATGTTAAGGGTTAGATACAGAGGTACCCGAGGTGCTGCAGGGGGCCAAAGTCCCTATCCCTACCAATGCACAGTGCAAAGTCTTGTTCCCTATGCTCAGGGACTCCCATATCTGTTCTGGAGACAGCAAACCAAGTGCCTGTAGGGTAAGTACACTTAATGCCCACCCACAAAAAAAGTGTACATATGTGTTTTTTCAGTACCGGGTGTAAATGTTCATTAGACCAATGCACAGAATATATCACCCAATCCAATTTTTCATGTGGGCTTTGAAATGCACCACTTCTCTTTGTTTTGTATGACAATTGAACACAATGTATATATCAGTTAGTTTTATGATAAGACATCAGGGCATTTAACAGTCTTTCTTATGCAACCAAAAGTCTCATCGATACTTTTTTTTATTGTTGCTGTAACAACTGGCTCCCATCTATAATTCACATTATTTTTATGACAACTAGTGCAATCACCAAAAAGCTAAGAATGGTGTTTATATAACTATTCACATCATATACCCATCACCATTGTTATATACATTCGCCATTTCTTTCCCATCCCAAACACCTGCTATTTGTTATAAAATGGCAGTTCAAAAAAAATATTCCAGATTCAGATGATTTTCATTGCAGATATTTTTAAAAGACCTTATGCTACATTAAGGTTATGAAAAAAAGTGAGGAAATTCTGAATAGGTAAAATAAGGCCCTGATCCTGAAAATGCACTGGTTTCCGAATATAGGGCAAAGGGCTATAGTACTGTTTTTATGGTTGCAGGGTGACAGTGGCAGCCCTACTTCCTGTAAGGTAGGAGAGAGGTACTACATGGTTGGCATGGCCTCATTTGGTGTCGTCTTTTGTCAAGGTGTCCCCATGATGTACGTGCGAGTCACCAGCTAGGTAGACTGGATAGAGGCCAACATAGAGGAATACTCTACAAAATAAAATATGATACCTGGCAGTTGTCTTCAATTATCAATTATCTTAACAAAGACGTTATAAGATGAATACAGTGTTTATTGTTGAAGTAATTTCATGATGATTTCTCTTGCCATAAAAACCAATCACCTGGATTGGACAGAAAACAAGAAGAAATGAACTGCCACTACTTTTTATGAGATACAGTTCTCTCGATAAATCTAGTTACATACGCAGTTACCTCCCATACTAAATTGAAAGCGATATAATTATCTTTTTTTTTGTAAATATAAGCAAATGTTATTAACTGGATAAATATATCTCTATAGGGAGACTTGACATTTAAGCAATCAGTATAATCATTTAGAAAGTGAAGATAATTGTATTGTGCGATTTCACTGTCTGCTTCAACAGCTGTTATTAAAATTTGGAAAACTGTTTAGGTCGCCTTTATTCCTGGACATTAGGCATGAATTGCAGACAGACAGATGGGTGGGAGAGGTAAATGTTTTCAGGACAATATGTCTGTCTTTTTGTATTCAGTATTCTGAAGTCTACGAAACAGACAGTGCTATAATATAACTGATTATGATGGGCTCAAGTTCTTTTATAGAAATCATATCCAGGTGTGTTCTGTGCCAGTTCATTTAGCACTTGCATAAATGCTGCCGAAAGCATTAATGTATGGTATCTAGATTTATTATTATGAATGCAATACTTGTATATCTACTCTTGCTAATAACCACTCAGGAGTATATCAACTCCACAGGGGTTGGTTTAATGACTTGTGCAAGTAAATTCCTTGCAAGTCTAGCTCTACTCAAATTGATATATCCTGACAACACTAGCTACATTTAGAACATAATATGGCACGTGAAGGGTCTCATACAGTACAACATATCCATCCCTATTTCAGCCATCTTCTGCGATATTGAGATGAGATGAATCACGTGTCCCACTCTCATAATAACCAGGTACAAACCAGGACACTGTAATCAGTGAGAGTGGAGAGCATCAGTGGAGCTAGAATTACACCCTCTATACAAATGGTATTTTGCTGTCCCTGCAGATAATGCTGCTATCATAATCCAACCTGACGCCAATAACACAGTAAGCTTTCCTATAGATAAACAAGCCTTCGACAGGTACACTTATCTAATACGTATAGCATTTAGCATGATTCTAGACTTTGTGGATATTTAGATATGGAAGTGGCTATAGTATGAGAAGTTTTTCATGAGAAAGGAAACATGCATATATATGACTATGGGAGAGACAACAGGTGATATAAGTGATAAAGAATATTTAGCAAGGAAAACACTACTCCAGGCACCATTTAGGAGTGATGGTGCCTGGATCTACTCCAGAATATCTGTACATTATCCCATATCTCCATTCTGACTATTTTATAAACAGACCTATAAGATATGGTGAGCATATATATCACTTGTCTAATCTGCAGTTCACTTTAAAACATCCTGGGATCACGACCCCAGCGATCTTAGGAATAAATCAGCCTTATCCTATTAAGCGATCTTAAGAGTTGACTGGGTTCACATATCCTAGCCAGCACTAAGATCGCATCGATCTTAGCCTCAGCCCTCCTACACTTTTCCAAGAAGTACTGACTAGGCACAGGGGTAAGAGTCCCAAAATAAAGGAATAGCTGTGGAGTCACTCTTCTTCACAATAGTGCTTATACCATCATTCCCCGTCCCCATATGGGCTAACAAAAGAGCACAGGGTGCAGTTGACCCCCGTACAGTATTCAAGAGTTGTTCCCATGAATGTATGATTTATGCTTGCCTATTAGAAGCATTGTGCCCTCCCCCCAGGACAAAGAGAGAGAAGGGAAGAATTACCTTACAGTGCACTTAACGCATGAGTAGCCCTAAGAGCCCTCAAGGACACTCAGCAAACGTCCTCCCTCCCCTCTTTATGTATGCAGCAGGCTATTCACTCTTTTGATCAGGAGTGTTTCCTGTAAGTGCTCTTGTACTAAGATCACTAAGATCACAGTGATCTTAGTGGTGGAAATGGAATAGTGAAGTGATCCCAGGACTAGCTATTCTGGACAGGCCTGCAACCACTGCATTACATAGGGTAGACCAGCCAGGTCTTATGATATGTGCCTACACTAAGATCGCTGGGGTTGGGATCCCAGGATGTTTTGAATTAAGCTCCTGGGCATTAAACTTTATAACTGAGGGGATACTACTGACTAAACGCCTGCTAGTATTTCCAATATATGACAGCAAATTCCAATATGTAAGAATACATCAAATATACAGCCATTTGTTTACAATGTCATGTAGTCAGAACCACTGCAAGCAGGGCAGTAAGATGAACAAAGGATGGAGGCAACGAACTGGTTAAGGCAGTATCAGTACTACTCCCCGGACGGACTGATAGACAACAAATGCATATATGTCAATATGAAATTTCAATGCATTTTGCAATGTTTTCATCATTGTAACCAAGGAGTTGATGCTGTCATTGCTATTGTTGAAGTATGAGGTCAACACTAAGTCTTATTTAGCCCTTTGAATGATGCATGCTGATACCAGTCTAATGCACCTTTGCAGTACTGTTATCAGCCATTCTCTCTATAACTGCATTTGACCGACCACAGAAAATATTAGAGAAACCCTACTTTGGCATTATCTTATCGTAGTATGACCTTCCCAATTCCTTATAAAGCCTCGTTCACCTGGCATGATGATGATGCACGGTAGATTAACAGCCTCAAAGGGAAACAAATGAAATAACCTGCTGGCGATTAAGGACAGAATTTAATACAATCTGGTATCAGATTCTTCAAGTCGTGAAGTTTTCAATTTCATGATTGGTTTCAATGAGAAATTGAAATGGCTCTTTTATAACCATTTCCCCCCACTGCTAGCCCTGGTTGATAGCATTTGAAAATAGAAGACAATTGAAGAGAACAAAAAACACCTGCAAAGGTCTTTGTTTCACATACAGAAGGTAGCTAAATAAGTCTGTCTATAGCTGTACACACCCACAAACAGAAGGTAGCTAAATAAGTCTGTCTATTGCTGTACACACCTACACACAGAAGGTAGCTAAATAAGTCTGTCTGGCTGTACACATCCATTCCTACCACTATAAAACCCTGTGTTAAAGATGCCCCCCCCCGACTTTCGGAGAGTGCTATAAGCCAAACAATGGGTCTGAAATGCTCGTCACTCCTTCCTTTAAAACCCCTGCTATAAGCCGCACCTGGAGTTCAGGAAGATGATATAAGCTGCAGTAGGCCTATGAAATGGTATATAAGCCAAGGCTTATATTCAGGGTTTTATGCCACTGAAAAAAGTCTTCCTGACAGAATGATGTGTATACCCATGTCAACTTAATTTGACACAGAGAGCACACGTCATTGGGACATGTGCACATATGTCACCATGACAACTGTAGCACACAGTAATCCTCATATGATTTGACATGCCTTAAAATGCCATGTCATCTGTGAGTTGACTAGTGTCACGGCCATGTCAAAGGCACATGACATGTGATGGTTTGACATACATAATTGTTCTAGGGTATTCCACTAGATGGAGCAAACAACCATTTTGGTACCAGGACTAATCACTACCAAGAAGTACTACCAACACTTGAGACATTTGATGTATCTGTGTCATTTTGTTTTCATGAAGAATAGATCACTAAGGTCTGTAAATACTTTCAATGAATGGTAGTGAATTCTATTTCATTGTTAAATCTGCATTTGGTATTGAATATCAAAATAGACACCCACCATCCTGAATACTCCAACTGGAGTGGTTAGACACCTTATGTGTGGGTCAGTGAAAATACCAAAGGACTGTATTCTAACCCACAATCTATAATCTCAGTATCTACAGTACAGGGAGACAAATGGCATTGCCATGCACCTCCATGCCCTTGTCTTATGGACTGCATAGAGGTCCTCAGTCAAGTAGAAGTTCTGTAGATAGGAAAAAGTGCCTTAGTGTTGCAGGCCTGTGGGACTATGATATCCCCTGCCTTCTATTATAGGCCTCCCTTGATTGAACCATTGGTACAAAGTTATTGACTGCTCTTGACCCTTACATAATTGTCTCACAGTATTACCTAGCACTCAGGTGAATGGATCAGAAATATGTGACGTGTCTTCATTCAAATGTCAAATGGAGTTGACGAACCAAATATGAGAGGGTCAACCTCATTTGACATGCCTTCATACATGTCATGTGGGAGACAAATTGTGACCTGTGCAGTATGCGTCAAGGCGATCAGTGTTCTTCTCTCTGTGTGGTACTCCCCTACAGACCTCTACATCCCCTAATCTCTCAACAAATAAGTAACAGAAGCACATATTCATCGACTCGGCAGTTCTTTATAAATCCCCACATTATCCAGTTTTATGTGTGTTTTAATTTCAATTATAATCCCCGCTGGATAAAAGTGTGGATTGTAGAAAAGCTAAAGATCAATTAGATCAAGAGTATTTTAGATTGAAACGCCCAGTCCAGAACACACAACCTTACAATAGCATTAGAAGCATATGGCAGCTGGATATGCTCATAGACAGAAGACAGATTTTATACGTTGCATGCTTGAAGATTCAGCAGTGGATCTATTCAGCATTAGTGAGTCAAATTGACTGCCGATTGCCAGTGAATGAGACACATCTTCTTCCCAGGTTCCACAGGGTTCCATTTCACCACCACATCACAGAGCGGGATCCGTGGCTTCAAAATGTATTTATACCTACTCTGAGGGTGTGATGCATATTTGATGCCACATGAGACAAAGTGTCACACTAGAACCCTGGCTTCAGGTACCTTGAAATGCATAGCCTGGTGTAAGTCACGGACACCCCATATGCTAGACTACTTCCCTAAATGAGAAAAAAATGGGAGATCTGTCTAAAATCATAGCATAGAAGCTATGAACTCATGTCTGCTTCAGTCACACCTAATTTTTACATGATGGTACATATATCACCATAAATTCTATTGTGTAAAGTGTGGCTTATAAGTAAGGATGGCCTCTGGATTTATTTTACAAAAAGTAGTTGAACACTACATGTGCCTTGCAGATTTTTTGTGAACATTTCATCTTTATTGCTGACAGAGGTTAATATTTATTTATAAGTGAACATATATGTGTAGTATACATGAAAACAATAATTGTGAGTGAACTGATATTACATAAACACCACATGAATACAGCACTGACAGTGTCAGAATTCATATAACCCTGGCAATAAAGAAAGGTAAGCCTTCTACCCACCCAATGGTGTGGTGGTAGATAATACTAGACCTACCTGGTAAAAGATCAGCTAATTAATTGGCTTATCTATATCTTTGAGAGAAATGAGGGAAAAGAAACAGAAAAGACAAATGATGTTGAATGGCTATAATCAAACCCTGTGAAACACTAGGTAGCCACAGGAACTAAAGACTTCATTAAGGATTTAGTGCTTAATTTCAATTGATAATGTGAGTCAGCTAGTTGCCTTTCAGCTGATAATTCATTCCAACATATCGCCCCACAATATTGAACACTTTTCCTGTATGCCATACAGTTTGCTTGTGGATCTGCCAATATTGACCATCAAAGGCTCTCGTAGATAGGGCCCTATTATCACTATATTCTGCTTTCAGAGACCTAATGTACATATAGTTCATTAAGTGACATGTTCTCCTATCTTTCAGCAGGGGCATTGCTGCTAGAGTATGAATATAATTGGTGTCTGTCATGTGATGGGCTCGTAAACATATCTTGATACATCAGTTCTGGGCAGTTTGTAGAGGATCTACATATTTATCTGCACTGTTGATAAACAAGATATCACCATAATCAAAATATGGTATGATTGTGGACCTTAGCACCCTAAGTGCTGCACTCTGTGTTAGAAAAGTTCTCATACAGGACAGTTGGTACATCCTAAAATTAAGAGTTTTACAAACATTATTCAAGTGAACATCATATTTCAAGTAAGGATCTAGTGTTACTCCAAGATACTTGTAGGACATAACAGTCTCAAGAACCTTGTCATTTATAGACAGATTGACATTTAGTATTACATTTTCTAATTTCTCTTTTGTAGAGGTGAACACTATTACTTTGGTTTTGCTTGCATTGACAGACAACTTATTCTGCAGACACCATAGAGAAAACAAATTAAGTGAATCTTGGAGATCATTCTCAGCAATCATCCAATTTCTGTGAGCTCTATAAATAACAATGTCATTTGCATACAGTCTTGCTTAACATGCACCTAAACAATAGGTAATATCATTTACATACAACAAGAATAACAGTGGTCCAAGGACTGACCCTTGAGGGGCACCGCAGTCCACCCTCCTACTCATGGATTGATGGTTATTCACAACTGTCTTTTGTGAATGATCGGTCAAATAGTTTCATAACCAACTATGGGTCTTTCCCTTAATTCCAAAGTACCTTATTTTCTGTAGGAGCAGTGAGTGGTCTACTGTGTCAAATGCCTTGCTTAGATCAATGAATGTAGCAAAGGTCATGTTCCCCAGGTTCCTTTCCCTGAGTATGTCATCAGTGAAAAGGGCAAGAGAATCAATAGTTGAATGTTTTTTTTCTGAAGCCCCCCCCTGAAGTGGAGTGAGTACATCATTCTTATCTAAGAAGTCTGTGATTCTTTTATGGACATTTTTTCAATCATCTTACAAGGTGATGGGGTTTGAGATCCTGGTCTATAGTTGGATACTATCTTTGGGTCGCCAAACTTGGGGAGTGAGGTGATAATAGCAGCTTTCCATTTGTTAGGCACTAAGCATTCCAACAAAGAGCTATTGAACATTTTGACTACCCTTTTAGGCATATGCAAAACCTTTGTTGAAATACCCTCAATGGCAGACCCTTTTTTGGTGTCAATATCTTTGATTAGCTTTTTAACCTTCTAAATTAGTTTGGATATTAGCAATTTCACCTTTTATCTCATTACCATAGAACTTCCAAGAGACAGTCATGACCTTGGCCAAGTTAGGCCCAATTTCACTGTAATAATCATTGATGTAGTCAGGCACCTTCTCATTATCAACCTTAATGTTTGTGGAGGGGTCAACCAGGTCTATTTCCTTCTTTGTACTCTTGCAGCAAGGAAGTATATATTATTTATTATACACCAAAACCGTTTGTGGTCTTTTACAATTGCTTTTACTTCGTCCAGAACATTCCTTTGTCTGGCAGATTTTGCCAAACTATTACCTTTCCTTCTTGCATCAACAGCAATATCCCAATCAGCTTTAGATTTAGACTTTTTAGCTTTTGCTAGTACGTTATTTTTGTCTTTTAGGACCTCAATGAGATCTTTTGTTAACCATTGGTCATTATTAATGGGAATGTGATAGGTTTTGAATTTGCAGTTTTTGTCTAGCGACATAACAATAGCATTTTCAAACTCATCCCAGAGGATATTTGGGTCATTAGATGCATCAAATATTTCCCAGTTGTAACCATCTAAATCAAATCTTAGGGTATCAACATTATATTTAATGTAGGAGCGACCAACAAATGTCTTTTTCTCTAGTTTAACCTTGATTTTCTTTTTAGTCAGGTAAACAGCTTGATGATCAGATATATTGAGGTCTATAACTCCAGACATACAGACATGTTTGATATTGGCAAATATGAGATCAATCTGGTTTGCAGTTAGGTTCCTGATAATACTGTAAACAACACTTGCACTGTTTAACCCTTATGTGCCCAGAATAGCAAAAGTGCACTCTCAACCATGCATATATGTTCAACAGACCACCATGGGTTTAATGGTTATCGGATTAAGATGATTCTTACAGCAGAAGACGCCTCATATCAAGGGCTTTTTAATGGTACCAAATTTTTTATGGTGCAATAAGTATGTATATTATTAGTAGGTACTATTGCAAAAAAAATAATGAATTAAAAATAGCTTAAAATACATAAAAGGTGCGTGCTCTGGCCATTAGAAAAAAAGGGGGAATTCCAGAAAAATCAGCAAATTCACAAAAAATATTGATAGAATTTCCAAAAAATATTGATAAAACATTTTCTATGTGATTCTCTCTAAGGAGTTCCATTACAATACATATTTTCTTCGATTTTCATCAGAATGATATCCTATGAACTGCCAAAAAAAACTTTATTGATTGATAATAGCCTATTCCCCATCAAAATAAAATACAAGTAAAAAAAGGATGACGTTCTCAAATTTCATCTGAATCAGCCCATTTCCACTATATTGTGCCATTTACTGCTGCAGCATGAGGGCCCCCAAGAGGTGAACACCCATCACCAAGAAAAAGCATTATACACCGTACACCATTGGAAAGCTCTGAACATGTAGATTTCAGATATGGTAGATGTAAAAAAATTCCAAAAACGTATTTTTGGTGAAATGAAGCTAAAGAAAAAAAAGTTTTTAATTATTTTTTAATTCAAATAAAATCATTACATTTTCAGAGAGAAAAAATTTTCACCATAAAACAAAGGTTCTTTCTGGGCATCTTATAGGTAATGGAAAGCAAAGAGTTCCTCATAGTTATTAATGTGATATTTCTGACTAATTAGGTCAGTAGGTCAAAGGTCAAAGATGCAGCTATATATACATTATCGATTGAAGAAGGTAATATGCAGCAACATGAAGGGCCTCAAGAGAGGAACACCCATCACAAAAAACACTAAATACACCATATACCACTTGAAAGATCTGGACCTGTAGATTTTATATATGGTACAAATCAAATCAAATCACTATATTTTAAGAAAGATTGTTACCATAAAACGATGCCTCTATCTAGGCATCCCATAAGTATTATGGAAGCATTATGATCATTTATGTGATGTTTCTGACTGATTAGGTCAGTAGGTCAAAGGTCAAAGATATATACGGGGGTATATAATGAATTATTCATACATTGGGCATTTTAGTCATGGACATTTGTGTTTATCATAAGTGGCAAATAATCCTTGAAAGACTGCATAGTGCATTGAATATCGCCCTGATGCAGGGATGCATCCATTGGAAGTAACTCTTTAGGGCTGAAGGTAGCATGGTGTTGAGAAATAAACAGTGATAAATAAAATCCATTAAAGCAATGCGTCATTCTTAAACAGGAATATATAGCTAGGATTTTTCTGAACGGACCAATAACCCAGTTCAGATTGGCTTTGCTTCTAGTTGGAATAACCTGTGAGACTTTAATTGTAATACATTTGAAGGATGGCATTAGGAAGAGTAGTCTGTATGAAAGGTCTATATAGTTAGTGTATGATCAACCAATATTCTGGCATGAGAATTATCAGATGAAATTTAAGATCATTCTCCTGTACCTGCCCTTATAACAACAGATGTGACAATAAGTATACCACATTTTGTCATGGTAGATATGTTCGTTACTATAGAATAGACCTACTCACACCATATTCAATGAGGGTGATGGAATATGATGCTCACTTATTCAATGACTCTTGTTTATGTCACCATTTAGAAAGCCAAATTTATGCTGGAAACTTTTGTATTTAGTGTTACGCACACAAATTTTTATTTTTAAACATTTTTTTTTCACTTATTCAATTTGCATAAACACTTCATTACATAATATCAACGGAAAATTTCAATCTGTTTCATATGCTAAAACTTGTAATAAGTACTTGTCACATAACACTGAATCTGAAACTAATTCCCCTTCGTTCCTATAGCTCTGTTCAAATCTAAAAATGGCGAGTGCAGGAAGCTAAAACTGAATAACTATTGTCTTTTTTCTTCAATTAAAGGCTATCAAACCTGTAATGCCATGACATAAATGCAAATATCCACTCCCAGGGAATGATTGTGCACGAAGCCATTATATGAATTATTCCCTGGATGTGGACATTTGTTTATGTATTTTCTATTCAATACAAAACTTACCAATTAAAAATCGCGAGGAATATCTATAGGGTGGTCTCTTCTTTTAAGGCACCATTACCTATGACAATATTTTTTTTCTAGCCCCTTGACATCCTCCTGCAGTAGATTTTTTGCTTGTATGAGATCAGGGGTACTGTTCATAAGAATTAGATCATCTACATATAGAACATGCACTTCTTAATGGGAAGTATCATGTAAAACATCTAATCTATTAGGGCAGCAGGGCTATACTTTGATCTGAGAAAAATCCAAGTGCTAATTCACCACTGCATACTTCTGGACCATACCTTAAGGACCTTATTTGTCTGGGTAGGGTGTCACCTATAGGGTATACCTAAACCTTTGAAGATGAAATTCACATTACTGGTGATGAGTTTACTGACGTATTACTACTGAGAAAATGCATGCTATTTCTAGCTAAATGTATTGCTGATATCATACCCTTTAAAATGTGGCTTTAATATTTTATATTGGTTACCGATGCAGCATGAATAAGGATTACAGGAACTGGATTGTGTTTCAATAGTTTCCACGACAGGATGGCCTCAAATCATAGTGGGAGGTATAAGAAATGACTCCATACCAGTGTAGCCACTATTGGCTATATAGTAACCAGTCATACCTCCTTCATGGTCTGGTATGCACACCTGTATTCAAATGAGCATAGGGCTGCAGTAAGGGATGAGTCATTTATTTTATGTGAATAACTTCTTCCCGCAGAGATAGCATTGCGGAGCCGATCGCCACACCCCCAGTGGCGTAACGTGTCTCGATCCACCACAGCGGCTGATCCACTACTGCAGCCTCGTTCTGGGTGCATGTAAACATTCAAAATGGCGGACCGCCGCTCGTACGGGGCACTACGGTAACAAATTTTGTTAATTTTCAGTTAATTAAAGACTCTAAAAACATAAAATAAATATAGAACTAAACTCCCCTGGTGTCCTCGGTGGCCGATCCTCCCCTTGGGGGGGATCGGCCACCTTGTACACCACGGTCGTTTAGTTCTATCTATTTATTGCCAGTGGGGGCAGGGAGATTGTTAGATATAGGAGGGTCATTTTGAAAAAGACTCCCTTGGTTGGGGGGGGGCAAACCCAATAAACCTTCACACTAGAGGTAGGGGTGTCAAAACTAAATATGGGCAATTCAAATACCCATCGCAACGCATCATTCCATGTGTGTATCTGATTGGAGGTGAGACATTTTACAAAATCAGTTCTTAGTGGGGGGGTCGCAATCATTTTTGTCGGAAAAAAATCTGTCAGTCCGCCAATTTCCATAAAGTCCCCCCCACCTGGTTATGATTCTGCATACTGCTTATTTTCTCTAGGAGCCCATATATATAATGAGCAACACAATTAATTAGAATAATCTTGCAAAATCATTGCATAGGCTAGATAAAAAAAAAATGCATAGATGTTATGATCCCACAATCTCTCAGAGGATGATTGAGACCAGAGATGAGCATTATATATAGGAAGGCTCCTTGACCTCTGTGAGTGGCCTGGGGTCAAGACCTTTTGTATCATTAGTCTATATACAGAGAATACTTATATGATTACAAAGCAGAAAGCACAGATTGGGAACATTTGAGCAAAGAAGTGCAGAGGGCAGCAGCTAAGACTACCCACTAATTATTCACATAGGGGGCTGTCATACCAGGGTCCCTTATTGAGTCACTGCTGTGGTGGTCATTTAGCCAGTAGGCAGTACGATCACCCAGTAATGTAGCCAGCTATTTGGTCACTATGGCCAAAATCCTAAGATCAACTGGTAAGATTTGGTCCAGCTCCAGTCATAGCTGGCTGAACCTGTCGTAGAATCTATTGAAACAAGGTCCAGGTTTGCACCCTTATAGAGCTCAGTGTAGACCTGTCACTAGGTCTATAGTATAGGTACATATAGTTTAACAGAAGCTGACCTATTTTCGGACCTGACATTTGACCTACTGACCTAATTCATCTCAAAATATGATCCCCATTTTGAATACATGTACCTACACTGGTTCAACAAAACATAGTTGCATTATTCAATGAAATTGTTGTTAATACTACGATTTGATGATTCAATTTGAATTAACAATAATTTAATTACTTTTTTTCTTTCAACTCATATTCTGAAAAATACGATTTTTGGAGTTTTTTTTACACCTGGCATATCTGTAATCCTGAGATTCTAAGCTTTCATTTGGTATATAGCATGTTTTGTTTTTCTTTGGTAATGCGTACAACTTGAGAAACAGCTCCTAGCTCAGCCATGCTGCAGCAGTATTTATTATTTCATACTTATTCAAGTAAAACTCTAACATAGGCTTCACATTGTATTTTCTGAAAGCTATTTCAATGCACTTTTTGTTACCATTTAAACCAGTAGATCTTAGCTGTGGGAGGAGCCAGGTCATCATTTATAAAGAGATTACAGCCTTTGAGTTGCCTTCTTGCCTTGATGAAGCTGTCTCTCGTGGAATAGTTTTTGAACTTCACCAAGATTGGTCGAGAGAGAGCGTTGTCATTTACTGAGGGCCTCCCAATGTGGTAGGCCACATCAGTTTCCCTATTTCAGCAGGTAGGTCTGCAGTGGGTTTGTTCTCAAGAAGGCCATTGATGTCCACATTCTTCAGGCGTGTGTCGTTATCCACTTCATCCTGCCTTGTGGTGAGTGTGCCAAGTTTTTTTTCAAGTTTATATTCGATCTCTGCAATTCTGTTGCCCACTTCAGTTTTGTTCTCTTTAATCTTTGTAAAGCAATCAGTAATTCTCCCATCAATTTTGGCAGTAGCTTTGGTAACAGCATCAGATACCGCCTTTGGGTGGACTTCACTCAGTGTATTAGTAACTGTCTCTCTGATGATGTCATGACAATCTTGGTCATCCTTTTACTTAGCAGAGGCTTTCTTAGAGGACTGGAAGGCCCCTCTTTGTCTTTGCTGAGACATGATTTGGTTGAGTTAAACAACGATGCGTCTCCATTAAATATTATACTATATCACTCTACCAGAAGGCTGTTAAATTTCATGAGGCCCGGTCAGATTATGGGCTCTGTCAGATGAAAAGATAAGGATACTTTACCATAGAAAAACACTGAACAGCTGAAGGGGCCAAACACCAAGCCCCAGCACTGCTTTATATCTTTTCAATCATCAAGGATGTGCCTGATACGTGCTCATCAAGGTGCACCTTATATGTGAGGTATTGTGAAAGGTATAAAAGACTACAGTAGTCTGGGTGTGTTTTTTTATGAATAGACTTTGCAGTCTTTGCAGCTCATAGCTATTCTCAATAAACATCCCACTAAGAAGCAGGTGATCAAAGCATTAGGTTTGAAAATGTGATGTTAATTCCCTAGAGAACTACTTGCCTACTCACACAGACATATCTGAAACATCATTTTCAGATCTGGGTATTCTTGTACTGTAGAATAGAACACTGAATGCCTCTTTGACAGCTAGTGGAATAGAGTGGGATGCTCTGGATGTACTGCCTCCAAAAAGGCATCTTCAGAAACATCACAGGAAATAGAAAAGCGGTTATCTGCTCACAGGTGTCTCATATAATCATGACACTGCACAGTATATGATCCTTAGATACAATATAAGGTCACAGAGATTTAAAAAGCCATATTTTAAATCTTACAAGACGAGTAAATTATATTGCAGTAAAATTCATCTCTGTTCCTCACAGCCTCTCTATTGTGATATGATTCTGCCCATACCATGACACATGTACTGCAAGGCTATGACATATCTGTATACTGCTTCAGAGAAATGCATGGTTGGCTCTGTCCCTGAAGTTTAATCACATCCACCAGGGAATAATTTGCCTGGCTTGACATATATTTAATCCTATTTAAGACATACTCTCCATGTAGTAAGGAAGCCTCTGTAGGGTACTAAGGAATTCCTGCCAAGCATAATATGTATGAAGGTGGCAGGATTGCGTACCACATGATAACTAATGCATCCCACTGAACAGGACTCGAGTTATGAACGTTCACAACTTGGGCAAGAGAACGTGATTATCTCCGGAAATTTGGACATGCCAGAACATCTTATACTCGAGAAAAAAAAAAAAGGCCAGTTCCTGGGAATATCCCGAGTATTTCCCGAGAAATTACCCTCTGGTTACCTCTTGGGTCGTGCACTGAGGCTATATATGAGAGTGGCTTCCTACGCAATACATTTATTAGTGACCATCTGAGATTTGAAACAATGTCATTAATTGATTTCTATTTCAACCAGATTGTTAGAAGCTAGCCATGTCTTATGAGGCCAGTGTTTACGGGACCTGCTAAAGGTTAGATAAACTACTTGTTTGGCAATGTCGAATGTCTTCCTGCATATATATCATCTTGTGATTTTTATATATTCTACAGTATTTCAAAGAGTCTTACATTAAACACCAAGTCCAAAATAAAAGATGTGGTGGATTGATACAGGAAACACAATATCTCTTATATTTAAAAACCTGTTAAAATTGTAGACTTCAGATGCCCATGCAGGAAAAACATCCTGGGATCGCAACCCCTGCAATCTTAGGAATTATTCTACCTTATCCTATTAAGTGATCTTAAGATTAGCCTGCATGCACATTTCCTAGCCAGCACTAAGATCGCATCGATCTTAGCCTCAGCCCTCCTACACTATTCCAAGAAGTACTGACTGGGCACAGGGGTAAGAGTCCCAAAATAAAGGAATAGCAGTGGAGCTACCCTTCTTCACAACAGTGTTTAGACCATCGTTCCCCATCCCCATATGGGCTAACAAAAGAGCACAGGGTGCAGTTGACCCCCGTACAGTATTCAAGAGTTGTTCCCATGAATGTATGATTTATGCTTGCCTACAAGAAGCATTGTGCCCTCCCCCCAGGACAAAGAGAGAGAAGGGAAAAATTACCTTACAGTGCACTTAACACATGAGTAGCCCTACACTGTTAAAGAGGTGTTTAGATTCTAAGCACTTTACTAAACATTTTCTTGTCCCGTTTTTGAACACACTTTGTGAACCTAAACATGTTTAGCCTCATAATGTGATTAGCCTTTGTGTTTACTATGTGTTTACTATGTTTATGCTTAGGTTTGCCCATGTGTTTAGGTATGACATGCTTAGATGTTTCAAGGTCAAGGTGTTTAGCATTATGCTATTGTGTTTAGTTATGATATACATAGATGTTGAACTTTGGTAGATCATCTCAATTATCCTACTTTATTTATAGTAGGTAAAGAGTTCATCATAGGTACTCTCAAGGAATATCATCACATCCATTATCCATGATAGAGAATAACCCCATGTATAGTACAACAGCATGACTGAATGGATATAGCCTTATCTATTTTTGGACTGCAGAGTAAAGGTGTCTAGGGGTAACAATCCTCATTGATCCAAATGTTACAGGATCTAAATGACCAATCCATCATGGTGAATTATTGTACTGGTGTTCTTTTATATGAAATTCCTCAATAGTGATTTACAAAGGACTTTTAGCATATTTTAGATGAGAAGAGAGTATAACTTTTAGAAAGTTTGTTTAAGCACAGAGCTGCCATCTAGTGTGTCTTTCATACCTAAACACCTAAACATATACATGATAAAATCCTAAACACCTAAACTTCAGACTGTTTCAATGCTAAACATCTAAACATGTTTAGCATAGGTGTTTAGGCATTTAGGATAAATGTGTTTAAAACCTAAACATATTGCTAAGAGTACACCTACATATTCAATATGTTTAGTCTTTAAACATGTTTAGACCTTAACATGTTTAAAACATAAGCTCCTTTTTTACAGTGTAAGAGCCCTAAAGGACACCCAGCAAACGTCCTCCCTCCCCTCTATATGTATGCAGCAGGCTATTCACTCTTTCGATCAGGAGTGTTCCCTGTAAGTGCTCTTGTACTCAGGTGAAACCACTATGCAGTTCTTTCACTAAGATCGCAGTGATCTTAGTGCTGGAAAAGGAATAGTGAAGTGATCCCAGGACTTGCTATTCCAGACAGGCCTGCAACCACTGCATTAGATAGGTTTGACCAGGCAGGTCTTATGATATGTACCTACACTAAGATCGCTGGGGTTGCGATCCCAGGATGTTTTGAATTATGCTCCAGGTGCAGTAAGAGACACACTCCATTATAGAGTAGAAAGTGTGATCCTAATGATGACAGTATTTCATATTTGGCAAAATAAATGGTTGAACATTCCCAGAGATATCCAGGTGTCAGAATTCAAACTGATATCCAATGATACAAGAGTAGACACCTACTTTTCTTGATATAAACAAGGCATTGGCAAGTACAGTGACCAAAAGACCTGTTATGTCCATCATTACTCTTTAATAAGGAAAGATGTCAATGTCTTAATGAGTATTTTAATGTAAGATTGAAGAACATTTAGTTATCAACTGCACTTAAGGGATGAGTCATTGCTAGGCGGAGGAGGGGGGCTAGATGGATTTTAGTGGATTGGCAGATTTTTTCCAACCCACCCCCATCACTATGACAAAAATGATCGCGACCCCCCACTAAGAGCTGATTTTGCAAAATGACCCCCCCTCAAAAATCAGATATGCACTGGAGTGATGCATCGCGATGGTTATTTGAATTACCCAGTTTTGACTCCCCCAGTGTGAAGGTTTTTTTTTTTTTTTTTTATATAGAGCAGCGCTCATTTTTTATTTAAGAATAAAATAATGTCTATAGCTATACAGGTCTTCGCTACATTTTTTGATATTTTGTTATATAAACACCACAGGACACCACAGGACAATACATAGCGCATTATTATAGTGAGTATGACAATAGATGTGTTCTTTATGACTAGTGATAGAGACTAGATACTGATATACCTCTATATCGATACAGTTTTCGCAGCTCCGGTCCACTATCTAGGAAGTATGCTATGAGTGAGATACTAGGGTTCTTTCAGTGTATGCATAGCGGTTACATTGAGTCCAAAATAGCCTCCCATTTCCTAAACCTCTTTTGCTTGTTCTCTAGACTGCATATAAATTTTTCTGAGAGAAGAGAGTGTTGAAACTCTCCTATCCATTGCAATAGATCAAGATGGCACTTGTGATACAAACGCTGCCTATAAATGTAAAACCTGGTTCTAAGCATTACATTGTTGATGATATCACCATTTGGAATTTTTCTACATAATCCAAGTATCAATTCATGCTCATCTAAATTCCCTGTATCAATCTTAGCAACAGTGTTTATCCATCGTACGACTGACTTCCAGAAGTAGGCTACTGGGGGGCATTTCACAAGGAAGTGATCAAGAGTGTCAGTCTTACCATCACAATATATACATTCTGGGCTTTCCCTTGCACGTATATCAAACAGGTATTTGTTACAAGCTAGTATTTTATGGAGCACCTTATATTGAAATGATTGTAACTTTGTTTCCCTACTCACTTGGTATGGACACATATATATGTCATACCATGGAACCTTTGTAAATTGGACCTCAGGAAAGACTTTTGCCCATTTCATTTCATTCCTTGGCATTTGTTGTGAGTGACGGTATAGAACAATCCAATACAATTCCTTGCTTGATGTTGAAAAGAGATTAACTACATCTGGGTTATTATCAATGACCCAGATACAGTCATTTGGCCTTTGAATTTCGTCACTGGATATGCTAGCTCTCCAGCTACCTGGTATACTTTGTCGGATTTGTAGAGCCTGAAGAAAGTTACACTGAACACCATACCTTTGAGAAATTTGAGTGTCTGACATAAAACTTCCATTATCCAGTAAATCTTCAACCCTGACAATACCAGCCTCCCTCCAAGACTTCCAAAATATTGGTGTATTATTGATAGTGATAAACTTATTCTTCCACAATACTTCATTACGGACCTCCGTTTCTCTTACTAGTGAGACATTTTGGAATTCATGCCAGTCCTTGAGAACCTGATAATAGAATGGGCTTGCTTCTCGTGGTATGTTAATATCTGATTTTGTATGAATGAACAGTTTCAAGTCAGACACTTCATGGAGAAATAACTTAATAAAATCACATGGAACCATGGTGGTATCCCAATAGAACCTTTTGATCCAGCTTATGTTAGATACAATGATTTTCGTTTTAAAGTTGCCTACTGCAAGTCCACCATGCTTAGTCTGTGCCTGAACACGTGCCCTGGCCACCTTGTTCCTGTTGGAGCCCCATAGGAATCTGTCAACAACTCTATTGACTTCATCTATTGCTCTAGATGGTGTAGTGGTGACTGAGGCCGGGAACATCACACATGGTAGCATTAGGCTGTTTATGATGATAGTTTTACCTTTGAGTGAGATGTTGCGGTGTCTCCAATCCTCACTTATGCTGGTGATTTTTTGTATCTGGGGTTCAAAGTTCCACGAGTAATTTTGGGCTTCTGTCCTATTTGGTGCTACAGAGATACCCAGGACAATCAATCTTTCTCTCCA
Source organism: Acholoe squamosa (assembly GCA_949317995.1). Classification (NCBI taxonomy): domain Eukaryota; kingdom Metazoa; phylum Annelida; class Polychaeta; order Phyllodocida; family Polynoidae; genus Acholoe; species Acholoe squamosa. Next base: position 30,322,795 of record OX439052.1, on the reverse strand, counting down.
TGCAAGACCCTCCAATCCGGTCTGACTAGTGTCAATACCACCGAGTGCAAGATATTGTGTCTTATATCTATTCACCTTCAGACCAGAGTACCTCCTAAACCTTCTCAAACAGTCCAGCAGGTGGTGTAGAGCTGCTGCTGACTCGATAAAACAAGTGGTATCATCAGCATATTGACATATCTTTACTTCTCTAGTACCAAGTCTTATACCTTTAATATCTACATTCATGCGTACATTATGAGCTAACAGTTCTACAGCAATAACAAACAAAAAAGGCGATAGACAGCATCCCTGTCTGGTTCCGCATGCAAGTTCAAACCAGTCACTTGTGTACCCATTATTTATGACACAGGCAACAATGTCTTTATATAATATCCTGACCCATGAGATGTATTTTTCCCCAAATCCAAACCTTTCAAGTGCCTTAAAGATAAACTCCCACCTTATCTTATCAAATGCTTTTTCAAAATCAACCGCCATCAGAATACCAGGGCGACCTAACTTTGTGGTGTATGCTAATATATCTTCAACTGTGCGAATACTTGTTCCTATATACCTTGACCTAACAAATCCAGATTGATCTGAGCTTATAATACTAGGGAGGTGGGGTTTTATCCTTTCTGCCAGGGCCTTGGTGTAGATCTTATAGTCTGTATTCAACAGGCTGATCGGCCTCCAGTTTCCTAGCTGGAGTCTATCTTTTTCCTTTTTAGGGATAAGGGTTATAATGCCACGTTTCTGTTCTTGCCTCAAGCTGCCCGTTTCCGTGGCATAGAGTAGACTTTGACTAACATCATCCCCAATATCAGTCCAGAAGAACTTATAAAACTCTGCACTTAGCCCATCAGTGCCTGGGCACTTCCCATTCTTTAAGGATTTAAGACTGTTAAGAAAATCTGACTTTGATAAGGGTCTCTCTATCATCTCTCTCTGGTTGTCAGACAAGACAGCTAAGTTGTTTGTATCTATGAAGGGACAACTGTCATCAATATCATCTAACTCTCTATAGCTATCTGAGTACAGATTTCTGTAGAATTGCTTCTGTACGCTAAGGATATCCTTGCATTCAGTGACTATATGCCCATTTTGATCTTTCAGTTGAGTAATAAGTTTGTCCATAAAATTCTTCTTTTCTAAATTCAAAAAGTATTTGGTTGGTCGTTCACCCACCTGGGACCAATTCGCTTTTGACCTAAACATGATGGCTCTAGCTGTCTTTAATTCAATATCTTTCAGGTCTCTCTTAACACTTTCCATTTCATCAATTACATCATGGCCCTCATCAAAGGCTGCAGTCAATTTGCCCAGACTGTTTGCTAACTCCCTCTCCACCTTTTTAGACTCTGCCTTCTTCTTTTTGCTGTAATTAATTGAAAATTTCCTTATCTCATACTTCAGAATCTCCCACTTCGCATTGGGTGCCAGATCCTGGTATTCTATCTTACATTTTCCAAGCATAGTCTTAAGTTGATTCACATAGTCTTTATCTGAGAGAAGGGTATTATTAAACTTCCACACATTTGGGCCTCTGTCCTGGTCAGCACTGGAGATTCCCAGTGTTACCTTACTGTGGTCAGACAGCGTTCCAGGACGGATATCTGTTTTATGAACAAAGCCTGTCAGATGCTCAGACACTAGCCAGAAATCTATCCTGGATGCTTGCTCCTGCCTATGAAAAGAATATCTACGTAAATTAGGGTGTCTAACTCTCCATATATCTACTAAGCTGAGAGTATCTTGTAGACTGTATATTTGCTTCCTATACTGCTTATTAGCTGCCCTTATACTATTAGTTGCCCTTCTGTCTATATATGGGTCCGGGGTTTCATTAAAGTCACCTCCAAGGAGAAAGTTTTCGACTTCATAGCCTTTTAATCTATCTGATATTTCATCTAATACAGCCATCTGGTCTGCTTCATAGTTTTGTGTTGGAGCATAAATATTGCATAAGACATACTCCGCTCCCTGAACCTCGATGTGCAATATAATATACCTCCCATTGGCATCCAGTGTCTTTTCTAGGCACTTGTAAGGGTAATTTCTATTGAAGAGTATGGCTACACCTTTGGATGATGAGCTGCCATTTGCACATACCATATCACCACCCCACTCAGCCTTCCAAATCTTTTCCACTTCTGCTGTGCAGTGGGTTTCCTGAAGGAAGACAATATTATAACTTTCATCCTTTAGCTTCTTGAAAATAGCTCTTCGCTTATCTCTCACCCTTATGCCATTAACATTAAAGGAGCATAGGTTAATCACTCTTGTGTTATTGGTCATAACATTTTGGATTCAAAATAAGGGTCATATTATATTTGGTTTTACACAGAATTTGTGGGGTACCAATAACTCTACTTTTTAGGTTCAGTTGACTTACAATCATCCACAGCCACGCTGTGAGGGTACAATACACATATATCATCATGTAAGCCTTGCTAACATTCTGTTGGCACCTCATAGAAGCAAAATACAATAACACAACTACCAAAATGATGTACATAATCTTGCGCACACAAATAACAGATAAATATAAACACACAAGAAGAGAAAAGTAGAGCATTCACATTTAGTTGCTCCATATACCATGCGTCTCATGCACCTGAGAGAGCTGTTTGATTATATGTTCGTTTTTGTTGGGTATTTTAATTAAGACTATTGCGATCCATCCCTAAGTTGAATGAATCTTGAGCACCACATGATTATACCCAGCTGTTGCAGTCATTACCATCAACACACACACATACATATACATGTACACATTTTGGGGCGGAGTAAGTTAAGCAGTATCCTCAAATTCCTGGCGCACTTCTCGGAGAATTTTACCAAGCAGGTTTTTTCCAGACCATAGCTCTTGGTTTAAGGCATTCTTATCAGTCAGTCTCATCCCTATGCCCCATACAGCATCTTTTGAGGCTTCACCAATAACCTTATTTCCTGTGCTAAGGAGACGCTGGCGAATGAGTGGATTTTGTTGGACCTTAGCCCTAATCCCTTCCATTGCGATGGACTTGGATTTAGCGATCCATTCATCCTTGTGCTCTTCCCTGCACTTGTGTAGTATGCCCTTTAGCTTGGCAGGCACGTCCAGCCGCCATGCCTGTCTCTCTAAGTCTTCACGCCTTGCGATAATGCACCTTTGTATGGCGAGGTATTTCTCCATCGATGTGTAGGTCTTGTCTCCAATCTTAAATGTAGCAGGGTAGTGGTTGCTAAAAGGGGAGGCCTTGGTGAAGAAAACTACAGTGTTCTCATTCTCTAGTGTAGCCAGAGCCTCTGGTCCCAAGTATTCAGGAAGAGTGTCCCAGTTTTCTTTGTTGTAGAGCTTGCCATCGAGGTACAGGGATGTGCCCGACATTCTCACCTCTCTGTAAGTGCCATGGTTCTTGGCCACCCAATACGTCTTTTTAACTTTAGCTAGTTCCCCTTTTAGTTTGGTGGGGATATCCTCACTGAGCCAGAGTTGGGCACCGTTTACTTTGTAGTCCCTAAACTGTGCTCTTCGCCCCCACAATTTATTTCTTGCATCCAGGAATTTCAGCCTTATTAGTACAGGCCTTGTAGCTTGTCCAGGGTTCCTCGTAATGCGATGAGCCACGTCAATGCAGCTACTCTCCATTTTTGCATGGCGCCAAAAGATTCTTCCCAACTCTACCCTCAAACTTTCAGATGTTTCGTTTTCACCCTCTGGGAGGCCATCCAGCAGTAAGTTCAATTTTCTTGAGTACGCTTCCTGTTTGATGGTGTTGTCCTCATTTCTCTCGAGGTGAGCCTTATTTTCTTTAACCTGTATCTCAGTTTCCTCCAGCTTGGTTTTCGTCTCTGATAGTTGGTTCTTTGTTTCCGTTAGATCCGTCTGGAGCTTAGCGACTTGCTCCTTCAGGACCTGGATGTCGCCTTTGTTGATTTCTACATCCTCCGCCACACTTGAAAGGTTATCGTTGAATTCCTTGATGTCGCTTGCAGTAGTTTGACCAGTGTTGTCGACTCTGATAAGCCGTTCCTCGATCCTGGCTAAAGTTCTAGCTAGCGTGAGTAAACTCAGCTCCTCAGGGTTGATGTTCTGGGTAAGTGTAGGTTTGCTAGCAGTACCAGCTACCCCGCTGTTAGACTGGTGTTGGTGGGCTTCTTCGGTGACCCTCAGTTTTCTATCAGTATCGTCATCAGACAGTCCTGCTTCTTCAGGCATTCTTTTTTTCGTTGCTTTGTCAGTGTTTTTACAGTCCATAGGGGCCTCCCCTTCCCCAGATGAGTTGCTCTCCATTGTGACCAGAGGTGCACCGGTTGGAATAGATACAGCACCCCCACATTGATCACTGACACTTGATGTTGACATATTAAAACCTGGGCGAAGTCTAAAGATGCACAAGGTCTAACCCCTACCAGCTGACAAAACCTTGACCAGTGTTGGGTATTTAGTCACAATAGGGCTGGGGAGGGACAGCTAATAGGAAATCGACCTGTGCAGTGGTTCACTGGGTTATATACTCATATTTCATATGTGGTTAAGTTGATGACACAGCACCGACAACTGAGAACACATGGACATGGAGCTATGTATGGCTACTACATGTTACATAGAGACTGCCTCCATACCTTTGGGTGCATTCAGTTAGACATTCAATATGGACCGGTTAGAACCATCCAATTTGAAAAGTTCTTTTGGATCTAGAATCCTTGGAGCGTCTACTTTCTGGCAAACTTTGAATCGTCACGATCTGACTGTCTGCCTGACAGTTTTGTTGCCGAGCACGTAGAGCGGTTCCAATCCCTGTGCGTCAGACCCACTAATTATCAAGTGCATTGAATCAGGCTTGATCTCACGATTCTAACAATATATAGTTTATGGGGGTTTCTCACAGTGTAGTTGCTTAAAGAATAGTTGTTTACTTTAAAGTTGTAGAGTTACTGTTACTAACTGTAGTTGTAGTGTCTCGAACACACCCAGCACACTCAAGTCAGATACCACAGCAAGGCTCTATGATATCTCAACTACCAACTGCCTGTTTAGCAGCATTTATATCTGTCAAGGTATGTCACTCCTTAAATATATTGTACAGCTTAAAATTGTCGTAGAGAGGCCCAACAAACGCCAAAATGATCGTGAAAGTCTACCGAGTGAGGCTACGCTTATGCCGTGTTGTTATTGTTTATATGGGCCGAACGGGAGTACGGTTTTCGTCATGCACTTCCTGTTGCTACTTGCTTCAATTATCGCTCAGTTCTGTCCATGTGCGACCTAAATGTGGTTTGCTTCTGTGTAATTTACTGACGAATTTGAGAGGGACTTCACATATACAGGTTCCTTGGTACTTGTTTGTTTGTTCAGCGAAGTTTGTGCTCCCTAATAGGGCTATAGAATGCCAAAAAAACAGTTGTCTGCTGGGAGTGATATTGCTGGGCACTTCTCTGGCTGGGTGCGTTCGACTCTCTCTCAGTGTGAAGGTTTATTGGGTTTTAGCCCCCCACCAAGTGGCTCTTTTTCAAAATGACCCCCACCCCTATATCTAACAAGCCCCCCCTCCACCTAGCAATAAATGACTCGTCCCTAAGCAGCTGCTTTAAACCAAACATTATAAAATTTTCAATTCTCTAATCAATTTTATTTTCATAAGAAATGGAAATGCCTATTATTCATTACCCGCAACCCTAATTACAGCCATCATTTGGAAATAGAGGAAAAGGCAAGAGAAAAACAGATAGGATACAAAAATGCTACATTTTTTAATCTGCAAAGATCTTACTTCTTCAAGTAGACAGTGCCGAGATCTTCTCCATGTCTATATGTAGCTGTACATATCCTTTTCCAGTAAAAAAAACAATGTTATTTGTAAGGTTTTTTGTTGACTGGGTTGCTACTACTCGCCTAGCTGGCATTTATGTCCCCTAATCTCTAAGCAAATAAGCCAAGGAGGTAGACGGTCATCTGGTCGGCAGCTTTGTCTAAGGTCTTCCATGTCAATCACTCAATGTGCCAATACCACTTTACAAGTACTTCAACCCCTGTAGAAAGAAGTCTAAGTATCACATGCATATTATGTATTAAAGATTGCCAGTGGATCCAGATGGCATCAGAAAGTAAAATTGTCTGGAATATCAATAACTGATTACTATTGGGTATTGCTGATATTGTTCTGCCTCAGGCTTCCAACCTTTCACCATATCAGAGAAATGTTACTTAATGTTTTTTCCTTTCTGTATCCTTTCAATCCTTAGCAGATGGCATTATATTAAAGTGGCATCCTAAGCCTATGAACATTTTATAACACCACCAAACAAAGAAGCTCTCTCATTTATGACTGTAGTATCTGTGAATATCATGATACTAGAAGCAACTGGCATCTTAAAAAATACAACCTACCAGTATGTCCTCTGCTGAGAGAGGTTTTGTATGCAGAGCTAGTGTGTTATATTATATAAGTAATTAAAAGGTATGAGAGTGGAATGTGTTCCAGTTGCTCTATCTGTATTCCTTACAGTATTGAATATGCTTCCAATCATACTCTTACATACTGCTACGTCTTTATACACATCAGATACAGACTTGCCATACAACCTGCTGCTTTAGAAATAAGCAAGATTGAGTATAAACCTAAACTTAAATCATATCCACTGTAGAAAGGTTTACATTGCTTGATAAACATACATGGTGAAGCTGTACTCTCAATATAACAAGGAAGCCTCTGTATGGCCTACTAAGGAAATCATACCAATGATATTATGGATGAGGGCGGTAGCACTATACACCAGATGATAAGTTATACATGCAGCATATCTGATGCAGACAAGCCAATAGCGTAGGAGGTATGTTAAATATAGTAAGTGCAACATATAGAGAAAGACTCATGTTCTATACTTCATATTTCCACCTTGAAATTAAATTACATACTATATAGTATACCTATCCACTGCCTCATGTTGCAATTGCATAGAGCATCATATAATAGCCAAGTATAAAAGTCCTGTGAAAGGACTTAAAGTGCCCCTTTAAAATCACTATAATTATATATATGGCAGAGTGAGAAAATCACTATCTCTATAACAGAGATTGTATCCCATTTCAGAAATGTCAGAATATCTACTAGTGCAGGTGCGACCATTGCAGATGATTTCTTCATATATAATGTACTAAAGCCAAGTCTTATCATATTTCATCCACCTCCATCCTTTTGTATGCTGAACTCCATACATGGTAATGATGAATTTGGATTGCTCATTCCAAAAATCTAAAAGAAAAAGATATCCAGAACCTGCATTTGTATAACTGCCTCTCTGAATCTATCTAATTACAAGACATTTGCCAGTGGGTTATTTCAAGTAAAGTTATGGTACTAAACAGCAATCACAATAAAGTGTGTTCCTATAAACTTATTATGATGGAGTAATATGACATGCAGTAAGAGTGAACTGTATGTGAATGAGATGCAGAGTGAACATTATGGCATCTACAGAAGCATGTGATATGATTGATGTTCTTTGGTCACAGGTGACACTCGGGCAGAAAAGAGGCGTAATTCACCTTACACCTTAAGATGGCCACTCAGTTTTCTGCTGTGATGATGCACAATTCACCATCGCGACTCACAGATGTCCAAAATCTATTGCCAAATAGCTAAATAGAGGCATGAATTCAGGGATTTTTTTTCAGAGCTGAGACTATATGTATGTGTGTGTGACTTTAGGTTAAGATACAGGTGGCTTAAATGAAATAACTGTAGTTACACCTAGGTGCTATGTGATACCACTTATATGAATTATACATACTCTCTCTTGACAGGCTATGTCACATTACTCTATGAAGGTAGAGAGCAAATTTGAAGAAACGAATCATGCAATGCATAGGCTAAATGTGGTATAAGACTCATAAACTTTGGCACATCTAGGATTGATATATTTTTTCCTTACAGCCTCTTGGCCTGAATCTAACAGTCACAAAAAAAGATGCATTCAACCCTTTCCCAGAGATGAGGAAGGGAGCTGCCCTCATACCCTCTCTAAATTTGTTACAGATGAACACACTAAATGGAATGTATGGCAGAGTTCTGCTAGACAGACATCCACGAGATCAATGGCTCAAGATGCCTAAGTCTGTTACACATTCAGGCATAACCTGCTAGATTGCACTGTCAAAGTCACCTTCATTTCACCACCTACAGAGGAGGGGGAGTACGATTGGGAGGAAGAGGGGATAGGGAGGTAGCACTAGAGTTAGCACATATTCTAGATCTGGAGAGAATAGTTGCATGGGGCTACATATGCTTTGACAGTATATTATATTTCAAATATCATTACTCAAGGAACCAATAACATTATCCAATTTTTTATGCCTCTTTTAATAATCATATTTACCGCTGGACAAAGGTGTGGATTCTAGTAAAGTCAATGATTGATTAGATCGAGGGTGCTTTAGATGGACACATCCGGTCCAACACATACAAACATACATAGCATTAGAGGCATGTGACAGCTGATATCCACAGAGATAGAAGACTGATAGTTAATCTTATATATTGCATGCTTTTACCAGTGGATTTATCCAGCATCAGCGTGTGGAATTGACTACTGATTGTCATTGAACAACATAAATATTCTTCCCAGATCACACAGGGTCAATACCACATGACAGATTTACATCCTTGCACTGTCTAAATTCCAGGGGAGGCAATGATCTCATGGCAGCTTAGGTCTAAAGGGGGCTAAAACCAAGCCCCAGCTCTGCTTTATATCTTTTCAGTCATCAAGAATGTGCCTTATATATGCTCATTAAGGTGTGCCTATACCTTAGGTATTGTGGAGAGTATAAGAGACTACGGTAGCCTGGGTGTGTTTTAAACTTTTAATGAATATAATATAGGCTTTGCAGTCTTTGCAGCTCATATCTATTCTCAATGAACATCCCACTAAGACATGGGTGATCAAAGCAGTTTGACAATTTAACATTCATTTTGGAGATAACTACTTGTCTACCTGTGTTAACATATCTGAAACATCATTTTCTGATGTGGGTACATGTTTCATAGTTTCTGCCAGAAAAGAAATGTCCTAGTTTCAGAAGTAGGTCTCTTGACTTGTTGTGTGAGACTTTGGTCTGGATCTCTCCAATTGATAGTCTAGGGGCCGGTATCACCTTTTATATATTACTGCGGATCATCTGGGCTTCTACTAAGAAGCCGGGCAGAAGAGACCTGGACTCGTTCAGGTTATACACTATCCTGTACCTACAGGTGTTCCCTTTTGTGCTACCTTGCTCAACCCAAATCACTCATGTTGTGTTTTGCTTCTAGTGTTAAGCGAGCCTCAGTGATAATGCCACAATTAAAGGACCAAGAGGTAGCTGGGGGAACTAGTACCCCCATATAAACCATTTGTGCAGGGACTGACCAGAAATTAAGAAGAAATGGACAGGGCTCCAGTACTGAAAAATCTGTATCATAGCGTTCCTACAGATTCTGGATGTAACAGGAAAAAGATCACTTCACTTAATACAATTCATACATGCTGGTATCTATCATCTCCATCTGTCCAATATTGCCAACACTCACAATAACCAGACTGCCTTACACCTAGCACTCTGCTCTAAGTGATCATTAAAGGGGATACCTCAATATTGTAAAGTGCATCTGGACATCTGGAAATGAGTTCCACAGAAGTAATACATTGACTGATGGAGACCTCAGCGGTGGTCTGAGTGGGTTGTTGGAGCATGGACATTTTACTGGTATGATGCCTGATATGGGAAGTGGCTGTTATCATGTTTAAAAGCTTAAGTGGTTTTCCTTTCAACCATAGCTTTTTGACGTTTATCATTGTGCACTGGCTCCGCAGGGTATTAAGCATGGGACGTGATAGGTCCCTGATGCAGTCCATCTTGAGCTAACCGACTGACTCCTTATGTTGTTTTTTCCCCTCAGCTTTAAAGAGGACTATTAGTTAGAGTTCCATGCCTGAATTTGTAAGAAAGGAGCCATAGATTTGGACCAATTTTAACAGCAGTGTTTCTCCTCCTAGCACCGACCTACATCGAGAGAGAGAGAGAGAGAGAGAGAGAGAGAGAGAGAGAGAGAGAGAGAGAGAATGTAGGATGAGATAGTGAAGAATGGGACAAAGAAAAAGATAGATAGATAGATAGAGAGAGAGAGAGAGAGAGAGAGAGAGAGAGAGAGAGAGAGAGAGAAGCAGATAGATAGATAGATAGATAGATAGATAGATAGATAGATAGATAGATAGATAGATAGATAGATAGAGGACAGGAGTTGTGTTGGTTCCCATGACCCCTCATCAACCTGGCATCATGACCCAGGGTAGGATAGAACATCAGCAAATTGAAACAAATTAAATACCCTGCTTATGATTAAAGAGGAGCAGAGGTCCAAGCTTTAAGTTCAAACCATCCCCAGACTCTGAAACCTATTGATTCGTACTTATAATATTAGTGCATGATGAAAACCTAAAGGTCAGCTAAACTACTCCGAGCTGATGGCAATGTCAAATGTCTTCCTGCATATATATTATTACAATAATCTTTCATAACTAAGTAAATCTTTATGCAGTGTGACACTATTTTGGAATTAATACCTATTGCTGCGGCTTTTACAGTTGTGAGAAGATGGTGATATTGGGCCGATAACACCCCATTTTAGCTACCGACTTCAAAGGCCAAGATGTACATTCTCGATAAAATGTCATTACCAGGCACTTATGCTGTAGACGCTATGTTGTTTGTGACTAAAAGCAGATGCTCTTACACAATAACCATGTACAAATCCACTCCACTATACAGTAGGAGTATGATACAAATAATGACAGTATTTCCCCTTGGGCAAGGGGTGGTTGGACATTCCTAAAGATATCTAGGTGTCAAAATTCAAACTAATATCCAATGAAACAAGAGTAGACACCTACTTATCTTGGGATAAACAATACATTAGCAAGTACACTGACCAAGAAAACCTGTCATGTCCATCACCCCTCTTTGGTAAGGAAAGATGTGTGTGGCTAAAGTTCATCGATGACTTAATGCCTCCTCTTATGTAAGGTTGAAGACAAGTTAGGTATCAACTACACTTAAGCAGCTGCTTTAAACCAAACACTATAAAATTTTCAATTTTCTCATTTATTTCTATAAGAGATGGAAATGCCTCTCATTTGTTTTCACTAAATCTAATTACAACTATCCTTTGGAAATAGAGGAAAAGGCAAAAAGAAATAGATGGGATATACAAATATGCTACTTTCTTTTGATCTGCAAAGGTCTTTCTCCTTCAAGTAGACAGTGCCTAGATTTTCTCCATGTTTGTATGTAGCTGTACATATCCATTACTACTACCCCCTGCCATGTCTATTACTCAATGTGCCAATACCGTTTTACAAGTACTTCAACCCCTGTAGCAAGAAGTCTAACTATTATCATGCATGCTATATTTTAAAGAATGCCAGAGTGGATCTAGCGGGCGTTAAAAAGTAGAATTGACTGAAAAGTCAATAATTGTTATTGGGAAGATATACTTCTAATATATTCAGCCTCAAGCTTCCAACTTTTCACTACATCAGAGTGTTGCATAGGCTTACTCTGTGATAATGTTATGATTGTGGGTGCGATGTATATTTGATGCTAAGGGAGAAAGTCTTAGGGGAGACTGATAAATCATCCACAGTTTGACACACTAAATCACACATATGTTACTTAGTGTATTAATTTCCTGTCTATATTCTTTCAAATAGAATTCATCCTGGCATTATATTAAAGTGGGATCTTATGAAAACTTTATTACACCACCAAACGAAGAAGCTCTCTCATTAGGTCTGTAGTATCTGTGAATATCATGATACTAAAGGCAACTAGCATCTTCAGAAATACAATCTACCTTTTGCAGGTAATCTTCTTAGTGACCATAGAAGGACATCTCTTGAATATTCAGCAATATCTATGTGGGTAATTCTTCAATTTCAAACCAACAAAATGTAAGAATGTTCCTGTTCCTGCAGGAATCCTTCTATATTAGCAAGAAGGTTCCTGTACTCGCAGGAATTCCCCAGTATCCACAGGAATGTTCCTGTACTCGCAGGTATATGCAACAAAAAAAATCTTTTTGGTATGTACCCACAAGAATTGTTCAGTATCCGCAAGAATTGTTCAGTTTCCGCAAGAATTGTTCAGTATGCGCAAGAATATTTTTTTCTGTGGAGATTTTATTTTTGGTATGTCCGATTAGGGGCTCCGTAGTACAGCCCACTAAGGGAATTATAGAAAGATTGATAGATGAGGGTGGCAGCACTGTATACCAGATGATAACTTATACACACATCATATCTGATGCAGACAAGCCAATAGTGCAGGAGGTATGTTAGATATAATAAGTAGACCATTATAGAGAATGGCCAGGACTCATGTTTATTTAAGTTTGTGTTCTGTGATATTTTAACACTATCCCTATATAAGAAATCTAGGTTCAGTCCAACTTTTGAAATGTGAATCTGTGACATTCAGCTGGAAAGGTCATACTCTTTTACATTAATATGCTTCATAGTTCCTCCTCGAAATTAAATTACATATTAGCATACCTATCCACTGCCTCTTGTTGCAATGACATGTCGCATTTTACAGTCCTACACTGAAAAAAGTCTTCCTGACAAAATGACATGTATATCCATGTCAACTTGATTTGACACATAGAGCACATGTCATCACATAATAGCAAAGCATAAAAGTCTTGTGAAAGGACTTTTAGTCATTATGTATGACAGAGTGAGAAAATGAAATCATTCTCACTATGACAGACACTGTATCTCATTCCAAAAATGTCAGAGTATCTACTAGTGCAGAGACCGTTGCAGATGATTTCATTATAATGATGTACTAATGTCAAGTGTAATCATATTTCATCCACCTCCATACATTCCCTTTGTATGCTGAACCCCATACATGGTAATGAAGTATTTTGCTCATTCTAACAGTCCAAAAGAGAGATATCCTGAAGCTGCATGCCATAACCACCTCTCTGAAACTATCTGAATACAATAAATTTACCCATGGGTTATTTCAAGTAGGGTTATGATGCTAAACAGCAATCATGATAAAGTGTGATCCTATGAACTTATTATGATGGAGTAATATGACACATGATAAGAGTTAACTGCATGTGGAAGAGATGAAGAGTGAACTGAATATGGATGATATGACAGATATCCACCATTATGGCATCTACAGAAGCATATGATATGATTGATGTCCTTTGGTCGCAAGTGTCTTCTGTGACACTGAGGCAGAAGAGAGGTGTGTTTCATGTTACATCTAGAGTTGGTTTTTCTTTTCAGAGAAGAGACTAGGGACTTAGTCTGAGTAAATTTGTGTTGGACACAGGTAATTTTATAAGGTATGACACACAGTAAATAGCCATTTTATATGTGATGAAGCAATCACAGAATGAAAGGGGGGGGTGTGAGATAAGACACATTTATAAACTTTGATGGATATAGGATTGACATAATTCTTTTTCTTAATACCTTTTGGCCTAAATCTAACACTCACAAAAAAGATGTATTCAACCCTTTTCTCAGAGATGAGGAAGGGAGGTGCCCTCATACCCTCTCTAAATTTGTTACAGATGAACACACTAAATGGAATGCATGGCAGAGTTCTGCTAGACAGACATCCACGAGATCAATGGCTCAAGATGCCTAAGTCTGTTACACATTCAGGCATAACCTGCTAGATTGCACTGCCAAAGTCACCTTCATTTCACCACCTAGAGGGGAGGGGGAGTAAAATTGGGAGGTAGCTACCAGAGGTAGAACAGATTCTAGATCTGGAATTATTTGACAGTATATCATATTTCAAATATCTAATAATTAACACCCAACCTCAATAGAAGTGGAGAGCCATGAAATATAGTGCAATTCTTATCAAAAGAGGACTGGCTATTCCTACGAATTCCATGTCTGATGGTTTGTAAATGGATCGCAAGGTGCTCTTCATAGTGATTGCTTTATTATAACACAGATGTTCTTCCAGGATCAATAGTGTAAGACATCTGCCTCAGGGTTTCATCTATGCAATACATCAATTTAGAGTTGCATTAGTCACACCGGTTGCTTGAGGTGGGCATGTTTGTGTGATGCATATCTGATGCTAGGTGAGATATATGAGAGTCCATTGAAGTGCATAGCCTAGAATAAATCACACACACTGCTCCCTCTAGGTCCATTCCAAGAAAGAGAGACAGATCTGTCAAGATTCCTTGCTGGATGTTAAAGCATTTAAAGGCCGAATCCCACGATGCAATCTACCACTCAAAGGACCTTGCAATTATGGCCTCTTGCAAATTGTGTTCCTTGCTTGATAGCTAAAATTGCAAGGGTTATTGAAGGTACCAAGATTGTCTCAAGCCCCACTGTGCGCTGTAAAGTGCCTCGAATCTTTGCAATTTGGACCACACTGCTCTGATTTTTCAGCCTTCAGATTTTCATTTTGGGGGTGTCACTTCACATGATTCTGACTAGGAACCTGTCATTATTGATATTTTATTGAATGGAGACAAAAATTAAATACACCTCTTTAATGTTGATTCACAACAATAGACACACATCTCACAGGGTGTCACGTCAATATAAAACAGAACACCAAATTGCAACAGGTTGATTGCAAAAACTTTCCTGTGAAAATTGCATCATGGGATTCGACCTTAACAATATGACGCTTATCTGTTAAGGCCTCAGGGCTAAGTCCATTTGTAAATATCATTTGTATGAGATACCATTTCCCATGTGGATGTTCTTGAAACTCAATGCTATTATCTAAATTGTCAACAAGTATTTATTCCATAATTCCTTTTTACTTAACTGTTGATTATGCATGGCTTCCTCTAGAGAAGGCAACACTCATACACTAGTTGCCGTTTAATCTCCACACGGTCTCAAATAAGCACAACTGTCATTTTGGCACAAGAGGTTAATTCAAAAGATCTTGGGATTTCTACCCCTGCGATCTTAGTGTAGGCACATATCATAAGACCTGGCCAGTCTACCCTATCTAATGCAGTAGTTGCAGGCCTGTCAGGAATAGCAAGTCCTGAGATCACTTCACTCTTCCTTTTCCAATGCTAAGATCACTGCGATCTTAGTGAAAGAATTGCATAGTGGTTTAACCAGAGGCATGGCCCCTGAATCCAAAAGGCCACAAATAACCGCACTTTATGTAAAAACAAAGGGGGTAGCAGGTGGTTGAACATTGTAATTGCAGGGGTCCTTTACAGTATCCTATTTTTTTTTCAGGTAATACAGTGGGTCTGCCTGTGCACAGAAGGTTGATTTCATCATATCCCAGTGTACTAAAGTCAAACCTTATGAATATTTAACCACTGTTTTGACATGCTACATGTATAGTGTTAACCCTATGTATACTTTTGCATTTGGCTTATTCAAACATGCCTAATAAAAAAATTTGATATAGAAAGGCACATGGCCCATACTGATTGTCCGATTGATATTCCTGCAAGGCAAGAATACCTTGTGTATATCTTTTAAGGTATAATTCAAATAGGATATTGCGGAATATTTAGAAGCATCACAAGCAGTACAATTGATAGCCTCTGCTCATAGGTGTCTCATGTCGCACTATATGTTCACTATGATCCTGAGGTTATATTATACTCTTGTTATCGAAATTCTATACTAGGAGTCATCCCAAGGCAGTGTAAATATATTGCAGTTGCTCCACTGTTCCTGCTAACAGTCTTTCTATCAATACGAATCACGGTTCCTATCATACGCTGACACGGCCACTACCTCTACATGTGTTTTATACAGGACTGTCATCAATATAGTATTTCAGAAAAATGCATTTCATTAATCTTAATCAAAACCACTAGGGATTGATTTACTTGGCTTGAAACATATTTAATCCTATCAGTAACAGCGTATTTATGAAGTGGCAGGACTGTGTACCAAATGGCAAGTTACATATCCAGCATCTCTGGTACAAACCACCCAATGCCTGGGGCGTTTGGAGCGATATGTGTGGATTTGGTTAGTATTTAATCATGGTTTATGAAAAGCTTAAGGTTGTGCATCTACTATTTTAGGACAATATACCTACATAAGGTATCTTGATCCAGTTCAACTTTGGAAATATGAATTTACAATATTAGGCTGGATGTAAAAAATTCTATCACGTTTATAGTTTATGCATGGAATAAAGATTTCATAGTATACACATATCTGCTGCCTAGCTTGGGCTACATCTGCGTGGAGCATCCATCTACAGGAGGTTAATTCAAAAGATCCTGGGATTTCTACCCCTGCGATCTTAGTGTAGGCACATATCATAAGACCTGGCCAGTCTACCCTATATAATGCAGTGGTTGCAGGCCTGTCAGGAATAGCAAGTCCTGAGATCACTTCACTATTCCTTTTCCAGCACTAAGATCACTGCGATCTTAGTGAAAGAATTGCAAAGTGGTTTAACCTCAGTACAAAAGCACTTACAGGGAACACTCCTGATCGAAAGAGTGAATAGCCTGCTGCATACATATAGAGGGTAGGGAGGACGTTTGCTGAGTGTACTTGAGGGATCTTAGGGCTACTCATGCGTTAAGTGCACTGTAAGGTAATTCTTCCCTTCTATCTATTTGTCCTGGGGGGCACAATGCTTCTAATAGGCAAGCATAAATCATACATTTATGGGAACAACTCTTGAATACTGTACGGGGGTCAACTGCACCCTGTGCTCTTTTGTTAGCCCATATGGGGACGGGGAACGATGGTATAAACACTGTTGTGAAGAAGAGTGACTCCACAGCTATTCCTTTATTTTGGGATCACTGAGGTTGCGATCCCAGGATCTTTTGAATTAACCTCCTGAGGGCAGATCGGTCCTTCATGAAAGATCATAGTGGTAATTTTATCTCACAATCGGAAAGTATTGTAAATGGAAAGATTTTTTTTTAAACCGCTGTAGTAGAGTAATAGGGAAATATGAGATCACTATGGCTGATCCTGATCTCACCATCAATATGACCTTAGCTGTTGAGATGGTGTTAAATACATATTATGCATATCCCCACTAAATCCCCACTTCCATTATCCTATTCCATCAGTCATGATTCCATCACAATTTTGGATGGAATGGTGATGGAATATGATTCCATCACGATAGCCATTCCGTCCAAAGTTGCGACAGAATCGTGACTGACAGAATAGGGTGACAGCAATGGAATTAGCCCTTAAGGTGACCTATACTTGGGGTATGTGGCCGTCTTGAGGTGAGCCTTCCCCCAGGACTGCTAAACGATGTGGCTTAACCACCCCACTGCCTCTGTGGTGTATGGCCGTGAGCCTATATAGAGGTGGTATCTAGTATAGCCCTTCATTACTTTGCTCCTTTAGTGCTAGTCCCCGAGTGCCATTCCTACAGCTGTTATAGCTGCTAGAGCGCATTAACTCTTCAACGGCCGCTGGTGTGAGAGTGCATCATGTATATTCACCTTATGATTGGCATGATGCATAAATGCATCATTATGACCAATAGGCATGATGCATTTATGCACCATAGACCCTTAAAGGGTTAAGAATTGCACAGTGCTTTACATATGAATGAGATTATACCCTGTGGGTCTCATGATGCATAAAGGCAGTCCTTGTATAGTCTCTCACCAGTGTTGCATGTTGGTTTGATGCAATTGTTGCATCAAAACAACACTAGTGGGAGAGCCATCAACACCATTATTGCTTTGGTGTATTATAAAGACCAATAAATTTGACGTCCAAGCCATCATGCTGTCCATAAAGGGTTAGAGTTGGTCTTACAGCCCATCAGAAATCTCTTAATAGGATTATAATTATACTGCAGGTTCATTGATTTTCCTGCCATTAATGCACCTTTACCATGCTGCAGCATTGACTTTCAGGTTTTATTAGATCAGTCTGGAGCTTGGCCGATAAATTTGTTTCATTTGGCATTCGATCCACTTCATTAAGTTAAAATGAATAAAATTATCAAAATGTTAGACTAGAAATAGCATGTGATTCATTTTTGATACACATTGGTTTCACAAATTGCTAATCTTACAAAAACTTTTAAACATTCAGTTGTGTGGCAATGAGATATGCTATCTTAAAACAGTTTCAGTTCTTTTAGAGGTATGTACATTTTCTGGACAATCGATTACCCGTGGAGGCAACAGCGCAGCATTAGGCTGACACTAATTTGTCAGTATGATGCATTGATGCGGTCCTAGTGAGTAGCCATACCGGCACTGCGTTATTATATCCATGTCATATCTTTATAATCTAGGAATACTAGTTATATAGACATGATCTTTTGGACAAAACCGCGTATGAGTTTGCAGTAAAGGTGTATTCATTCCAGCATATTGTAAAGAGTCTTAAGGTATGGGTTGTAGTGTTAGTGCTGCTGTGCTGGGACTCCTCTCAGTGGGAGTGCACCGTGCATATATATAGTAAGGAGGGTTACACCCCCTTGCATGGGTATATGGAACTAGAGCGCAGCCTAGGTGTCGGTATGATATGTCGTACAGCAGTGAATAATATATAATAAAGATTAATGTAAGTAGTTGGGGCTCTGAATTTACATCGTGACAACTAAAGAACACTAACTCGGAGACATCATACAGGTCTAATAGAGTTTAAAAAAATGTAGCTCCGTCCCCAGTATGAAGTCCTGTTACAGTTGTGAAACTTCATATTAGTGTTTTTCTCCCAAACTCATACAGTGCTGACAGGCAACCTACTTCTTTATGATAAAGACTTTATGACAAAGAACAGTGTGGTGCATGAACGCATTATGCTGCATTTCAGGGGTCAGAAATAGCAGACCAGCTGTCTATTGACTGATTGTCAGACATGTCATGGAACGAGCTCAGCACTAAGGCTTATTATTAATGCCAGAATCACAGTTTAGGTTAACCTTAAAGTACCACAATAACAGGAGTGCGTTGTTCGTAATGAAGCATTAATGGTACTCCTGGCGATTCTGCTCGCCATCGTTTGATTGGAACATTGATCATGCTGACCGTCTGGGGGTGCATATTAACCTCTTAGGGTTAGCATTATGTAGGCCCGTTGTGTTACTCACCATGGCTACATTCATGCATCATGATGACCAATTAACACATTGTTCATTAATGCATTAGTGGCCCTTGCTTTTCAAGTTTTTCCCATACTTCCCACCTTGTCAACGACCATCAGCACCATTTCCTATGTTTCTACTGATTTGATTACAATGACTTTTATGACAGTCACTGGATGTAATTTCCTAAATTATAGATTCTTGATGAGTAGACAAGGGACTTCATTTTCTCCCCTAAACTGAGTGTCTTTTTTTCCATATACATGTGCGAGCACAAGCACACAATCATCCATCTATTTACATGATCTTCCCTATATCCGCCATCATGTGTCTTGTGACCATATATATATATATATATATATATATATATATATATATATATATATATATATATATATATATATATATATATATGACCAGGTGAGGGAAAACATGCCTCCTGGGGGAAATGGCTTTTTAAGTCATGGGCTTTAAAATGAGATATCTTGAGCTAAAATATCCCCGGTAGTTTTGCTGTAATTGCTTGTCAAACATAGGTTTGTGTGTACAAATGAAAATAGGAAATAAGCTCTAAATGCATTATATCCTATCATAAACACTAATAATGCAAAGAAATACAGTTTTGTGGAAAAATAACCAAAGAAATGTGATGTTTTTGTCATAAAATTGGTTCTAGAGGGAATTTTTGAGTTCTGTTTTCGGTTCTGGGTTCCTGAAGGAATTTCAAAATGAGTTTGTGGCAGAAATTCAGAATTGGATTTGGGGAGTGGTTTCCATGGCAACCAGAAATTGCCTTATCTACCAATTTTCTATGTTTCCATGGCAACCAACATTCCAAAAATGGAACGTTTTCAGTGGAGATGGAACGATTTTAAGCATACCACTGGATTCCTTATAAAAAATTGGTCTAAAGCTAGTCATGGACATATCTACATGTGAGAAAATGATTTTTTCTCACCATCAATCATGTTAAATACATATTACGCATCCCCAATAAAGCCCCACTTCCATCACCCTATTCCATCAGTCACGATTCCGTCACAATTTTGGATGGAATGGTGATGGAATATAACTCCGTCACAATCACCATTCCATCTAAAATTGTGAGGGATTGCGACTGCCGTAATAGGGTGACGGCAATAGAAGTGGCCCTTAAGAAGGTGACCTATACTTAGGGTGTGGCCATCTTGAGATGAACCTATGCCCAGAACTGCTATATACCGTGGCCCTTGATCACAGGAGGGAATTGCATACTGGGCTTGATGCATATTTCATCCTCATGAGACTTAATTATGTCAAAAAAAGTCTTGTAGGGTATACTAAGGCCCCTTTGTGGGACATGGACGGATCTGTATGAGGACAGAAAAAGGAAAACAGTATTGGCCTAGGTAGGTACCTGCACAGCTTTGCTACCTGTGGGAATGCCATACATATGTACAGTTGAATTACATTAGGAACAGTCTGACAGCAATTCTTACTCCCTGCCTGTAAAGGTTCATAAGCAGCAAATACTAAGGTTTGCTAGAAATGTACAATATCTTGTATTGTTTTACAGCAGTTCATGTATAAGCTTATACATGACGGCATGGTTGCCATAAATATTGAAAAAAAGATCTACACTATATAATTGAATTCCCTCCCATATAAAGGCTATGCAAATCTATGAAATTTGGGAAGAAGGAACAAAGAGTCTAGTGCTAAATTGTCAAAGGCAAATGGGATTAGATTGAATATCCTTAAAATATCTCATTAGGGGAGATGTCAGGAGGTTAATTCAAAAGATCCTAGGATCGCAACCTCAGCGATCTTAGGAATTATTCCGCCTTATCCTATTAAGTGATCTTAAGATAAGACTGCGTTCATCTTTCCTAGCCAGCACTAAGATCGCATTGATCTTAGCCTCAGCCCTCCTACACTATTCCAAGAAGTACTGGGCACAGGGGTAAGAGTCCCAAAATAAAGGAATAGCTGTGGAGTCACCCTTCTTCACAACAGTGTTTATACCATCGTTCCCATCCCCATATGGGCTAACAAAAGAGCACAGGGTGCAGTTGACCCCGTACAGTATTCAAGAGTTGTTTCCATGAATGTATGATTTATGCTTGCCTATTAGAAGCATTGTGCCCCCCCCCCAGGACAAAGAGAGAGAAGGGAAGAATTACCTTACAGTGCACTTAACGCATGAGTAGCCCTAAGAGCCATCAATGACACTCAGCAAACGTCCTCCCTCCCCTCTATATGTATGCAGCAGGCTATTCACTTCGATCAGGAGTGTTCCCTGTAAGTGCTCTTGTACTCAGGTTAAATCACTATGCATTTCTTTCACTAAGATCGCAGTGATCTTAGTGCTGGAAAAGGAATAGTGATAGGGTAGACTGCATTAGATAGGGTAGACTGGCCAGGTCTTATGATATGTGCCTACATTAAGACCGCAGGGGTAGAAATCCCAGGATCTTTTGAATTAAACTCCAGACTCCCTGCCAGGACAGTGCACTGTAAAATAAATGTTGCTGAAATTACGGCTAAATCCTTGTCCCAAAGATTTTCTTGTGCACCATGCTGCCATCTGGGGCTTTATTGTAGAACCTACACTACTTCACTGAAATAAGTTGTTATGGCTCACTGGGCAGTTTTACGAGGACACCGGGTAGATTCAACAGTTATTTCTTACAGTGTAGCAGATCTAATTACAAATTATATGCCTAAATTGAAGAAAATCTTCTCATATCCCAACTACATGCCTGCTACCTTTGTTTGATTCTTTGCATAGGATCTTACATTATGCTTTTCTGACATTCGAAAATGAGAGCATATGAGTTGATGTTAATGTTCATGAAGATAACTATTATATGTCATTTACTATTTACTAAATCATACCCTTTGTGGATACCGAAATTCCTCCATTGCCTATAAAACATGGAGAGAGAAACTGGGGGGTACATTTAAAAGTGAAAATGAAGAAATTGTAAAAAAACTTATCAAAACTCCCCATCTGTAACTTTGTCATTTTCTGTTTGTCTCGGCCTCTTCTTCCATCCAACCCTACCTCACCCCTATGGCAAGCGATATGTTCACCCCCTGATATCACAGTTTCTTTATTTGATATAACAGTTTTTGTCACAGATATCACAGTTTTATGATTTGATATCGGAGTTATTTTAGGAAAACCCCTGTATCAGGCAGATAATGTATTTTAGACCAGAAATTGGAGGTAGTTGACTGATATTCAAGTTAATTAGAGCAATCCATTTGTTATTCTTTGTTATACCATGATTTCTGGGGTACACAGTGCTTTTTTGTGGCTATTCCCATACACATATCTGTCGATATTGCACACCCTGTATACTTTAGCATCAATTTTGTAAGGCGTGCTGTTATCCATGTAAGGCATGCTGTTATCCATGTAAGGTGTGCTGTTATCCAGGATAACAGCATGCCTTTCATGTCCTTCCGTGTCATATGTTACATGTTAAAACCCATGATAGACTTGACCAGGGCAGAGCTCGAACCTGCAGCCTAAGATCCCTAGTCCAACCCCCTATGCAGTGCGCCACAGGGACTGACGAGAAACGCTCGGTTCGAACCACGTCTGGATATGATACAAAGCTGTGTGCGCTGTCGCTGTCCGCTGCCGGGTGACGAGGTGTATTATACACAAACATTACCGCGAGAAGCATCTTTTTTCGCTGTGTGCGCTGTAGCTGTCTGCTGCCGGGCGCAGAAGGAGGAGACACGGTGGTCTAGTGGTTAGCGCGTTGCGCCAAGCCGTCAGAGGTACATGGATTGAGCCCCGGTCCGGGCGCATCTTTTTTCGCCATATGCGCTGTCGCTGTCCGCTGCCGGGCGAGGAGGTGTATTCTACACAAACATAACAGCGAGACGCATTGAAATCTTTTTTCGCCGTGTGCCGCTTTCGCTGTCCGCTGCCGGGCAAGGCGGTGTATTATACACAAACATAACAGCAAGACGCATTGAAATCTTTAGCCGTGTGCCGCTGCCTGTCCAAACCGAGACGGGCGCTGTCGCTGTCCGCTGCCGGGGAAGGAGGTGTATGTACACACACAATGGCTGGCATCGAGTCCCGGGGACAAATTGAATTTACTGGTATTCTATTGATTATTTATTGGTTTTGTGGTATAAAATAAGTAGTCAATGGATAACTCATGACTTGTGTGTGTTAGCAAAGGCTAATAACACACACGCGTCATGAGTTATCCATTGATTACTTGTTCATTATGAAAACTCCAGTATTGGGGTGAAACAGCAGTTTCTTAAAAACTCTGGTATCACAGTTTTTAACTCAATTTTTCTAGCTGCTATATCATAGAATTTATCTTTGATATCAAAGTCTTTAGATGTGATATCAATGTTTTAGTTCTGATATCAGAGTTATATACTTTGATATCAGCGTTATTAACTGTGATATTAAAGTTTAAGAACTATGATATCGAAGTTCCTTATAAACTCATGTTTCGCTCTGATACTGGAGTTTACAGAATATGAGAAATAACAGGAAATAATCAACACAAAGGCATATTTTTTATGTATAAAATGAAAAAGAAGGTGGGGAAATGAAGGTATCACAACATCAGTCTGATATGGCAATATTTAAAAAAAAAACTTGATATCAGATGAGGAAACTGTGATATCAAAGTTAGAAAACCCTGCGCTAACCACTATACCATCGGCACACACACCTCGCCACCCAGCAGCCGTTGGTTTGGTCTGAATGCGTCCCGCAGTCGTCGCGGTTATGGGAGCAGCAGCGAGAAAGCTGGGGGGGTCACAATTCAGACTGCAGGATATTTTCACACTTTGAATGTATACTAGTTATATGTGAGTGACCTCCCTGGGCTTTGTATCATATCAATGACTTATAGAGACCTGGTTCTAACCAAGCATTTCTCGTCAGTCCCTGTGGTGCAATGCATAGAGAGTTGGATTTGGGATCAGTAGAGTGCAGGTTTGACTCCTACCTCTGGCAATGAAAATTTCGTAGGTTTTAACATGTAACATATGACATGTAAGGACATGTAAGGAGTGCTGATATAATGGATATCGGCACTCCTAGAACATGCAATATCAACAGGTATCAGAATGGGAAAATCCAGAAAAAGCACCCGAAATCACAGAAGTCGTGTAATAACAAATTCTAAAACTGTGATATCAAATAAAGAAACTCTGATATCAGGGGGTGAACATTTGGCTTGCCACACACCCCCCATCTCTCGCTCTGTCTCTCTTGCAGCAGGTAGGCGCTAAGACCCAGTAAACACAAAACTTTATCCAACGTAGCAAATTGGTAGATATCAAACGTTTAAACAACTTAAAATGTTATGTCCTGGTTACGTTGGGTGAACGTTTAGATAGAATTTACATGGTTTGACATGGTGCAACGTAGTAAAAATTTGTATATATACCTCTCTTTAGAACTTCTTTTGTATGTGGACTTAGGATCTTCTTTTTGAGACATCAATGGTTTTAAAGAGGTCATACTGACTTGCCAAACAAGTGCCTCCTATCACCATTGACACATAGCTCGGCTCCGTGGCCACATAGGTTAGGTTCCTGCCTTCATATCCTAAGGAAACCAAAGCGTGGCTTCAAATCCTGGTGTCAGGAGTTTTGAAAATGGCTATTCTATTTTTCTCGTTGGAGAAGGTAAGTTCAAACCTAATGTAATTTTACGTTTTATTATGTATTTGGCATAGATGTATCAAGAGGTTTCTTTGATACTTCCTTGCACATGAAATCACATGAAGTCACATGAAATTGTTCTAAACGTTCTGGGAACGTATTCAGGACATAACATTTTCATATGATTCTATGTAGGACATCTACATAGTTGATACCTAGAGACTATGTTCATTTAGGTTGATACACGTGTCTGCGTTTACTGGGGAGGACTGAGTCAATAATCAGTCTGCAGACAACATTGCTTGTAATATTGATGGTAGATGACATTATAGAGGTGGTATCTTGTATTGCCCTTCATTACTTTGCTCCTTTAGTGCCTGTCCCGGGTGCCATTCCTACAACCCCTCGAGGGTTATAGCAACCAGCAGGGTCGGATCCAGGATTTTGAAAAGGGGGGGGGGCACCCCTCATTAAGCCCCTAATTTTGGCTAAATTCTAGGGTAAAAAGAGTTAGGTAAACTCTTAAATACAGGGAAATCCGCCACTGGACTAGAGCGCATTAACTCTTCAACAGCCGCTGATGTGGGAGCATATCATGTTTTTTCACCATATGATTGGCATGATGCATAAATGCATCAAAATAACTAATAGGCACAATGTTTTTATGCACCATAAGTCCTTAAAGGGTTAAGAATGTCCTAGTGAATTACATAATGCTCTGTGGGTCTCATGATGCATGAAGGCTGCCCTGGTATAGTCACTCACCAGTGCTGCATATATTGGGTTGATGCACTCCTTATCAAGTATAGCAATTAATGTATACATCAAAACATCACTAGTGAGAGAGTCGGCAACACCAGTACTACATTTATGCACCATGAAGACAAATGAATATGGTACTAAAGGCATCATGCTGTCCTTAAAGGTATAGAGTCAGACTTGGGCCAAAAGAAGAATGGTCCAAGGTCTCATATAGTCATTCTTTCCTGAGTTTTTCACTGGTGGATGTTAGAAAAGTTCATTTTCTATTATATTAGAAAACCATTGGGAAATATGTCGAATAACAATTTTGGAAGAGAATGTTCGAAACTTTTGAAAAAATCTTCAGAAATTCTTTAAAAAATCAGTAAAAAATTGAAAAAATCTTCAAAAATATCTGAGGTCGGCCCTATTTAGCTGAGGACGGTCGGGTGATCGGAAACAAACAACCTTTTTTTTTTGGCCTAAAAATATAGCCCATCAGGGGCTAGCCATCAGAAATTTATTAATAGGTTTATATACTGCAGGGTCATTGATTTTCCTGTCATTAATTAATAATGCACCTTTACCGTGCTCCAGTAATGACTTTCAGTTTATATTAGATCAGTCCGGAGCTTGGCTGATAAATCTGATTTCATTTGACCTTGAGTTGTATCTGAATGTATGAGGTTTCATAATGGTCTATTCGATTCAATCCACCATTATTAACTTAAAATGAATATAATTGTTAAAATTGCTAAAATTATGCGATTCGTTTTTGATACACATTGATTTCACAAATTCCAAATCTTACGAACACTTTTTAACATCCAGTTGTATGGTAATGAGAAATGCTACCTAGTTTTTAAGAAGTTTTAGTTCTTTCAGAGGTTTTAACATTTTCCAATTGATTACCCATAGATGCAACATTAGGCTGGCACTAATTTGTCAGTATGATGCATTAATTAATGCAGTGCTACTGAGTAGTCATACCAGCACTGCATTATTACATCATGCCAACTAAAGAACACTAACTTGGAGACAGGCCTAATAGGGTTTAAAGATGTAGCCTCATCCCCAGTATGAAGTCCTGTTACAATTATGAAGCTTAATATTGGTGTTTTTCACCCAAACGCACACAATGTAATGGCCACAGTGACACTCCACTTACTTTTTCTCCACTTTGCCTTCTCCTGTATTTTACCAGGCTTTCTCTGATGACAGGTGGCTTCAGTTCCAACCCATCTCTTTATCAGACGTTGACATTTCAATGGGGCATTTAGTCCCAGAGACATTAACTTAAAATAAAAAAAAAACGCTGATTCTTCCAATCAGAAATCACCCATTTTCTTTCTCTAATTGCTATCTATTTTTGGTTAGTTTGTCTCGTTATTCGCTGCACTCCCATTGTAGTTTTGATAAAAAGTTATAGCTAAGAAATAGTTAGATGAAATCGATTGGTTGTTTTCTTTGACAAAATTGGTTTTCATCTGTCTAGCATCTAACCACTGAAGGATTGATGCTGAAAGCACTAAAATTGGCATCAGGACATCATTTAGAAAATAGCTATAATGCTGAAATTCTGGAATAGATTTATTGTGTGATGGAACCAGACTTTTCATATTATTGCTGTGCATTATTTCCCCCATCAATTACGAGCTAGATATGGGGACGTCAGCACTCTGCAAGCTGCCCTAAAGAACAATCCCAGAAATAGATAGAGCGATGGGGGAGGTACAGGTTACTTTTAATGAAAATGGGCTGTCAAATAACCGCAGACCAATATTAATTTTTGAGCATGATGAATTTATCAATATGAGATGTATTAAACCAGATGGACAGGAAATATAAAGAATATGGATGAGAGCATTGAGCTGAGCACATCAAATCACCAGGTGTGAGAAGATAGGCTGTTTTGATGTCAGTAATCTTCATCTCTATACCTAAATATGGGACATGGGGCCTGTCTTTTCCCTATGTTAAAATATATAAAAATGATACAAAATCATCCGACAATACATATGGACACATACGGACCTCCGTATGTCACATATGGAGATCTGTATGTAACATATGGACCTCCGTAAGGCACATACGGAGGTCAGTATGTCACTTTTAGGATACCACCTGGTCCCCCCCCCCGTATGTGATTTTCCTACATACGGACGTCCGTATGTGTCCGTAAGATAGGGAAAAAAAACAGGGCAATGACAAAACATCAACAATCTGATATGGGATTAGAAGTTAAGCATTGGTGGGGAATTGATTGCAGTAATAAAGAAAATCAATCCTATGTAATACGTCACAGCATACATCATATCAATAGACCATGACCCATCAATGTCGGATAGACTTACTATTACACCCTACCCTGTTGTGTTGAGAAATCTTTTTCATAATTTGGATTCCATACTATAACCAAAAGCATAAAAAGACTTTACACGCTCATCAACTATTTGATAGATCTAATACAACAGATAACATAGTAGTGGAAAATATATATTCCTGAACAACTGAAACAGAAGGCACCAGTGGCTACAAGCTTTAATATAGTTGCATATAACTAATGATGTCAAGTTCTCGATATAATTATACCAATGTATGTCTTACAGAGTAGCAATGGCAGGCTGTATACATATTAAATTCATTAAAGTGGTATGAAGGCCCTAAGGGAAGGCTGTAGGTAGTAAGCTCTGTGAGTGCCACATTCATTATGCCCATTTGCCATGGATTATGCCCTTTAGTGGGCCGATTGACAAAATATCAGCCCAATTCCCAATGTATTTCCCCACAATTCTGGCAACATTTAAAAAAAAAAATAAGATCTTGACTGCCTGTTTACTAACAGTAACATATGGGAATGCCCCAGTGAGACAGTGTCCAGCTGCACCTGACACATCTCTGCACCACTGCCCCAGCCCTGTACAGTGCACACAGACATACACAGACTCCAGCACCCATGATGGACATGGTGTGGCCACAAACATACCTATAAGGCTACAGCTACTACTTACATGGCTCACATATCCCACTGCACTGCTGAGCTGCTCCTCTTATCCTATACTGCTTCTGAGCTGCTCCAGGAAGGCTCCTAGCTGCTCCTACTCCAACAGGCCCAAGCTGTATTATGACGGGGAGCTGCTCGCTTCTCCTGGGATAAGCTAGTAGTGGGGGCTGTTAAGGATTCCAAGTGAACCTGCTGGACAATTCTCTGAAATTTGGCATACTGGCTCATTTTCACCCCCTCTTTCATCGCAAATTTTCATCCGAACCCCACAAAATCCAAGATGGCTGCCGATTGGGCTTATATTTTTAATAATATTCTCTAAAGTCATTATTTATCAATAGAATAAGTCATGCAATATCTCAAAATGATGGTATTGACTTCCTCCTCAAATCGAGATGGATGGCCAAAATGAGTTTTCATCCAAGCCCCCCGAAGATCCAAGATGGTTCTCAATTGAGAGTCAATTTTCATCTTTTTACTCTAAAGTCCTTATTTTTCATCACAACTAGTCATGTAGTACCTCAAAATGAAGGTATTGATCCCCTCTATAAATCTGGAGGAGCAGCAGATAGTTATTACAACATTATTTCTGAATCTGCAAATCTAAGATGGCCACCAAATAGACATCGAGAGATTTTCAACTTCATATGCTAAAATGCTTATTCATGGGCAGAAAAATCATGTAATACCTTAAAATGGAGATATTAAACTCTTCTATCAATATAGAAGGGGAGCCTATGTGAATATTTATATTAATACACCTAAATCCAAGATGGCTGCCAAGTAGGCATATGTACATTTTCACTATTAATTTTTTACTCTGAAATCTATATTCATCGTCACAACAGGTCATGTAATATATCAAATTAAAGGTATTTATCACCTGTTTTGATCTGGAATGAGAGCTCAGGTAGATTCCTATCAAAACCCCACATACATCCAAGATAATGACCATGTAGACAGTCTAGATCTCCAAGTGCTAGCTTTAAAATCCTGCAGAACTGGTCATGCAATACGAGGCAATGTGGATTTCTATTAGAACCCTCCTATGAATAATATAGCTACCAGTTAAGCATAGCTTCTAAGTTTCTTACTTTAAAGACCTTTAGTCAGTGGAGCCGGTGATGTAAAACCTCAAAATTAAGGCATTGATAACCTGTTTCATTCTACAGGAGGAGGGGTGTAATGCATATTCTCATCAGCATTTCTAAATCCAAGGTTGTCATCAACTAGTCACAGATTTTCACTATTTTAGTCTATGATTTCTCATTTATCAACTGTGCTCTCCATGGAATGATTAAAAATGATAGTACCAGTTAAAGAGTCCACAACACTTTCCAACATAATTTATTGTTCTTCATCTCATATTCAATGTATACAGTGACAGGTACATTGTGTCAAGATATCCATGCTTTTATTTGTGACAGACTTTGATGAAATTACTGTAAATCTGATTGATTGTTTCATTGATTGATTTGTTTAATGTCAAAGGCCCTATCGCCATATGGGACCTGATAGATGATAGCAACTACTGCCTCATACAAGCACATCATTTTAGGGACCATTTCAGACCCCTGGTCTGGCTTAGAGCACCTCCATGAGGATCCAACTCCACCTGGGACCAGGAAAACATTGCAAGAGTTTCAAGGGATTTTGAGTGAGTAACAGGTTACTCAAAATCGGCCCAAACTACGCATTAATGAGTAATCGGTAAAGGAAGAGTTAAGGTGTGACCAATAAACAATGTGAACCATCCCAGCTAGCAACTTACGTAAAAAAGACGTCCAATACTTGTCATGTTCACATTATAACGTTAAACCGACCAGATAATTATGTCATTAGGAGGTAAAGATTTTTACGTGATGAATTTACTAGATGTTGATATAAGAGATACGTCCTATATGGGATGTAAAAATGACATGTCCTTTTTGACTTCATAATCATGTTTTTATGTGGTGCAATCATACACATCATATGCTGTCATAAATATGCTATAATATTAGAAGTGTCACAAAGATGTGCTCCAATTGACATCACTGATACATCTCATAGTAGTTATTTTGCGATGTAATATAGTGACACATGAGTGATGTCTAAATTACATCTTGATCTGGTTAAAGTTGGGATGTTACAGAATTACATCTATTTCTTGTCTCTTTGCTCTTGAAAAAAATTATGTGTTACCAGCAATTCTACAAAGATTTGTTTATTGAATAAATCAAGCATAGTAAATATTACATGAGATATTTATGTCATTATGATGTGAATTCAAAGCTGTTATATTCTTGTAAAAGCATAGCATCAGTGATATGTCACGATTATATCCTCTAGATAGTTCTGGTATCAGACACAAGGGGTCTCATCTAGCATTTTACTCACTACCCGATCTGCATTGCCACATTCCCAAATAGATAGTTGGATCAAAGTGAACCAACCACCTGCAGATAATGTAATAAACTGACAGAAAGGTCTTCTTCAATATGTACTCTGTTGTTTCTGTGACATTCAAACAAGAAATACTGACCTAACAAACAATGCACATGATAGAAACCTCTTTTAGGCCTTAAGAAAATATATAAGAACCAATATTGACTTCAAGTAGACATCACACCCCGGCCTCTGGGCTAGGTTAAATGTGTAGTGCCCTCTGTATGGATATAGAATACCTGTGAATACCTTTCACTAAACAGGTATTATATGTATATCCTGTGCAGAGTGTCCATGCAGGATGCGATATTCGCATCTAATAGACATAATATTCTTATGTCTTAGGATATCGCTCATTGCGGTAGATATCCTATCTGACTATGATTTGTGGTCAGTATTCCCATTTCAATAGTAGGCCTGTCTTTTATGTAATGATGCCATCTTTATATCATATCACATTTGCATAGTTACACTGAAGTTGAAATTACATCTATTTTATTTATAACATAAACCATAGTCAGCTTATGTGTCATTTTGATGAGCTTCAAGTACATCATATTGACGTATGTTATGTATGTGCAAAGACATCTTATAGTGACATGAAAACTTCTTGCACATACGATGGTTTTTTTCCACAAAGTTCGCGCGATAATATTATGTATGTGAGGATCAGCACAAGATGTAAAAATGATGTGATTTACTACGAGTTTTGCTAGCTGGGATGACCTTGGATTTTGGTAGGGGTCTAATAAAAGATTACATTTGGTCCCATTCTAGATCATAATAGGTGATCAATACCTCCAATTTCAGGTATTACATGACCCATTATTCCAATAGGTGTAGATTTCAGAGTAAAAAATTGAGAATCGACATATGTCTACTTAGCAGCCCTCTTGGATTTAGGAATGTTCCTATGAATATTTGCATTGGATCCCCTTCTATATCGACAGAGAAGTTCAATATCTCCATTTTAAGATATTACATGATCTTTTCTGCCCATGAATAAGGATTTTAGCATATGAAATTGAAAATCTCTCGATGTCTATTTGGCGGCCATCTTGGATTTGTCTGGGTTCAGATAAAAGATTTATGAAAATGATCAATACCTTCATTTTGAGGTACTACATGACTAGTTGTGATGATGAATAAGGATTTTAGAGTAAAAAGATGAAAATTGACTCTAAATTGACAGCCATCTTGGATTTTTTTTTTGGTGGGGGTTTGGATGGAAATTCATTTTGGCTCCCCATCTAGATGTAAAGAGGGAGTCAATACCATCATTTTGAGATATTGCATGATCAATTATATTGATAAATAAGGAATGCCCAATTGTCAGCCATCTTGGATTTTGGGGGTTTCAGATAAAAATTTGTGTTGGCTCCCCATCTAGATTGAAAGAGGGGGTGAAATTGAGCCAGTATGCCAAATTCCAGAGTATTGTCCAGCAGGTTCACTTGGGAGCCGAAATTGAACTTAACATCCCCCACTATAGTGGTGAGTGAGGGAGATGTAGAAGGGTGAGGGGAGGCAGGGAGGGCCCTGTCCTGACGCTGCCCGGGGAGGGAGTGGTGTGGGAGCAGCTCGTGGGACGAGGAGCAGCAGTGAATCGTGGTGGTGAGTCTTAGATTTAAGGCAGCACCAGCAAAGGATATAAGGAGGGGAAGGAGGGACATCCTGAAGAAGGGACCTAGTGATCGTGAGGGATCGGGAGGGATGCATAAGGAGGAAGGGGAGAGGGAGGAAGGGTGAGAGGAGGGAGAAGAGGGAGGAGGGAGGCACAGCTAGTGGGGAGGTGAGGGGAGTGAAGCGAAGTAGGGAGCGTAGAACTAGGAGAAAAAAGTGGAGCGATCAAAGAAAGGGCAGCAGGGTGGAGGGGAGGTAAGGAAGAGGAGGAGGGTTGGCAGGGACAGGATGAAGAGTTCAAGAGATGGCGGGAGAGACAGTGTTGATGAAACGGGAGGGGATGGGGAAGGATTGTATGAAGACAGGAAGCAAGGTGCTAAAATGACTAATGTGAGAAACTTTGATTGTGGACGAGCGAAAGCTAGCGAGGATGTGATGGCAAGCTGTAGGGAGATTAGATAACTGAGCACTAAAAAGTGTATACCTCACGAAAATCACTGGACATCTCTTTCTGGTATTGGTGTACACACATTCAAATTTGAAACATTTGGGTCCTACAGCCCTACATTTGACGTGGCGACATGGGCCATTTTAGGCTAATAGTGACATGGCACATGGTCGATTTCTGCGGTAAAGAAACATTCTTAGAGGTACAAACAGAGTCCTTGATAGGGTATTTTTTACCCATAAAGGTTATTCTTGCGGAGACAGGAACAATTCTTGCAGGTACAAGAACAATTCTGGCTAGTGCAAGAATTTTATTGGAGGAAGAAATGACTTTTTGGCAGGTGAATGCATAATTCTAGCACCTACAAGAGTTCTTTGTGCACCTGTGAGAATGTTTGTGTACCTGCAAAAATGATCCTGTACCCTCAGGAATCTCCCTGTATCCGCAGGAATGTTCCAGTATCCGCAGGAATGTTCCAGTACCCTCAGGAATATTTCTTGCATGAAAAAAAAAGTTTTTGGTATGTCCTAATAGGGCTCCGTAGTACCCGTATGCACACACCACTGCATCCAAAGTCCAGGAAGAACTCAACCACTTTAAAAAGTGGGGTCAACGTCTCAAACTCGGAAGTGTCCATAGGCCGGGGGCTGATAGGGCCCACCATGCACCCCCCACATCCCAATGCGACAGGTATTTTTTTGATGCTTAGGGTCCCCTTAACAAGATTCAAGATGTTAACATTGATTATCTTGGGATGCACTACCGGTTTTTACTCATTATCCATGTGTGGGTTCAGACCACTTTTGGGTCAATTTTGCTACCATGTTATTCAAGGGGTATGCTCAATCCCTAAGTTGTAAGACTATCTTACCTTTTCTAGATCCTGAAGCTATTGGTCTCGTTGGAAAGAAGACATAATAAGCTTTTCATTAAGCCCTAATACATGTTTTTAAGTTCAGATTTGAGTGTACCAGACAGTCGGGAATACGGAAGATTGAAATCACAAAGTTCCTTTTTTAACTGAAAATTTTAAATGCACTCCAGATACATGTATAAAACTTGCTCTTATCCCCATCTAACCACAATATCTAATATGATTTATGTAGGCCAAACCGTTCTGAGTAATATGAGACATTTTGCAGCATTCCTTGTTGACTATGACCCACGATATTGCCTTAGAAGCGAAGACACTACTGTGAGTCAATACAATGCTGTTCCATTTCAATAATCTACCTCTTTATCTAAATGGATGTTTTTCCATGCTAAATCTTTATCAATTCTCCCGACTCATATGTAAAAAAAGGGTGCTGATCAAGAACATACATGTTTCTACTTCATAAGATTTAATGGCGAGGCTGTATATGGCTGAAATTCAAAATGGCTGACAATAGAATCAAATGTCAAGTTGAATTAAATATATGTGCAGTCTAGAAAGTATCTGGTGGGTCCCACCCCTATAAATGAGCTTAGTAGTATACAGTGGTGCTTTTGTTTTGTTGCTAGGTGGTGTGGTTGCCTAGCAACAGTAGCTTTGCATAGCAATCAAGCCTGAAAATATGCTCAAATGTGCAAATCTGCATGGTTTCCTTTCAGCAACATACTCCACTGATGTAAACTTGCATATAACTCTTCTGTGACTTCCATCATATATGAGGAATATAGGTGATAAAAGGTTGCTAGGTTGTGTGGTGGCCTAGCAATAGAGGTTTTGCATAGCAACAAAGCCTAGATTCGTAACTGTAGGTGCATACTTGTGCATAGTCTCCCCTCAAGGACATAGTTCACTGATTTTAAATTGCATATACCTCTCTGTGCCATCACAAAGTATGAACATAGGTAGTAAATGGTTCCTGTCATGTGGTTACCCAGCAACTGCATTTTTACATAGAAACCCATGTACAAATCTATGCAGATAGTCACAGATAAGTGTATGGTCTTGCCCCAAGAACTTGTATGTATAGCTCCCCTTAAAACATCTCAGAATAGAAGCATATAACAGGTTGCAAGGTCATGTGTTTGATGTTAGTCTACTTTTTAAAATCATCTAATTGCTACATCCATACCCTGTGTTATTTTGTATATACATATGTATCTCAGATCATCCATGATTACACAGGATTGTAATTCCTAACAACTGTCCCCTCCCCCCCTCCCCATATCAAATTCCTGTTACCACTGTCATATTATCAAAATTTACCATTGCTGGTACTGAGAACACACATTTAGAATACAAAAGATTGGCTCTCAGCCTCATAATGTACTGCAAGCCTAATTGATTATCCCAAAATCTTTGGGCAGCCTACTTGTCTGAAAGTAAGTGCAAGGTGGTTTCATTCACATATTGAGAATATGAAAGAGAAGGCTTGGAATATAGTTGTACAATTCTCAGGATATTCTCTCACATGTTACCTCTTCAGAGCATCAGGCCTAGTGTTATCCATCCTTACATATCTCTGAACATTACATTCTGGTTCAACTTCTCTCATAGCAGTGTGATCCCAACAGCTGGGGATTATGCTGCTGGACACTTATGAGAAGGCATGTTGATCTGTTATAGTTGATTATCCCCAACACATGGTGTAATGCATTACTAGTTGACCCTGATAATACTACTGAAGGCCACTGGCACACAGACCTTGAGTACCTTCTACCATTCAACATCACTCACAGTGGACATGGTGGTTGATTGGTCTAGGTTATAGAAGAGGGAAGTGTCATCCATATTGTACAAACTGCTCCTATCATATCTAGAAAGCACCTGAGGCTACTGCTGTGCTTCTGTCACCTTCACTTGAATCTGCAGTCTCTCTCTCTCTCCATGGATCCTATGACTGGAGATCATCTTCCTGCCTTTGACAATTGAAAGCCATCTTTTAAAGTAACCTATGGTTTAAACATTGAGCTGCCCACCACAGTGCCAAGTCATCTATTGCATCTTTCAAAACTTATCTGTCATTTGAGGTCTGTTCAATGATCTTAGCACTCCTCATCCCCAGTTAGGGTAAGTAAGCCTGTAGTATCTATCCAGATCTCTATTCTATACAATGCTCTAGCATAATCCTTACTATAGATGCTCTTTACCATCAAGGTTCCTTTTCCCAACCTACACTACTATTAAGAATTGTATGTTGCAATTCATTTCTGCGGCAAGACCATATAGTCATCTGTGACTATCTGCAGAGATTTGGACATGGGGTTCTATGTAAAGCTGCAGTTGCTCGGCAACCACATGACATAGCAACTATTAACTACCTATGTTTATACTGTGTGATGTGCGCAAGGGAGCTATATGCAATTTGAAAACAGTGAACTATGTCCTTGAGGGGAGACTATGCACAAGACATAGTCTATGCCTACAGGTATGAATCTAGGCATTGTTGCTATGCAAAACTGCTATTGCTAGGCCACCACACAACCTAGCAACCTTTTATCACCTATAAAAAGTGACATTTGATTCTATTGTTGGCCATTTTGGATTTCAGCTATATACAGCCTCGCCATTAAATCGTATGAAGTAGAAACATGTATGTTCTGAATCAGCACCCTTTTTTACATAAGAGTTGGGAGAATTGATAAAGATTTAGCATGGAAAAACATCCATTTAGTTCAAGAGGTAGATTATTGAAATGGAACAGCATCGTATTGGCTCACGGTAGTATCTTCACTTCTAAGGCAATAACGCAGGTCACAGTCATCAAGGAATGCTGCAAAATGTCTCATATTACTCAGAATGGTTTGGCCTACATAAATCATATTAGATATTGTGGTTAGGTGGGGATAAGAGCAAGGTTTTTACATGTATCTGGAATGCATTTAAAATGTTCAGTTAAAAAAGGAACTTTGTGATTTCAATCTTCTGTCTTCCCGACTGTCTGGTACACTCAAATCTCAACCGGAGAATATATAGGGTGTTTAGCTGCGAGGCTGGATACCGCAAAAAGAGCCCTGTAGTGGCACTATATAGACTGCCTGAGGAGTAGGGGAGGGAGGGGCATGGCGTTTGATTGTAAATCTGTGCCTTGTGGCACTTTTATCAGTACATCTGATGCCCTGGAGGCACAGGGCACACATTGGTCTACATTTGTGGCCATCCTCCACTTTTTTATTTCTATTAGAAGTGTTAATGCTCACACCCTGGAGGACTCAGCAGCTCAAACTGACATGAAAATTTAAGATGACAGTTTTGGAGGTAGGCACATCTTAAAGCTTAAGTTATTGCCTGAAAAAAGGTTTTTATGTGTTAGATTGTATTTTAAGTATTTTAGAACGGATTTACAGTTAAATGGGGGCATATCTAAGCAGCACAACCAGCCACATGGCCATAGATGGAAAATTACAAGGAGTAGCTTGTCTTGTGTAGCCATCTAGGAACTGCGAAGAAAAAGTGAGACTATCAGTATAAATGATAGATAATATGGCCACCAAGTAAGGCCTTATTGCCATAACCTTTGTTGCTGTGTAAAGATACTCGTGTCAATCAGCTACGACGAATGAAGGGTTTCTGTGAGATTCCGTGCACTTATGATAAGTCACCATCTCGGGGATTTTGAAATCATTAGGTTTAGTTTTGGAACCATTGTAGTGCTCTGAGAAGAAGTAATTCCTCTAGGACCTCGCCCTAACCCCCTCTGTATTGGTAGCAGCTATTTTGAATGAGCATACATATATATTACTGTTTTGTTCTATTGGTTTTACCTTCTGAATGTTGGATTCAGCCCATAAAGCACTAAGATTTATAAATTCATTTGTGTCATATGTAGATCAATTACATACAGTGTAATGTCATTTTAGAGCCGATCATCAAATTTACATTTAAATAGCAACCTTTTATATCGTTGTTAATCCTTTATTCATTTATGGCATATAAATGAAATAGCCCCGTAGTGTTCATTTTTAGGAACACACAACCACAGAATAAATCAGACATAGTTTCAGTCATGGGAACAATACATTCTCAGTCATAACATTTCTCTCAATAACATTTTGAAATTTGCACCCATACATGACATCATAGACATGACCCCTAACAGTCTCCATGTGGAGTACATCTGCACGTTCCTGTATCCAAGGGAACTATGCACACTTCTATCCTACTACAAAGCCAAAACAATCCACTGTTACCACCAGCCACAAATAATATTACCATGTACCAAAAAGTGAGCATGTTCTCAGGCATTCCTGACATGAATCTATGCATTCCTGGCATTTCACAAACATTAATAGCATTTACTGAGTGTGGGAAATATGCATTATTGACATGTATGTACTATGGTAATTGGAAATATTTCATGACTTTACAGCAGACAGACTTTTGTATTATAGCATCAATTTAATCAAAACCAAATCCCCCATTGCCTATTCCATTATACAACAATCATAAAACCCAGTTCGGTAACATCAACCATGACTTATTGACTTAATGCCATTTAGACTTGGACAGACTTTAAGTAGCTAGATAAGTATTGCACGAAAGGCATTACATATACCAATTGAATCATTTCATGAAAGAAATAGACCTAGTAGTACTATCGAGCTGTAGAAACATATCTGATGATTCAAAAATCTAATGTTGTGGCATAACTGCATGTATACATGTGTAGCAGGGTAGGTTCGTCTGGTAAAACAGGTGGAACCACTGCACTCTGACTCTCTCCTACCCTGCCATGATCCAAATGTATACCTCACCTTGGATGAAGCACCGTCCCGATAGCTCAGCGGTAGAGCAGCGGTCTTGAGATCTGTGGGTCCCGGGTTCGATCCCCGGTTGGGATATGGACTTTTCCAATGGTAACGGTTACACATGTGTCTGTGGTAGAGTACAGAACACCTATTAAAAGGCAACTAACTGATATCAGACCAATATTGTAGTTGTTTAACCAAAATGCTTTTCACAGTCTCAGTGGGGCCTACCTTTTACAATGCCTTTGCCAGCCACACTATGGAATTAACCAAAATAACAATATTCTAAGTGCTGCACTTATTTGAGAATTAAGGACTTGATTTCACCATAATTCCCTTCTCAGATTATTCTGGTATGATATGCCTTTGTTTTACATATGCCTATATGCTTGTATGTATGCTTACATGCTTGTCCTTTAGCAATGTTTAAGATAATATGTGATTGTATAGTTAATGTACATCAACACAAGCTATAATACATGTATTATTTCATAGAGTACCCCTCAATCTGATGTGGCTGACGAATATGTTTCAGTTGCCAGATTCAGTTGCCAGATTCAGTTGCCAGATGACCGGAGAGACCAACCATCCTTAAGGTGTGACTCCAGCAGCAGTGACACTGTGTTATTTTGACACACAGACATTAAGGATCAGTGCCATAAGCATTGCACCCATCTGCTATTATACATGTACATTGCCACATACAGTGTACATTACCAATGTGTTCAACCGCAAGGATTAACAGTGATAAATAGGAACTCTGAGGAGTCCAGACATTATCATTACTGTTAGAACTATGGCCACATTATATTCATTGAACCCATCTGCTATTATACATGTACATTGTCACATACAGTGTACATTACCAATGTGCTCAACCGCAAGAATCAACAGTGATAAATAGGAACTCGAAGGAGTCCAGACATTATCATTACTATTATAAATATGGCCACATTATCTTATAGATGAACATTAAGTGTATATGAACATACTTTGAGGCCAACCTGTGAGCAAGTTTTAACTATATTATACAGTTAACCAATGAACATTGATTGGATTACACTGACATTACAAGTAGGCCTTGATCTTACGGACACTGAACCTATTTTGTGCTCTATCAGCACATCAAAGCAATATGTAAATATGTAGATATATGTTATCAACAGGATGCTGATAATTATTATGAGTTATTCTTAGGTACTATAATATATGGGGGTATATTTCTCAACTATATGTACCCACAATAGTCACCTATGTACAGGTAAGCTGAACTGTACCTGCCACTCCAGGTGGCACTGCTAATTGACATTTGATAATGCCATTGTGAAAACAATGGAAATGGGCAGATCATCTTCTGATTTGGTTGTGGATCAGTTTGTTGGGGTAAGGGTTGAGCCTTCAGGTAAGACAACTGCCAGGCAGTAATGAGGGAGCTGCACCCTGAAGGGATGGCTCTGCCCCACAACCACAGCTATACTATGGGGATGGTAAGCCTTATATTCAACCCCCACATATTTATCAATAAGGTTATATTATCTACAGCAGCATTTTAGCACAGGTTCATTACATGTTTATAATTATTTAGTTAGGTCATTTGCTACTATTCAGTATATAACCATTGAACAGCTCAGGTATTACATTCATGTATATTACTTGTATAGGTTATCAGATATTTGGTGATTGGGACTTGCATGTATACATTGGTGCTCCAATGCATGTTTGTAAAACATGCAAAAATGCATGTTTGTAAAACATGCAAAAATCAGTGTCAATGTATTCACATGTACTGGGAATAGGGACCTTATAGCACCTTGCGCTAAGGGCCCTTTTCGCAGATCCTGTCACATATCAAAGGCCATTATTGTGAATCCTCCTATTATTCAATCAATCACCATAATATTGTAGTGATTATATGTCACTTATTAATAGTTATTACTAGTATTGTGGAGTAGACGGTCAGCTCGGTGGCAGCCACCGGCCCGGGAGCGGTAGTTGGGGTCTGTCCCGCCTGGGGGTGACATGGTGGCGACTGGTGACGTCACACATCAGTGATATGTCACGATTATATCCTCTAGATAGTTCTGGTATCAGACACAAGGGGTCTCATCTAGCATTTTACTCACTACCCAATCTGCATTGCCACATTCCCAAATAGATAGTTGGATCAAAGTGAACCAACCACCTGCAGATAATGTAATAAACTGACAGAAAGGTCTTCTTCAATATGTACTCTGTTGTTTCTGTGACATTCAAACAAGAAATACTGACCTAACAAACAATGCACATGATAGAAACCTCTTTTAGGCCTTAAGAAAATATATAAGAACCAATATTGACTTCAAGTAGACATCACACCCCGGCCTCTGGGCTAGGTTAAATGTGTAGTGCCCTCTCTATGGATATAGAATACCTGTGAATACCTTTCACTAACAGGTATTATATGTATATCCTGTGCAGAGTGTCCATGCAGGATGCGATATTTGCATCTAATAGACATAATATTCTTATGTCTTGGGATATCCCTCATTGCGGTAAATATCCTATCTGACTATGATTTGTGGTCAGTATTCCCATTTCAATAGTAGGCCTGTCTTTTATGTAATGATGCCATCTTTATATCATATCACATTTGCATAGTTACACTGAAGTTGAAATTACATCTATTTTATTTGTTGGGACAGTTACTAATTATTACTACAACTTTCTCTTTCCTGTCAACACATGTAATTCTACAACAAACACCAGAGGAAAACACCAACACCAACCTAAAATCCCGACCAACAATCTTGATTGAAGCACCCACCAAAGACCCTTGTGAACGGACCAAGACCAAACCGCTGTTACCTGTGACCAACAAGAAAAGGACAATCCTTAATGCCCAGAAACGACCTGTATCACCAATTATTGATATTACCTTCAAAAACGACCCAACACCCACTGACACCAAAACCACTACTAAAAAAGACCTCTTTGGGTCTATCAGCTCCGACTCGTCATCTTCATCCTCCTCATCCTCATCGTCGTCCTCAACTACATCAACAGATTCTGACCGTGACAGTGTTGCCAGCCCACTCCCTAAGAAGAATAAAAAACACTTCTCTAAGACCAAGAGCACCAAATCAACAACAAAAAACATCAACACTAAGGACCCCATCGAAAAACCAAAGAAAAACGCCTTGGAACTTTTGGAAGAGGAAATGCTATCAACCATAAGCGAGGATCAACCCAAGCCAAAGGACCCAACACCAAAACCAAAACGAATTGTGGAAATTAAGAATGACGACAAGCTCAAGAAGAGTGTCTTCAGTAGACTATCTGACCCCTCTCCTAGACCCCCCAGTCAGAAACCCTACAACAGCTATGACAGGTACCATGTTAATCACACCCAACGACAACACCAAAACTACAACAACAAGACCCGACCTACGGAAAACCACATTCTGCCACACCAACGTACTACTAATACCAGCAAACTCCTACACCAAATGTATGACATAGTTTTTGGGCTCGACAAACATGTGGCTAATGCCATGATGCAGGGAATGCAAGACAAAGGATATTAATTCTCCAGTGATGAACAATTCATAAAACTCATGCTTGCATGTTAGTTTTTTATAAGGGCAATCATTGGCTACCTAAGTGCCGCCCAGGAATGATTCTGAGACTATTTAGACAAATTGTTGTAAATTAATATTTATAAGATCACCATGTTACCGGTATTGTCAATGTTATATAGTTATTATTAATATATAAATCCATGAAGTTGTGGAAACACACCTGTCCCGAGAGACACATAGGCCAAGACTATTGCCAGTATTTCTCATCCTCTTAGATTTGTTGATATGGTTACTATGGTTACTGTGTAAAAACCGATCATTTATACTACTTCAGTAGACCTTTGATGTAAATATCCATCTTGCCTGATGAAGGGTAATTAATTACCCGAAACGTTGCACATAAGATCACCAACAACAATCTGTACCTTGTCATCAAATATTTATCAACGCCAAATAAAAATTTCAAACTAAACTTCTTGATGTTTGGTTTTGTGTGATTTAAACTATTTTAAAATCTATTTTATTTATAACATAAACCATAGTCAGCTTATGTGTCAAGATTAAAATCATTTTGAGCTTCAAGTACATCATATTGACATATGATATGTATGTGCAAAGACATCTCATAGTGACATGAAAACTTCTTGCACATACGATGGTTTTTTTCCACAAAGTTCGCGCGATAATATTATGTATGTGAGGATCAGCACAAGATGTAAAAAAGATGTGATTTACTACGAGTTTTGCTAGCTGGGATGACCTTGGATTTTGGTAGGGGTCTAATAAAAGATTACATTTGGTCCCATTCTAGATCATAATAGGTGATCAATACCTCCAATTTCAGGTATTACATGACCCATTATTCCAATAGGTGTAGATTTCAGAGTAAAAAATTGAGAATCGACATATGTCTACTTAGCAGCCCTCTTGGATTTAGGAATGTTCCTATGAATATTTGCATTGGATCCTCTTCTATATCGACAGAGAAGTTCAATATCTCCATTTTAAGATATTACATGATCTTTTCTGCCCATGAATAAGGATTTTAGCATATGAAATTGAAAATCTCTCGATGTCTATTTGGTGGCCATCTTGGATTTCTCTGGGTTCAGATAAAAGATTTATGAAAATGATCAATACCTTCATTTTGAGGTACTACATGACTAGTTGTGATGATGAATAAGGATTTTAGAGTAAAAAGATGAAAATTGACTCTAAATTGACAGCCATCTTGGATTTTTTTTTTGGTGGGGGTTTGGATGGAAATTCATTTTGGCTCCCCATCTAGATGTAAAGAGGGAGTCAATACCATCATTTTGAGATATTGCATGATCAATTATATTGATAAATAAGGAATTATTTTGGAAATATAATGCCCAATTGTCAGCCATCTTGGATTTTGGGGGTTTCAGATAAAAATTTGTGTTGGCTCCCCATCTAGATTGAAAGAGGGGGTGAAATTGAGCCAGTATGCCAAATTCCAGAGTATTGTCCAGCAGGTTCACTTGGGAGCCGAAATTGAACTTAACATCCCCCACTATAGTGGTGAGTGAGGGAGATGTAGAAGGGTGAGGGGAGGCAGGGAGGGCCCTGTCCTGACGCTGCCCGGGGAGGGAGTGGTGTGGGAGCAGCTCGTGGGACGAGGAGCAGCAGTGAATCGTGGTGGTGAGTCTTAGATTTAAGACAGCACCAGCGAAGGATATAGGGAGGGAAGGAGGGACATCCTGAAGAAGGGACCGGGAGGGATGCATAAAGAGGGAGGGGAGAGGGAGGAAGGGTGAGAGGAGGGAGAAGAGGGAGGAGGGAGGCACAGCTAGTTGGGAGGTGAGGGGAGTGAAGCGAAGTAGGGAGCGTAGAACTAGGAGAAAGAAGTGGAGCAATCAAAGAAAGGGCAGCAGGGTGGAGGGGAGGTAAGGAAGGGGAGGAGGGTTGGCAGGGACAGGATGAAGAGTTCAAGAGATGGCGGGAGAGACAGTGTTGATGAAACGGGAGGGGATGGGGAAGGATTGTATGAAGACAGGAAACAAGGTGCTAAAATGACTAATGTGAGAAACTTTGATTGTGGACGAGCGAGAGTTAGTGGGGATGTGATGGCAAACTGTAGGGAGATTAGATAACTGAGCACTAAAAAGTGTATACCTCACGAAAATCACTGGACATCTCTTTCTGGTATTGGTGTACACACATTCAAATTTGAAACTGCAGCCCCCCACCCCCTCGTCATTGCACTGTGAGTGTTTCACAGTGTCTGCTTTATACCCCTTCTCATGCTATGCCTTTCCCGTCGGCACAGAACGATGAACCGTTGAACCCACACATACTGATAGGGCCCGGGTCCGAGGTCCTGGGTCCTGGGCAACATTTGGGTCCTACAGCCCTACATTTGACGTGGCGACATGGGCCATTTTAGGCTAATAGTGACATGGCACATGGATACTTGTATAGAAAAATGTATTTCTTAAAATCAACAGTCTCATCACAAGGGCCCTATTTCGACCCTAACGTTGTCCGACCAATCATCCCACGTGTCACATCATGTCAATTTTAAGAAATCATCATGTCACATGTCACTTAAATTCCCATGTGGCATCCGATCAACT
Source organism: Acholoe squamosa (assembly GCA_949317995.1). Classification (NCBI taxonomy): domain Eukaryota; kingdom Metazoa; phylum Annelida; class Polychaeta; order Phyllodocida; family Polynoidae; genus Acholoe; species Acholoe squamosa. Next base: position 30,277,998 of record OX439052.1, on the reverse strand, counting down.
AATCAATAATAAACTTACATTTCAATTATCACTCACAGCCAGTGGAGCATCAATACGGAGCCCCTAATAGGACATACCAAAAATAATTTTTTCCCCAGAAAAAATATTCTTGCGGATACTGAACAATTCTTGCAGTTACTGAACAATTCCTGTGGATACTGAACAATTCTAGCAGGTACTGAACATATCTTGCGGGTACAGGAAAAATTTTTGCTAGTGAAGTGTACGTGGCAAGTTGCCGGATTTCCTCCCCCCCTGGGTTCACATTGCAAGTGAATGTGGGGTAGTCATCAGTGGACCAGAAGTCCATCATAGTGATGGTCATGTCTCTGTGTTAAGTGTCTTCACCTCGTTTCGAGCAGGAATTCATGTGTCAAGAGACCTCACTTTTCTTGAACTCTTTTCTCCTGATTTTGCTGTGATGGTCACAAAATCGGTTTTTTTTCTGTTTGGCCAACATACTGGATGCCACAGATGTTGCAGGTGATGCAGTAAATCAAATTTGTGCTGGAGCAACACACATTGTATTTACTTGTGTATGTCCTGCCCGTCACAGTGCATGTGATTTTGCCACTTTTGTTCAACTGGGGACAGTAGTTGCATTTTGGCCAGGATAAGCACCTATTCTTGTTTTGCAAATAAATAGTGCCTGAACTCCTTAGTTCTTGAACAAATGTCACCAAAAAGGATTTTTTTCATTTATTTGAAAAAATCCGGACCGCCATTGGTCTCTATATAAAAAAATGCCGAATTTTTTATAAAGACCCTGTGTTGACCCTGAGTCAATACTTCATCACCATAACCGACTTTCGATACTCCCCCCAGTATTACGGGCAGGTTATTGGTGAAAATGAATTTTTGACACCCATAAACACAGTTTCATGAAGTGAAAAAATTCAAATCCAATCCTCCACAGGTTTGGTACCGCTCAATTAATTTTTAGAATTTATTGGCCAGCCATATCTGCTAAAATTAATTTATTTCAAGTGCAGTCTGAAGATCCCCTAAGGTGAAACCGCACAGTCCCTCAAGTTAATCACACAGTGATGAGGACCAATCAGAAGCCCTGTTAGCCGTACATATGGCAACCATTCTTCTGACAACAACTCACAACAACCAACAATTGTTGTGATTGGTCAATTCAGGTCAGGTGACATTCACTATAAAAGGACACTTTTCAAAATTGTGCCTCATTCCAGCGGTAACTGCCATAAGCAACAGATACCCCGTATTGAATACAAAAATTCTTGCTAGTACTGAACAATTCCTAAAGGTACAGCAACAGTAAGAAACATTCTTGCGGGTACAGAAACTATTCCTGTGGATACAGAAACGATTTTTGCGGTAAAGAAACATTCTTAGGGGTACAAACAGAGTCCTTGATAGGGTATTTTTTTACCCATAAAGGTTATTCTTGTGGAGACAGGAACAATTCTTGCAGGTACAAGAACAATTCTGGCTGGTGCAAGAATTTTATTGGAGGAAAAAAAGACTTTTTGGCAGGTGAATGCATAATTCTAGCACCTACAAGAGTTCTTTGTGCACCTGTGAGAATGTTTGTGTACCTGCAAAAATGATCCTGTACCCTCAGGAATCTCCCTGTATCCGCAGGAATGTTCCAGTATCCGCAGGAATGTTCCAGTACCCTCAGGAATATTTCTTGCATGAAAAAAAAAGTTTTTGGTATGTCCTAATAGGGCTCCATAGTACCCGTACGTCACACACCAGTGCGTCCAAAGTCCGGGAAGAACTCGACCACTTTAAAAAGTGGGGTCAGCGTCTCAAACTCGGAAGTGTCCATAGGCCGGGGGCTGATAGGGCCCACCATGAACCCCCACATCCCAATGCGACAGGTATTTTTTTGATGCTTAGGGTCCCCTTAACAAGATTCAAGATGTTAACATTGATTATCTTGGGATGCACTACCGGTTTTTGCTCATTATCCATGTTTGGGTTCAGACCACTTTTGGGTCAATTTTGCTACCATGTTATTCAAGGGGTATGCTCAATCCCTAAGCTCTAAGACTATCTTACCTTGTCTAGATCCTGAAGCTATTGGTCTCGTTGGAAAGAAGACATAATAAGCTTTTCATTAAGCCCTAATAAATGTTTTTAAGTTCAGATTTGAGTGTACCAGACAGTCGGGAATACGGAAGACTGAAATCACAAAGTTCCTTTTTTAATTGAAAATTTTAAATGCACTCCAGATACATGTATAAAACTTGCTCTTATCCCCATCTAACCACAATATCTAATATGATTTATGTAGGCCAAACCGTTCTGAGTAATATGAGACATTTTGCAGCATTCCTTGTTGACTATGACCCACGATATTGCCTTCGAAGCGAAGACACTACTGTGAGTCAATACAATGCTGTTCCATTTCAATAATCTACCTCTTTATCTAAATGGATGTTTTTCCATGCTAAATCTTTATCAATTCTCCCGACTCATATGTAAAAAAAGGGTGCTGATCAAGAACATACATGTTTCTACTTCATAAGATTTAATGGCGAGGCTGTATATGGCTGAAATTCAAAATGGCTGACAATAGAATCAAATGTCACTTTGAATTACATATATGTGCAGTCTAGAAAGTATCTGGTGGGTCCCACCCCTATAAATGAGCTTAGTAGAATACAGTGGTGCTTTTGTTTTGTTGCTAGGTGGTGTGGTTGCCTAGCAACAGTAGCTTTGCACGGGCTTCCCTAGCCCACTTAAAAGGGTCTATATCTCCTCTTTCCTATCCCCTCAGGATGTATGTGGTGCACATATGCGCGGGCACTGACACATTCCTCTGTTAAATTATCAACCTGTGAAGCAAGGGATAGCCACTTAGTGCCGCTAAAGTGCTGTAAAACACAAATCAATCAATCAAAAATAGCTTTGCATAACAATCAAGCCTGAAAATATGCTCGAATGTGCAAATCTGCATGGTTTCCTTTCAGCAACATACTCCCCTGATGTAAACTTGCATATAACTCTTCTGTGACTTCCATCATATATGAGGAATATAGGTGATAAAAGGTTGCTAGGTTGTGTGGTGGCCTAGCAATAGCGGTTTTGCATAGCAACAAAGCCTAGATTCGTAACTGTAGGTACATACTTGTGCATAGTCTCCCCTCAAGGACATAGTTCACTGATTTTAAATTGCATATACCTCTCTGTGCCATCACAAAGTATGAACATAGTTAGTAAATGGTTCCTGTCATGTGGTTACCCAGCAACTGCATTTTTACATAGAAACCCATGTACAAATCTATGCAGATAGTCACAGATAAGTGTATGGTCTCGCCCCAAAAACTTGTATGTATAGCTCCCCTGAAACATCTCAGAATAGAAGCATATAACAGGTTGCAAGGTCATGTGTTTGATGTTAGTCTATCTTTTAAAATCATCTAATTGCTACATCCATACCCTGTGTTATTTTGTATATACATATGTATCTCAGATCATCCATGATTACACAGGATTGTAATTCCTAACAACTGTCCCCTCCCCCCCCATATCAAATTCCTGTTATCACTGTCATATTATCAAAATTTACCATTGCTGGTACTGAAAACACACATTTAGAATACAAAAGATTGGCTCTCAGCCTCATAATGTACTGCAAGCCTAATTGATTAGCCCAAAATCTTTGGGCAGCCTACTTGTCTGAAAGTAAGTGCAAGTTGGTTTCATTCACATATTGAGAATATGAAAGAGAAGGCTTGGAATATAGTTGTACAATTCTCAGGATATTCTCTCATATGTTACCTCTTCAGAGCATCAGGCCTAGTGTTATCCATCCTTACATATCTCTGAACATTACATTCTGGTTCAACTTCTCTCATAGCAGTGTGATCCCAACAGCTGGGGATTATGCTGCTGGACACTTCTGAGAAGGCATGTTGATCTGTTATAGTTGATTATCCCCAACACTTGGTGTAATGCATTACTAGTTGACCCTGATAATACTACTGAAGGCCACTGGCACACAGACCTTGAGTACCTTCTACCATTCCACATCACTCACAGTGGACATGGTGGTTGATTGGTCTAGGTTATAGAAGAGGGAAGTGTCATCCATATTGTACAAACTGCTCCTCCATATCTAGAAAGCACCTGAGGCTACTGTTGTGCTTCTGTCACCTTCACTTGAATCTGCAGTCTCTCTCTCTCCATGGATCCTATGACTGGAGATCATCTTCCTGCCTTTGACAATTGAAAGCCATCTTTTAAAGTAACCTATGGTTTAAACATTGAGCTGCCCACCACAGTGCCAAGTCATCTATTGCATCTTTTAAACAGCAATCACAGACTTAAACACTAACTCTGTAATTCATTTTGCAGGAAGGTTTGATTAACGTGGGAGAGAAAAAAAAGCATAGTATGTTGAATGGCTGTGATGAATACATAACTTCAAATGGACAGAATACTTAATGGGGGGGGGGGGTTATTGGATGTGTGACCACTATCAATAAACTCTGACAATAGACACAAAGTAGCAAGTAGCTATTAAGATCAAGCTAGCCATTCTAGAATATTGGCTGGAATATTGGAGACATGATAAAAGAAGTTACCAGTCAATCATCCCCGGTTTTCACCCTCACTCACAAGGGGCACCCCAATGCTTTACCTGTCTCTCCTATACAGATATTTGGAATATAAAGTGTGATTGGAGATATAAAACCCCCCATCTAGTGGAGTTCAAGTGAACTATTCCTCAGGATCTGGGGAAAAATAACCTCCCCCTATCTCTAACTTGAGCTGTCATGAAGATAAACATTCCATCTTGGGAGTATGAATGTATGGTATGAATAAATGAATTACAACAACAACAACCCTTACATCATCCAAACACACATTTACTACCTTGTTCTTGTGCTATTGTGGCCAATAATTTTACAAAACTAGACTAATTTTCTGGGATTGATCATCTCTTAACCCAGCCAGACTCTCAGTGACGACTTCAGAATCCTAATATTGTAGGCTTACTTTCAAAACTTATCTGTCATTTGAGGTCTGTTCAATGATCCTAGCACTCCTCATCCCCAGTTAGGGTAAGTAAGCCTGTAGTATCTATCTAGATCTCTATTCTATACAATGCTCTAGCATAATCCTGACTATAGATGCTCTTTACCATCAAGGTTCCTTTTCCCAACCTACACTACTATTGAGAATTGTATGTTGCAATTCATTTCTGAGGCAAGACCATATAGTCATCTGTGACTATCTGCAGAGATTTGGACATGGGGTTCTATGTAAAGCTGCAGTTGCTCGGCAACCACATGACATAGCAACTATTAACTACCTATGTTCATACTGTGTGATGTGCACAAGGGAGCTATATGCAATTTGAAAACAGTGAACTATATCCTTGAGGGGAGACTATGCACAAGACATAGTCTATGCCTACAGGTATGAATCTAGGCATTGTTGCTATGCAAAACTGCTATTGCTAGGCCACCACACAACCTAGCAACCTTTTATCACCTATAAAAAGTGACATTTGATTCTATTGTCGGCCATTTTGGATTTCGGCCATATACAGCCTCGCCATTAAATCGTATGAAGTAGAAACATGTATGTTCTGAATCAGCACCCTTTTTTACATAAGAGTTGGGAGAATTGATAAAGATTTAGCATGGAAAAACATCCATTTAGTTAAAGAGGTAGATTATTGAAATGGAACAGCATCGTATTGGCTCACGGTAGTATCTTCACTTCTAAGGCAATAACGCAGGTCACAGTCATCAAGGAATGCTGCAAAATGTCTCATATTACTCAGAACGGTTTGGCCTACATAAATCATATTAGATATTGTGGTTAGGTGGGGATAAGAGCAAGGTTTTTACATGTATCTGGAATGCATTTAAAATGTTCAGTTAAAAAAGGAACTTTGTGATTTCAATCTTCTGTCTTCCCGACCGTCTGGTACACTCAAATCTCAACCGGAGAATATATAGGGTGTTTAGCTGCGAGGCTGGATACCGCAAAAAGAGCCCTGTAGTGGCACTATATAGACTGCCTGAGGAGTAGGGGAGGGAGGGGCATGGCGTTTGATTGTAAATCTGTGCCTTGTGGCACTTTTATCAGTACATCTGATGCCCTGGAGGCACAGGGCACACATTGGTCTACATTTGTGGCCGTCCTCCACTTTTTTATTTCTATTAGAAGTGTTAATGCTCACACCCTGGAGGACTCAGCAGCTCAAACTGACATGAAAATTTAAGATGACAGTTTTGGAGGTAGGCACATCTTAAAGCTTAAGTTATTGCCTGAAAAAAGGTTTTTATGTGTTAGATTGTATTTTAAGTAGTTTAGAACAGATTTACAGTTAAATGGGGGCATATCTAAGCGGCACAACCAGCCACATGGCCATAGATGGAAAATTACAAGGAGTAGCTTGTCTTGTGTAGCCATCTAGGAACTGCTAAGAAAAAGTGAGACTATCAGTATAAATAATAGATAATATGGCCACCAAGTCAGGCCTTATTGCCATAACCTTTGTTGGTGTGTAAAGATACTCGTGTCAATCAGCTACGACGAATGAAGGGTTTCTGTGGGCGTTAGCCAGTAAGTGAGATTCCGTGCACTTATGATAAGTCACCATCTCGGGGATTTTGAAATCATTAGGTTTAGTTTTGGAACCATTGTAGTGCTCTGGGAAGAAGTAATTCCTCTAGGACCTCGCCCTAACCCCCTCTGTATTGGTAGCAGCTATTTTGAATGAGCATACATATATATTACTGTTTTGTTCTATTGGTTTTACCTTCTGAATGTGGGATTCAGCCCATAAAGCACTAAGATTTATAAATTCATTTGTGTCATATGTAGATCAATTACATACAGTGTAATGTCATATTAGAGCCGATCATCAAATTTACATTTAAATAGCAACCTTTTATATCGTTGTTAATCCTTTATTCATTTATGGCATATAAATGAAATAGCCCCGTAGTGTTCATTTTTAGGAACACACAACCACAGAATAAATCAGACATAGTTTCAGTCATGGGAACAATACATTCTCAGTCATAACATTTCTCTCAATAACATTTTGAAATTTGCACCCATACATGACATCATAGACATGACCCCTAACAGTCTCCATGCGGAGTACATCTGCACGTTCCTGTATCCAAGGGAACTATGCACACTTCTATCCTACTACAAAGCCAAAACAATCCACTGTTACCACCAGCCACAAATAATATTACCATGTACCAAAAAGTGAGCACGTTCTCAGGCATTCCTGACATGAATCTATGCATTCCTGGCATTTCACAAACATTAATAGCATTTACTGAGTGTGGGAAATATGCATTATTGACATGTATGTACTATGGTAATTGGAAATATTTCATGACTTTACAGCAGACAGACTTTTGTATTATAGCATCAATTTAATCAAAACCAAATCCCCCATTGCCTATTCCATTATACAACAATCATAAAACCCAGTTCGGTAACATCAACCATGACTTATTGACTTAATGCCATTTAGACTTGGACAGACTTTAAGTAGCTAGATAAGTATTGCACGAAAGGCATTACATATACCAAAGAAAGAAATAGACCTAGTAGTACTATCGAGCTGTAGAAACATATCTGATGATTCTAAAATCTAATGTTGTGGCATAACTGCATGTATACATGTGTAGCAGGGTAGGTTCGTCTGGTAAAACAGGTGGAACCACTGCACTCTGACTCTCTCCTACCCTGCCATGATCCACATGTATACCTCACCTTGGATGAAGCACCGTCCCGATAGCTCAGCAGTAGAGCAGCGGTCTCGAGATCTGTGGGTCCCAGGTTCGATCCCCGGTTAGGATATGGACTTTTCCAATGGTGACGGTTACATTGGTATCCCAACCGTGCGTTCCTGTAGGAACCCGGTTAAAGTGTGTGGATCAGTTTGGGAACGCTTCAAACCTAGTGCTGGGGGCCTTGGAAACAGGGGGCACCTCCAGGGGGTCCTGGGAACAGGACCCTAATGGCCCTGGATGTGACTCAGTACTAGGGAGTATGGTTGAAGCTGGTAGGGAGGAGTGTAGCAGGGTAGGTTCGTCTGGTAAAACAGGTGGAACCACTGTACTCTAACTCTCCTATCCTGCCATGATCCACATGTATACCTCACCTTGGATGAAGCACCGTCCCGATAGCTCAGCGGTAGAGCATCGGTCTTGAGATCTGTGGGTCCCGGGTTCAATCCCCCGTTGGGATATGGACTTTTCCAATGGTAACGGTTACACATGTGTCTGTGGTAGAGTAGAGAACACCTATTAAAAGGCAACTAACTGATATCAGACCAATATTGTAGTTGTTTAACCAAAATGCTTTTCACAGTTTCAGTGGGGCCTACCTTTTACAATGCCTTTGCCAGCCACACTATGGAATTAACCAAAATAACAATATTCTAAGTGCTGCACTTATTTGAGAATTAAGGACTTGATTTCACCATAATTCCCTTTTCAGATTATTCTGGTATGATATGCCTTTGTTTTACATATGCCTATATGCTTGTATGTATGCTTACATGCTTGTCTTTTAGCAATGTTTAAGATAATATGTGATTGTATAGTTAATGTACATCAACACAAGCTATAATACATGTATTATTTTATAGAGTACCCCTCAATCTGATGTGGCTGACGAATATGTTTCAGTTGCCAGATTCAGTTGCCAGATGACCGGAGAGACCAACCATCCTTAAGGTGTGACTCCAGCAGCAGTGACACTGTGTTATTTTGACACACAGACATTAAGGATCAGTGCCATAAGCATTGCACCCATCTGCTATTATACATGTACATTGTCACATACAGTGTACATTACCAATGTGTTCAACCGCAAGGATTAACAGTGATAAATAGGAACTCTGAGGAGTCCAGACATTATCATTACTGTTAGAACTATGGCCACATTATATTCATTGAACCCATCTGCTATTATACATGTACATTGTCACATACAGTGTACATTACCAATGTGCTCAACCGCAAGAATCAACAGTGATAAATAGGAACTCGAAGGAGTCCAGACATTATCATTACTATGATAAATATGGCCACATTATCTTATAGATGAACATTAAGTGTATATGAACATACTTTGAGGCCAACCTGTGAGCAAGTTTTAACTATATTATACAGTTAACCAATGAACATTGATTGGATTACACTGACATTACAAGTAGGCCTTGATCTTACGGACACTGAACCTATTTTGTGCTCTATCAGCACATCAAAGCAATATGTAAATATGTAGATATATGTTATCAACAGGATGCTGATAATTATTATGAGTTATTCTTAGGTACTATAATATATGGGGGTATATTTCTCAACTATATGGACCCACAATAGTCACCTATGTACAGGTGAGCTGAACTGTACCTGCCACTCCAGGTGGCACTGCTAATTGACATTTGATAATGCCATTGTGAAAACAATGGAAATGGGCAGATCATCTTCTGATTTGGTTGTGGATCAGTTTGTTGGGGTAAGGGTTGAGCCTTCAGGTAAGACAACTGCCAGGCAGTAATGAGGGAGCTGCACCCTGAAGGGATGGCTCTGCCCCACAACCACAGCTATACTATGGGGATGGTAAGCCTTATATTCAACCCCCACATATTTATCAATAAGGTTATATTATCTACAGCAGCATTTTAGCACAGGTTCATTACATGTTTATAATTATTTAGTTAGGTCATTTGCTACTATTCAGTATATAACCATTGAACAGCTCAGGTATTTCATTCATGTATATTACTTGTATAGGTTATCAGATATTTGGTGATTGGGACTTGCATGTATACATTGGTGCTCCAATTCATGTTTGTAAAACATGCAAAAATGCATGTTTGTAAAACATGCAAAAATCAGTGTCAATGTATTCACAATTGCCTTAATATGTGACATGTACTGGGAATAGGGACCTTATAGCACCTTGCGCTAAAGGCCCTTTTCGCAGATCCTGTCACATATCAAAGGCCATTATTGTGAATCCTCCTATTATTCAATCAATCACCATAATATTGTAGTGATTATATGTCACTTATTAATAGTTATTACTAGTATTGTGGAGTAGACGGTCAGCTCGGTGGCAGCGACCGGCCCGCGAGTGGTAGTTGGGGTCTGTCCCGCCTGGGGGTGACATGGTGGCGACTGGTGACGTCACGCCTGTGACGTCACAGCTCGTGACACAATAAAAGGCGGTTCGGTGGTCGCAGTCGGGGAATGCAATTAGAGACTTGCAGGTGGCAGACGTGTGGTCGGTGGCTCCGGGTCTGGTGGTTGCAATCGGTGGCAGCCTGTAAGGGTGGTGCATTTCATAACAAGCAAGGATAATTGAATGGATAATTGATGTTGATACAGGAATATAGGAGAGCTGTTAGCCATAAGACCCATAAGAAATAAACCAAACGCCTTCAACTGTTATAGAACTTTATTTGCTGAGTCTGGTCTTCTGTGATTATTACATTGGTGACAACGGTGTTGGTATTTAACGATCCCGCGCAATCACAAAAGAAAAATGGCAGACAGCGAATTTAGTGGCAGAAAAGAGGAAGGGCTGAGTAGGGGGAGAAAAGGATCTGTGGTAGAAATAGTGGATGAGGAGATATTATTTCGGAGACAGTTGCAAGAGGAGACGCCGGAGGTGGCCGGTGGTACCACCGACTCAGCCGGTGGGGAAGAAAGGTGGTCGGGGGCTACTGAAAACCCCCTCAGTTGGCTGGAAGTGAGGCGAGAGGAGGAAAGGCCTGCAGAGAGAGGGTCGGGAGAGCTCTTCGACTTTGGGGCCAGGCCACAGACGGTTCCAAGCGAAAATGTGGCCAGAAGAGGCTATAATCCTTTCCGGGGGGCGTCCGGTGGTGCAGGCGGTGGTTCCGGTGGTACCACCGGAGCGGGCGCCAAGGCATATTTTAAGCGGGAGGGATCTAGTAGGAGACCGAAGGGTAATGGTCGGGAGATGAGTGACCCATGGGGAGAGATGTGGGGGCCAGGACTGTCTAAGGACCAGAGACAGACACCCACAGTGGAGCCCAGAGGGGATGTGACACCCACAGCAGTGTTGGCCAGACAACCCTCGGCTGCAGAAGAGACCCCTGGGGCAGGGGGCGACGGCCCCACACGGAAGCCTATCGTGATGCCAGGAAAATACGATGGATCAAGTGACCTGGAGGAATTCCTATCTCATTTCGACCTCTGCGTCCTGACCAACAGGTGGTCGGAGAAGGAAGCTGGGACCTTTTTAGGAATTAGTCTATCAGGCATGGCAAGGAGATTGGTCGCGGCCGTCAAACCCTCGTCAGAAGATGGGTATAGGCACTTGCGGGAAGTGCTGATCAACCGATTCCAACCCCAGAGCCAAGTGGAGTCCTACAAGGCCCTGTTCCACACCAGAGTGAGAAAGCCGGGCGAGGAACTTCAAACACTCTCTGAAGAAATATCGCGACTTGTTCGCCTGTCGTACCCTACGGTAGACGTGCTGGCTAAGGACCGTTTTGTAGAATGCTTAGACGATGGGGACATCCGTAACTGGATTTATCAGGGGGAGACGAAGAATTTACTCCAGGCAGTAGAGAGAGGAGTGCAGGCGGAGGCCTACCTCAAACAAGAGAGAGAGAAAAATAAGCAAGTCCGTTCCTCGTCACGATCCATGGCAGAGGAATTGTCAGAAATCAAGGAAAAGTTGGCCGGCCTCACAACGGAATTAAGAGGGGGCCAGTCTACCAAGAAGGAGGGCGCACAGCCCGGGCCACGGAGATCATGCTTTGAGTGCGGGTCGGAGGAGCATTTCAAATGCAATTGCCCTGCCTGGAAGAAGCGTGTGGAGGCGGCCAAGAGAAGGGATGCCGAGGCTAAGTCGGCGGGAAACTAGACAGGGTCTCCCCCAGGCTGACGGGGGGAGACCCACACTGCCGAACAGCAGAGAGAATGGCTGGGGAGGAAGGAGAGGAAGGGGAACGGCCTCGAGGTGGAAGGAGTGCTGTGGGGACAATCGATTCATCTAGTGGTGGACAGCGGAGCTACCAGTAATTTGCTGTCTACAGCATGGTGGAAGGGGGCGGGATCCCCAGGAGAGGTGGCCCCGACCACGTTGGCATTTCACACTGCCGATGGAAAGCCCCTGCAGGTAGAGGGCAGGATCTCCACAGTCCTGCAATGCGGAGCAAGGAAGGAGAGTACATCATTTGTCATTGCTGATATTGCTGCGGCCGGTCTACTGGGAGCCGACTTCTTAAGGGAGACAAAGGCTACCATCCACCTGGCGGAGGGTAGGCTCCTGTGGCTGGAGACAGTCAAGACTGACATTTGTAGGATAGTCAGCATAGCCACGGAAGTGGTAGGAGGAGCCTCTGAAAAGGTAATCATGGGCCGAGTTCCGCCAAGATTCGAAGGGGAAGAGGTGGTGGTGGAGGGCCTGCCACAGGTAGAAAGCTCCCGGGGAATCCGGGTTGGCCGTACACTATCGCGGTCAAGAGGAGGGGATGTGCCCCTGTTAGTCTGTAACCCGGGGCCCGACCCAGTTACTGTATACCAGGGGATGCATCTCGGACATGCAGAGGTAATAAACAAGCCGGTGTGTAGGATGGTAACAGAAGGCGACTGGGAGCTACACGGAACTGTCACTGGCACCCCGGTAGCCGACTTGATCGCAATCCTGTTAAGGGGGACGAGGGTCGAACGTGACCCGGATTGGATTCGACTGTTGGAGCGTAATCGAGCGGCATTCCAGGAGGGGCATGAGGACCTGGGACATACAGATGTGGTAGCACACGCGATTAACACAGGGGTGGCTGCCCCCATAAAACTGGCGCCCTGATGGTTGGCTCCGCACAGGCGGGAGGTGGTCGACCAAGAGGTGGATAAGATGCTTCAGCAAGGGCAGATTGAGCCTGCCGTGGGCCCCTGGGCGAGCCCCGTGGTCCTGGTGAAAAAGAAAGACGGAGTGTTAGATTTTGTGTCAATTACAGGCGACTGAACTCACAGTCACAGTAAAGGACGCATATCCCCTCCCGCGGATAGACGACTCGCTAGACTCCATGGCCAGAACTTGTTAGTTTAGCACCATTGACCTGGCGTCCGGGTACTGGCAAGTCTCGATGGAGGAGGAGTCAAAACCAAAGACTGCTTTCGTTACGCACCGTGGTCTCTTTCAATTTAGAGTGATGCCCTTCGGGCTTTGCAATGCCCCCGGGACGTTCGAGAGACTCATGGAGATTGTCATACGGGGCCTTCAATGGACGGCGTGCTTGGTGTACCTAGATGACATCATCGTTTTCTCAGAGTCTTTGGAAGAGCACGCTGAGCGACTGGAGCTGGTCCTAGGGCGCCTGCAGGAAGCGGGCCTAAAACTAAAGGCCTCCAAGTGCCAGCTGGTGCGCGAACAGGTAAACTTCCTGGGCCACCGAATGGACAAAAATGGGATTGACACGGAACCCGAGAAGATCGCCGCGGTATCAGGGTGGCCGGTGCCAACCTCAGTGACGGAGGTACGCTCCTTTCTAGGCCTGTGCAGCTACTATCGCAGTTTCGTGCCGGGCTTCGCATCAATCGCTAAGCCGCTCTCGGAGCTAACCGAGAAGAATAAGAGGTTCTCATGGAATCGGGACTGTGCTGAGGCCTTCCAGGTTCTTAAGGATAAATTGGTGAGCTCACCCATCATGGCCTATCCAATGGCCGAAGGACGCCTCCTGGTGGACACTGACGCCAGCGGCCTTGGATTGGGAGCGGTGCTGACCCAAGTACAGGATAATCAGGAGCGGCCTTTGGCCTACGCTAGCTGTACCTTGAGTCAGTGCAAGAGGAATTACTGTGTCACCCGCCGGGAACTGTTGGCGGTCTTGTTTGCGGTGAAGAAATTTCGCCACTACTTGGTGGGACGCCCAGTACGCATCCGGACCGACCATGCCGCTCTAAAGTGGTTAGCCAGTTTCAAGGAACCCAAGGGTCAGGTAGCTAGATGGCTACAGTTACTAGAGACCTTCGACCACGTCATTGAGCACCGTCCGGCAAAGGATCATGGCAACTCAGATGGATTGTCCCGGAGGCCCTGAAGCCAATGTGGCATGGGGGAGCAACCGGGTTCCCCACTGTTTGAGGACCTTTCGGGACAACAGGAGAGGGCTATTGGGACCCTGGCTGAGTGTCGAGCGGTAACTAGAAGCAAAGCTGCTGCTGACAAGGCCGTGGAGGAAAGGGGAGCTCCCGAAGAAATGCCGGAAGTAGATGAGGGGATGTTGGTAGATCAAAGGGGAGTCTGGAGGCAGGCTCAGAACAATGACCCAGTGCTCACACGAGTGAGGAAATGGGTCGAGGAGGACAAAGTCCCTTCGAAGGATGCCCTCGCAGGGGAAACTTATGCAGTACGCACCCTGGCGGTACAGTTCCCCCGATTGCGATTGGAAGCCGGGGTGCTTTGCTAAGTATGGTGGGAGCCGGGCGGCCGGACCTTCCTGCAGGTTTTGGTGCCGGATAGCAAGAAGGAGGAGGTCCTGTCCAGCATTCATGGCGCTCCCTTGAGTTGTCACTTCGGCAGAGCCCGGAGTCTGAGGCGGTTCCAGCAGGCCTACTATTGGCCCAACTACAGGAGGGATGTGGTACAGTGGCTGGCCTCGTTTGATTGGAAGCCGGGGTGCTCTGCTAAGTATGGTGGGAGCCGGGCGGCCGGACCTTCCTGCAGGTTTTGGTGCCGGATAGCAAGAAGGAGGAGGTCCTGTCCAGCATTCATGGCGCTCCCTTGAGTTGTCACTTCGGCAGAGCCCGGAGTCTGAGGCGGTTACAGCAGGCCTACTATTGGCCCAACTACAGGAGGGATGTGGTACAGTGGCTGGCCTCGTGCCTTCAGTGCTTGAGTCGGAAGGCGGCACCTCACCCCCCACTGGGCCATGATGTGGCACGTGCTGGTGGCATGTCCGTTGGAAAGGATGGCCATGGACTTGATGGGCCCCTTCCAAGTACCCCGCAGAAGAATAGGTATATCCTCATCGTCATTGATTATTTTACTAGATGGGCGGAGGCGGTGGCCTTGCCGGATCAGGAGGCCGAAACAGTCGCTCAGGTTTTCGTCACGGAGGTGGTCTGCCGCTTGGGACCCCCGGGCACGATCCATACGGACCAGGGGCGGAACTTCCAGGCCCGGATGTTCCAAGAGGTGCATAGGTTGTTGGAGGTGGCGCAAACACGGACCTGCCCCTATAATCCGAAGTCTGATGGGCTGGTAGAGCACTGCAATCGCATGGTAGAGTCCATGCTGGCCATGTCCGTGGCGGAGGACCAGAGGGACTGGGATTTACAGCTCAAGTGGGGGATAAGCCAGAGGACTATGACGATTATGCAAAAGGGCATGCCTACACCCTTCGGCAAATGGGAAAGGCCGTCCGGCGTCAAGAAAGGAATTATTTGACCAGGGTACGAGGCGAACCTTTGGAAGTTGGGGACAATGTCTACTATATGGTCCCAAAGAGGGAGGTGGGCAAGTGCCCAAAGTTCATGCGCCCCTGGTCAGGGCCCTGGAAAATCACAAGGAGCCTAAGAGGCCCGGTATGGGAGATACAGATGGGACGCAAAAAAAGGGTGGTACATTATGATCTGTTAAAGAAAGTTCTAGAACCCAGAGAGGAAACGGTAGGGGCGGCGTTGCCTTGACAACTGCCAGCGGGGTGGGAGAGGAAGGGAGCGCTTCCCTATGGCCGCGAAAGAGCGAGCAGAAGGGCGAGAAAAGGTGTGGAAAGGCAGAGGAAGACGTTTACAACCTTCCTTCATAGTAAATCTACCCCAGGGCGTCCCGGGAGATAGTGAGGATAAAAGAACTTACCTTCTGGGAACTGGAAAAGGGCGGCCGGTTGGCTTGGCGGTGGTCTCTTCCAGGGCTCCGGCGGGGCACGGCTCAGCTGCAAGAGAAAAAAAGGAACCGTTAGTGGGAGACAGGGCAGTACAGAAGGGGGAGAGACAGGAAAACATGAGTAAGGCGGTACAAGCTATTTTTACAGCCAAGAATCGGCGGTGGGAAGAGCAACGGTGGGCGAGTGAAGAATGGGCCACCGAAGGCTACCACCGAGATTGTGAGGCTACCTGGCGGGATGCCCGGGAACGACACCGTGACCTAATTCGTACCACCGACCACGAGGCACGAGAACGAGGCTATAGCTGGGCCACCGAGCATGACAACAACATGAGGAAGTCGGAGACACCACTGAACTGCCCGGAGTGTGGCCGTACTTTCTGGCGAAAAGACGTGCTAAAACGTAATGTTCTAGCCCTGCACAAGTCGTATGGACCGGGGTGGAACTGCCCTGTATTGGGATGCAAGTTCCAGGTAAAAGGTGGTCGATGGGATGATTTGGTCAACCACCTAGTCGCTCTGCATGCTGGCCATGAGTGGATCACGTTGCCCCGAAGCCAGCGGCCACCGAAAAATATCATCCAATATCATGCGCAAGGGGCTGAGGTCGGAGGGCCAAATTCGTTTTAGAGTTCTTAGAGCCAGAAATGGTGGATATTTGAACTCCCCACTGAGCAGAGGAGCAACGCTGTGGAATTGTCTAAGTGCCTGGCATTAGCGTAGCCCAAACAAATTCATTGACCAAAAGCGCAACACCACCAGAAGGTGCTAGATATGAAATGTAGTGTTGATTATAGCCTAAACAAGTGTCTAACTTTTTGATCTATTCATGGTGTAGTCGATGTGGGGATGGGTTGTAATGACTTCACCTGCACTTCGCTTCATTGTGTCTGCCAGGGGACGGGGATGGGTTGTAGTGACCTCACCTTGTTGTTCTGGACTGCTAGACTATCTAAGAAGGTGTGGGGGATGGGTTGTAATGACTTAACCTACTGCCTTTTTAATGCAATTGCTATATCTGATATAATTGTAGCTGGATACATGGGTGTATTGTTTTGCATTATGAGCTTGCTGCTGAATATAGACGGGTGTTACATAAATACATAAAATTGATATAATCAAATGTACTTCGTTAAATCAGTAAAAATCAGTCAGGTTGTCTCTCTTTGGATATATATATCAATGTTAGTTTCAGTATTTTGTGAGTTTTTTCTAAATCTCAAATCTTTAATTTCCCCTTCTCTCTTTATCAAGCCCAATTATTAAAATTGTGATTGTGAATTTCAAGTGTGCAGATTATGAATCTGCTTTCATGGTATTTTTCTCAACATGGATCAATTTCTTCTTGTACATTTTTCTTTCCTTTTGTATATAGTGTTTTTTCTGTTACCCTTATATTTACTGTTTTCTCATCCTTCATCATCTTACATAAATCATTATTCTCATTAATTATTTGTTGAAAACTGAGAACCTTGTGAACCTAAGGATATCACCTTTATTGTCAGATTTTATCACTCATGTATAATTTGTGACTTGGCAAAAAAAACAACTTTCAAACCTTAAAATGGGCGCGAAGCCACCTCAGTCGCCGGGTCACCGACCACCACGGGGTCACCGGCCACCGGGGAGTCACCAGCCGCCGCAGTCACCGGGGCCACCGGGAAGCAAGATGGCGACGAAGGGGGTGGAGAGGAAAGCCTGGAAAGCCCCACGTCCCCAACGCCACGGCGCAGAAGCAGTTGAAGGGCAGCGCATTTGGCCACTGAACGACAAGGAGAGTTCGGGGGTGGAGGGGACGCCTACGGAGAGACGACGAACCCCAACTCCAGAGGGGAGTAAGGAGAC
This sequence comes from Acholoe squamosa, assembly GCA_949317995.1. Lineage (NCBI taxonomy): Eukaryota > Metazoa > Annelida > Polychaeta > Phyllodocida > Polynoidae > Acholoe > Acholoe squamosa. The sequence goes on along the minus strand of OX439052.1, from coordinate 30,260,316 downwards.
CCCTAGGTGCTCTCCCAGACGCTCGAGAGTCTGCAGCGTGGTGGGTGCGGTCACCACCGGAAATACCCGGCGGCACAGCTGCTCACCGTTAGGACGGCCCAACGTACCAAGGGAACGGACTGAAACGGAGAAGGGCCGGAAACGTAAGGGCGATCGAGAAATGGGCGAGGACGAGACCCCCTGGGATTCGAACCCGCCCAAGATAGTGCTAGGAGAAGGGGGCCACTGGAGGGGGAGGGCAGCTGCCCTTCTAAGATGCTGAGGACGGCACCGGAACCGGTAGCTACGGAGGAGGACTCTGATAAGCACCAGGTCCACTGGGGACTTCGAGGCTGCGCAGATATTGTCACAACAGTTGGGAGAGGGGGAGCCAGAGAACCTGGCGGAGGAGGCGAATCAGTTGCTGGAGCAGGTGGTGAGCAGCCCGGCGTCCAGCGGGGACGGGAACCTGAAGGAGACGAACTGCAGGGCAGAGGAGATAGCGGAGACTGCTAAGAAGGAGTTCCAGAAACGCCTGATTGCAGAAGCGCTGAAGAAAAAGTCGTGGCTGTCTCCTACCGGCCAAGAGGTCAGGATAGCGTCGTCCCCACTGTTTGAGGCAGCGGCACCGGAGACGGAGGAACCGGCGACCTTCAGGGACGCAGAGCAGGTTCGTCAGATACTGACGTCGTCACCACCGACGGTCCCAACCCACACGTCTGATAACAACACACCCGTGGTGGGAGGACGGCTGGAGCGCCTTATGGCTTCCCGGGTAGACTTGGGGGAGGAGCCAGAGGAATTGGACTGGGAGGAGGAGGAGGAGGAAGACCCGTTTATACTCCCACCCAACCAGGTCTCATACAGGGCCGTCGCCTTAGACACCGAGTCAGAGGAGGGAGGCTCTTTGCCTGACAAAGGCGACTTCAGGAGAGTCGTGTGCAGGGAGGACCGCACCCCCAAGACGACCCCAGGGTAAGACGCATCCCCAAAGGGGGAGACAGGCCAGGCTAAGGGGGAGTCGGTGAACGAGCCGGGTGCAGGTGTGGAGGAAGAGACCGCGACTCCTACTACAGAGACAGAGGGGAGTGCGAGGAAAACAGAGGGGGAGCATAAAAGCCAAAGGAAGGATAAGAGAGGTGATAAGGGGGAGGATGACAGAAGAAGCTGTGAGGAGAAGAAAGAGAGAGAAGATAAAGACCGGTGGCGCGACAAAGAGAAAGAGGGGGAAGAGGATACGGAGCGCCGAGACAAGTGAAAGAGAGGGAATGAGGACAAAGAAAAGAAAGAGAAGGACGAGAAGGAAGGGCGCAAAGAGAAGGAGGGCAGAGGGAAGCAAGAGAGGGAGGAGAAACACAAGGAGAGAGAGGATAAGGAGAAGCGGGAAAGGGAGGAGAGAGATAAATGCAGAGAGAAGGAGGATAGGGACAAAAGAGAGAGGGAAGAGAGGGAGAAATGCAAGGAGAAGGAGGATAAGGACAAGAGAGAGAGGGAGGAGAGGGAGAAACACAAGGAGAAGGAGGACAATGATAAGAAGGAGAGAGAGGAAGAAAGAGAGAAGAGAAAGAGGGAGAAAGAAGAACGAGATAGGAAAGAGAAAGTGGACAAAGACAAACGGGAGGAACTTAATGTGAAAGAGAAGAAGGAGAGGGATGATAGGGACCGACGAGAGAGAGAGGAGAGACAAGTGGAAGTGCGAGAAAGAAGGGAAAGGGAGGAGAGACAGAGGGAAGATGCAGAAAGGGAGTGATCGAGAGAAGGAGAGAGAGAAAGCAGGAGAGAGGGAAGATATAGGGGTCATGATGACCATGACCCTAGGCGTGATGGAGATGACGAGAGGCGAGGATATGGGAGACAGGAAGATGCGGAATTCGAGAGGCAGCGAGAGTATGAGGAATATGATCGCTACGAGGACGCACGGAGAAGAAACTATGGTGGAGATCGGGGGGTCCACGGCGTCATCGCGAGAGAAGGGACGAATGGGCCGACGAATGGGGGGAGTACGTCCCCGAATGGCCCCGGGAGCCGGAGTTTCCTCACGTGGAGGGGATGGACCCTCTTGGAGGTCGCCCTGTCTGGTATGGCGACCACCTGGAATGCATACCCTGGAAGCGGGTGGAACAACCGGACCGCCTCCAGAAGTGGGCATCAGGCCTGGCCCCATCGCCGGACTTGGGGGCGGATTATACGCCTGTAGGGGGAAGAGCTCACGGCTGGGTCGAGTTAATTGGGCCATCGACGGTACAAACTCATTACTATGCAACGACCGTCCAGAGATACACTCCAAGGGGGAACCAGGAGATGGCACCGCCCCCTCCTCCTCCACCGGCACGCCCAGTCGGGGGCGCAGCCGTGGCAACGCCAGTGAGGTATCCCGCACCGACCTTTGGCCCAACCCTCCGGGTGCCCAGAGCACCAGGGCCAGCGCACACAGCAGCAAGACTTCCAGGCGCCGGCCCAGCTCGCGTGGCAGCCAGGTTTCCGGGTCATGGTCCAGCCCACTTCGGAGGGGACCTGGAAGAACGGATACGCCGCATGATACGAGAGGAGACGTCCCGCCCGCCCCAGGCCAGGCCTCACCGGGATGCTTAAAAAGTAGAGGGGGGAGGGCCTAGACTGGGAGATGATGGGGCGGCATGGTGGCACCAGAAGACAGATGAAGGGGTTCAGGATGTACGAGGCAGCGGTGGTTGGGGTCGAAGAGCTGACGGGCCTCCACTCGATGTCCAGCCAGGACAGGCGAAGGGGGAGGAGGAGAGACCACGAACTGGGAAACAAGGAAGGAAGAGGAGAAGGGGGGGGGGCGGTGGCCAATGGGGGTAAGCACAGGCGGGGGAGTACCTGCCAGGAAACCTGCCCTCGTAGGCCACCAAGACACCCTGGTCCCATCCCAGCTACGGTGGAGCTGCAGCGGCATAAGGGGACACCAACCGGAGGGCCGGGAGAAGGGAGATAGCCTGGAGACGCTGGACATGGGACGCCCACCAGTCAGCTCCGTATAACAGCGCCCATCTAGACCCGGACCAGATATTGTCTCATAAGTTACTTGTTACCAAATTGGGTTCAACTAATATATAGCTAGAGTACATAAGGGGGCCCATTATAGGAACCTCAAGTCATTATATTCAGATATTGTATCATAAGTTACTTGTTACCAAATTGGGTTCAACTAATGTATAGCTAGAGTAAATAAGGGGGCCCATTGTAGGAGCCTAAAGTCATGACATTCATATTTCTTGACATTGTCAGTAGACCGTATTGTACTTATCATATTTATTTTTCACCTTTGAACTCTACCATGTAACCCAGTGTCCGAGTCTACCCACAAGCCAAGCCATACCCATAGACCAAAGGCTGGCGGTGTCAACTGCACTCAGTGACCCCGCCTCCTCCCACTGGAGGATACGCCCGTTAATCACAAGCAGCTCACTGCATGCTAGAAATTCCTAGCAGCTATGTTTAGACCAACTCCTCCTGCTGGAGGACATGCCCATTAATCACGAGCAGCTCACTGCATGCCAGGAATTCCTAGTAGCTATGTTTAGACCAACTCCTCCCGCTGGAGGACATGCCCATTGATCATGAGCAGCTCACAGCATACCGGGAATTCCCAGCAACTATATTTAGAACCATACTGAGACCCCCAGTGCTATGTTTAGGATCCACCTACACACCTGCACTGGAGTTCCCCAGTTACTATATTTAGCTCACCTGATACTATTTTTAGGATGAGCTGGGTGAGCAGCTCCCACTCTAAATACCTGTAGGTGGAGCAGCTCACTCATATTTCTACCTTCATACTTCATACCTCACACACTCACGTGAGACAAAAGCCCTTAGCTCAAGGGCTAGGCTTGGACACTGTTGGGCACCTTATACTGTATCACCATCTATACCTTGTGGACTTCAATGATTAAAGTGGATATCAAACTGGATTCCTGATTTGTCTGTATTCATCCTCATTCATCATTTACGGCCTCGTTGACAATGTCCTCTACCGATAGGCCAATTGACTTTGAGAAGGTGGCCCCACCATGGCGCAGAGAGTGGGTACTAACATTCTCATCTACTAAGCCAATTTTGACAGACAAAAATGTCAAACGCGTATTCACATATGAATATCTCAAACATTTGGTCTTGCCACCAGAGGGAAAACTGAACAGTTTCCGATTAACATTGCCATTAGCACTTTGTATCAACTCTGCCAAAATTTTTGCTGGGCAAAATGGAGAGGATTCATCGAGAACGAGGTATATATCATAGGGATCATGGCCAAACTGGTCCGTCTTAGATGTCCTAATGTGAAGTTTTACATAATCATTAGTTAATACAACACTACATGGCAACACCTCAAAACTCCCCTGAACAGTATCAGGATGGCACACCAGAATACCCTATCCAATTTCAGTGTCATATCCAGGGTTGACAAAATTTTAAACATGTCAACAGTGGTAAGTGGGTATTTAACAACTCTGGTTAAACTTTGACACTGCTCAATACCATCTAGTGTCTTTTTCAGGATAAAACTACTACTGTAGTCAGGGTGACCATGCAACTTCTGAAAAAACCATACAGCCGAAATATAATTCCTAATAGAGACTGGTTTCATCTTATCAGCAAGATAAGTGGCATACAATGAAGCCTGGGATGGTAAACATGGGTAAATTTCTAGGGGAAATTTCCTACAAAATTTTGTGTACCTCTTAAATTATTGCTTTCTGGTTTTCATGGTTGTCATGGCAACACCCGAGTTCACAAATTTCTCCTGTTTTCTTAACAGAGACCTCAATCTGGGATCTGAAAAATTTTGGTAGTTGTTAATCTCAGCTGCATCTTTGTTTTAAGCTGAAATCTTAGCTAAATCTCAGCTTGATCCGTTCTTCAGCTAAGATCTCAGCTAAATCTAGTTGTTCATCTCAGCTGAATTTTTGTTTTAAGTTGAGATCTCAGCTTAATCTCAGCTGACAGGAAGTGGACCCTGGTCTACCGGGAAATAGTAGCCCCTGGGACGCAGCCTGCAATATCAGCTGACTATGATGGTGGTCAGTTAATGAGTGATTGCATGCTGAAGGCACAACTTTGTCCAATACAACTTTCCCTTGTGTGATTCTATTGGCCACTAGCTGGTCTGGAGCTGGTTCCGGCAACACACACTGATAAGAACTGATAAGATGGGACCAGCATGTCCCTGGAAATGGGTGTTAACCAGGGACAAGGAACCCATCATGGTATGTCTTAGATTTTAACCAGCGAAATTCAAAATGGCGGCTCCACAGAGATGCCAACATTTGACGACTTCAGGGACAAAATCTGAAACCTGGGGGGGGGGGGGGGTACGTGAGAAGTGCAGTGCTGCAAAATGACAAGCAAAGTGTAGAGAAATGGGTAAGGGGTGGGCTGGAAAATTTTGAAAATTAGGGGTGAAATGGGCTATTCTGGTGACATTTAGAGCTATACATTTATAGCTTGATAAGGGAGTGATAATTTTTTAACAACAGGGGGGGGGCTGGTGGGTTTGCGCGCTAACGCGCAAAAAAAGTTTCGACCCCCCCCTCTCGAGGGGGTAAAATTTTTTCGACCCCCCCATAAGGGACCAAAATCGCGCGCGAACGTTCCCTTTTAGCCTATAGTAACGCGCGGGGTTTTCCACTGAAAACAGGTGAAATTATTTTGACCCCCCCCATCAGAGGTATTAAAAAAATTCTGACCCCGCCCGGTCAAGGGGTTGAAAAATTTCTGACCCCCCCTCAAACCCACCGCCCCCCCCCTGTTGTTAAAAAATGATCACTCCCTAATCTATTTACCCTGGAGAAAGAAACTACATTGATTTGATGTTTGCCCTTTGTGACTGCAGTGGATTTGCAAGCAGCGAAGTGACTTTGAAATGGGGGTATGGGGGCATGGCCGTCAGGAACATTTTAAAATCTAGAACAAAAAATGCTGCATTCTGTTGGATTCAGCCATTACACGGGGGGTGGATTTAGGCTTTTCCAGGAGGAAGGGGAGACTCCTCATTATCGGTAGGGTAAAATTGGGTTGTATCGTGCATCGGATTGTATCACGCACCTGAATTTAAAGAGCCCTATTTTAAAAACTATGGACTACATGTATATTGCCGAAACTCTTTTTGCATTGGATCCCCACATTTGATACCTTCATGTTTCAGTGCAGATTGCTTAACAAGTTTGTATATCCCTGACATGATATGGACACAATAGTCGTCAAGCTTGCCATTCCCATCGTGTATTTTACTAATAAATCCCCATAGGGAACAGTGGTAACTTAAGTAAGGGTTATATCACGCACATCTTATTGTTATATCGTGCAGATGGTCAAGGATATAAAATAAAATCTTAAGATATAACTAAGAGGAAGACAATGAATGATGTGGTAGCCAATGATATGATGCCACACTGGTGCAATATTCAGCAAGCTAGTCCAAACCTTAGAGGTGTGACAGCATTCAAGCTGACCCTTGTTGTTTCACACCTAAATCACAGCTAAAAGTGTGAATGTGTGTGCGCGATACAAGCTCTATGGGGTCAAACATTAGATTTGGGCTTTATCGTGGATTGCCAGATACAACCAATAGGGACACGATATAACCCAATGATTATTGTAGTATTTAGTACAGCCCTCTTTCACCAGGAGGCATTTATATTTTAGTACCAATGCACCAGATGGACTGGGGCACCCGGCCGCTATTGTTGCATAACTTACAAATGACTTTCGGCCCTCTGTACTTCACTGGGGACATGTTTTTTTGGTTGTTGTTTAGGATGGGTTTATCTGCTCGGTGAGAAACTCATGTGGACGACGACATGGCCGGAACGACAGTTTTTATTGACGGAAATACGGAAGTACGGTTACGCGTAGACCGGGCAACCCATTACAACACTACAGCAGTAGTTCATACTTTTAACACCAGGCGACGGTAGCACGCCGTACGCGGATCGGCAATGAACGATATCGCAACATCTCCCCCTTTAAGATAATAAAGTTATCGTCTGAATAAACTGTCCTTGAATCTCTTAAAGAAAGATATACTTTGGTAGCACCATTATAGTCTATAATAAACATGAAATGACTGTTCAATGTTCAATGACTGTAGGTAGAGTAATAAACGTTTATGAATAATGTCAGGATATTGGCAATGATATGACTGTTTAATAATAACCCATATGACTTGGCAAGTGTTCTTGGTAAAAGTCTATATCAGGATGTGTTAAAATATCAATGTGAATGAGTTAAACTAAACTTGAGGGGAGCGGTCACCAGTACGTCACCCTCTAACCTATCTTTACTAGGTTCACCTAGACTGACTCAATTAGACAAGTAGGCTTTTTGGTAGCCCAGTTTGAGCGGTGAGGCTCATCAGATGGTGAACACTCGGGGCTGTTTGCGACTGGCAGTTGCTCAGTCATAATAGCAGGTGGTGGTATGGCACTGCCTGACGGTGGGACTGTGGCAGTGGCAATAGGAGGCATCTCCATTAGGTGTCGGCGATTTCTCCGTTGGACACCTGACTTGGTCTCAATGTTATACGACCTTGGAGTGTCGGCTTATCCTTGTATGATGCCCTTTTCTGTCCAGCCCTTCTGGGAATCTGTCTTGACCAGGACAGGTTGACCTCGGACAAGCGGCTGGAGTGGCTTAGCGCCATGATGCTGGTCGTATGACCTAGAGGTGGAGGATTTTCTACCTCTGGTCCCTAGCATCATAAGCTGGGACGGGCGGGCACCTGTAGCTGCTATAGGGTGTCTCGGTATACTAACAAAGCCAACCATGGGTCTTTCTGACTCAGCATTTGTTTAGCTGTATGGACAGCTCTTTCTGTCTCCCCATTGGAATTCGGCAGGTATGGACTAGAGGTAATGTGATTAAACGCATACTTTGCCGAGAATTAGGTGAATTCGGCTGAAGATAACTGCAGACCGTTGTCGGATACTATTTCTAGTGGCACACCGAAACGGGCGACAACATCCTTCATACGTCCAGTGACGGCTGTGGTAGTGGTAGATGTTAAGGCGAGGACCTCTATCCACCTGGAGTAGTAGTCGCACATGACAAGATAGTCCTTCCCTTTGAAGACAAATAGATCTACTCTGACTCTCAACTAAGGCCCTTGTGGCAATAGTGTAGACATGAGCGGCTCGCGCTTCTGTGTCGGCTTGTGCTCAGTGCAGTGGCTGCACATGCTAACTATTCTCTTGATGTCATTAGTGATTCCAGGCCACCAAACACCGAGACATGCTCTCTTGAGGCATTTAGTGATTGTCCTTGGTGACCATCGTGGACTCGAGCAAGTATTTCCGGCCTCACGGAAGTTGGAATGATGATCCTTGAGGTGAACACAAGTAGTTCATCTGTGACTGACAGTGATGCACGATGTGCATACAGGCTCTTGAGGTTGTCTGGGACATTCTTCTCGTATTTCGGCCACCCCCTCAGTGTACAGATGATAGCTGACTGGAGGACCGGGTCATTGAGTGTCCTGACAACTTTGGACAGGCGATCGTCATGCTCAGCGTTGTCCTTCCCATATAAAAGGATGTCATCGATGTAAATGAAGTCTCCATCTAACCCCTCAAGGGCTTCGAGCATCTTCCGCATAAAGATCTCAGGGGCTGATGTGATGCCAAATGGCAAGTGTTGGAAGCAGTAGCGACCGAATGGAGTGATGAAAGTAGTCAGCTCTTGACTCTGTTCATCTAGCAGGATCTGGTAGAATCCGCTTGCTGCGTCAAGGCATGAAAACCTTGCAGTGCCTCTGAGTCTAGAGGTTAGATCATCCAGGGTCGGCAGTATGAAGCGTTCACGTTGGACATTGACATTCAGTTTCTTCAGGTCTACGCAGAGGTGGACCTTGCCGGAATTCTTCAGGACAGGTACCATGGGAGCACACCATGGTGTTGGCTTGGTGATCTTCCTTACTATGCCTAGAGACGTTAGGCACTTTATCTCCTCCCTCACCTTCTTGACCAAGGGAAAGGGGATATGTCTGGCAACGTTGACGGTGACTGGCTGGGCATCGTCTCGAAGTACGATCTTGACTGGATCTGTTTCGAGGCATCCGATGTCCTGACTGACAGTTGGACGCACATGACTAAGTTCATGCGATGGGCGACTCCTCGTCCTAGGAGACTCTGGCTGGATCCATCCACGACTAGGACACGGAAGTTGTACTTCTGGCCCTTGTAGACGGTGTTGGCGTTGAACTGTCCTCAACAATTGAGTGGACCCCCCGGGCTTGACAATTTGACTTTGACGTCTTTTAGGGGTGGTCGCGGCTTCACTTTTGAGGTAGTTCAAATAGGACATGATGGAGATGTCTGCACCTGTGTCTATCTTGAACGTCTCGGATGACGTTCTGAGGTCTAGCGTGTTTGTTTGTTTGTTTAGTTTTATGTCCGGGGGCCATCTAGCATGACTTTCCAGGCTGAGCCACTGTCGTCGCAGTCTATAGCACCGATGAAGATGTCAAAATTCACCGCGCCACAAAATTGGGCTTCTTCCTCGGTATTGTGGTAGACCTCTCTGACGCTCTTGTTACGACACCTCGAGGCGAAGTGTCAGATCTTCTGACAGGACTTGCATGTTTTCCTGATCGCAGGACAGGCATTGGGCCCTGGCGACCTGTGCACGTATCCACAACTGGGCACTTCTGCTTTGACTGACTTCCTGACCTTGACCATGACTGACCTTGATTTGACTGTGGCTGACTGGTGAACTGCATTGTCGACTTTATTGATCTCCTATGACTGTTTTGTTTGCTCTGGACAGCACTCACTGACGTCAGGTCACTGCCATTGGACCTTTATGTCTTGCCCTGTCAAAGGCTTGAACTAGAGTAAGCATCTCTTGTTCCATCTGGAGATCTTGGGACAATAGCTCGTTCGACATTCCGGCTATTAGACGATCCCGGATGTGTTCATCTTCGGCTTCGCCGAAGTTGCAGTGTTCGGCCATCTCACAAAGGCTTCTCACAAAGCTCTCCACTGACTCACCGTCCTTCTGTTTGCGATGGTTGAATTTCATCCTCTCGTGGATGGTATTTTTACGGGGAATAAAAATATTCGTCACACTTTTTCATCACCGTGTCAAAATCTTCCTTCGGGTCAACGGGACTGGGATCTGCTTCGGTTGGCGCAGGTGGGTCGTCAAACCTAAATGACTTATAGATGTTCTCCGCTTGGCAACCCATCGTGTATACCAACGCGGCGGCTTGAATCTCCCCCATTTCGGTCTTAATTTTTTCGAGGACAAAATATCACAAAAATCTGGTCTTCCAATCAGCTGGTTTAGTGAAGTCAAAAGACTCTGGCGGCTGGTATTTAGGCAATTTGACAAGGTGGGTAGGCCTACTAGTGCTTTGTATGTATCAAGAAAAATGTCACGGATTTTCTTGACTGACTTGACTGTTACACTCTAGCGCGTACCACCGTAGACAGGCATCTACTAGACTTGGCGGCTTATTTGAGTGGCTTAGGTATATGACCCTTTCATCAGCACTGATACAACAGATGGCGCTAGTGGCAGCTATGCTACTTTGCCATTCCTACAGGGGCATGGCTGGCCGCTGGGTTGCATCCAGTACCTGTAATAGGCCCACATGTTTGTAATGGTCTGCCTTATGTTTGGCTCACCATTTACTTTAAATATCGATAGTGAGTATAGCCACACTATTTCTCTGTGTACAGGTTTGATTTCTAAGACCTGGAGCTCTATTTTACATTGCAAATGGACAAGTTGGTGAGGGGTGTCTATGCACCAATGGTAAGCCTATGGAGCCCTTGGAGTGGATGCTGGACATGCCCATGTAAACAGCAGGGCTACTGGAGTGCCATCTAGTGTATCAACCTGGTAAAACCAATGTATAGAGTCGCAAGGTTTGGTGGAGTGGGGTGACTACATCAACTGCTTTACATGGACTTGACAATGTCAAATACGGCACAATTTGTATCTGACAATAACCACCAATATTCTCACTTTATTGACTGAAGTCTAGATGTACATTGTTGTTGTTCCCACAGGCAGATGGTAAAAAAGTCCTCACTTCTGACACCATGTTTTAGGATGGGTTTATCTGCTCGGTGAGAAACTCATGTGGACGATGGCATGGCCGGAACAACAGTTGTTTTATTGATGGAAATACGGAAGTACGGTTACGCGGAGACCGGGCAACCCATTACAACCCTACAGCAGTAGTTCATACTTTTAACACCAGGCGACCGTAGCGTGCCGTACGCGGATTGGCAATGAACGATCTCGCAACAGTTGTATCATGACTTGGTGCGCGATACCAGCCAATTTTACCCTACATGTAGACATTAGATTGGCCTGTGTGTAAGATCTGAGACCCACATAATACATTTTGTATATATGAGTAAATATATGAATTTTAAATGTATGCATCGAACAAAACAAATAGATATTATTATATTGATAGTATGATTACATATGGATGACTAATTATAACCAAGTAATTTGGAAAAAAGAATTACCATGGCGTCAAGATTAATTTCTGCTACAAATCTGTCATCATTATCATGGCTAATTCAGAAGTTAAATATCAATGATTCCCTAAACTAATGGCACATGAATGTTAAAGAAGGTATTATTTTACGATTACATTTCTAAAAATCGTTTTTGAACTAGACCTACTAACTAGGGTTACTTAAAATGATGGGTCTTGGATCTTACACTTAGGCCATTAGATTGTACAGAGTTGGGGGGGGGGGCAAGATCTGGCACACTGTTTTGCTTTACATGTACATGTGTTTGGAAAATTTTAGGAAAATATTATCTCTAAAAGTGTGTTCTGGACTGGAGAGGTTTGAGAGGTGTATTTAAGAACAATTTCCTATTCTGTATTCCTATATAATTAGGGGAAGGTTGCCTAATTTGGACCGGCTCCTAAATAGGACCACCCTTAATTATTTCCCCTAGTGGCAGTAATAAGAATAGGTTCCAATGCTGCCATTTTTTAGTCAATATCACTAAAGTTCCTAATAACTTCCAAAAATGTAATTTTTCTGTAATTTTATGCACAATTTTCGTGAAAAATGGTTTTTGGACCTCTTGATCTTATTTACGTCACTGCTTACTTAAGCCCTCCTGGTTGCTAGGCAACATTTTTTTGTTCAAAATCCTTTCAAATTTTTAGAGGTCATATTATATAGGGTAGGAAGGGGTAAGATGCCCTTTGGGGTAAAAGGCCCTTTAGCTCTCATGCCTAGGGTACTAGCTGTATACAGCCATTTAACACTTGGAAGTAAAGATTACCTCAGTGAGACCTCTTTTGTAGGTTTTCATTACATTCAGTATTTCACACCTGTTAAGATCATCATGTTCAATTTCAGATAATTAGAAATAAAAGGTCATGAAATGTGCATATTTTGTTGGATAGCAAGTTAAAGGGGTTAGAAGTATTAGCTGAGGTGCTATAAGGTAAAGATATCAAGAGTAGACCATAAAGATACATTTTATTTACCTTCCCTTTTATTCCAACAGCTACATGGGCTTTTCACGCGAACATTTTCTTAGCATCGGATCCATGGGCCTTTCGGCCCATTGTTGTTGGCCTTTTACCCAGCCTTTCGACATTCGGGGTAAAATGCCCCGCTTTTTGTCAAACATTCTAATGGAATATTTCATGAGGCTAGGCTTACAACCCATTCCACAATTATCATACCTTGTTCCATCCCTTGATTAATGTGAAAAATATGCATTAATTGGGAATTACTTTCTTAGATCTAGCTCATTTACTTGTTATTAAGGTATTTTACCCTATTCTACCCTGCCATCCCTTTAACTTCAACATGAAATATCTAAAGAGTTACTTTAGGTTATTTACCATATCCAAATCTTAGTTCTAGCATACAGAGATTGTTTTTAGTATCTTTTCTTATGATAAGAATCTAAATGGAGCATTTATTCCAATTATGATGCTCTTTTATGTGCATGTGGGCCTTTTACCCCAGGCTCTAGACGATGGGGTAAAAGGCCCACTTTTTTTCACACATGCTTTATCGTAACATCATATGAGGCATGGCTGACAAGCTTTTGCACATATTATTCCATCCCTTGATTAATGTAAAAAATATTCTGTAAGTAGCAATAAATTCCTTAGAAATGACACAGTTGTAAATTAAGGGTGTCTTACCCCACCCTACCCTACTTTTAGACTAAAATGAAATTTGATAAAAACCATTCTTATGTTTTAGAAAACAAACTATCAATGAGTAAGATGAAAAGTTGCCTAAATTGGATCAGCTTGAGTTGCCTAAATTGGACCATAGTTGTAATATTGGATCAAATTTAGTTGCCTATAAATTGGACCACCTGGTAGGGCCTAGGCCTAGTTTTCTAAATTGGATCAATGTGTAACCTTTTTCTTACTCCAGTATGGAGCAAATTCACATGATATTGATGGAAATACTAAGAGGACATCTGATATCATATATCAAAAGTTCCCTAGTTTTATATATTTTTCAATATAATGAAAGTATAAGGAAATACAGAACAATAGTGTATATTGGTCCAAATTAGGATACCAACTGGTCAAATTTAGGCAACCAGGTGCCTAAATTGGACTAGGCCTATTAGGCTTGGTTTTTAATTGCACACCCTGACTAGAGAAATTCAAATTCCTAGATTTTTATGCTATCACCATAAAGCTATAAGGTACCATCACAAAGTGTATAAATTTTACATTCAAATTCATAGAAATAATCACTGGACAGGAAAAAGTTCTTAGGGGGTCCAAATTAGGCAACTTTCCCCTAGGGGGTGGTCATTTTTTAACAACAGGGGAGGGTTGGTGAAATTCCGCGCGCGCGTGGCGAAACTCTGAGGGACAAAAATTTTTCCGTCCCCCTCTTTTATTCTATAGAGTAGTGGACCCTATTATCGGCACCTTAAGGGTAAATCCTCAAGCAGATGTTAGGTTTTAGAAATCTAATAGATGCCAAACATGGAGAGTGGCAATTTTCGGAATTTTTCTACTCCGTGGCCTTGAGATATCATAACTGTTCAGTCAGCATTTGTTATTTTTTCTGACCTATTATCAGCACCTGTCTCCTATTATCAGCACATTGACCTACATTCCTTTATATTTGGCTCATTAATAAAATAGTAGGCTATTGTTTATGTTTTCCAGTGTACAGATTACAAAATATATGTGTAATTTCACAATCTCACATGATTTTTATTGACTAATCACATTGTATTAACTAAAACACATGACTTCAAAAATAGACATAATTAAAATCAATTCTTCTATAAAAAATGAGATAGGAAAATAAGGGATTCTGACAAAGAAAAATGTGAAATAGAATATATTTTTGCTAGGTGTTCATTACAAAAGCTCTTCATTGGGAGGGATATGGAATGAGTTTTCCTTCATTCTACATGCACTAGTGCCTCTTTTTTTATGATTTCAAGATTATTTATTCACAGATGCTGATAATAGGGTCCTTTGGTCTATTTTGGAGCCTATTATCGGCACCCCTTTCAAATAAATGGAATTAAGACATAGAATTCAAAACAGACCTAAATATGTTAAAAGAGGCCATAAATATGTGTCCATACCCTTTTCTAACTCATAGTTTAGCACATTTCTGCACAAAAATATGTTCTAAACATTTATTAAATATTAGTTATCTTGTTAATCAAGGCAATAAGGGAGCGTTCATTATTTATGGCAGGGGGGGTGCCAATCTGGCAGAACGAATACGTCAAAAAAAAATTACCCCCCCTTGGGAATAGGTTGAAAAAAAGTGACCCCCCCCCTTAGGAATGGGTTGAAAAAAAATGACCCCCCCCCCCTTAGAACTGATTGAAAGAAAATGATTCCCATCACATTACCTTATACATTTAACCATGTTCAACCAAGTCTGTGTACATCAGGTCTCTTCATTCCTGTCATATTAGGAGAAATTGAGGGACTAATGCACTTTAGCCGGTGCTGAAGTGAACCCTTTAGCTACCCTAATGCTAACCCTATGCTAATCCTAATGTGCAGCAAGATGTGCGCCAGCTAAAGTGTATTCTACCTGAATTTAAACCATTCCAATTATTATGTTAAAAATGGGGTGGCCGTTGTAGAATGTCGTAAAAGCTATCAGCCGTTGGCCAGCTTTCATTTTGTATAAATGCAAAGCCTTTTTCAAAATGGTTCCGATCTTTTGAAAAATTGAAATGTGAATACCCTGCCATTGATTGATTGACATCTGTATAAAAAGTACCTATTTTGAAGGCTCCTCCATAGGGGGCAGTAGCATGGGCCACTACTGATGCAGTTTAAGTGGGTACTATATTTCCCTGTGTATGGCCTCTGTGCTCAATGAAAAAACATTTTGGACCATTACCATACTTCAACATATGGTATTTATATATTTTTTCAGCTATATCAATTTCCGCTACCCTTATATTTCATGCAAAGAAAGATAAAGGATTATAGAAAATGTCTAAAGAATGATGTACAAACCATAGATAAGTCTTGAGCAAACTGTTTGCCACTCCCTCATTATTTCATGTAGAGAAATATAAGCCTGCCCTGTGTATAAGCCTGCCCTGTTTATAATCCTGGTAAATTTGCCACTTAAGTGTGTTTACAAGCCCGTACAGGCTTTTAGTAATACACAGGGAAATACAGGATGTCTTAGCCAGCTATATCATGCAACCTATTCCTGACTAACTGTAGTGATTGAAGCACTTGCAGCTGTCTTTTTCAAAATTTGCGCATACAAAGACAAACTTTTTGTGATTTTTCTAGTGTTTCAATTTTATTCTGATCTCATTTTTTAACATTAATTAAGTAGGTGTGATGGATATCAATCGCAAAAGCATTGATTTCAAAAGTGAAACTAAGGGTTAGAAACTGGAGGTTCTGATCAGTAGTTGCTGTGGTTATAGTAGGTGACCTTTTTACCACCGAGAACTTTGCTGGCACCTCTCAGCTCAAGAGACATGCTTTTCTATGTATACTTCTAGAAAGCCACTGCTGTCATCTACTCTGATGGTCCACAACAGATTGGAGAATGTTTACCATTCTCTCTTTCTTGACAGAAGACCCTTGTGCCAGATATAAGATGATAAGGTGATTTAATAATGGTTCACTGCTCCTGACACCCTGAACTAATTACCCGGTACATGGAATAAGAAAATGGTAATTAGAATTACAGAAAAATGTGCTTTGCGATCTCTTTTGGCAACCAAGATTATTGAAAATGAAGTTTAACGTAATCTCCCGCGTATATAAGGCGGAGCTCATGTATAAGGTGCACCCCTAACTCAGGGATGTGTGTTTTGCATATAAGGCACACCTACTGCTTCTGAATTAATATTTTAAAAAACCCTTGTATAAGGTGCACTCCAACCTTTTGACATATGCTGTAAGACATAGCCTCCCTTGGTAAAAGCCAACCTACATGTACATTGAATAGGCCTAAGTTGTGGGGAAAGCCTTGCTAAGGTGTTACCGCGACATTGGAGGGTGTGAGGGCGGCATGGGATGGAGTGAGGGTGGCATTGGATGGTGTGAGTGTCACATGGGAAGGTGTGAAAAGCTATGGCCACCATAGAGTACTGGTAGGGTTGGAGGGGAGCTGATACTGCCCAACACCTTTACAGCATTCATTAGCTTTACCCATAGGTGTGATGGAGGTGGGGGGCTATTTACATGTTTTTCAGGGTAAATCATTTTATGTATCAAATGATATTTGAATAAACCCCACGTATAAGATGCACCCTTAACTCAGGCTGATCCTATAAGGCGCAAATGGGCTCTGATTCGCACATAGTCATAGGCCTAAGACACGCCTTATATGCAAGACATTATGGTAGTCAGAACTAAAACATTCCTAAATACAAACTTCATGCAAGAGAATACATTTTTATTACTGTACCACATTAGTTAAGTAGTACAGCATGGGAGCAATAATAATGGAGTATGAGAGTATCTCCCAAGAATGTTTTTGGAATTTCTGGAGCCAACTTCATATTCTCATTTGATCTTTTGAATTTGCTCCTACAGTGTGCTTTATCCACAAATCACACGTTATATATGGGAGGTACTATTGAATTTTAAAAATATAATCATGAGCACCTTTAAGCAACGTCTAAAGGAGCACCAGGTCTAGTGATGTAAGCAAGTTGTTCTAACACTCGAGTGCAGTTGGGTCGCCTTTCCTGCAATCTGATTGGTTGAGAGCGCATGTTGGGTCAGGGGACCCATAAAAGCACTTCCGGTCTCACTTCCTGTTTGTGGCTTTTCTGTCTTATTTGTGAATTATTTTAAGGAAAATCAAAGCTTTTTCTCGTGTCAGAACGTAAACAAAGGGCTCCGGTTTGTCTCTGTTCCGGAAACCCAAGGCTCTCGGTCCTCAGGCTGGGCTGATCGCCTTCGGCAATTGTTGGATACTCTATTGAGCAAACATTTAGAAGATTAGTTCTTGAAGTTCTTTAATGTAGAGTAGACTTGTAGTGTTACAAATTCAGTTTCAGCCACATGTTGACATGCTGATCTCCGCTTCCTAAACCCCCAAAGTTGTGTCCCACTCAACCCACTCCGTTTACTTTTTAGTTCCCCACACAGTCACTGGTGGCAGCACCATATAGGCATACCGTTCATACCACATCTTTCTTTTTTTTGGAAAATGAGAAGTTCACTTATTAGTCTCTTTGTCTTGAAATGTTCATAGATGAATAATACCTATCGATCAAAATGAGTAGCTCACTTATCAATCTCTTTGTCTTGAAATGTTCATGAATGAATAATACTTATCAACCAAATAAGAACATGATTATAGCTAGTATCTTGCTATGAAATTATCTCTCAAGTTAAACTAAACTGATACAGTAAAACTTGGTTACAACGAATACCTTGTTTCAAGCTGAAAAAGTTTGTTGTAACCAAATTTCGTTGTAACCATGGGTGGGTGGGGTGGGGTGGGGGTTACTTTTAATACACATACAATGGCAAATGTTCACAAGCATTGAGTAAGGGCCTGGAGCTGGATGAAATAACCCTCACTCAGACCAATTCTCATGTGGTTTTAGTGAGATATATTCGAAATTCACTAATTTGGCAACAAAAAAAAAAACAAGAAAAAAAAAACAGGAAGAAAGGTCGGGCAGTGACAGTGGGTGTAATAGGACATAAGAGGGGTGGGGGGTGTTGAACTCGGGTGTTGGGGTGTGTGATAGGACATCCTCACCTGTTTCTATTGAACTATGGGCACCATGAGGGATAAGGGGGGTTGGGGGTGTTGGGGTGTGTGATAGGACATCCCCACCTGTCTCTATTGAACTACACAGAAAAAAATCGAAGTTAGTCGGTCTAACTTAACTTAGTCAAAACTGCCAAATAATCTTAGTTAGTGCATATGACTAATGTGTGACTAACAATGTCTAGCTTATGTTAGTCACACTGACTATCCAAATCATTTTCCCTCTCCAAGCACAGTCTTGAACAAGGTATCTGCTGGGAGTTTCAGGCAAGCTAACTTAATTTAGCCAATGTCACTAAGGGATCTTAGTCACTTTGACTAAGATCCGTTAGTCACTTTGACTAAGGTATATTGGCATGGTGTTGCCTTTACACACCAGGTGGCAGCGTGGTTTGAAACAGGATTTTTCTGGTGGCTTCATACCATAAATTGTTCGATGGATGTCAAAATGATGGTGATTTTCAGGCACTGTATACATTTGAGGCTTTCACATTTCAATATAACATCAAGCTTGGCAGAATATATCAAATAGGTTGATGATTTGCTAAATAAACTAGGTAAACAGATACTAACACATTTTCTGTGGGAGTCTAGATGAGTAAATACCCACAGATGTATCTGCTTCTTTGAGGGAAACCCAGAGTAACTTGACTCAGGGGTTCTAATAAAAATGATGTGAGGCATTTCACATGCTTCCTAAATGATGAGACTGATTTGTGGGATGTGGATCCTACATAGAGCTTACACTCACCATTTGAACTAACTAAACCAAAAAGTAATACATTGCATACTTAGTCAAAACCACCAAGGAATCTTAGTCAAAATCAGGCAAGCCAAGGCAAGTTGGGCACTTTGACTAATGGTTAGTCGTATTTGACTAAGAAAAACTTGGACGCTTAGGCACGTGCTTTTGACTAGGTATTGTCAGAAAGTTAGCCTTTTTGACTAACATCTGACTAAGATTTTGGATATTATTTTTTTTCTGTGTATAGGGGGCATGAGGGGTAAGGGGGTGGGGGATGTTGGGGTGTGTGATAGGACATCCCCACCTGGCTCTATTGAACTATGGGGGCATGAGGGGTAAGGGGGGTGGGGGATGTTGGGGTGTGTGATAGGACATCCCCACCCGTCTCTATGGAACCATTTTCACAATTTTTCTAACCTAGGGTTCAAAATAACTTCGTTATAAACAAGTTCATTTCAATATCATTTCGTTATAACCAAGTTTTATTACTATAGAAATGTAAAGGAGACATTTGTGATAAAGGATTTTTGTTTGATATAACCAAATTTCGTTATAAGGAAGTTTGTTGTAACCAAGTTTCACTGTATCTCATTGAGTCTTTCACATGTTTTCAATCAGACGCTTAGGTGCAGATCTGGCTCTCCCAGACTTATGAGGCTCAGTAATATCAGCCCCTGGCGGGTCATCAGGTTCATTCACATATGAAGGGGTACCCGGCTGATCAATCCTCAGTGTTGGTTTGTCAGGTGAGTCAACCCTAGGGGTGACTGCATGTGATGGTATGTCACGTCTTGGTGTAGGAGGATGAACTGCTGGAAGAGGTCCTGTATTAGGTGGACCTGGTATTGGTAGTGTAGCAGGTGGTAGTCCAACATTTCTAGTCATACGGCGGCTTCGCCTCAGGAGGCCTGTTGGGGTTGAGATGACATATGATCTCGGTCCATTGGCTTTGCCTACAATTGTGCCATGAGTCTTGAGATCAGGGAGCCACACTTTGTCACCTGCTGATAACTCTCCGGCTTCTTTCACACGGTGTCATTGGTCATAGTTCAGTTTCATACTGGCTCTGTACATCCTCTCCTTTTTTCGTACAACAACCGGGTCTGGTGTGCTTGGTAAGAGTTCAGATGGATAGCAGGGGACTCTGGTCTTTAATTTCCTGCCCATATTTAGTTGCGCTGGTGAGAAGCCATTATGGAGTGGTGTGTTTCGGTACATTAATAATGCTAAGTCCACATCAGTAGCTTTGTTGAGAATACCTCTGACTGTCTGTGCGGCTCGCTCGGCCTCACCATTTGACTGTGGATATCTCAGCGAAGATGTTGCATGCACAAATTTCCACTCATCTACAAAGTTTGCAAAGTCTCTTGCACTGAACTGAGGTCCATTGTCTGTGATAAGTATATCGGGGATGCCCTGATGAACAAATATTTTCTTAAGTTTGGCGACAGTCTCTGCGGCGTCAACTCCTTTAGTGACTTTGCTTGTCTCAATATCCCTTAAATAGTAGTCAACAACTACTAGGTAGTTTGTTCCGACATGATAACAGAAGTCAGCAGCAATTCGAGACCAAGGACGGTCGGGGAACTCAGTTCCTTTCATTGGCTCGATTATTCTCTCCTGTACTACTGGCCCAGCCCTCGGACCTCGGGCCTTGGGTCTCCGGACAGAAACGCACCGTCGCCCTTTGTTATTACGACCAATTAATCTGTTTTTTATAGTTTGCACCAACATGATTAAATGGATATGAATGATAGGTAATAAGAAAATGTTGGGCAAAATTGTGGCTGCAATCATTAACAAGTACTACTACTTGGTGGAGAATTGTGAACTTCGCGACGTGTCGCGAAAAAAATCTCCCGTGTGTCACGAAAAAAAACGTGTTGTGAAATTTTACATTGTGTTGGCGAATACCCCAAAAAAAGGAATTGCGCCGCCCTTCAGGAATAGGTTGAAAAAAAATGACCCCCCCCTCTTACAATAGGCTGAAAAAAAATGACCCCCCCCCTCTGAATACCCCTAAAAATTTTGACCCCCCCCCCTCATTTGCTCACTACCCCCTGCCATAAATAATGAACGCTCCCTTAGGCTGCAAGGGATTTGACCCAGATAATTCTCAAAGAAGAAAAAGTCTGCTTCACATATGATTTATGTGAAACAGCTATTTATATGTGTGCTGGATGCAATCAATTAGCCTTTTACCTTTGGTACACTCTCCCAGGACTTTGTAACATTGGTTTAGGACCTCGATGAGATTGATTAAAACTGCTGATAATAGGGCCCTGCCGATAATAGGAGCCTCTACTCTAGTCGTGTGTGGGCTTTTTCGCTCAAAAGGGGCGAAAAAAATTTGTCCCCCCCCAAACCCACCAACACCCCTGTAAAAAATGACCACTCCCTTAGGGTAACTTGCCCGGTTCTCGGACAGGTCCAATTCTCAGATGATTTTTTGGAGTTAGCTAAATGTTATTTCAGGCCATAAAACCTATTTTATTTTGATTTCCTCTCTGTTATATCTATAATAGATGTCTATTCCCAATGGCAAATTGATAAATTTCAAAGTGTGTGGTGCCCTCTGTTGATATCACTTGAAACTTGTGTCCGAGAATTGGACCATTGAAAATGCGGTGTCCGGTAATTGGGCACAATGACATGCCTATTTCCTGACAATTTTGATAATTGATATTCTAAAACCAAAATTAGAGTGAATATACTAGCAAATTCACCAAGACTTCTAGTTCATCAATATCTAATAATGGTGGTGAGCCTTCTTCAGCTTGTAAAGATATCTTTAAAATACAGAGGCTGTCCGTGAACTGGTACACCCGTCCGAGAACTGGGCATTTTTGAATGTCTATACAAAACCCCTTATAACAACTATAAATATTAGGCTTCAGCTAGGGATACTTTTTTGTTATGATACCAAGGGGCCCTACCCATGCATCCTGCTGAGCCTAAATGTAGGAAACAGAGTTTGGCCAGTTTTGTAGTCTCCCAAAAATAAAACTGTCCAAGAACTGGGCAAGTTACCCTAGTCTCCATCTTTGTAACCAATATGAGTATCTTAACATATAAGATATCATTTTGAAGGTCTTGATCCCCATTTTCCGGGACACACACCCTTCCATGCGGGACATGAAATAAAGTGCCGATTTCCGGGACAGTCCCGCATGATCCACCGGGTGATCCAGTGGCGATACACTGGGCCTATACTTAGCGATAACAGCCAAATGTAAGGACTTCAATGAAATGATATAACTCATATACCACATTAATCAGAGAATATTTGCAATCCATAGCTTTTTGAATCAAGTTGATACTCCTTCTAGAACCATTTTTATGCCACTTTACATATTAGAAAGGTGGAAATCTCTCTGTCATGCTTTGCCAAACACTTGAAACAGTGTTGAGTAAAAAGACAGAGAATAAAACATGTACTGCATGCACAGCATTTTGGCATTTATTATTTAATCATTCATAACTTTGGATTGAAAAGGTGAATCCACTAACTGATTTCAGCAGAATGTAGCTGAGAGTTCATAGATTAACATTTCTAGGCAACATCATATTATTAGGGAGATAAGTATTTTAAATTTCAAGTCAAAATCAATAATTTATTTTCTTTTTTTCAACATATTGGTGTAATGCCTTCAGGAGATTAGAAATCGCCAAAAATCGCTGTTGTATTGCTAAATAGAACCAAACAATTCTGATTAAAAAATCTTTGGAGAAGAGCCCAGTATGTTCATCCTGTTTGGCAAAAAATATTATTTTTTGGGGTGTATTGCCCTACAGAAACTAGAACTTACCTAACTTCCCCCTGTCTCATTTGGCATTAGACTATATACATGCGTCTGAAGAACATGATACCGGGATAGAATAAAGTTTTTCCTTTAATTTGGTGGTAATTTGATGTAATTCTGTCCACCAGAACCGTCAGAATTGAATTTGCAGTACCAGCTGTTCAGCACTGTGACAGATAAAGGGAGTATTCAGCTGTGTTTGGCTGTCATCGCTACTATACTGCACTGGGCATTTCCCGCGAAAATGACGTCAGCTTTTTGTGATTCATAGCAACAGGGCGCCTAGTGACAGATGTAAGCTCATGGATGATTGGTCCCCAATGTTCTATCCGAGTCTCTGATTGGACAAAGTGGGAAGTGACGTCACGCACCTGCCGCCATTTTCCCTCAGAGGTCGGTCAGAAGCAAAACAAGGAGAGGGAAGACGCGAAATCCGGGTTGAAAATTGCGAAATAGCCACGATAATCGCCAACGGTAGGGCTCTAAATTTGTTCTTTTAAATACAGGGAGATTAGAGGGTAAACCACCGCGAATTTGTATCGGTAGAATTCACTCATTTGGCTAAATAATGGTTTGTTTGGGTCGAGATCTACTGACCCAGATTTTGGAAACAAAGACTGAGTTGGATCCATGTATATTTTGATTGTGTGGGTTGTAGGTTGGGGAACGTGTTTCAGCATGTGAGTCATATTTATACTCATGGTTACAGATAAGCTTCCGGATATCGCAAGAATCCGTGGGGGTTGCGGGATAATCTCAAACCTTATAGATCGATCGATTGTTGATGCCATAATTTGGGTTCTTGCAGTGGATTCCCTCCAGAAGACACGGCGAATGTTTTGGCGGTCGTTCAGCTTGTCAACACCACGCAAATCGGGACAGTCCCAGCACTACAACAGACCACGCGGTCGGACGAAATTGGCTCACCCTCCTCCAGTTGCAAAGCAAAAACAAGATCAGGCCTAACAGAGACAGGAAACTGGCCGCCCAAACAAATAGATAGCATTTTAGACTTTTGATTGATTTATAACCAAAGTACCATAAAAAATGAAGTCAGAAATCGAGGCAGCTGTCATATTTTTAACAAGGCTTGTGAAGAAAAATCAAAAGCTCACAGAAGAACAGGTTGAGGATTTTTCCAAAAGATTAATCGATCTGCTTGGGGATAAGTTTAAGAACCACTGGTATCAAGATGACCCACAAAAAGGCCAGGCCTACAGGTGTATTAGGATGAACGAGACCGTGACCAGAGACCCAGTAATAGAACAAGCTGCTACAGATACAGGATTGGTTTATGGAGACCTCAAGCTACCTACAGAACTCACTGTATGGGTGGACCCGAAGGAAGTCTGCTGCAGGTAAGAACTCTAGAGAATTAAGGTACCGCGGTAATTGATTAATCTGGGCTTAATAGGCCTTGGAAGTAAGAAGATAGATCGAGAATGTTTAAGTCAAGATTACGCGCATATAATCACCCTTAATACCTGTTATTGTTAATAGTGTAGTCATTACACAGCAAAGGCCAGTTAAACGATCACGTGAATACATGCTAAAATCCTAAATCCCAGATTAAATAGTCAGCACGCGTTTGTGAGTGAATACACATTTATAACCACACTGGACTGGGGATTTCTGGTTATACACACCAAACCTGACCCAAAACCATTGTGTGGGTGAATAGACATTCAAAACCAGAGGATATCCTCATGGAATCCTTAGTCTAACTTGGTAAAACGACAGTCACATTGTTTTTGTATTATGTTTTATCCAATACTAGCCTTGCAAATGACATTTGAATTTGCTTTGAAATAACTTAATGGGTGCCATCATGTGGGATGGGGAGGTAGATCTTTTGGAACAGGAATTTAGATACAGTCTTGTGTATTGTTGACATAAACACGTGACCTGCCCTATCAAATAGGCTATCTGTATTTATTTACAAGTGTGTTATCAGACACATGTGACACAAGTTCTATATTTAACCTGTCGTTTAATTCTATACTAGATTCAAGTATACGGGACTAGCACATTGTTAGTACCAAGGAAATATGCTAGGTGGCTTATGTATAGTCGGGGGCTAATCCATCATTTGGCCTCTTTGTGTGGTCTAGTTTGACAACCTGCCCTATCCCTGGGATTTTTCTATAAACTATATGTATGGATTCTCCATATCAACAACTTTAAACAGATGATCTAGAAATAGATTAACTATTTCAGATTAAAAAGCAATATATCATTGAAATTTCTGTTGAATACCACAGGTGAGCCAATCAGTCCATTGTCTCCCTAACAGGGTTAACACCTTACTTCACACCTAAAACAATGCAGGGGTACTGTATGTGATTAAGATAAGGGCAGGATCAGGGCTCGACAAATCAGTTTGGAGACTGTGTGCCCATCCTACTAGGATGCAGCTTATCAGTCTTATCACTGGCCATTGTTCTGGAGGTTGATAAGAAATTTACCCAGGAGTCGGGGCCTAACCAAAATGGCGGCCTCCATAGCCTAATATGCTAATGCCCTATAGTCACAGTACTGGAATCTATGATATATACTAGTAAGACGATACCAATTTCCTATGTAGCCAATGTCAAAATATAAACCTATAGTTCCCACCTTCACTTTACATATACACTTGTTCATGCATTCGTGAACAGTTGTATTTAAGCATTTTGTGTGGTTGGAACGCTAGATATACCGTACCACTGTAAACCTGTTAAATTGTAGCCAGCTGTTTTCCCGGGAGCGTGAGCTTTGATATGATACCAAATATGCCTAGGTTTTGAGGTTTTTGGGTCAATGAAAGACCTAATAACCTATGAGTATAATAATACCAAAAAAATAAGTTGGTCTACGGATTTCCCTCTCCATATTTTTGGAAATACAAATTTCTTTTTTTTTTTCTTTGAAAAAAATCTTGTCTACAGATTTCGCTCGCTTCACTTTCTACAAGTTTTCTCTTGATGTTTGGCAAATTCTTTTTTAAAATAAAATTTTTTCGCTCGCCTCACTTTTCCAGCAAAGAATCGATTGGACGCCAAAAAATTCGCTCACTCGCTCGCACCATTTTTTCAAAACCAAAATCTGACTTATTTTTTTTGGTGTGGCCTGACCACCAGATTTTCACAATTCCCTTCAGACATTTTTTAAAAATAAAAAACAATAAAAAGAAAAAAAAAAGAAAATGGCAAAAATCTCGGCACTGGATCTGTAATGGTTTTTTAGAATAAAACGGCCTTAAAAGGTTATTGTAGCATTGTATTGACCTATGTGCATTTCACTCCTTTTACTAGGGTGTTTTTAAAGATATTGATTTCTATTAGGGTAGGAATAATTCATGGCGAGATTGGTTAAATACAAGAAATCTTAAAATGACTTTTTTCCTACTTCCAGATTTGGTGAGAACAAAGGCTCGTGGTGTACGCTGTTCAAGGAAGGCAAGGAGGATACCCATGTTATCGAGAAGGTGCTGGATCAGGCACAGGTTAAAAATGGTAACAGGCCTATTGAAGTTACCCGTATCAACCAGCACTCGCGCACCCCGTCCCCGCCCTCCACAATGCTACCTCGGGGACCACATCAATTCTACCCTAACAGTAACAACAGCAACATGAACGCCGGGCCACAGGGTCGCAACTTTCACCACAACCATAACCATAATAACAACACGACCCTCAAGTTCAAGCCCTTCCCCCAGAACAAGTTCCGCCAGCCCCCACCACCCCGGCCTAACAAGCACTCAGTGTCACCGACCTTTGTGAAGGGCAACAAGATGGCGCCAGCCTCGCCACCAAAGTCATTCAAAGCTCAGCACCCACAATTCCAGCAGCATGTGTCATCATCACGGAATGATCGCTTCCACTGGGTGCGAGGCGCGGACCTCGTCAAGGCATAAATGCCTTGGCGAGCATTGTTAATTGTGTCAGTCAACAAGGTGTTGAGCATGCGAGGAACTATTTTGTAGACGTCACCCTATTGTGGCGTCACCATTATTATGTCCTGTCATTTTACAGCCTTGTTGGTGACACACAAATCTGATTCAGGGGTGCATTGGTCCATTAGGCAGCAGTTCAGCATTATGTTATAATACAGTGTAAAAGAAAGAATAATACAAGATGGTACTAAGTCCTCGTTATTATATACACACAAATCTATATATTTACACACAGATGATCAAGGTGCAAAGTGTAAAGATATATTAACATGTTGACTATTGATGTTATTGAAGCTGCTTAGTAAGAAATACTATATATACCAGAGCCTATTTTATGTATAAAGAATACTGTACAGAGAGATCCTATTTATGAAAAAAAGGTCGGCTCGGAGCTTGTGAATAATCCAAGGAATCTTAAGAAAGAGAAATGATAATGAAAGAATATTTATTATCTATGAAGTGAAATAATCAGCTGTTTATCCTTTGTTATCTATTACGTTGTTGTGTGATAGCAGAAATGTTGGTTCAGAGATGCCACTTTTCCTGGTTTTCCAGGAAGTCCTGGTTTAGTTTTCTCCAGATTTCTGTAATAAATCATGTTGATTTCCTGGGAAAGGGTGTCAAAAATCCAGTTTTCCTGGATTTGTCGGCCAAAGTGAGTTATCTCTGGGTGGTACAATATAAGCTCATGTCATTGCTTTACACGGTTATTTTATGGGAGCGGAAATAGTGATTGTTGCAAGTCTAAGCTTTTATCTATATTTTTTAGAATACATTTTTTAGCTATTAGTTGCCTTGCATTAAAAATGTGGCAGCTGTTTGATTTGGGAACAAACTTACATACTCTCACTAATCATGTGCTGATTTGATAATGAATGGTCATAACAAACATCAAGTATGAATATCTTACAAATTATGGGGTATCTAATATGACTTCATGCCTCAAGTATCAAAAACATACCACGAAAAAAGTTGAAAATGTGTGAAAAATTCTTAAAGGGTGAAAGGATGAAAAATTCATGGAAAATAATTTTACTAGAGAAAAGTACAAACTATTGCTCAAAACAGTGTGACGTGCCAACTAAGTGATAAGAATATTGGTTATTTATGAAGGAAAAAAAAGAAGAAAATGGAGGCACTAATAAGGGATGCAGCAGGATGTGAATGGATATAAATTACTGATATGGTTATACTGAAAGAAACCAAATATTGCTGTGTACTTGCCAGTATCTGTTAGCACTGCCAGCGCGAGTATACACAACTGCAATTTATGGAGTATTTTATTATAACATTGTATCTGTATTTCCTTTTTTTTTCAAATTCACACTAGTATAAAGCTTTACTTGAGTAGCAATCGCCACTGACGCACAACATATTGAAACCAATTGAGTAGACATGTTGCAAATATAACTGCCAAATCAATCATTTGCTTTGTTGTGCGCTCTTATGACATGGTGTTTTGAGATGGTAATGTTAATTGAATTTGGTGTTTGGAATTGTAAGGCGTTAGTTTGCCATAGAATTTGCGGATGCTTCCTTACTCTGTCAGTGCGGGTAGAAAAGGAATTTTAATAGGATTTTGTAGATTTGAAAAAGAGACCCAGAATCTTGCTATTTTTCTCAGTCGCAAATCGGTGTGAATTAGTAATTGTGTGATGGATTGGGATGTGTAAATTGGTGTAGTTGTTCATGAGTATTTCAGTTAGCTTTGAGTGATTGTGTATTTGATGTGGTCTCAGATCTCTCACGATAAGACATGTTCATAATATTATCTGTTGCCAGGAAAATTTAAATTGACATATCTAGTAATAGGACATTTCTTAACTACAGTGAATCAATAGAATAATTCCGACCTGTCTTAAAAAGAGTATCTGTCGACTGTTGGATGCATTAACATTTGCCTCAAAGCTGAATCACTTTTATTATAGTAAGTTATCGACCAGAAACAATTGTGAATGATACATATTGATCTCAAAAGGCCTAAAAAAATATAATGTAATTATAGGGAAAACTTTTTGTTTGGATGAGAGGTTCTTTCCAATTTTCGGTGCCCTCACTTTGTGTCTCATATTTTATTCTAAAAGTATTCAACTGTGTTTACAGAAATCACTGTATCAACAAATATATTACAACCATATTGTGATCATAACATTGAGACCTTTTAGACACATGATTATGCAAGCTTAAGTTATAAAAACAAATATCTAATTTGTATTTAAGAGAAGAAAGGACTGCACACCAAATACTGTGCTGACCGCCGGTCGGTAGGCACAGTCGGTGAAAAGGGTCATCTCAGTCACAGTTATTTTTATCAGTAGCAACTGCTTTCTATTTATCAAGACTCATGTGTTGTTATGGTAACCATTACCCTCTCTATTTAACTTATCCTAGACATTGCTTTGAGGGAAGATTTATTCAAAGTACTGCTACAATGTTGTCTGCATCGTTTAACAACTCCGCTGAGGTCGCTTGCACCGCTACAACTCCTTGTTCCCTTTTGTACATTGTCTGTATGATTTGTAAACAGTAATATTACTATATATGTGTAAATGAATAATGACACAGATGATGGAGATGCTCTATGAGCGGCCACTGTTGGTAGCTGCCTTGTGTATGGTGCATATTCCGACAAGGCAGGACTGGTCGGTCTCCAACGTAAAGGGACAAGGGTTTACATACTCACCGTCACTGCCTCTCGTGGAAGTAGAAAAAAGTTAGCGGCTTTCACCAATTTGATCCTGCCTCAGTTTAACTTGCATTAATATATATCATAGCTGTATTTTATACATTTACTTTTGAATTTCAAGTGTATTGATATTTTCCGTCGCCCATTGAAAGATTCAGTATTTATATTCAATTGCTTTTCTGGTTTTCAGAGAATTTTATGGATTGTATTTTGTATCGATATCTAGCTATTAGTGCTTATTCATAGAGAAGGAAGCCTAGCTATATTCAGTATCTGTTCAGTGAAATTAGTTATATTGCAGATGTCAATAGCAGTGTTTGTAATGTAGTAAATGTATAGTTCATAGAAGCAGCACACTTGCTCAGTTTTGCGATGTAGGCGTGACGTCCATCCATATCCAGACAAAAAGAAGGCCTATGTAATTTGTATAAATGTGTATATTGTATAGCATCTATTTGTGGAACTCCTATTACACTAGAATTGAAAAAAAAGTATATTTTTAGTTCAATGTGGATGATATTTATAAATGTGTCCTGTGCCGACCGATCAGTCCAGCGCTCCTGTGAAAATGTAGTAATAATAAATATGTACAGTTTTTACCATACCGGAAGAATCGTGTTTTGTCTTCACTCACCTGGCTGTTCAAGGAAAACAATGTTTCTACCTCTTATCTTGCTCATGAATAACATGCACATTCTAATGGGACATTGGGACTTTTTGGGTTGTTGGGTACAGAGAATATGAATGCTCTTAGTTGCACATATGCTGGAACCAATAAAATTAAGGTCGTCGACCAGTACGAATCTTGGCTTATAGATCCATTTCAAGGGCTACTGTGGCTTAAAGGCACCATAAAGGGCCAGTCTCAATCATCTGATCAGAGGAGGGCATATCGAAGGTTTATTACATTCTGACTCGATCTATGTACTTTCTGCAGAAAGTGAATTTCGTTGACGGCTGATCCAGTCAAATGACTGAATAAGTCCGTTGTGGTCCCCATTAGAGACCATGGAATAGATTTCGCATGTGACACCTGTACCAGGGATGCCAGTCTTCCGTTTATTTCCGATTTTTGTAAAAGTGAAAAAAAAAGAGGAAAATGTCAACCTTTATATTTCTCTTTTCATATGGAACTGAGTTGTCTCCACCAGTAGAATGCCCAGCACATACCGGTAGATGGCTATGAATGGTAATTGTCTTATGCGTGAACCCTTTCGAGGAGAAACGGTATGATCGGAAGTGTATCATATACCATTTTATTATTCCATAAATTCTAACATATTTTGTATTAATCAAAGAATATCTATGAAATTAATACATAGGTTGGTTCTAAGAGCTATAAGAGCGCTCAAACTTTGTATAAGAGCGTTCATGCCCCACTGCACACCAGCCAGAGTCAGTTAGACAGAGTTTGTGACATCAAAGGGTCCGACCTAATGGTCCACTGCACAATATAATAAAAATGAGGGTCTCAGTGTGCGACCTCATGGTTCAGTGCACAAACTAATAACTTGTAAGTGAATGCAAACGGCCGTTAGGGGTGCCTGGGCACCACAGACGCCGTCATGAGTGTCTGAGCACTCTAAGGACTGAACAATGGGTTACATAAGCACGACGCCATAACAGTCCGGTCGCTCTAGCGTCGCTCCTGAGCAAGCTAGGTCAAATATCAAAGCATTTATGGAAAGCCCATAATTAGACGGTCAAAATGAGCCCAAGATCAAGGCGGAACTCCCATTATTAAGGAAGTTATGCCATGGAGACTGAAAGGAGCTCCGAGTGCACTACAGACAAACCGGCGCGAGTTACGCGCCTATCCAGCGGGCATTATAAACTTGGCATATTCAACTCCGCGCATGCCCAAAATGGCGATTATAAACGCATAAACGACCGAGATATGAGGGTCTGAAGATGCAGAACCGACCAAGACAATGGGGGGCATAGCGGCGTCCATGGGGGTCCTTTGTCCCCCTGTGACACTTGAAAGAGTCCCCTCAAACAATTGTAGAGTTAGGCAGATGCTGCTGGCTCCAGTCAGTCTGGAGGTGCTTTTCCAAGATTTGCTACAAATAGCCTGTCTGCACCTCCAGGAGGACAGAACACCAAGAACCACTCCAGAGGTAACATCTCCAGTCATCTCCTGCTACCTGCTATACCACTACACTATGGTGAAACCATGCTAGACAGGCATTGGTTTCCATCATTAGTGGCCAGAGGCTATCTTCCTCAAGACATCCACCAGAGGGTAAAGTTATTCATTATTACATTATTCCTCTAAGCAGCAGGCCAGGAGCTAGGTGTGGGAACCCACCTAGAACTATGCTGGACATTGTATTATTATTACCTCACAGGTGGAGTGGAACTGAACATTATACTTTGTAAATTACTGTATGTTTACTGTATGTGCAAATTACCTACATACTAACTACTGTATGATTGATATTTCTTACATGTTGCCTAAAGCTGAATAAACCAGTGACAACTGGAAATAACACTATTTATAAGAGCCTTGAGATAATTACACTATATACCACTAGTCTTATGATATTTCTCATATGACAACTTGATCATGCCAATCACTAGTATGACAAAGTGGTGGAGAACATCCTACTAAGATCCCATCTCTCACAGGCTCATAAAAATTAAAGCTGGTAACACAACTAGGAACAATCATGCACACAGTAAATTAAAGCTGGTACCGCAACTAAGAACAATCATGCACACAGTAAATTAAAGCTGGTACCGCAACTAAGAACAATCATGCACACAGTAAATTAAAGCTGGTACCGCATACACACAGTAAGACCCACTCCACCCACCCAGTGACCTTGACCTTGACACCATACCCACCAAGGTCACCAGTGAGATCTCCCACACATCAGTGAGATCTCCCACACACCAGTGAGATCTCCCACACATCAGTGAGATCTCCCACACACCAGTGAGATCTCTCACACATCAATGAGATCTCCCACACATCAATGAGATCTCCCACACATCAGTGAGATCCCCCACACATCAATGAGATCTCCCACACATCAATGAGATCTCCCACACATCAGTGAGATCTCCCACACATCAATGAGATCTCCCACACATCAATGAGATCTCACACACATCAATGAGATCTCTCACACAACAGTAAGATCTCCCACATATCAGTGAGATCTCCCACACATCAATGAGATCTCCCACACGATCAGTGAGATCTCCCACATATCAGTGAGATCTCCCACACATCAATGAGATCTCCCACACGATCAGTGAGATCTCCCACACGTCAGTGAGGTCTCCCACACGTCAGTGAGGTCTCCCACACGTCAGTGAGGTCTCCCACACGTCAGTGAGGTCTCCCAAACGTCAGTGCGGTCTCCCAAATGTCAGTGAGGTCTCCCACACGTCAGTGAGGTCTCCCACACGTCAGTGAGGTCTCCCACACGTCAGTGAGGTCTCCCACACGTCAGTGAGGTCTCCCACACGTCAGTGAGGTCTCCCAAACGTCAGTGAGGTCTCCCAAAATGTCAGTGAGGTCTCCCACACGTCAGTGAGGTCTCCCACACATCAGTGAGGTCTCCCACACGTCAGTGAGGTCTCCCACACATCAGTGAGGTCTCCCAAACATCAGTGAGGTCTCCCCAATGATATTCTCAGTTTGATCTCCAACATGTCAGTGATACCTACAACACACCAGTGATCCCACACCTTCCACCATGGCCGACACTGAAGAAGGTCCTCAACCCAATCAGGCAGCTGAAAGGATAAGGGCCTACGAAAAGACCATCCAAGATGCAGTTACTGCCCTAGAAGCAAACAAAGCCCAACATGATGCTCATGCCCTTGCCTCAAAGGAAAGGGAGAGGATCCTCAGTCAACAATTAGATGACCATCGGAAGGCCCTAGAACAGGCACAACAACAGATATCAGATCTCATGAGGATGGTATCATCCCAGACCTCACAGCCTCCCACACCCACAACCACACCTGTCGTCACACCATCTGCCTCTGGATCCAAGGAGGATGTCATGATCTCCATGATGTCCAACATGACCAGGATCCTAGACAGACAACAAAACGACGACAGGAAGATCAGGCAACAGGAGGTAACCAAACCCAAAACTTTTTCTCACCCATCACCACTCATGTCAACAGCACTATTTATTGATCACAAATTCCCAGAGTATCTGAAGGACAGGTACAAATTAACAGACAGTGACACCATGGTAACATATTTACCCAAGTACCTTGAAGGACAAGCATTGGCTTGGTTTGAAACCTTCAAGGAAAGTGCCACACCTGATAAGTTGACATGGTCCAATGTAGTACATGAACTAAAAGAGTATTTTGCTACTCAAGACAATATTATCTCCAGAACTGCACTCCGTGCACAAGAGATAGATGAACCTGTATCTGATTATGCAATGTATCTCAGAAAAGCGTGTAATGCCCAATGCCTAAAGGACGACACCTTATTTAAAACATTCATCCAAGGCATGAGGCCCTGGATCTCTGTAGCTCTTGAGAACAAGAAAATAGACTCTTTTAACCAAGCCCTAGACCTAGCCTTAGAGGTTGAGACCCAAGAAAGATCTAGGAAAACAAGGGATGCAGAGTCTAACCCACAGCCTACTAAGAAAAAGGTCCAGGAAATCACCACTAGTTCAGATGAAGATGTTAACCTAATGTCTAGTGCCAATGTAAGGCAACAGGAAGCTAAGGCTATATCCAAAGACCCTACCGGTAGATATAGAGGAAATAACTATGACCCCAACTACCAATCCAATAGAGGTAGAGGTAGGGGGGGCAACAGCAACAACCGGGGGGGTCACAACAGTAGGAAAGACAACAGCTCTTCCAACTCCAACAATGCTAACTCTTCATACAGTGATAGGAGAGACAGAACCCCAAGTAATGGCAGATCCTATAATAATCAGGGATCCAACAGTAGGAGCCATAGTCCACATAGGAAGTACAACTCTGGATCCTACAACAACAATGGTTCCTACAACAACAGCCAGGGTTCAAACAACTCTGGATCCTATAATCAAGGATCCAACAGTAGGAGCCACAGTCCACATAGGAACTACAACAGTGGATCCTACAACAACAACGGTGCCTACAACAATCAGGGATCCAACAACTCCGGATCCTACAGCAACCAGGGTTCTAATAACTCTGGACAATACAGCAACTCTGGTCATTATAACCAGGGTTTCAACCCACATCAGGAGGATCACAAACCTAACACAAGAGGCTACCAGGGGAACCAACACAGTAACCCCCAAACAATACCTCAAGTGATGGATCAACTCTCCAAGCTCCTGGTCGCAAGCATCGCAACCACCCCACAGAACCAGGAAAACTAGGATGTCACAGTGCCGATGGGCCAGTGCACTGTGACACCCCAAATACAAACAATCAATCAGGATTAACAAAGATCCAACCAGAGACAATTGCTAGTGCCAATCTACCATCTAACAGACAGAGACGTCCATCAGTGATACACATCACCCCACCAGATTCATCATCAAAGGATACAGGTGAGAGTACCAAGCTTTCTATTGTACTTCTTCAAAATGGCTGTATCAATGCAAATCTATATGATGTTTCAGATGTACAATGTTTGGTTGATACAGGTGCTACTATCACCTGTGTCAGACAATCATTCCTCATGGACCTCCAAAAGAGATTCCATATCCAACTGAGGAAATCTAAAATCAACATCCACTTGGCAGATGGATCGGTGTGTCATGTTAGACATTCAGCTATGCTGAACTTTAGAATCCAAAATGTCAGATTCCAATACCAATTTGCTGTAATACCCAACCTCACACAGCCCGTTGTACTCGGCACAGATTTCTTAAGCACTACAAAATCTCAAATTGAATTTAATGTTGATCCTGAACAAATTCTCAAACCCATTAGGGCAGTGAGGGATTTTACCATCCCTCCATTCTCTGAACTTGCAGTATTGGGTAAAGTCACATCTACTCAATCACTGCAAGGCAAAACTGGAGTAGTAGATAACCTCCAAAGAAATAACAATGCCCCATATCTAGTTCAAAGGGCAGCAGTAACCCCCAGGGAAAATAACAAACATCCCCTAGTGTTACTCAACACCAGCAGGCGCCCACATAAAATCAAAAAGGGTGCCATCATAGCTCTATTTCAGGAAGTCAAGGAATCTGATTTAGAAAAACCTCAACAGGTGTCAGACACTACCCCACACACTGATCAATCCATCTCAGCCATACGGCCTGAGGATGTAACTCAATTCAGTGACACAGACTCAGACTGTGAGTCCACATACGCTGACCCTGAACCCAACTCAATCAGACTCTCTGAAATAGCTGCTATACATAGTGAGGCACATGACCTCGAGCCAGAATTGGAAGAGAATGTTCCACCAAAATCTGTGCTCACATCCAAAGATCAGCATGATAGATTAAGATCACTGCTGACCAAGTATGATGATGTATTTGTAGGAAAAGATGGAGACATTGGTGCCACACACCTGTATACACACTCAATACATGTAAAACCTGAGGCAGTACCATGTCATTTCCTACCATATAGACAAACACCAGAAAAACAGGCCGCAATAGGGGAAGAGTGTGAAAGGCTAGTACAACAGGGCATTCTGAGAGAATGTGCTGAAGGCCCCTGGGCTTCCAGATCCTTTTTAGTACAAAAATCATCGGGAGGCCATAGGCTCGTCACAGATTTTCGTTATTTGAACCAAAACACAATAAATCAAGCCTTATCTACACCCCGGGCCGATGACACTCTAGACATGATAGGGTCACTCAGACCAAGAGTATTCAGTAAGCTAGATGCCCAACAGGGATTTTTTCAAATTCCTATAAGACAGGAGGATCAGCATAAAACCGCATTCATAGCAAATGACAAAAAATATGTCTATGAAAGGATGCCGATGGGTTTAGCGACCGCACCTGCGGGATTCTGCCATCTAGTCACATTAATTCTGAACAAACTCAAATACAAATGTGCCCTACCATACCTAGATGACATATTGGTATTATCACCATCAATCGAACAACACTTCCATGACCTGGAAGATGTGTTCAACAGCTTAAGAGTTGGTAAACTCAAACTGAAGAAATCAAAATGTGAATACTTCATAGACAGAATAGACTTCTTGGGAATGAGAGTCACACCCAAGGGACTGCAACCATCTCCCACAAAGGTGGAATCAATCAAAACCTTCCCAACACCAAAATCAGTCAAAAATGTCCGATCCTTCACAGGCCTATGCCAATACTTCAAAAAGTTTATCAAAGGTTATGCCCAAATTGCTAGACCATTGTACGATCTACAGACACATCTCAAAGCATTTGTCTGGACAGAGGATGCAGATAATGCTTTCAAAACTTTAAAGCATGCCCTCTGTACCAATGCTCTTCTCAGATATCCAAACTATGAGAAAGAGTTCAGTTTGGCAACTGATGCTTCCAATGTGAGTTTAGGAGCTGTACTCTCACAGAGAGATAATGAAGGAGTGCTCAGACCAGTAGCCTTTGCAGGTAGAACCCTCTCCAAACATGAGAGAAATTACAATACCACAGAGAGAGAACTACTGGGAGTAGTGTATGGAGTATTACACTTCAGACACTATCTAGAGACCAGACACTTCCAATTATACACAGACCATGCAGCCCTAATCCCGCTACTAACCAATACAGGACTCACACATAGATGGGCCAGATGGGCTCTAGACATACAACAATTTTCATTCACCATCCAACACGTGAAAGGTGACGATAACACACCACCAGATGCTATGTCTAGAAGAGAATACCCAGATTCTGGACCCATGACTAACCCTCCACCCCCACCAAGGAGAGTTAGAGCAGCCAGTAGAACCAAGTTTGCAAAAGTAACAAAGAAAGTACCATTCAAAAGGGATGATCCACCCAACACCATTGAAAGGCCAGAGACACCCATTAGGGGTATCTTGAAGCAATCTACACACTATGTGTTTTGCCACTGTGAGAGAGAATACTCACAACTCTTTCCAGATAATGACTTCGAGCCTATCGAATTCTCATCACTCAATCAGATGCTGAAGGCAACTCCAAAGGAACCACCCTTCACCCCACCTGACTCAGATGATGAAGATTCAGAAGACACACTATATGCTATTACTCAAGCAACTTCCAAATCAGTCAGATTCTTTGAATCAATGCAGGGAGAGGAAACATCAAACCATTTGTGTCCTATGACCACACGCTCAAAGACTAGAGAAATGATTCAGGAGGGCACACCAAAACCCCCCACACAATCACAAACTATTCTAAATGAGAAAAAGGTCACAGGAAACAAACCTACCAAAACCCCACCTGCCAGGAAAAATGTCACAAAAGACAATGCATCTACTAAGTCAAAGAACTCTGAGACAAAGAAGAATGACAAAAAGCAAATTGTGCCTTTAAAGAAAAAGGTTGCCACTCCCACCAAGGCGAGAATAGGCCCTCCAAAGGAGCCTACACACCAAAACAAGAGTGACACACCCCAACAAAAGGCACAAGATAGGCCAATAGTCGATGAAAAAGAAAAAGAAAGAGACAGAATAAAACAACATGTGCTAGATATAAATCAACTACTGGATCAGATTCCCGACACATCCATCTCAGGTACAAACCTTGGCTTGGAACAAAGGAAAGACAAGGACCTATTGCCCCTCATACAGTATCTTGAGGATGGGACCTTGCCTGCACCAAAAGCACAAGGAAATAGAATCATCAACCAAGGCCAGACATACACCTTGGTAAATGGTACATTAGTCCATATATGCCCCATAAATTGGAGAAAAACCAATACTGTACCACTTCAAATTGTTATACCACAGCAATGGGTAACAAGTACACTACAGTATTTCCATGACTCACCTACTGGCGGCCATCTTGGTTCAAGTAGGATGCTGTCAGCACTCCGACCTAGGGTATATTGGAAGTCTATGCTAGCAGACACAACAAAATATGTTTCCACCTGCCACACATGCCTCACAGCAAAAAGGCAAGTACACTCACACAAAACACCAATGACAGTGAGAGAGTACATGACTTCACCAATGAAGTTCCTAAACCTAGACGCGGTGGGACCACTTCCCACAACTGCCAGGGGAAACAAACATATACAGGTCTGCATAGATTATGCTACCAGATATGCAACAGCTTGGGCTACTACTGACTTAAAAGCTGAAACAACAGCAGCAGAGTTCTACAAGAATATAATTTGTCATCATGGAACACCAGCCACTCTTCAAACAGACAATGGGACATGTTATACAGGTGCAAAGTTCACAAAGTTAACTAAACACCTCAAGATCAAACATAAATTCTCCTCACCATACAGGCCACAATCAAATGGGCTTGTAGAGAGATTCAATGCTAGCATAGGCACAGCGCTCAGAGCATTCTGCTCAAAGCACCAAAACAATTGGGATTCATTTATTGAACCCATAACCTTTGCATTAAACAACACTGAATCCCAAACCACAGGATTCACCCCTTTCTTCCTACTCCACGGAAGAAACCCAGCCACCCCAATGGACTTAGGGCTGGGAATACAGGAAGACATATCCACCGTAGCAGACCATGTAGCTAACATGATAACAAATCAAGATACCTCTAGGAGGAAAGCTATAGAAAGGGTCGCCAAGCTACAAAAGGAAAGGAAGGATAGATATGATAAGAAACTTACACCACAGGAAATCAAGGTCACCGACATGGTGTACCTAAACATACCAAGAATCCTGACCAACACAGAGTGTAAGAAACTTCAACCCCTTTTTATGGGACCATATGTTGTAGTAGACAGACCTAGTTTGACAAGTGCCAAACTCAAAAACTTGGACACCAATCTATTGGTGGCCAGACCAGTGCACATAGACAGACTGAAAAAGGTTGTGGCTGTCAGAAACAATGAATTTGCACACAGGCTTATTCCACATGAGGCCAAATACTACAGCAAAATTGTAAGGAACAAAAATGATATCACCCTTACAAGAGAAACCACAGGCATAGGCCCTATCAAGCCTAGGCCTGCACACCACATACTAAGAAAGACATCTAGGTGTGGTGCAGTTTCAAGAAGTTATAAACAAGATTGAGATACCAAAAGAACATAAGATTTTCAAAATGTATTACAAATTCTCTTCATCCACACATAAGACATGTGTGACTGATAATGAATTACTTATATGTATATAAAGCCAATCAAATTTGTAAATATATCAGTAGGTTATTGCCTCTGAAAGGGTCAAAGACTGGGACCCCCCAAGTAAAGCAGACATGAAGTCTAAGAAGAGTAAGGGTAACACAATGGAGTGTCTAAAGCCTAATCCCCACATGAAAGAGCGCGCTATGCCAACACAGCAGTCTATAGAGATCAATTGACCTTAGAAGCTACCCTCAGACAACTGTCTAGACGGTCATGAATGGCTGTCCTGGATGACAGGAGGAGCTAATTACCAGTACACAGATTACACAATAGACCCCCACAGTAGCAGACACTGGAGATTAGGTGCACCTGCTCCAGAGAAACAATACCAGGCCCACAATGGATGTGGGTAGGGTAGGCTACATAAGAAGCACTGTGGACCATAGCCCACCATCAGTCTTCATCCAGCTGCAGTCTGGAACACAAGTCTACAGGACCCCACTTGGGAATTAGCCAGCCCACTTCTCCATTAGGAGAGACTGCACTAGGATAAAGAACACACCTACTTCACCTTCAACCTGACCTTACCATTTACTGGTCAATCTCTATAGACTCACCGGACATATTGCCAAGACAGCTCAATCTTGCAAAGGTACAGTTTGAACCACTTCATTTAAAGTGTTGCACCATACACTTAGACTTTACCAGCACCAAATCACTACAAATTTGACAAGACTTTAACAA
The DNA here is from genome assembly GCA_949317995.1 of Acholoe squamosa. NCBI lineage: Eukaryota > Metazoa > Annelida > Polychaeta > Phyllodocida > Polynoidae > Acholoe > Acholoe squamosa. The sequence goes on along the minus strand of OX439052.1, from coordinate 30,220,013 downwards.
CAGCAAACTTGCTTTACACAAGCACCATGGGGAGACTGAGAGTTTCACCCATACTGCTTACTATGCTGTTATTATATACTATAGAACCACTTACTGCAGGTTATACACCTGTGGTGAGACAAAACATAGGAGTAGTATTCAAACCTAGCCCTCAACCATTGGTCAATGGACATACAACCACAACACTGTTGTTAGCTATCCCCTACAAGATACCTCGGGCACCCGTTACCCAAGGATCCATAAGGGATAGAATACTCCAATTGACCACTCCTACTCTACAAGATCATACCTCTGGTCAAATTATCCAACAAGCCAAAGAGCTTGACACCTTGCTGGAAATTGCAGACAAGGAGATAAATGAAACATTAGCCTCCATCAAATTGTTCCTATCCAACCCCATAAACACATTGGACAAGGCCAAAAGAGAGGCCATACTGGGTTTTCTAGCACCCCTGTTTCGCGGTGTGCTAGGTCTAGCCACAGTAGAAGATGTAAACCAAGTAATGGGACAGCTCAAGAACATAGATGAAATACTGAGAAAATTTGCTAAACAAGATCAGGAAGCAGCTAGCCTCATTGAAAAGATCACAGACAGGCAAGATAAGTTTGTTAAAGCATACATCCAAGATAAGAAGGTACTGGACAGCACAATCAACACCATAGGTGACACCGTCAACCTGTGGGCCTCTAACATGTCCAGGTCACTTGACTCATGTTCAAGGCACGAGAAAACTCAAAGGGAAAAAATGCAAGTATTAAATGATGCATTAATTATCATAGCAGCAAGAATGAATACAGTTCAATCACTGCACAGGACAAATGCAGCCCTGAGGATGCTATCATCAGGAATCCTAACCCCTGATATAGTACCACCCTCAGACCTTGCTAGATACTTAATTGACATTAATAACAAACTTAGGATTACACACCCTGGAGCACAAGCCGCAATTAATGACTTAGATTTCTATTATTCACAGAAGCTGACCTCATACACTTACTCAGCTCACCATATATATATTCATCTGGACATTATAATTCAATCTACCACCTCTACCTTCAAACTGTACCAAATGATTACATCACCCATGCCTATAGACACACAGGAGACCCCCACCAGAGGAGTCACCAAATTACAAACCACAACTGAGTTTCTAGCAGTATCTTACGACGAATCATTATTCATCGAATTGGACTCAGCAGATATGCAGGCATGTGAAGGTACTACAGTAAAGGTATGCAGAGATGTAAATGGTAGAATTTATAAACACAGGCCTACATGCCCTGTAGCCATTTTTACTAACCAGGCTCAACAGATTAAGGAACATTGCAAGTTTACAGTTTCACCACTGCAAACACCTACCACCCATGCTATTTCCATTTCTGAAGATGAGTATCTGGTCACTACTAATGAACCCCATTACTTTATCAACTGCCATGGTAAAACGTCTGAAACTCGAAAAGCCCAGTCCTACTCAATCATAGGTGTACCCTGTGGGTGCACAATCAGTGTAGGAGAATTTTCTCTTCCAAACACAAGGTTGCCCTGTAACTCAACCTTATCATTTCACTACATTCTCAAGACAATTAATTTACCATTCATGGCAGCACTTAACCAAATTACGGAAACCAAACCAGATGAAAGGAAAAATCTTCCAAATTTCCCAGTAGTAAACCTTTCTAGAACCTTAGAAAAACTACAGGAAAATCCAATCATGGATGATACTACTCAACTAAATTTAGAGCCCTTTGCCAAAACATTATTGAAAGATGCCTCCAACCTTGATAAGGCAATGGAAACACGCTACGTAGAATCACACCTACGTCGAGTCACAGAGCATCCAATCTTCCAAAGCTTAGGACTCATCCTAGGGATATCAGCTCACATTTTTATAGTATACATACTACTCAAACTGTACAGACTAGGAGGAACTGTAGCCTACCTGCCTACAGCCAAAGCATTCAGACTAGTCACCGAGCTGCCCCTACACAAATTGCTCCCAGATAAGAATCCTACCAAACTAACCCCTACAGAGGAAACCCACACCCCTTTCCTCACAATTCAGGAAACCCACACCCTGATAATTGCTATATTATTCACCCTGACCATCTACTCAGCCTACAGAATAATGAAGTACCTTAAGAAATTTGCACAGACACACTGTGGCAAGAAAAATGTGGCCAAGCGCACAAACCCCACAATATATTTTAAAATATATTGTGGAGACTCAAACTTCGCGCTACCCTTGAGGCCAATACCACATGAATTTGATGAGATTAAATCAGCAGCTGCCCCTACCTATAAGGATATAGTGGTTAAAACCTTCCCACTACCTAAGGCTATATTTACCTGGAATGGACCAGCAGTTATAACAGCACAGAGAGGAGAATTTGCTTATCACCTCCCTCAGGTGATACACCTACCTTGGCGCACTAGGTTCAGTACTATACCAGCCCTTAAAAACAAAGGACTGTACTACTCCATGCTTCTCCAGAATGATTGTGGCACCAGCCCGGTGACCATGACAGCACTGGAAAATACAACAGATATAATTATTGACGAACACCAGGAGGAGACCGCAAGGTCAAACATGCAGACTATTGCTAATTTTCTAAACCACCAGCCCTCCCCGGTGACTGTGGAAACAGCCTAGGCTGCCCACAGCCTAGACTGCCCCCAGTCCACCACCAGAAGATACTGAGATGACACATCTCACACATGACACACACCTCCACTGTCAATGAAATTATCAAAGTATTAGAAAAAAAAAATACATACACAGCCACTTGTTGATGTATAATATGAAAATCTATGGTATTCTCACAAAATCGATGATTAATGCGAGCATATACGCGCAAAGTTGCGAAATTGCAAATTACAAATTGTAAATTGTACAAATCTAACATTAATATACATGAATGCAGGTAGATAACTAAGACAGTTTTTGTACCCACTAGCACTTGTATACTATGCCAAGGTTTACTTAAAGTAACACATTTTAGGTATCCAAGAAAATTGTTGGAAAAATGAATGTAAAAAAAAAAAAAAAAAAAAATTGTTGAGAAAAATTGTTGACATAAAACATGTTTACTTAAGATACTCACCAAATAAATCTCTTTCAGGGACACATACTCAAAAGGCTAAGGGAAAAGTCAATTAAGCAGCGGCCCACTGCCGAAATTGCCAATTAATACACCCATATAGCAAAATCAATGAGTAACTCAGAGACAAACAAGCCTATTGTACATAAAGTACTTTGTTTTTCCGGCCCTCGGAAAAATTTGTCTCAAATCCCAAGATTGTATAGTGTAAACTAGATTGTACGTTTGTACCCAATTTGCACACTAAAATTGTATGTTTGCACACCAGATTGTACGCTTGTACCCAATTTGCACACAAAAATTGTATGTTTGCACACTAGACTGTAAGTTGTATCCAATTTACATTTGAATTGTATGTTGCACATTATACTGTATGTCTGTACCCAATTCATACACTGAAGTCAGATTTTTAGAAAATCAACATTTCTATGTGTATCCAAGCTGTACGCAAAATTATATATGTACATACAGAAACTATCAATTGAACGCAAAATTATGTATTGGCATACTAAAACTGTCAAATGTACGCAAAAATTATATATTTGTACACCAAAAATTGCCAAATACACGCGAAATTATATATTTGCATACCAAAATTGCCAAATGCACGCGAAATTATATATTTGCACACTAAAATTGCCAAATATACGCGAAAATTATATATTTGCACACTTAAATTGCCAAATGTACGCGAAAATTATATATTTGCACACTTAAATTGCCAAATGTATGCAAAAATTATATATTTGCATACTGAAATTGTCAATTGAACGCAATTACACGCGAAATTGTAAATTCGCACACTAAAATTGTCATTTATGTTCAATTTGCACGCTAAATTGAACATTGAATGCCAAAACGGCACACTATTTGCCAAATTGTGTGTTGTACATAAAAATGGAAAACTGTACCCAAAATTGATGTTACATAAGCAAATAAGCTCAGGTATGGTAAGATATAGAAACTCGGAAATGTACTTATACCCAGGAGAAAATTGTTTATACTGACAAAGCTCTACCACAAAAATTGCATTTGAAGCACTCCCCATTACTTCAAATCCTCTTACAAACAGTATATAACTCCAAAATAAGGTAAAAATTGTATAAATTGTACATTCCCTCGGCGAAATGACGGAGTTTCGCATTCTCTCGGGGGAGAGGGAGTATTCTATCATATACCATTTTATTATTCCATAAATTCTAACATTTTTTGTATTAATCAAAGAATATCTATGAAATTAATACATAGGTTGGTTCTAAGAGCTATAAGAGCGCTCAAACTTTGTATAAGAGCGTTCATGCCCCACTGCACACCAGCCAGAGTCAGTTAGACAGAGTTTGTGACATCAAAGGGTCCGACCTAATGGTCCACTGCACAATATAATAAAAATGAGGGTCTCAGTGTGCGACCTCATGGTTCAGTGCACAAACTAATAACTTGTAAGTGAATGCAAACGGCCGTTAGGGGTGCCTGGGCACCACAGACGCCGTCATGAGTGTCTGAGCACTCTAAGGACTGAACAATGGGTTACATAAGCATGACGCCATAACAGTCCGGTCGCTCTAGCGTCGCTCCTGAGCAAGCTAGGTCAAATATCAAAGCATTTATGGAAAGCCCATAATTAGACGGTCAAAATGAGCCCAAGATCAAGGCGGAACTCCCATTATTAAGGAAGTTATGCCATGGAGACTGAAAGGAGCTCCGAGTGCACTACAGACAAACCGGCGCGAGTTACGCGCCTATCCAGCGGGCATTATAAACTTGGCATATTCAACTCCGCGCATGCCCAAAATGGCGGTTATAAACGCATAAACGACCGAGATATGAGGGTCTGAAGATGCAGAACCGACCAAGACAATGGGGGGCATAGCGGCGTCCATGGGGGTCCTTTGTCCCCCTGTGACACTTGAAAGAGTCCCCTCAAACAATTGTAGAGTTAGGCAGATGCTGCTGGCTCCAGTCAGTCTGGAGGTGCTTTTCCAAGATTTGCTACAAATAGCCTGTCTGCACCTCCAGGAGGACAGAACACCAAGAACCACTCCAGAGGTAACATCTCCAGTCATCTCCTGCTACCTGCTATACCACTACACTATGGTGAAACCATGCTAGACAGGCATTGGTTTCCATCATTAGTGGCCAGAGGCTATCTTCCTCAAGACATCCACCAGAGGGTAAAGTTATTCATTATTACATTATTCCTCTAAGCAGCAGGCCAGGAGCTAGGTGTGGGAACCCACCTAGAACTATGCTGGACATTGTATTATTATTACCTCACAGGTGGAGTGGAACTGAACATTATACTTTGTAAATTACTGTATGTTTACTGTATGTGCAAATTACCTACATACTAACTACTGTATGATTGATATTTCTTACATGTTGCCTAAAGCTGAATAAACCAGTGACAACTGGAAATAACACTATTTATAAGAGCCTTGAGATAATTACACTATATACCACTAGTCTTATGATATTTCTCATATGACAACTTGATCATGCCAATCACTAGTATGACAAGTGTGTCCCTGGTACCGGCGAAAGTTCATTGCTCATATTTTACAAGCGAAAATGGCGCCACGTTAGCGCTTCTCCCCCAAAGACGTAACCTGTCTTATGCAGAGCCCCCTCCTTTTCTACCAGACGGTACCATGGTCCCATGCAGCCACAGGACTCTGGGGTCTCTTAGTCCCCACAGGGAGAGGCCCATTCCAACCTTCTGGGTCAGATGGGGTGTGTAGTAGAGGGTGGGGTGTTGGAAGGGAGGGGTATGGCTGGGGGTGTCAAACGACCGGGAGTACATACAGCTGTCTCTGATTACCATACTTCCTTCTGTATAGGTACCACCCCACCCCCATTTATAATCATAGGCCAAGGTTTAATGTCTTTACATTGTAGATTATTCTAAAACATGTGAGAAAGTTTCAGATGATATTTGAAGCCTGTCCCAAGTAAAAGCTTTGTCAATTTGTCACCTGGTACTTTTTTGGGCTTATAGACAAGGACATATTACATGTATATACTTTGAGGTGGCCTACATTTCCGACATTTTAAACACTGGACACTGGCATCCTTGCTGTATGTATTGGGGCCCTTGATGGGGGGCCCCCAGTGTCACTTGTCGATTTTAAGAATTGCCCATGTCCCATGTCGCTAAGAAAAAAAAGATAACATTTGTCATTAGAATAGGGCATGTAGGCTTAGAATTGAAGACCAAAAGGTGCATTCTGGTGCTTTCTGAGGATAGATGAGATATTTTCCAGATCCTTTTTTTCATGTCACTAATTGTTATGTCACATGTCAATTTTAAGGAATGGCCATGTCACATGTCCATGTCCCATGTAGATTTCAAGAAATAGCCATGTCACCATGTCGATTTTAAGAAATGGCTATGTCACCATGTCGAATTTAGGGGTCTAGGGCCATTGTATTACCAGGGGCTTGAAGAGATCCCATCCCTATATTTCGTCTGAAGGTAACACTTGGACAATGAACAAGTATTCCATATGCTCCAAATCAAGGACATTCTAATGGTATATAGCATTAGTATGTGGGATTAGTAGTTTTGCCAGAATTAATTGTCAAACTTGGATTGTAAACCTTATCTATGGAGTCGGCCGAGGGGTCGGACCGAGAGATATGGTATCAGGATCCCATCCCTAGATTTTGTCTGAAGGTAACACTTGGACAATGAAAACTTATTCCATATGCTCTAAATCAAGGGCCTTCTATTGGTATATAGCATTAGTATGTGGGATTAGTAGTTTTGCCAAAATTAATTGTTTAACTTGGATTGTAAATCTTATCTATGGAGTCGGCCAAGGGGTCAGACCGAGAGTTATGGTATCAGGATCCCATCCGTAGATTTCGTTTGAAGGTAACACTTGGACAATGAACAATTATTCCATATGCTCCAAATCAAGGGCTTTCTAATGGTATACAGCATTAGTATGTAGTATGTGAGATGAGTAATTTTGTCAGAATTAATTGTCAAATGTTGATCATAATCCTTATCTGTGGTCTTGGCCGAGGCGTAAGACCAAGTGATATGGTATCAGGATCCCAAACCCTAGATTTCCATTTGAATGTAAAATTCTCAAACAAAGAACAATTATTCCATGTACTCCAAATCAAGGGCTTTCTAATGGTATACAGCATTAGTATGTGAGATGAGTAGTATTGTCAGAATTAATTGTTAAATATGGATCATAATCCTTATCTGTAGACTTGGCCGAGGCGTAAGACCGAGAGATATGGTATCAGGATCCCACCCCTAGATTATCGTTTCAATCTTATAAATTCTCAAACCAAGAATAATTATTCCATATACTACAAATCGAGGGCTTTCTAATGGAATATAATATTAGTATGTGTGATTAGCAGAATTAATTGTCAAACTTGGATCATAATCATTATCTGTGGACTTGGCCTAGGCATAAGACTGAGAGATATGGTTTGGTTTGGTTGAATTTAAGTCCACTAATAGTATTTAAAAGTTAGCAGACATTTCTATGGTTCGCGGACATTAAGTCCTTTCTTTTCTTTTTGGACAGGTATTTCAAAGCTGCTTGTCCAGACAGCTAGACAGGTATTTATATGCTGCTTGCCCGACACAGCAGTGACCAAATCTACCAGCAAATCTGTGTCAACTTTTGTCATGCTGCACCAGACCTCACGCAATGCGCTCTTAGGACTCAACGCATAGGTGATCACAGACCATGACAAGATATGACACATGCGTGAACCTTCCAGCCAAATTTGTGAAGTTGAGTCAACATGCATGAACCTTCACCAACAATGACACATGATGACACATGTGTCATCACACATTATCACACACACTGACACATGGGTCATGACTCAGTATCACATATATTGATGCACAGCCTATTAAATTTGTGGGTGGGGATAGGCAGGGGGGGGGGGTTGGAGGTGGTTGTGGATTTCTGATATTTCATAACTTTATTAACATCAATTCAGCTGTTCATGCTGGTTCCCAGTGAGGATATCTCTCCTTTGCATGTCATGTGTTGCCCATTTTGCTTGAAAATGGATAGGTATTCTGTCAGCTGTGTGAGTTGAAATTTCCTTGTATTATTCTTGGTGTACCATAGCTCACACCATGGTACATTGAGAGACACAACTGAGAAGTGCACCAGTAGAGAGAGTAGAAGGAGTGAACCCTAGGCCACTTGGCCTGTCTTTATTTATACTGCCAGTGAGTAACTCACCACTTGGTCACAAGTGATGATCATGAGTGATGATCATGAGTGTACTGCGCATGATGCAGCAGACACCCCAATTGGATACATTGTATCAAAAGGTGTTTGTCAGGACATGGGTGTAACGACGACTGGTGATGATAACTGACCGTCATATTAAATAAACTGATAACTCTTAGTGCATTTGCACAAACAACATGTATGGCTTTAAATATGTTAACCCTTCAAGGGCACTACGTTACATTCCTCCCCTCAACTTTTAAAACTTTAAAGTATGGGACCATGTCCATTGAATACATTTTAAAAGTGAGTGTTAGCAGTAGTGCCATATAGTTTCTCATAGTCATTCCTCGTTGTGTATTGTGATGTCTCTCATTATATTATACTGCAATAATTGGCATAGGCATGCAGCCATATAAATTGTTGGGATAGCATAGGAAATGAAAGTCTTTTGCTCTTGAAAGTCTTCCAGGTCTTTAGAGTCCTTAGAGATACTGGGTGCCTAATGCTTCAATGTCTTGTTAAGACAACTCAGATAATAATGTACTTAACTAGTGATTATATGTATTGAGTATTGCAACTTGATATGCATTTTAGTTATATGCATTTATCCAACTCATTTCTGGACATCTGTGTGTGTCCATAGATAATTGAGTCCTTATATACCTAGAAGGTACATTAAACTTGATATATTATGCAATTGTCCTTCCACCTATTAAAGTTCATAGGCTTAAATATGTGTATCAGTCCACACGGTCCACACGAATAATCATAATACCTATCAGTTCATAGGTTACTATAAAATGATCCACCTATCAGTTCATGGCATGATTGCTCATATATGTCTATGGATAACCGACTTACATGACCTTTCCTAGTTAAGGTCACTTCCTTAGGGCATCCCTGGTATGATTACCGAAGGAAGACTCGGATAAACCTTCCTGATTGCCTGTGGTGGCGGCTGGTCAGCCGTCAGTCCCATCTGCTCGCCAGTCCGCGCTGCATCGTTGACCGAACACGCGTCGCACGGTGCCGACTGGATACTCCCCGGTGCTGATGTACTGGGCACAGGAGGTTTAGCCTCGACCACAGGTGTGTCACTTCCGGTCCTGGGGTTACACCGTACATACCGCTTGGCCACAAGGACCACAGCCACAACAATGACCACCACTACCAAAATGGAGCTAAGACTAAGACTAACAGTAGAACCCGAATTCAAACTAAATGGATCAGTTTCCAATTCACCTTGTAATGCATTTACATTAATTTCACTTACTCCCTTTAGTGGATTTGGAATATTAATTCTACCCAGTGCTCTAATAGGTTTCAGAAGCGTTGTATTTATGGGGGCCCCATAAGATAAGGTGTCACGTTCTGATCTTAGATCATATTGCACACTCTCAATGGTCCGGGATGTGAACGACATCAGACTACTCATTGCAACGCAACCCTGGCGAAGGGTGATTACTGTGACAGGAGGAACAGTGCTTACTTCCTCTCGACTGTCAGGACAGACTACCCGGAAGTGCTGCTTCTGACGAGCAACTATTGCCCACTTCCGGTTCCCAATATATTTGCCTATAGGTAGGCGTACATCAGTAGAAGCACGTACAGAGCAGTACTGCTTCAATACATTGTTTCTCAGATATAGTCCTAAGACACAGCTCTGAGAAGTCGATATCAGTCTTGCTGGATTGTCAAACTTGCAATAAGACAATCCCTGCCATGCACATGCTTGAAACACATGGCTGTCCATTATTATGTAATGGGTACGCTCAACATTGACTGCAAACTCCTCAGCCTCAAGCTTGTAGTAAGCTGAGTAATTTGAACCGACAACAGGGATAGGTAAATTGATTACTCTTACCAGCTCCCAACTTTGTCCCCTGTCCACTAGAGGTATGGTAGTGACCACTACCACCTTCTGTCCTCTAACTAAAGCAGTACATTTAAGTAATTGATAGTACTTCCACAACTCTTGATCAAGCGAATATGGCAGTTTAACTTTGTCACTTATTGATCTACTTATGTTTCTTAAGATTTCAACAAGGTCGCGCGGAGGGAGCAACGCAGGTGTCACATGACCAGTAGACACACTAGCCAACTTGATATGAGTATCCTCCAGATACGTTTCTCCTTCTTTCAAGACCGAAAGTATGTTAGATAATGCCAAACCCAGCTTGGCATGGACAATAACGAAATCTCTTAAAGGAAGAACAAGAATCTGGGTAACATTCTCTAAGCCAGCTCGAAGCTGCTTAGCTATGCCTAAAATAGAATTAATACTATGCCTGTTCTTGACAACTTCAAGGTGTGTGATATTCACCAAAGATAGAGATCTTGATAGAACATGTTTAATGCGTTGCTGAACCCTTTTCATAGTCTGGATCTGACTATCAAGATGTTTGACTTCTTGAGTACTAGCTATCCCGAAGGCATAGCTAAATAAACCACCTAGATTTATTATAGCTCGCTTATCACGACCTTGAAGACCCCTGAGTCGACGAATATTTATTGCAGTATGTGCATACCTGCTTTTAACCCTTAAGAAACTGCACTGAAGGGCTTCTACCAGCTCTTCATAGGGCTTCCCTTGAACACACTTTTTAACTTCCCTGAAGGAAAGTTCTAGCTGTTCTATTTCTAGTCCCAAATGTTCAACAAATGTCTCAAGAGGTTCTAGATCAATAAAGAAATACATCTTCCACATGACTTTAACTGCTCGGGTCTCATGTATTTCTCGGAAGAATACATGTTCAGTTGTGGCTAATACACCTGTGAACAGAGTCAACAGGACCATGGTAACAACGGTCCCCATTTTTAAATTCTGGAATAACAAGAAAGCATCTATAAATAGGTGAATGGGATTCTCTTGATCACAAACATCTCATATAACACAATATGGCTTCCCCAGCCTATTAATGTTAACCTATTATAGACTTCTATATTCCCTTTTTTTTTTTTATTATTATTATTATTTTTTTTTTTAAGTTATAATAAGTCTGCGATTAGATTCAATAGTTGCTTAACAGAGCGACCCTTGTTAGTTACAAGAAGCCTACGGCGCTTCTCTTCTGAGGTTTCGTCTTCTCCAAGTAGCACATCTTCCCTGGGACGTTTCCCTAGATCTACAGATACTATATCATCCTCTCGTGCCCTCTTAGTTTCACTTAGAGGGTCACCTGAGGTACTATTATCCCGTTTTCGCTTGGAACCTCCCACCTGTGGCTCTACTACCTCGGCCAAGTCCATGGCCTCAGGTTTCAGGTTGGTTCCATCAGGGCCCTGAGCTATCCCGTCACCCACCTGGGGTGGCGTTGTCATAGGAGCACTCTGCAACCTATGTCTTAACTCTGCGAGGGGGATGTCATCTTCAGAGTCGTACCCACACTCCTGAGGAAGAGGCATGTGAGGCTTCCGCTCTCCGCGGCTATCATCCTCACTGTCGCTCTCGCTGAGCAATACTTCCTCCTCAAGTGTTGACTCAAGAGGTGGGGCAGCATATGTAGCCTGCCTCCTTGTACCTGGCTCCACCTGAGGAACATTCCATTCCTCGGGGGCCATTTCCAGGTGTTCTACGTGGACCTTTTCTAAGGCTCCAGTAAGTTCGTTCCTTACCTCAAAGTTGACCTCAGACAACTTCCTTATGATACGAAAATATTGTCGATATTTCATATCTAACTTCGATGAACGGTAGAAATTGTACAAGTAGACAGCGTCGCCTACCTTGAATTGTACTTTCTTTGCCTTGGTCTGACGTTTTCTACGGTTTCTCTCTTGCATCACCTGCCGATTGCGCATAACCTCCACAAAGGCCTGATGCTGCCTTTCAAGCGCTATCTGGTGATGCTCTTCCCCGAGATACTTACGCCTTGGCATAAGTAGAGTATCCAGGGGCAGGATTGGCTCTCGGTTGTGGACGAGGTAATAGGGAGAGTACCCAGTGGTATCACTCTTACTGACTCTCAGAGCCAGGAGTACTGATGGCATGAGACTCTCCCACCCTCGAATGTCTCCGCCGAGGGTCTTTGACACCATGTCATTCCAGACCCGGTGGATCCTCTCTACGACTCCATTCGAGGCAGCGTGGTACCTGCTGCTCTTCACTCTGCAAATCTTAAGTTCCTTGCAGACCTCCTCCACAATGCGGTTGACCATCTCCAGTCCGTTATCAGATAACAGGACCAGTGGGCATGAGTGAGCAGGGATAAACCTATCTATTAGGACCCTAGCAACGGTTTCCGCCTTTTTATCGGGCACAGCGTAAAACTCTGGCCACCCAGAGTAGGCATCCACAAAGGTTACAAGGTACTTATTTCCCTCATAACTTGTCTCATATGGACCCGCCATATCCACTGCTACCTTTTCAAAGGGGAAAGATGCCTGGTCCATAGTCTGGAGCTCCCAGGGTTTCTTAACTAGTGTCCTTGACTTGCAGTGTACACACTTGCTGACATAGTCCACAACATCAGTGTAAAGGCCCCTCCAGTGGTACTTTTCCCTGACTAGGTCATAAGTACGGTCAGTACCTGGATGGCACTTGTCATGCAACTGTGACAACACTGTTGTCTGCAGGTGACCAGGGATGATAAGCTTCAGAGCTCCATCCCTTTCACTAACCCAGTACACTACTCCGTCTACAAGAGTGTACTTCCGCAGGTCCTTTGATTTAGGGCCTGCCTTGCTCAGTGCATCTCGGATTTTCACTAGCTCATGATCCCTGCTTTGCTCCTCAGGCACAGTGGTGAACTCTGCTTCAGGTACCTGGAGTACCTTCCGCCCCACCATGGGAGGACGTACCTTCTCCCGCTGTACCCTATTCCAGTGCTCCAGAGAATCGTAGTGGTTGGTATTAATGACCGCTATCTCAGCACCGGGAGGCCGACTGAGAAAGTCTGCCTGGGTGTTTGTCTTACCCGGCAAGTACTCAATTTCACAGTCGAACTCGCTCACGATCATGGCCCACCTTTGGACCTTTTGGTTCTTCTGCTCTGAGCCAAGCAGAAACTTAAGGGGCTTGTGATCTGTTTTGATTATAAATTTAGCACCAAAAAGATAATGCCTCATCTTTTGGAGGGCATACACAATGGCGTATGCCTCTTTTTCCACTGTAGCCCACTTCTTCTGCGTGTCATTGAGCTTGTGGGATACATATTGGATCACATGTTCCCCTTCTGGAGAGACCTGAGATAGGACTCCTCCTATTGAATTCATGCTGGCGTCCGTGGCCAGTATAAACTTTTTACTAAGATCTGGGTACGCAAGGATGGGTGGACTCACCAGCTTGTCCTTCAAAGTCTGAAAAGCTATTTCACAGTCTCTGTCCCATCTGAAGACGGCATGCTTTTTTGTTAGTCTGGTGAGTGGCAGTGCTATCTCTGAGAGATGTTCTATGAATCTGCGGTAGTAACTCACCATACCAATAAATCCACGGACTTCCTTTACGTTAGTTGGGGTTTTCATATTTTTTATTACAGCCACCTTTTCCGGATCAGGGGAAATCCCTTCAGGCGCTACTATGTGACCCAGATACCTGATGCGGTCTTTGAAGAACTCACATTTTGATAATTTCATTTTAAGCTTAGCCTTCCTCAGCTTATCAAACACAGTGTGCAGGTGTTCCATGTGCAACTCCTTGGTTGCGCTGAAGACGATTACATCGTCCAAGTACGGACGGCAAAACGACTCCAGGCCGGCTAGCACTGTATTCATGAGTTCAGTGAAGACGCTAGGTGCATTGGTTAAACCAAACGGCATCACTTCAAACCTGAAAATCCCTCTGTGACAGGCAAAGGCTGTTTTGTCCTTATCTTTCTCTTCCAGGCCGACCTGCCAATAACCGGCTCGTAGGTCTAGGCATGAGAAGTAGTTTGCCTTACCCAGCGATGATAAGATGTCATCAATTATCGGTAAGGGATAGTTGAACTTGACACTAAGATTATTTAATTTTCTAAAGTCTACGCAAAACCGCCAGTCGCCTGTCTTCTTGCGCACCAGAACTACAGGTGAACACCAGGGGCTATGAGCTGGTGTTATAATTCCAGCAGACAACATTTCTGTTACTTGCTTGTCCACTATCTCCCGCTTAGCAAGGGGGACCCGATAGGGCTTCTGCTGGAATGGCTCATGCCCCTGTGTATCAATAGAAAGTTTAAGTAGATCAGTCTTACCTAGCTCTGCGTCACTACTGGCGAAGATGTCTTGATTCATCTCGACGAGCTTCTCTGCCAAGTCTGTGCAGTCGACACCACAGTTGATAGATTTACTATCTTTACTACTGTCCCAGGCCTGACTCTCAAGGTGGTCCAACACCTCATCATCCTCAGCTGGTATAGCCTGAGCGATGACATTGCCCTTCTCTAGATTGAAGGGCTTTCCAGTCTCATTGGTTATGATGACTGGACAGCTGCGCTTGGCTTCGACAGTCGCAAGAGTATTTCCCACCATAAGCCCGGGTTCCCGACTGAGGAACCCCGTGTTCATGGAGGAAATAACACATGTCCCATGCCTATGTTGTGCTCTCACACGGGCAATAACACTGCACTGTGGAGGGACATACACAGGTTCGGTCAACCTCATGAGTGAGCGCACGTACCGCTCCTCATCCAGAGGGACTACCTGTCCTCTCACGACCATCTTCCGCTCTCCAAACTGCACCTCCGCCTGATGGTTAGAAAGAAAATCATACCCTAGTGCTATGGTTGGAGTGACATCTCCAACCACACACACTCTCTGGGTACAGCGTGCTCGTCCCAGCTGGAAGGGTATGTCTGCCATACCATAGCATTTGATAGACAACCCCTTCACCCCAGTGAGATCATATTCCGGCTCACACAAGCTATCTAGGTTACCCCCCATCTGCTTGTAGGCATCCAGGTGTACGAAGGACACATCCGCACCACTGTCCACCAGGGCACGGAATCTCCTCCCGCGCACCTGGACCTGGCACGAGCACCTGTGCTGGCTATCTAAAGAGGCAAGCTGTACCCGCCTCCTCGGGGCCTCAGCCCAGGGAGGCTCGACTAGTTTAACACCTCTGTCGCTGCCTCATCAGATGCAGCGTCAGATGGCTCCGCCCTGAGTGGCGTGACCTTCTTTCCATCTTTAGGCTTTGACTTACCTTGGGGGCAGTTCTTTTTTAAGTGCCCTGTTTTTTGGCACTTCCAGCACTTTGCATTGTTCTTCTTGGAAACCCGTGGCGCAGACGTTTTTCCCTGGGACTTTGGCTTATTGGATTTATTCTTAAGCTTGAAGCAGTCGCGCTTGATATGACCAAGCTTCCCACAGTAGAAGCATTTACGGCCCTTAACCACAGTCCCGCCCACCGCCCCTATTTCCATGGGCTCTTCGTCCCTTCCCCTTAGCCTTATTTTAATAAGGGAGTCATGCTCCCCGGCAGCGGTACGTACCGCCTCGGCTAAGGTTGCCGGAGTATTCTTAACTAATGGCCTGGCAATTTTGTCGTTCACCAGACCATCGACAAACACGTCAACAAGTTGGCGTTGAATCAGGGGTTCCGCTAAATCGTCATTTGGAAAGGCCTTTTTGGCCTGGTCCAATAAGCGCTCGCAAAATACTTGAGGCGTTTCCTTGCCCTGTTTCATTTTACGGAGTTTGGCGAGAGCCTGATGCTCATCGCCTGTTTCGCCGAAACGCTGCCGGAGCTGCTCCTCCAGCGTGTTCCAATCTAGCTCATCCTCTGCGGCGTTATCTATAAAGCGTTGCACTGAGTCGCCAACCGGACCATCGGATGTCATATAAGCTGCAAACACCTGATTTTTATCTTTATTTTCCTTTCCCATTGTTGTTGCAAATTTTCTAATCTGCTTGACCCACCTGTCAAATTTAGAAGGTTTTCCATCATATGTATCAATCACTGCTTTACAATTCTGTAGGGTCACCCCCTGGCCTAAAAGTCCGAGCTGCTCGCTCAGTTTGTTCATAACCTGGCAATTTACATTCTCCCCAGGTGGCCCTGCCTGTGGCTGTTGCTGTACATTATCCCCATCCATGCTGCAAGAATTATAGTGACACACCTTACCTTTTAGGCCTCCCGGCTCCTGGCCTAGTACTTAGTCCTCCAGGGTGGTGGTGGTGATGACTCCCGGCACAGAGTTGACTCCTGACCAATGCTGACTCCTGACAAGTGCTGACTCACTTGTAACAGAGTCACAGCACACACAGGGGAAAGTCACAGCAGCTATGAGTAGCTCACAGCAAAGTCCCTTAGGTGGCACACAATCTTATAGATTGCCCCTATAGGCTCCATGTCTATAGTACCTATTGTACACACTGACAGTACATGTACACACAGCAGCAGCAGCAGCAGCCTACATGTATATCTACATGTAGTAGTGGGAGGAGTAGCCCTGCTCCTATACCCACAGTCTCCAACCTCTCTCTCTACCACTACCCATGGCCCTGAGTATCCTGGTCTTAGGCACCAGATGTACCATAGCTCACACCATGGTACATTGAGAGACACAACTGAGAAGTGCACCAGTAGAGAGAGTAGAAGGAGTGAACCCTAGGCCACTTGGCCTGTCTTTATTTATACTGCCAGTGAGTAACTCACCACTTGGTCACAAGTGATGATCATGAGTGATGATCATGAGTGTACTGCGCATGATGCAGCAGACACCCCAATTGGATACATTGTATCAAAAGGTGTTTGTCAGGACATGGGTGTAACGACGACTGGTGATGATAACTGACCGTCATATTAAATAAACTGATAACTCTTAGTGCATTTGCACAAACAACATGTATGGCTTTAAATATGTTAACCCTTCAAGGGCACTACGTTACATTGGGAATTCCTGTTGAAATGATAAAAAGGGTCATAAACAAATAAACAACAGCAATATGATTTTGACTTCCCACTCACATCCAAGCTGATAAACAATGACCACTCCCATATGGCAGCCTGAATCCCCCAAAATTTCCCTAAGCCTTGCTCACATAGAAAGTTCTACATTAATTCCGGGTGTTGAGACAAATACCTGAATTCAGCAACAAGATAGATGTTCAGGGATTGTAGATAATATCAATGTGTTACTGTAGAAATGCTTATCACATAGGATTTCAACTCAAATCAATATAGAACTGTGTGACCACCTACCACAATATCTGTTCTCCATGGCTGCCTCTGCCTAACTGTTTTGAAAGCAGGAGGAGAACAAAGGAAAGGGAGGGAAATTTGAAATGGACCAATCAAAACACAGAATACTACATAGTGTGTCATTTTGCGTGAAGTTGTGTCATGGTTGGTGAGAGTTGGTGAATCTTGATGCATGCCCACATCTCCTCACACAGTCTGTCATGCTAATGTTGGACAAAGTATCTGCCCCTATTATCACTCAATACAAAGTTTTTTAAACAGTCTATGAAGAATTCCTGTATATCTGCTTTAATTAGCTGTGACCTAGCTGATCACTAGACATTAAACCTTCATGTCCTACCAAACAAGGACAAACAGATCTATACTTAGATATCATGTAAAACATAGGCAATTCCAATTCAGTGCTATGTCCCATAGACAAAACAAATGAGCTACCGTAAAACGGGGCTATCTTGGCCAGTTTTTGTGGTTTTCTTTGGATTTTTGCTCCAATCTTTCACTGTTTGCAATATACTGCAATTTTCTCATAAGAACTAATCTAAACACTTGCACTATGAATGAAATTGTATTTAAAATCATTCGAATTGTGCTAATTTTTCGTGAAATAAGGCCAAAAACAAGAGCCCCTTACTTAGGGGCTATTTTGGCCACCTGGGTAGCCATATTTGACCATACACAATTTGCACAATTTTTTTAATTACTATGGCCTATTGGTTAGAAAAATGACATCATAGTGATTCTCATGCATGCCTAAGATTATTTAAAAGTGATTTCGAGCTTCCCAGAAGCTACACCATGGTTTGTTCCATCGGCATATTTTGAGGTGAGATATGCACAGATTTTTGTCCCTTATGGGGGGGTCATAAAAAAATTTACCCCCTCAAGAGGGGGGGTAAAAATTTTTTTCACGCATCCGCGCGCAAACCCAGTAACCCCCCCCCCTGTTGTTAAAAAATGATCACTCCCCCCTACTGCTGCTGGGTTACTTCCCTTGCGATTCATGTCGCTTGCACTGCGATGCGGTGCACCGCGCAATATTTGTCCATTTTCTCAAAATCTCACTCATGTCCATTCTCAGAACTTGACAACCCTGTGACGATCGTCGTACTCGAAGTACGGACGAATGACGACATTATTTTACGACATTCTACATGGATGACCAAATCTATGAGATGAATGCCCGGGGGGGGGGGACATTTCAACTTTTTTTGATACAGGTGTGTGACTGAACCCATGACAACCCTTACCCTTGCTAGGGCACTCGTTCGCGGGGGTTTTCTTCGAAAGCCTACCCTTGCTAGGGCACTTTTGACTCAGTAACCCTAGATTTGTTTCAAAATGTCTTAAATTTACACTGATTGGAGAGAAAATTGAATTTGGTTTATGCTATTTTCATGAAAACTGTGCTTATGTCCAAGAAATTTTCGAAATTTCCTGTGAAATCGGGGTATTTTGCTGAAAGCTGACCCTTGCTAGGGACTTTTGCTCAATAGTAGACCCTTGCTAGGGACATTTGTGGCTGAAACAGGAGGCTTGCTAGGGAATTTTCCTTGAAAAAGTACCCTTGCCAGCCGCACATGTGTATACCTTACATAGAGAGTCCCCCCCCCCCCCCGAGGAGATATAGACCCTTTTAAGTGGGCTAGGGAAGCCCGAAACATACTCACAAGGTGGCAGGTATGTGCCACTCATGTTTGATGATCAGGCCTTCAGTCTTCAACTGAAGGTCTTCACCGCTGAGGACTTTAGGTGCTCAAGTTGACGACACCCAAATCTACAGCTTTAGGTAGTCAGATTGAGGACCTAAGGTAGTCAGCACCAAGGTTGTCACTCTAAGGGAGTGATCATTTTTTAACAAAAGGGGGGGGGGCGGTGGGTTTGAGGGGGGGGTCAGAATTTTTTCAACCCCTTGACTGGGGGGGGTCAGAATTTTTTCAATACCTCTGATGGGGGGGTCAAAATAATTTCACCTGTTTTCAGTGGAAAACCCCGCGCGTTACTATAGGCTGAAAGGGGACGTTCGCGCGCGATTTTTGTCCCTTATGGGGGGGGTCGAAAAAATTTTACCCCCTCGAGAGGGGGGGGGGGGTCGAAATTTTTTTCGCGTGTCCGCGCGCAAACCCACCAGCCCCCCCCTGTTGTTAAAAAATGATCACTCCCTAACAACATTATGTAATCAATTTGACTACCTTGGGTGAGTGTGTTGACCTAAACCCATTAGGTTGACTGCCTTAGGTGTTCAATCTGAGTACCTAAGGTTGTAGTTTTGGGTATCGTCAGTCTGACGATCTTGGTGCTTTCAGTGTGTATGAGCGCAGCAGTATACGCGTCAACACGCGGGCGACGATGCATGCTCCCAGGACATAGACCAACGTAGCAAGTTGCGTCCTGCGACTAGCGTTGGCAGTAGTGGCGTCCTCTAGTGTCAAAACTGTAGAAGTCATAACTGGTACCCATCAGACAATCAATGTTGCGTACACGTAGCCGAAAACCAGCAAATGTCTGTTTATATTGACAACAAAATGGCGACCATGGTGGTTGAAATTCCTCCTAGCACGGAGAAAACAACTTTTTGTGACTCTTCTGAGGAAGATGTAGCCTACGCCAAGACATTCTGGCAATCAGTACAATTACTGCCGCCCATGGAGTCTCGTTTGGTGTCCAGCGACATCAAACAAAGGCTGAAAGTCGCCCCGCCCGGTAGCCAACGTGAGTAGGCACTTAGTATAGTTAGGGACTTGCATAAAATTCGTAATGTGTTCCAAGTATTTAATGACTGGCTTAGTCTTTTAGAGCCAGGTGAGAGCTTTTCAGAACTTTTGGAATTGTGTTAATATCTCGATAAGGAGCTGAGAAATTGCAATTAATGTACAAAGATTCTATGGTAATTAAATCCCCATTGAGACAATGGTTAAGCTGGATTAACTATTGTGATCAAATATTAAACGAAAATTGGTGAAAAATATGGTTATTTTTGCATAACATTGTTATTTTTCAATATTTTCACATAAAATTTTCAGCGAGTGTTCCTGATCATGTGACCTAATTATTTACTTTGTTTGGTGGTATTTGACCTAATTACATTTGACCTTTGACCTATTTAATTAGGTCAAGCTCCAAATGAATCAATATCAAAGAGAGGCATTTTGCTTTAATGCAACAATTTATTTACATTTCTTAACACATCCTTCCCAGAATATTCCTTGCCATACTGCCATCATGTGACACTGTATCATGTGACTTCATATTTAACATTTGTGGGTCATTTGACCTTATTATAGTTGACCTTTGACCTATTTAACAGGGGTCAAGCTACAGAAATTGATAGACAAAACAGAGAGGTTACATTGCCTTCATATGACCTTTTCTATATTCTGGCATAAATCTATAACAGAATTTTCATTACTCTGCTGCACATCATGTATCCTCACCCTTATAAGGCCTTACAAAACATGACCTAATCAATTGACCTTTGACCTATATAAAGAGGTTGAGTCTGAAAATTAGAAGATGGCGAACTTACAGAATTATAATGTATTCCCGTAACTCTCTATTCACATTCCTACAAACATCTTCCTGAGTGAGAGTGTTCTTCATATTTAGGGACCTTGCCATATTTCAGGTCATGTGATCTCTATTTTTAACATGTATAGTACTATATAGTAGAATGTTTATTACTCTGCTTCACACTATAAGGCTGTACAACTTTTGACCTAATTAATTGAACTTTGACCTATAAAAAAAGTTGCGTGTCAAAATTTGGAGGCTCCAAGTCTACCTGGATCATTATGAACGGGATGGTCATGGTGGGTAGAATCAGTCTGATGATCATCCTCCTTAAGACATCACATGTTGCAGTCATTGGTTGGTATACATACTAATGTAAGAACTACTGGTCTCCACCGAGACTCACTGTAGCACTCTACATACTGATGTTAGAACTGCTGGTCTCAAACGAAACCTAGTAGTAGTCTGAGATGCCGCGCACAGGCTCTTAGTGAATCTACCAGTGTCATGAAAGCTGGAGAAGTAGTATTCCACAGATCACAAGTAGCATAAAGACATCGAAGTTAAGATATCGATATGAACTTGCTTGGTAACTGTCACTGGTTTAACACTTCTCCTCTACTCAACATCAGCAAGAAATACAAGATCTCCCGTTATGTAGTCTGCTACTATTGACACAAGGTCAACATCTTCCTTGTCAGTACTGTCAGCTTCAGTCTGAGTCTCCTGCCAGTAAGAGATGGTGACAACCACTGAGAGCTTCCTTGACTTGCCTTTCTTCTCTACAATCTCCACACACTGAATGCAGCCATGATAAAGCACATCATGTCCTTTCTCTTCATACAGATGGTCAATGTACTGGTACTGCTCAGATAAGCACGCGGGATTTCTGAGGATGTCATTCACTCTTTGGAACTGGTCAGGTGTCATACCATCTTTTTCCTCCAGATCTTCCTTTTTCTCCAGTGCTATGCGGATACGCTTTTCAAGAGCTCTTCTAACTTTCTCATCCCTCTGGTGAGAGCGTTCCTTCTGGCGGGCAGAGATTAATTCTCTTGTGCGTTGTGCACGCTTTCGCCTGAGATCCCTCACCTTTGCTCCTTCTCTTCGGGCAAAACTAGTCATTTTCTCACGCTCGATATCCGACAAACTCTCTAGCCATTCCAGAATATCGTTCTTTTTGAACTTCACCTTCCCATCTATAAAACCAGCAGTTGCATTTGGCGCCCGTCGGCTGGCAGCATCTGTTTGACCCAAAACTCTCTCTGCATAGAAATTATGGACAGAGGCTGAACTGGCTTGACTTTTCAATGTGTCAGTTGGATTTGCCAGATCTCCCTTGAGGTACCTTTCTAACTGACGATTGATCACTTCAATGCAGCCGCCTACCAGTTGTTCAATGATGTTAATCAACTTGGTCTCCTCCATTGCTTCAAGAGGTCCCTGTAGACTTGCTAAGACACTGTCGGCGATGTTGTTCCCAAACACATCTTCCTTGGTGGTGAACAAGATGTGTGGATCATTTTGATAGCGCTGGAGGCTGGTCATACACTCTCTGATCTTATCATTGTGGTCCAAATGACCCATTTCCTCCTCAGGTGTGTAAAACCACCGCATATAGGGACCAGTTAGCACCTTGCCCAACAGTCCCAGTGCATGTACCTGCAACATGATGTCTTTATTGTTGTAGTCTTTGATCAGGGAGGCACGCATGCTGTTTCCAACCGCACACTTTTTTTTCAGGTAGTACAAAATCTGCTCACGCAAACTGTAGAGGACGCCAGCCAGATGGAACATCACATGGATGCGATTTCCAACATAGCGGACAATGAGGCTTTGGCTGAGGTTGTCATCTCTCAGAAACTGTGTGAACCCTCCTGGGTCACCAGTCCCTTGAACATACCTCATCTTTGCTAGAGTACGGATGAAGTTGACTGCTCTCCCCTCAGAGCCAAAGGTGTCACTTGGGATCTTGTACTTTGTATCCAGTTCCTTTAAGGTTTTCATGGCCCCTTTGGCCAAGCCATCCAGTGGGTGCAGAAGGCACTTCAGTTCTAGCAGCTGGGTGTCAAATAGGGTTGCAAGGGCCTCAGAGACACAGTGGTTCACTGCAGCTCTGTCACTCATGGTGTTTTTGATGTTCTTCTGCACTTGAAGTAGAAGTGAATTCACGTCTCTCCCAGCATATTGAGCATATGTTGTCACAACATCACGGATGCACTCAGTGATGTGACGCACATAATCTTCAGTCTTGCCTCCAGGAATGGTGTCAATTTGGAGGACAAGGGATATTGTTTCAGTGGTTATGTGAACCTCATTCATGTGGCGGCCTTCAATAGATGTTGAATCCCAGGCTAGTGTGATATTTTTTGATTTAGCCAGCACCTCCCCAACACGCAAGTCACTCAGAACTCCCATCTCATATGCCATACGACAGATGGTTGTTTTGTCTGGGAGTCCAATGATGGTTACACCTGTGAGCTTCTGCACAAGCTGCATGATTAGATCTGAAACCCATTCAACAGGCACTTGCCTTGTCAGACAAATATAGACAGCCCAACGGCACACCGCATTGTATGTCTTCTTGTCTGACTTTAAATCAAGGATCATTGAGTTTTCTGCTGCTGCCTCCTCCTTTTCTGCATATAGATGGTCAGCAATCTTTTCTGCCTCAACCTTGTCTTTACGGAGCTGGGTGTTTTCAGCCTTAAGCCTGTCATATTCCGCGGTTGACTTCTTTGAAGTCCTGGATACTCTACGCCTTTTGGGTTTCTGTAACTTATGATCTTCTGGTTGGTTTTCTAGCTTCTGGCGTAACTGTCGTATTGTTGATTCTCTCGCCCTTAGATGGATCTTCTTCATGGCCAAGTCATTTCTTAGCTTAGACTCGATAGCCTCTTTTCTCTTTACAGCTTGATTGGCTGCTGACAATGACATGCGTCGCTTCTCAGCCTTTGCTACCTTTCTAGACTTCTTCTGCTCCATCTTCTCCACCTTTTTCTCTAATCCTTCACATTTCTTTGTAAGTCTTAGAATTTCCTCTTTAGCCTTTTCCAACTGTATGTTTATTTTAGCAAGGTCTTGACCGAGGCCATTGTTGACAGCTCGGAGTGTTTGGCACTCACATGTAGTTGTGGGGGGCTCAGGCCTGGGTGTAGTCAATGGTGGCCTTGGCACTGGTAAGCAGTAAGGTTTCTGCAGCCACTCATCCATTTCAGCTTTCGTCCTGTGTCTTGCATCATTCTTTCGCTTGATGCCTAGAGCTTCAATATTGGTCACAATACTGCTGTAGGGGTAGTCCGCTTCCTCTTTTCTACACAATGCAAGCACAGCCTATACTATAGTAGTATTCCGAGGTAGCAGGTTGTCCCATGGGCGCGGCCATTGCTGGAGCTTGTTACCAGCGAGTTCTACTGATAAGACCTATCAGATGGGTACCAGTTGGCCCCCGAAGGACCGCAGTTAATACATTGGAGCTCTCTCATTGGCTAAAAATTAAACCTGCTAAGTCCGTATAGGTACATCACATGAAAATTTAAGATAAGGAGTTAGAGCTAAACCCCTGTGTCTTAGTTGTGCAGGAGAGTGCAAGGATTTCAAATCTTTTGGAATCATGTTGATATCTCAATTCGTTCTCACAGAATCGCAGAATTAGTATCTAGAAAGCTGACATTTTTGTCCTAAGTATTCAGGCAATTTCTTGTGACCTTCTGGATCCCAATAATGGGCCAATTAGCCATAATAAATGAAGAAATGAAAGGGAGGTAAGTTAGTAAAATGTCAATTCAATTGGAATGAACCACAATATCAGCATGAAATAAAAAGCTATCTGACCCGGATGTTTACCTGTACGAAATTTTACCTTGACCTATATATCTAAACTATATTAGTTCATGACCTAGATTCTGATATGATCAAATATATAGGAACAGACGCTGTAAAATATGAAGAAGTAGACATTCTGATAACATAACCACTGGTATTTGACCCTAACATTAACATCTAATTGGTTTCCTATTGACATAGTTTCAGGTCACCCTATATGTTTGACCAACATTAGCTCATGACCTAGATTTTGATGACATGATCAAATAATTTTTTCCTGTGTGGTAGCAAGTTCACATGGTCGGGAAATCGTAAGAAATCAGTTAATTGCTCCCAAAGTCGGGGAGCCTGTGAAACAAGTTTATCTTAGCAAGTATTGTAAGTGTCACACCTGTATGATGTACATGTGTCATGCAGTGACGGTTTTAAAACTGCCAAATCACCATTTCGCACCTTCACACAGGAAAATGTGATTTTTCGAATTTCTTTTGCAATCACCAGCTGTACTATTCAGTCCACATGCACAAACTAGACCTTATATAAAACGCCATGAAACATACAATTACTTTCTTTTAGTTTCATTCTACTTTTTCATTTTGGACAACTTGATTTAGATGACCTTTTCAGTCATCCACTTCAGAAATCTACAAAAATGTCTAGAAATGCACCAATTTCCCCGATTTTTTTTTTTATATAGGTAAAATAAGCCATGAAATACCAAGATAATTTCTTATATGTGTTCATTTATTCTTTGTTCTGTAAGAATATGCCAATTTCAGTGCCGTTTAATTTCCAATGCAGCAATTTGATGGGTCACAAAAAATGCGTCACAAATGATGGACACTCCCAGAGGAGTGGTGCAGGCATTGTGTGATGTACCTACCTAGTATTAGTAGTAAGCTAGTTTTTCAAAACTTTATATTATCTATTCTATCTGCATACTATTGGATAGATCTCAAGAAAAGAAGTGGATTTGCTTTTTGAATGAAGTCTCTATCTTAATTCAAAGTGATATTATGACCATCCAAAGACCACAAAATGACCCCAATATTCTGCCAGTGGTCATTATTTATCAACAGGGGGGGGGTGGTGGGTTTTCGCGTGGATGCGCGAAAATTTTTTACGCCTCCCCCTCGACGGCAGTCAAAATTTTTTGCGCCCCCCCCCCCGCGCCAGAGGCGCGGAGAGTTTTCGCGCCCCTCTTTGATCTATAGTAGCGCGCGGGCTTTTTTGCTAAAAAGAGGGAGAATTTTTTTAGCCCCCCCTCAAGAGGGGTCAAAATTTTTTTAGCCCCCCCCCTCGGGAGGGGTCTGAAAATTTTACGCCCCCCCTCAAACCCACCACCCCCCCCCCCGTTGATAAATAATGACCACTCCCTTAAGAGTTTAATCAGGGTTCAAATTTTGTGATCATGCTAGTTGTGGTCAGAAATGCCTGGAACACTTAAATAACTGTTTCTCAGAAGATATTAACATTAGGAACTTGAAATAAAAACTTGAGAAAAGGTCATTAAGGGGTGGTTCCAATGACCTATGGCCTGGCCTTGATCTAGGTCAGGTCAAGGTCATTTTAAGATCAAAGGTCAAATTTATTGATTTTTTTTTTGTTTGTAAATGAGTCAACATTTGTTAATAATTAGCTAGATGAATGATAGAATCAATGATCAGCTGACTCTTTTTCAATATTTGACCAAGAAGGTCAAGTTGACCTAAAGGTCAAGGTGAAGGGACATTTTGTGATCCTGCTTGTTGTGGCCAGAAATGCTTGGAACACTTAAATCGCTGTTTCTCAGAAGATATTGACACTAGGAACTTGAAATTAAAAAGTAGAGTAAAGTTTATTAAGGAGTTATTCCAATGACCTATGGCCTGACCTTGATCTAGGTCAAGGTCATTTTAAGGTCAAAGGTGAACTTTATTGTTTGTTTTTTTAATGAGTTAACATTTGTTGCGATTTAGCAAGATGAATGACAGAATCAATGAATTGTTTAAATATTTCATCAAGAAGGTCAAGTTGACCTATATAAGGTCAAGGTCAAATGGACATGATATAACCAACATTTTGACAGTCCACATAAAACCATAACAATCAACCATAATTTCTTGCAAAAATATTGAGATAGGAAACTCAAAGTAAGAATAGAGATCATTTGATATGTGGTCTAGCATTTGACCTTGATATGACCTTAACCATGGTTAAGGTCATAATAAATAAGAGAGGTCAAAGTTCTCAACAATTTTCAATGTTTTGAAGTAATGTTAGTGTGAACCCAAAAGTTAAAAGTAAAGATCACATGACATGTCAAAATGTGTGGGTTGCCATTTCACCTGTTGATACTTCAAAGTATAGCCCTACTAGTCAGTCAGAGAAGTCCTGGTAGTCAGCCCTCCAGTAGGGGCCACCTCCAGGTGGCCCCTCCAGTGGTGGCTATAGGTGTGCTGCAGTGGGGGAGGTGTTAGAGCTAATCTCTCACTCCCCCTCACAGAGTTAATAGGTCATGATTTTGTAGTTGCTTAAAAAACATACTGCTGCCTATTAGAAAGAAGAAAACTAGACATTTTCTAGACCTTATTTAACCAGGGAATATGTGAGTGCCATTTTTAACTATGTGAGATGTATACTTCATACCATAAAATGCTCCTGAACTTAAGTTTTGAGTTCACCTTGGAGAAACATGATTTTTTTTCTCTTCAATTTATTTAACAAATACATGTATATTAAAGCCCTCTTCAAGCCCGTTAAAATGATACCCTAATTGTCCAAATCCACCTGTAAACAGCTTCAGAATCAATAAGTAAAAACATGTCAACTTCAGCTGCTCCATTTTTGCTAAATCACACTTTTAGCCTCTGCGCACGGCAGACCCGCGCACGGCAGTTATGTCAGTGCCTACCTTACGCTTAGGGCTTTATAATTAGGTATGTCACTAAAAATTGAAAAGCTGTCTGATTGCTTAGCTTTTAGCACAGTCTTTAGAGGCACATGTTAGTAATAATATGCTTTTGGAATTTTTCATTTAAAGTGAAAATTGATGAAGTTATGGTGGTTTTCATGATCAAAAGTGGGCATTTTTTTCGTCATCACTTTAAACTGTACAAAGAAGGAACAAGTGTGACCTTTCCATGATTTTAGTCTGATTTTTAAACTTGCTGTATCATGGAAAAGCTTACATCCCCTGAAAGCCTGGAACTTTGCCATCACAATGCAGTTCATCCCAGGTCATTCTGACCAAAAGAAGTGGAAATATCAATTTTTAAAAATAAAAAGTTAGTAAAATCCCTTAATTTGGGCAGAAATTATTAATAACAAATTTCTACTGATCTGCTCAACGATAGATTTTCTTCATATTTGGCAGAGATGATGCTAAGACCATATACTACCTCTTCTATATGTTTTTGAATGACTTCCTATATTCCTTCATGTATTTGATCAGGGGGTATTGATTACATTGACCTAATTAAGGTGACAATTAATTAAATAATTAGAGTTGTGAAAAAAATGAAACACTAAATTGAAGGAAATTTTGTGTACTTGGGGTACAAATTCTCAGGCAGTTAAACCCTCCAATATTTCCCATGGTTATAACCTGTCCCTGCACAAACCTTCCAAGCCTGGCACAGTTTTCCATGACGCAGTCCAGGCTCATATCAGCCCTAATGCTGACATACCTATTATAATTAATAAAGTTACTAGTTAGCGACTCTCGTAGCCCTACCAAAGTAAATGGCAGAACCATTACAGACGATACTGCAGTCTATATTAAAGTGGGCACGTCCGCTAAAATAGACAATGGAAACATGGCTAAAACACTTCTATACATGATGAATCTATTGTCCATTGTGTGCACTACATCTACCAACAGCTGGTCTATAGTACATGTATTCAACTTGATAGCTACAAATACCACAAAAGAAGGTTTAAGGCCATGGGAACTCAGGTTACAGTACTACCTACCGTCCGAGCCATTTTGAAAATTGATGAGGTATTTTTTTCATTATTCATTATATAGGTAGCACTGCGTGGAAATCTCCAGCCCCAGGGGCCAGGTTGTATAAATACCACCATGTTATTGACATTCCTGGCACTGTAAGTTTATGAGTGTAAGCTTTAATTTGATACCAAATATGCCCTCCTTTGCTCATTCCTACCATGTCCAAATACATTTTTGAAAAATTCTACAATTTTTTTTAGATAATGAATAATGAAATTTTCTCATGCGGCCCTTTAAATGCATGCAGGCAGTGGATGGTAAACTGTAACGTGAGTTCTATTGGCATAAGCCTAAGGTCTCAAACCACCAAAACATTTCTCACTATAATCTATTATAGCTCAACCACCGATAAAACCCGCCTACAATGATTCAAATCGTATCCTTAATCTGAGACGAAAAAAAATATAGGTTTGACCAATCCAGTATTTTTTCTATTGACCTGCATGCGTACCTACCGTAATCTCCCGCGTATAAGGCGCGTCTTATACGCGAGGTTTTAGTACTTCCTGGATCCGAAAGGGGGACACCAAGAGCTTTCTTTTGATATGTTACACTCCCCTTACCTCAAAAAAATGACAGAGGGGGTTTCAAGGGGGTGCGGGGGACCCTAGCTACACATAGTTTTTTGAATTTTGAAAATCCATTCAGTAGAACCAAAGTTATGATTTTTTTATTTTTTTGACAATATTCTTCAACTCTAGGTGCGCCTTATACGCGAGGTGCGCCTTATACGCGGGAGATTACGGTACCTATATTTTCACCTATTCTGCACCTAATAATTCGACAGTGCTCACTAGTTTTTTAATGCCACCCACCAGTGCCTAACCAAAGGGCCAGTGTGTCAATTTCACACACTAATATAGACCAATCATTGGCCACCATCTCTTGACTGACTACATTTACTGTATGATCGTCGTCACTGCAGACCTCTATGGTGGTCCAAGATCTTAATGGTGGGAAAAATGACATTGCTTGACCAAAGTTTGAGTTTGCATGTTATTTCCACCGATGGCAGCACCGCTCAGGAGGGAGACCAGGAAAGGTCTCTGGTCAGTGACCCAGTGGCATTAAGGCGGCTGCAGACGGGCCAGACTCGATCAGTAACTAGGGAAAACCGATCCAATCCGATTAGTCACACCAAACATGTTTGATATTGACCGACTGGATCGGACATTCCCGCAGATGTCCCCAACGTCACGATCGGCCGACCCAGTCGGGCCTGTCTGCGGTCCCCTTTGAACTTGTACCAAGTGCCATATTATAGCACTAGTGAGCACCAACATGACTTGGAGCTTGTCACTCTGCAAGCATATGTTTCAGCCTACATAGCTACAACCTATGTTTGAAGAGTGAGCAGTATTTGCAGTTCCATTTCCTTTTCTTGTGACTGAGCTAGGGACATGGGGAGACTTAACTATAGGGCTCAACTGGGATGGTTGTTCTCAGAATGTCCACTGTGTGCCACTACTGGTAGAATGAGGTGTCACCACCTGGTGTAAGCCTAGGAACTACTGCTGCTTGTTCCTGCCATGCACACTGCTTGATTTTAGGGACAACGAGGGTTGGGGGCTACCTGACTAGTTCTAATGACTCTCACAAACAATCAATTACTCTGTCATGTTAAAACTTATGGGTTTCTTAAAGATTACACAATGAAAAAGCAGTCAATTTCAAACTTATCATCTGAAAAACGGCAATGTAAAAACAATAATACACCTATTATCCCTCACTGTGGATGTTGTTTCTTTGCCTACCAAAGTATGGCAAGGCCATTCACCAAGGCAAGAGGGCTTCCCTAGCCCACTTAAAAGGGTCTATTTCTCCTCTTTTTTTATCATATCCTCTCAATAGTGCATATTATATGTGTCTCAAACAGCGTATTTCCCTTTCTGATGATAAGGGGGGGGGGAGATATATCTACTTTTGTTCAGATACCAGATACCAGCTCAAACTATGCATCTGGATCCAGAAACATAGGAAATGACAAAAAATATGGGTGGTACATGATGAAACTTTAAGCCAGAGCCCCGTATGCTAGAGATAAATGAAGTGAATTGATTTGACATAAGGGCACAAACCTAAGCTGACCTACAATATGAAATGCTGTAATTCTAGAGGAATGTCCCCCTGAACCCAAATATATATGCTGCTGCATCAAATTGTCTTCATGAAGTTACCTGTCAAGAGTCCACACAACCTCCCTGGGTCTGTTACCTTACAACCCAAAAAGTAAACCTCATTTCATACAAATGCCCTCTATACTTTTACATTCAGCACCCCATAATTCCAATGCCTGCACAGAGTGGTGTGCACAGTTTGCAGGTTCTAGTGCCTGACCTGTTAATTATAGCTTTATGTGTGTGTATGTGAGTAACAGCCCTGTGCACTGGCGTTATGTAAGCTGTTTAAAGTCATCACAGGGCCTGATGTTATCCGGAATAAAAACTAGGATAGGAATAAATCAACCTATAAGTTTTCAGCTAGTTTTCCGTAGAAAAGGCTCAAATTAAGTCTTGATATTTTAACAGCTTGTTCTGGGCACAAGATACATCACATCCATCCACTTTAAAAAAGATACTGTAAAACGGGATACTTTGGCCCAATTTTTGGATATTTCCAAAAATTTAGCATGATAGGAGTGCAAGTATTTGGGAAATAACTATTATTAGTTTGAGTTTTAGTCAGTATCTTTCAAATGTATATGCAATTTTAAAATGTTGTGTCCAGCAAGTACTAGATTTACATCGAAATAGGTTGGGGGCAAAGTTACCCTTAATACTTCGGGGCAACTTTGGCCCCAAAGGGATTTCTTATGGTAGTATATTTCTTATCTTTTTACAACCAATATTTGGTCAAAGTTACCCCTAAAAACTTTGTCAATATATTATAAAAAGCATTCTTAGAAAGGATCCAATTCAGGTATTTTTCATCAAAGGTGACAGTCTAAAGTATGGCATGTAACAAAAATTGTGAAAAATATGACTATTTTGACTAAAATGAGAGGCATTTAGTAGTGGGAGGCCAAAGTTACCCCCAATGGGCCAAAGTAACCCCAATTTTTTTTTATAGAGAAATTAAAATTTTACAGAAAATGTGAAATAATAAAATCCTTCTTGGGCTAAATAAATATAGTACACTTGATTTGAGATGCCTTTGGGTTGATTAATTGTTGGTTAAAACCAACAGACTCATTCTTGAATATTATTGGTTGATCCAGACGCAATATCCGGACACACTGAAAATCAGTGAAAATTTTAGCCTCTACACATTGCCTTATATCTAAAAATAATTATCACTTTCAAAATTCTTTTTAGGCTAAAATTGTAGCTTAGATAATAGGCTTTTTGATAAAAGTAACCTAGATATGAAAAATATCCTTAATTGTAATATTGAGATCATAACAACATTTTTCTGTGACAGGGATAAAGTTACCCCTTAAGGGACAAAGTATCCTGGTTTTACGGGAATCAGAATTTGTGGGCCATTTTAGTCTAGATTCTGCCATTGATTTGATATCTTATCAGTTCTCAATGGGTACTGGTGTGCGCAGACTGGAATTTCTATAAAACCTTGAAATTCTTGGTCAGTTTTTTTTTTATTTGAGACCTCTATTGAAAGTTTAAGACATGATCAGTTACCATAGAAGGAGAAAAAATGAAATATCTGGACAGATTGTATATATTTCAGAAGAGTTTTGACTTAAACCTGAAAATTTCAAAACTAAATATTTTCCTAACTTTTTAAAACTTATATAGGGAAAATATATATGTGTCTACTTTTAGGATATTTAATCAGCTATTAATTATCTATTAGCCCAAAGCTAAAGACTATAAATGAGTTGAGTTAAATATCCAAGAATTTCAGGTCAGCTCATCACACTGCCATTTAGAAAACTGGTTACTCTCTATGATTATTTTATCAAATTTGATTTGAAATTAAGTAAAACAAGGTCTAAAATGTGTGAGTCCCAGTGCAGCCTGTGCGCAGTGTGCCGGGACTGAGCCACAATGGCTGGTGTAGGGGTATGGTATTTTGTATTGTAATATTACACTCGTAACGTTCATGTACCCTTGGGACTCAGACCCAGGTCTCCGGGTGCCTCCGGGTTCATATCCATTACACCAGGGGCCTTCCACTCGTCCGTCACACATCAAGTGACGGGTCTGAGTTTCGTGGGCTTTTCCTCTATATAAGGGCAGTTCCTACCATAGTTCTTCAGTAGTGGTCCTACCACTGCTCAGCAACCTTCTACCTTTACCTACGGGTAACTGAATGCCATCCTGCATGTAGTCTCTATAGGCTGTGATCGTATGTAACTAAGGTCAAAATATAACACTCGTTGCCTACCCAGAATCTTCTTCTCTTTCCGTTATGATTTGACATCTAACCAAAAAAACGAACCACTGACAGAAAATATGATAGAAATTCCACATTCAATAAGTCTCTCATAACTTCTGTTCTATAACTCATAGAAAAATAATTCAAACAGCATTAGACTACTCATGTTACCAGCCTTCCGTTGGTGTATAATGATTCGGGAGAATCCCAATAAAAATTTTGGCATGTCTTCGCTATCCCAAATGAGTTTAGATCTTTAGGCCACACCAAAATAAAATAGTGTTCTATGGATTTCCCCGCACCTTATTTTCCAAAATACAAATTTTAATTTTTTAAGAAAATCTATTGTTCTATGGATTCCGCCCACATAATTTTCTGGAAAATTGCATATTTTTTTTTCAAGGAGCTTACAGGATCAATCAATAAAATTACAGAAATGGCAGACCACTCATTGGATAGGTAAAGATGTCATCGGTTTTATTCTAAAGGCCTATTCTGCACTTAGGAAAAAAAGAGATTTCCAGCAAGGTTTCCAACCACAAAAAAAATCGCCCTGTCCACATTTTGGCTATGCAAAATCCATAGACAAATAAAATAAAAATTCCGCACTTCTGCCTCTTTTTCTAAAACAGAAAATCCATAGACCAATTTTTTAATTTGGTATGGCCTTAGATATCATTAATAATATTCCTGTGCTTTTGGAATTTTTGCTCTAACCCCCATGGAAGCTGAGTTTTTGTCCATTGAAAGAGCCTTGTCTGCTCATTTTTCTCCCATAGAGTTCCATACTGTGGAGCCCAGAAACTATGACCATTGAGTGTACCCATAAATAGACAGTCAAATGAGATTTTATAAAATTAATGCAACCATTATTCACCAGAGGGGGACTCTGTGCTGGTAAGTCCCCCCAGATTCTTGGAAGTGCACTGCGCTCTGTATTCCCACCCTTTCTCACCCCTCGCAGCCGGATAACACAGACGCAGTCTGGTCTAAGCCATTGTCCATGTGTCCATGTGTGTGTGTGTGTGTGTGTGTGTGTGTGTGTGTGTGAGTGCGTGTGTGTGTGTATGTGTGTGTATGTGTGTGTATGTGTCCGTACAGGGAAGTGTAGTAACGCTAACGACGTCTTTTTGAAAACAGCTAGGCTAAAGTGGGCTGTATTAGTAATTATAACACTGCGGGGTGAAGTCAGAGTGCATTAACTTGAATACTGCGTTCTGATTGGCTGTTTGACCGTGCATTATGTAGATGGATAATGCACTCCTGGCAAAGGAGGTTAACTTCATCTCACCTTTAGACTGCACAATTGATATTCATGTGTTGTCAGGTGGCTGATGGGTGATTTTTCTGTGTTATAACGGGAATAATGCACTTGATCATGGCTGTGGTCTTGCTCTAGACTGTATTGAGACATCTCGGAGCTAATAAGGCCCCTCGATGCCTCGGTGCGGGAGGGAGGCTTTTTGTTAATTTATTTTTATTTGGGTCTAGAGTGATGAGGGAGGGTCTTTTTTATTTTTATTTACTGATTATATTTGTAAGTATAAAAATCTATTATTTCTAAGTATTTTCATAAACAGACCAAAGTTTAACCCCATGTAAATTGCACTCTTACATTGTAGATGGAGAAATGGGGATTAATATGCTTTTTAAATTATGTTTCTACTCAAAATAATCGCTGAGATATGAATTATTTTGTCTATGGAAATTTTTCTCAGTGGATGAGGGATTTTTACACTTTTTTTAAGGGAAATTTGCAATAAAAAACTACAATGTGGCCCTTTTTATATGGTGCGGGCGGATCTGTAAAGCTGAAAACTTTTCTCACAATTGAATGAAAGATTTGGTCTATTGTTGCAGACCATGGTGAACCTCTGTTTGTTATCTTGCAGCTGTAATTCACACCTACCCTGAACAGGCTGAACCACAGAGTAAGTAGATCCTAGACATTTTGTTATGAGAAAAGGCACATGGTATTTGGGTGCATCATATATTCTGTCTTTTGATATCATGCATCATGCACTTCCTCTGAAACGGCAGCCCAGTATACGGCCCTTTCATCAGCTATGATACAGCAGATGGCGCTAGTGGCGACCGTGCCACTTTGCTACTCCAACAGGGCATGGCTGGTTTAGACTCCAGTACCTATAATAGATTAACATGTTTCTAATGATCTGCCTTATGGTGGGCTCACCATTTTCTTAAAATATTAATAGTGATTATTAACACACTATTTCTCTGTGTCCAGCTTTAATTTCTAAGACATAGAGCTCTATTTTACATTGCAAATGGGAAGTTTTGTGAGGGGTGTCTGTGCACTAAGGGTAAACCTATGGAGCCCTGGGAGTAGATGCTTGACATGCCCATGTAAGCAGTGGGGCTACTTGAGTGCCATCTAGTGTATCAACTTGGTAAAACTAATGTATATCACTGCGGAGTTACCGGGGTGTTGTACTCAAAAGCCTATGCAATATGTCACCGAGATGAAGTGTCTCTTAAAGATGAATGTTCCATTACGGCCATGGCATGGCATATCCAAAACCAACACAATGCCTTTCCGAATCACTGGACTTAAATGATTAAGCAATAGGTATCAGTCCTAATAATACAGTCCTGAGAGTATCCAATGAGCGGGAATAGAGGCAGAGTATCAAATTTTCCACTTTACAAAAGTCACTGAGTTAAATTTCAGAGTTGACAGAATTCTTGAACCGAGCTCAGGAGTTACAGCAAGCTGAGGAGGCAGCAAGAATGGAGCGTCTCGCTCAGCGACGGGAAGAGGATCTGGTTCTGCTCCAAAAACATCGCGCTGAACGTGTTGAGGTCAGTTTATGAAGAGAAGATGAAATATAATGATAAGTGCTGTGCAATAATCTGATCTGTTGTGCAAAGAAAGATATTTGATGCATCGTTAGACTGCCACCAATGTTAAACACAACATCAAGTAGTCCTATACTTGTACAAGTTATTTAGCATTGCCATAATTCAGATTGTTCTCATATTTGAAATAGTTGTCAAAACGTGTGGGAAAGGTAAGTTTATTACTTAGTCTGTTAAAGGAACATCCAAAACTTAAGCTTGATTCTAATCACAGCACATTTTACACCTAACCCTTCAAGGCACTAGGCTTCATATTCCAATAAACGCTTTAAGGGCTGCATGATGGCACGAGGCTTCATATTCCGATAAACCCTTTAAGGGCTGCATAATGGCACTAGGCTTTATATTCTGATAAACTCTTCAAGGGCTGCATGAGGATTCATATTCCGATAAACTAGGGATATCGCTGGCATTCACTTTTTGTCAATGTCAATAATTGACATTTTTTTTCACAAACTAGATCTATATCGTAACTTTAATTTGCACCTGTGGTTAGTTTCACCATGGAGTTAGGTGTCACCTACAACCTGCAGTTCATATGTAGGATTTATGGTACTTCAAAATCAGTCAGATAGTCTACAATACCAATGGCTTTGGAAGTTCCATCCCCCCCCCCACCACAATCTGTCTTTGAATTTGCCATATGCAAATTTGGTTAAAAGGGTAACCTACCGTAATCTCTCGCGTATAAGGCGCAGCTCGCGTATAAGGCGCACTTAGAGTTTTAGAATATGGTCAAAAAAAATAAAAAATCATAACTTAACTTCTACTGAATGGATTTTGAAAATTTAAAAAGCTATGTGTAGCTAAGGCCCTCTGGGACTTCCTGAGCCCCAGTCTGTCATAGTATGAGTGTAACATATCAAAGGGAAGGTCTTGGTGTCCCCCTTGTGGTTCCAGGGAGAACTAAAACCTCGCGTATAAGATGCTCCTTATACGCGAGAGCTTACGGTATACAGTCGAACAAGTGTGCTGAATGAAAAAAAAACACGTTATTTTAATAACCCAGATATCAGTAATATATATCATTACCAGACCATAAGACTGTATAGCAACAATGAAATACCCGGAAAGAGTTATAGGCACCACCATGGATTAAGACGTTTTTGGGGACCCGAAAATGAGAGGAACATGCACAAAGATGGTCGAAATAAAGGATGAAAGCATGTCCTCTTTTTTAAAATATTGTGTCCTAAATATAGCCCATAAATAGATAGAACTAAACGACCGTGGTGTACGAGGTGGCCGATCCACCACGAGGGGGGAGGTCTCCCCCGAGGGCGTTAGCCCGAGGGGGAGACCTCCCCCGAGGGGTGGATCAGCCACCGAGGACACCAGGGGAGTTTAGTTCTATATTTATTTTATGTTTTTTGAAGTTTAAATAAGGAAAAATGATCAAAATCCGGTACCGTAGTTCCCCGTAAAAGCGCCGATCCGCCATTTTGAATGTTTACATGCACTCAGAACGAGGCTGCAGTGGTGGATCGGCCGCTGTGTTGGATCGGCACACGTTACGCCACTGGGGGTGTGCGGATCGGCCCTCCAATGCTATCTCTATGGGAAGAAGTTATTGACATAAAATAATGTATAGATCACGTACAGTACCGTAATCTCCCGCGTAGAAGACGCGGTGTGCATAGAAGACGCACCCCTAACTTGCCAATGGCTGTTTCGCATATAAGACGCACCTCTTCAGGCTGAATTTTGTAAGATTAGTACATTTCTATAATAAAAAAAACTCGCGTATAAGACGCACCCCCTTCTTGGCAGAATGTCATAAGATGCCCCAGGCTTTTGTTTGGCGTAGAAGACGCGTCTTATACGGTACATTATGGTACAAATAGTTTTTTTGAAAAATGTCTGATGTCTTCAGATAACAGTGATAATGAAAGGGTAACTGAGATCTGTGTTGAGGCGACGGTTTGGTTTGGGCAGCCAATGTTTAAGAATATGCATACCATTGGGAAAACTTTTTATGACTCTTGTCAACCACAGAGGAGTTTGTTAACCAGATGCACCATGATGATGTCATACTTTTGGAATGGGAACAAAAGCTGGTACCACCTCTATCAGTAACATGCACTGTGAAGATTGAATGCCTATGAACTACGAGTTATCTAATGATTTGTTCACATATCAGGGTTTTTCTGGGGGAGGTAATTTACCTGGATATAAAAGGAAAATGCCTTTCCAAGTTAACAGCGTTTTAACGCTCTACTCTAGTTGAATGTTTTCTTGAATAAATTGCAGAAAGAGCGGATCTCTACTGGACACGGAGTGTTCCCACCAAAACCTGCACCCGCGTCAGTCCCTGATAATGAACTGGATGAGGCATTTGATGAGGATCCTGAAGATGCCCTAGAGGCGATCCGCCATTTTGAAAAGCAGAAGAATTTGGTGCAAGAATCAGATTCAGATCAAGATTCGTAAAACATAAGTCAAGTCTTCACAGTAGTAGTGTGTAACAGCTGCACCAGCGAGTTACTCAATCTTGTGTGTATCGTCCCAACTGCACACACTTGGTAGACTGTGATGA
This sequence comes from Acholoe squamosa, assembly GCA_949317995.1. NCBI lineage: Eukaryota > Metazoa > Annelida > Polychaeta > Phyllodocida > Polynoidae > Acholoe > Acholoe squamosa. The sequence continues at coordinate 30,181,497 of OX439052.1, read as the reverse complement.
ATTAGAAACCAGCACAGTACTGGCGAGTTACTTGCTGCTTCTGCATTGGCGCATCATAAAAATGAATGAACATAGTGCATTTAGGTAGACTGGATTTGTCCTAAAACGGTTTAAAGTAGCAGCAAACTTGTCTACTTTGTCAAATAACGCCACCAGACACGCATCCTGGTCATCTAGATCTGTATTCTCTACATTGTTAATTTCCATTGTGATACATAGACGATTATGTTCTGTTCTGCCTAATAGGCACAGTTTGCATGTTTCTAACTCCTGTCTAGGATTGATTAGGTAATTTTCGATACATTGGGATCTTTCAACAGAAAGAGTGGTAGGAAGTTGATAAACCATTACAAGTACATAAGTCATTGTATTTTATGAATATCATCTTGGCCGTCTCGTCATGGCAGTGTACAGGTGTAAATAGTAAGTGCAATAAAGAAAACGTACTAAATATTCTAACAAGAAATGCAGTTGTGACCGCGTAAAAAAACGCCTCCTGCTGTTAATGTCGGTATACCAGTGTTTGATGACATGACATGTCTCATAAAAGCAGACATAAAGAAGATTTCACAATTATCAATTTCTCTATTCAGTAATTTTGTATTGTGAGACCTCATCACATGGGGCAAATGCAATCATCATAGCGCACACCCGTACCGCTTTGCGGTAGCGCCGCTACGTGGCGTGGGAGGCGCTAAAAAATGTCTTCTACCGGTAGATCTTTCCTATGGAGAACCTTTCTCTCTTATTCTAGGTCAACAGATGTTGACTACCGTAATCTCCCGCGTATAAGGCGCGTCTTATACGCCAAACAAAATGCTGCTGAGTCTTATACGTGGGAGGGACATTGCCTTGAGTTTGGGGTGCGCCTTATAGGGGGGGTATTTTTACTATAGAACAGTACTAAATTAACAAAAATGTGGCCTTAGGGGTGGGCCTTATACGTGGGACAGGCCTCCCTTAGTTAGGGGTGCGGCTTATACGCGGGCTGCGCCTTATACACGGGAGATTACGGTATATTACTGCGCCAGTAGCTCATCAAAGGAGGGAGTCTATTTGCATATAAGTACCACAAACTCAGGCGGTTTCTAATAATTATCATTTTATTTCTCCTAAATAGCACAATCCATTTGGGCTCTTCAAGCCTCTGCTGTCATGTATCGACTTGCCCAATGAAAACATCTAAGTCTAAGTTCACGCCATTCTGTGTTTATGTCGAAGCTACAAATTGTGGCCTACTATGTACATTATCTTTACTTGAGGTTAAATACCCAGTAACATGGGGTTTGGATATCTCCAATCACCTAGAGCCAAGCGATACACACAAATTGTCATATCAGTAGCCAAGCGATAAATAGCATAATATCTCCATTCGCTAAGGGTAGTAGCCATACAATAACTGCATACACTGCAGTTTATTTTTGCATATATGTAAAATTTGATCAATAATTTTTTAAATTACAAAAGTTCTTTTCACTTGGAGACATTATTTGGTTACACTGAAAACTCAATTCGTGGAGTGCAGGAATTACAGTGGATGGAGAATTACAAAAAGATTGTCATCGTAAACTAATTCTAATTCTATCACAACCTTTTCATTCAGCAATTAAAAAGGATAGGGAAGACTGAATCCACGCCACGGTTGACATACACAGGCATTTAACTTGCTTTATCCTGATCATTTGGGACTATCTTGAACTCCACTTCATGGATGCCCCATTTAGCTGTAAAAAAAATTCACCCCAAGCTATTCATAACGATACAAATGGAACTTATATTTGAAAATTGGCAGTGTAGTATTATGTTTATATGTAGTATTATGTTTAGGCCCCTTAAAGTCGATTATCAGCTTTGGAGACACCTCCCGCACCCTCCAAAAGGGGCCGCATGGAGCTTTTTTTCTTTATTTCGGAAAAAAAGACTAAAATTCCGCATCCTTGGGGTTTTTGGTTAAAAGAAAATTTCAAATTTCCACCCCTATCATAATAAGCCATACAGAAGGTTCTACTTGGTCGATTTTCATAATTTTTACAGCTTTAGATTCCCTGGAAATTCCTCTTCCCATGTCTAAAATCAATATGTATTACTATCAATGCTTGGAGTCATTGAAAATCATTCAATATTTTCAAGGACTTGCACATTCCCTAGGTTTTCTGAATTCTAGAGTGTGTAATTCTGTTAAGAAATAAACTTACCCTTACCTTAAAGGGTCAGGGACTGAATCTTAACATCTGGTTATCATACAAAAAAAATAAAGCCTCCCTCGTCCCTAAAAATGTTAAGAAAAATAAAAAGTGACCTCCCTCGTCACAGAAAAAAATCTATGAAAAATAAAAAGAAAAGCCTCCCTCCCTCACTGCTTTTTCCCCCCAAAAAAGTGTCCGCAAAGCTGATAATTGATTTTAAGTGGCCTTATATGTATTACCGTTATATAAAGCACAAAACAAAAATATAACACTCTAAAGCAGTTTGGAAGGGTATGGAGCTAAAACAACCCAATGCAATTTTCAATTCAATTACGGTACATGAAACTGTGACCAGATCATAACCATACTACGAGTACTAATTGAGTATTGTCGAATTAAGGTTTGTTGTAGTAAGGATTTGATACTATGGCATTAACAAAAGGAGAGTCAAAAATACACTAACAATTTGGCGATCTGATATGTTCTATTCCTGGCAAAGTAAACTATGAGTATTCACATACCAAATACAACATGCATAGTCTTCAACATAATTTCAGCCCCAATGGGAGAATAGTACATTGCTCGCTGAAAGAATTCAGTTTGGTACAGTCAAAATGTAAATAATCTTAATTGAGAGAAGCATTTTTCTTTTGTTCGAGCATAATTCCTACAATAGTACAATACGCTAATTAAACAGTGTGAGGAAAGATATTCGCCAACTATACGGCACACATTTCAAGTGTTCGTTTCAAGCTACAATAAAATTCTTTGGTCGCAACAGCATTAATGATAGGGATATTATCGTCATCAGTGGAGGTTGAGGTGAAAAACCGCAAAAATGTATATATCTTTAAGGGCCGCAAAGTACCTCAAGCTTCACGTATGTCGTCATGATGCACCAATGCAGCACTATTGAGTACCGGATTATGGCGGTGCATCGTGATGACTCTCTGGACCAGATTAGCCCTGTAGTTATCGCATGATGCATTTATGCAGCCCTGGCGAGTTACTTGCATCATGACAACGAATGCATCCTGAAAAAAGGGCACGATGCCTTAATGCACTATACGGCCCTTTACAAGTTTAAGTAATGACTATTCAATAAAACATTCTACAACAAAACTCAATCACTATAAATACTCTACCTATGTCTCTACAAATATGTATTTCAAAGAAAACAAATCCAATATACTTTCAACGCATAATCTGAGCACCAGTGTTGTCATTCTCAAAACATAATCAGAGCAAACCTGGAACTTATGTCTCGAGACTGAACATAATATAAACCCCTGTGTAGAATATTAGTAACAAAAGCTATAAACTGTGCGTCTTATATCTTTTTTAATAGCACTAATACTATCTAATCTACAGAAAACATGCAAGTGAGATAATGATGCATATTGGACACAGGCATAGGATAGGTATGACATGTTATCCAACACATGGTAGCTGAACCAAAATGTCACTTTGTTAATTTGCATAAAAAAAAGTGGCGCAACTGATGTCCTTTAATTACATTGCATTCAAGTACAATCCTACTCAATACAATTCACATATGACGAATTTGACGTGGAAATGAGATTGACAGCCAAGAACTTATTCCATATTATATGCACACATGAAAAATAAAACAGAAAACAATTGGCTCGAGCATATCGTATCAGTAATGGATTCAGAATTAGAGATAGTCTAGTACATTGTATAATACGGTTTTGTTAGTGCTATAGCATAGAATAAATCAACTTGGCATAAACTGCGGGGGAAATGAAAAATAAATAAAAATGAGAATCTACAGTTTTCAAACAGTCTTCGTGAAAAGTACTTGGGCCAGTACTTTTTATAATTCCATTTACACAAAAGTTTTTGGCACAAAATCTGATCCTTAATCCCTTGGTTCAGACAAGGGTGTAATGTAGACATATTATGCGGTTTTTGAAGGGTTAACCAACAGCAACACAAATGGGGGGGGGGGGGAAATAAGGATGGGGAGGTGTGGGGGTCATCATAATAGATTGAGGTATATACACTGACTACCGTTAAGTACAATGCAATGAATGGTTACTGTGCGTAACCACATCCTCAATACAACTTCTGCATGATTCCTCACTTTCCTGCATTTACTTATCGAACAACTTTGAAACAAGCAAGTCTTTTTTTGGTATAGCAGCACACAGGATATGAACACATTGCAAACAAAAACTAAAAATGATTTATATTTCAGACACTAATGAAACTAGAAATGCCTTCTCTACGTTCTTGGAAAGTTCAATATGATGTGTTTCAGTTTGTGAACTCATAGATTAGTCAGACCATAGGACAGAATCTTTAGTGATGACCAATTTCGTTAAGTCATTTAATTCAATAGCATATATAATATCAAAACGGATCAATGACGTACACGTCTATCTCAATGCACATAGTTCTGGTTGTATCCCGCCTGCATCATCGTTGAGAAAGTTTGCTGTACATTTTGTTCATGTTGTTGCTGTTGTTGTTGCTGCTGTTGTTGTTGCTGGTTAGTGCTACTGCTGTCTATAGCCATAGCGGCAGCTGCGGAGGTCATGTCCATAGGTTGTAGTCCAACAGTAGACGGTGTGAGAGCAGCGTGCTGCATTGGGGTCAGATCCTGCGGTAATGTACCAAGCTGCAATAAGTGGCGGCTCGCCTGGTGTACCTGATGACTTTGTATACTCTGGAAGCTGGTGCTGATGGTCGTAGTGGTGGGTTCGGTGAGACGGGTGAGGTGCGGTGGTGGTGGTGTGGGAGTGGGGTGTGACGGAGTGCCGATGAGGCCGTGATGGGACGGGAGGCGCATGTGGTTTACATCAGCTGCGGCCAGTAAACTCATCCCGTCGTCACCTTGCATGTATATACCACCGGGCTGTGGGCGGCTGAGGTGCGCCAAGATGTCTGCCGCTGGGGTGGCCATTTGTCCAGCAGTTGGAGGCAGAATGCCATGCAGTGCTGCGGAGGTGGGACTGAGTTTGCGCACTTTGGTTCGACCACCTCCCTCCTTCTTAATAGTGGCCTCACCGCCAGTCACCGGACAGTTCCGCTTGTGTTGGTTATAACTAGACAGATGGCGGTAGGACACATCACAGTGCACACACCGATATGGTTTCTCACCTGTGTGTATACGGTAGTGAGTCTTAAGGTGCTGCGGCTGTGTGAAACTCTTGCCACAAATGGCGCATAAATGTGGTTTCTCTCCGGTGTGAGTCTTTATATGGTCTTTGAGTACCCAGTCAAACTGGAAGCCCTTATTACATATCGAGCATTTATAAGGACGTTCGCCTGTGTGTGTCATACCGTGGCGTCTGAACGTAGTGCGATGCGCAAATTGCATGCCACAGATAGTACACAGGAACCGTTTATTGGTTTTGTGTGTGTACTGGTGAGACTTGAGTCCTGCGGCTTGAGTGAATGCCGCACTACACTCGTCACATTTATATGGTTTTTCACCTGTGTGTATCCGCATGTGTTCTTTCAATTTGTAAGACCCAGCGCAGGCTTTGTTACACGTAGGGCAGACAAACTTGGCTGAGTGCAGCGTCATGTGCTTGGCCAGGTCCCCAGCATGACTATATCCATGCCCACACACCTCACACTTAAAGGCCTTCATCCTACGCTCCCCCTTGTGTACGGCCGCTATGTGGTCAGACAGGCTCTTCTTGTACAAGAACTTAGACTCACATAACCGACACTGGTGCGGCTTCTCCTCTTTATGTGTGTAGTGGTGCTGCTTAAAGGCACTCTTGTTCTTATACGAGGCATTACAGATTTTACACACAAAGGAACGCTCAGACTCCGGGTCGCGCTTCAAGTTCAGCTTCTCCATATCCTTTTCACATTTAGCCTCATGGTTTTCTTTTCGCTCCTTATCCAGGAAGTGGCGATGACAGACGTTGCAGGTGTGTACCTGGCGCTCCGTCTCGTGCTGGTTCCGGGTGTGCATCTGGAGGGACTGGATACAGGAGAAGCGTTTACTGCACGTTGTACATGGATACTTCCCCACCCGCTGACACAAGCTTGGATGCTTGTTGCGCATGTGAAGCTTTAATGCAGCAGTGCTACCGTATGCTTTATTGCATACCTCACATGTACGACTAACCTCCTTTTGATGCAGCTTAACGTGTATCCGTACACCTGACGGTGACTCAAATGTCTCACCACAGGTTAAACATTTATATGGTTCCCTCAGTTTCTTAGCCTTGTGTTTTCTCTGTAGATGTAGCCTTAGTACTGTTACACCGGAGAATGCTTTACTGCACACAACACATTGATAAATCTTCTTTTTAAAGCGGGACATTGTCGAGTTTGTGTAGTCACCATCCTTCACGTTATCATCTTCTTCACCATCATCCTCTTTCTTTTCATCCTCAACCTTTTCTTTCTTTACCTCCTTCTTTTCTTTCTGTTCCTTCTTAATAACTGGGATATGAGGAGTTGAGCCTGATGCCTTCTCCTTTTCAGGCGTCCATTCATCATCTGTCGGCTCATCATACTCCATCACATGTGGCTGATTAATAGAGAAAAAAAGGGTTTCAATATTCAAAGTGAAATACCTGTCATCAGCACTGTATTGGGTCATCATCACGGCAAAGGTCAGAAAATATAGCGGGGTTATTTGGTACTAATAGGTGATGTCTTGCTCAGGGGCGGTTCTAAGAAGGGGGCTAGGGGGCACGTGCCTCCTCCCCTCGACCCCCTAAAATTGGGCCTCACTATGACTCTTCATCAATTTTTTTGGCTGTGCCCCCCCAGACCACCCCATCTGGATCCGCCCATGTTGGTGACCATCCGGTAATAAGCCTTACTGGGGATTTGAAATGCGACTACTACCAGCAACACTGATATGCCAAGACTTTGCAATTTTAGGTGTACTTTGCAGTTTTTGATTTTTGGGTATTCACTTTTGCAAATCAAACCAACTAAATTCTTGCTTAGTATCAATAAATCCACACTAGATGTTACCTCATGATGGTCAACTTCATCGGAGTCATAATTTTTCTCGGGTGGTTCAGGCTTATTCTGTACGACACGTGAAGGTTTACGGCCTCGCCTTCTTGTCTCGGGTTGCAGAGGTAGGTCCTAACAAATATAGAAGTAGACAGTTCTTTACAGTTATTCTATGAATAAATTCTGTTTTTTTCTACTCAAAACTTTTCTAAACCTTTTAAGCTTTGCAAGCCTCTCATAATCGTCTAATGATTTTTCTTGAAGTCTACCTTGAGTTTAAAACTGGGATCAGCATAGGTGAGGGGTTTTATGTAGTAGATATATTGATATCGCCATACAACATCTTTGAACGATGTGATAAGTTGTTTTGATGAGGTAAATGGATCAACATTAAAAGGAAGACCAATATATTACTGTAAATAAAATCTGATCAACGGAATAAACATTACAAATTTAAAAAGATATGTTGGTTATCTCTATTCTAGGGATATATTATTTACTACCTTAATATCTTTCTGTGATAATTCCTCACTCACCACAACTGGAGCTTTTGCTTCCTTGTGAGGAACTTTGAGCCGAGTCATTGGTGGTGCTACTTTGCGGGGTTCTGCTGATTTCCTGGGCCGACCCCTTTTCCTGGGCGGTTGTTGCGGCTCTTGTTTCTTCACCTTGGGCTGCTGTTGATGTTGCAGCTGCCGTAACTTCTTCTGGAGGGTGATATTCTCAGCTGTCGTCGCCTCCAGGAGGCGCGGGTAGATCAGCTTTTGCCATGTCCAGTTTTTGTCACCGCGCTGGAGGAATTCTTCAAGGAGATTCTTTTGTAGAAGTTTGTCCGAGCTCACAACTAATCCTTCAGCTATGTCATTATCAGCGATACCGTGCTCGTTGGCGGTCTTGAAGAAGGACTGTCTAAACTCTGAGACCACTTTGTAGTATAATTCTACTTCATCGAGCTTATTCTCACACTCCTGGCACACATAGATGGAGTGACAGACACGGCCTGCGAGCGACAACTGCAGCGCGCTCTCCAGCCTATCCTTTAACACACCAGACAACTGCTTATCTGAAGGAGAACTCGAGGGATTCACCACTTCTGTTTCATTCTTCTCCTTCTCTTTCTCCTTCTTCACATTTAGCTCCCTTTTCTCCTCCTCTTCTTCTTTCTCAACTTTCACACACTTATCTTTTTCTCCCTGTGTGTCAACCGCCTCGCTTTCTTTTCCCTGTGAGTCAACCGCCTCGCTTCCTTTAGCAGTATCAGTGACTAGAACTTCTGCAGGTGGTAAGTTAGTGGTTGTTTGCGGTACTGTGTCCACTGTTTCTGATTCCTGACTTAATGGTGGTTGAATATGGGTCTGTGAAATAGCTGCTGGGTTTTGATAAAGTGGTTGGTCTGCCACAACTACTGGTACAGTTTGTGGTGGGGGTGGGACCATGGCGGTGCTGGCACTGGATTCAGGTGTTGGATTAAACACAGTTGGAACAGCCTCCATGGCCATACTGGCCGATACAGGGACAGTCTGATTCCATTGTGCAGTGGTATATAATGGTGCATTTGAGTAGTTCTCGTATGGGATTGTTGCCTCTGTACGTAGATCAGCTTGAGTGGAGATGGGCGCGATGAACGAGCCCGCCTGCGTGGCCTGGTCCATGTGCAGAAAGGCATCCGTTATGTGCTGTGATGCTGCCGTGACTGGAAACTGTGAGAAGCTCTGTTGGATTGAAGCAGATTGATCGGACATTAGAACTGCAGATGTTGTACCGATCATTGGCATCTGCTGTGATCCACTGATAATTACATGTGGAGGGACTATTTCGTGTGGACCGACTATTGGTAGAACAGACTGACTCGGGAGGGTTACAGGAGGGTCAGCCAGGTGTGCCGCGGATACACCGTCTACGGTTGTATGCATAATGGGAACCTGAGTGACTGATGGAGATTCTGCAGGCCCAGTTTGAAAACTGGTGGTCAGACTGGGATATTGCTGCAGGATATGCTGCTGAGTGGCTATAGCTAGTGCGGGATCTGGGATGGGATACCCTGTGGGTGACCCATGTTGAACAAGTGATGCGTCAGTGTAGATATGCTGAACTGTCTGTAGGGCTGGTAAAGGTGACTGTTGAGACATTGCCATTGCCTCATTATAAGCTGTAGTTACCACTGGATAGGTCTCAGGTAATGCCATAGGCTGACTAATTGGCTGAGTCGCTGCTGTGACTTGATCGAGTTGGGGCATGGTTTGAACACCCTGTGTAGTGACCTGCTGGGGTTGTTGATATTGTACATCCTGCTGCTCCATTGGAACCTCCAAACCTGGATTTAAAGGCACCTGCTGCTCCATTGGAACCTCAACACCTGGATTTGGGGGAACATCTGTTTGTATTGGCTCCACAGTTACTGCTGTCGGTTCCTGTATGGGGGGTGTCTCCGACACAGTCGGTTCGACCTGCGGGACATTCTGTGGATCAACCCCTGAGGGAATCTCTGGTGGGACCTCCTGAACGACTTTAGCAACAGCCTCTGGGGATTTCGCAGAGGACCGGTCAGCTGCACTAAACTCGTTTTTGCCCACAACGGTGACTTCATCTTCTTTGTCATAGATACACTTGTACTGAATGCTGGACGACAGGCTGATGTTACACACCAAACAGTGACTTATCTCCTTCATGGTGGCAGTCTTCATGTTGGACTGGGTTAGTTACCAATTAGCGGAACGTCCTACATATTTTTTCTGAAAGATATAAATGGACAGAAATTGTATATTCTGCTTAAGGATATTTCCATAGTGCTTCTTGTATATTTGCAACTTGTTAGTGTAGAATCTGTTTGGACTTAAACTTTGAAGACAGGCCATAATGGCCGGCCTCAGTTTTCCAAGAAAGAATTTTTTTTCAGCTACTCCTACCATACTGAGTACCTTACACATAAGGAGCACCTCGAGTTTGAGACCCACCCTTAGTTGATACCTGATCACATGGGGCTTTATTTTGGGTAGTTCCGTACTATGAGTAATCTGATCTAAATTTACCTTGCACAGGGGGGCCAGTGCCCAGAGTTTAAAATGTCAGAATTATTAAGTTTTCCTATACGAATATACGCAAGGTACCATTACAGCAGGTACTCCTGTATTCAACCTACCTGATCACAAATTTGAATCCTATTTAAATTTAGGCAGAAGTATCAGTTATGAGTTTGATTTGAGATCTTTCGCCATCCCTTTAAATTGGTGTTAAGTCTTTATTTAAAAGAATTCACCTTTTTTGATAATAGATCTATCCATTCCCCAATCTGAATTTCAAAGGAAATGTCTTGGAAAATAAGAACCGGTAAGTGCCTATCCAAGGGCTACGGCTTAGCTATCCATCAGACACACACACACGAAAACAGTTGGTGAGCACATCGACTCATAGTATTTATTAGTAAGGCAATGATCTTTTTTTCAACACCTTGACCAAGGGAGGGAGACAAAAAGTTGTCAACCCCTCTAAGGCCAATGGCATCACTGCAAGTAAAACAACCAGTGCAATTTACACAGTTACTTTATACTGTAATACAGTCAGTCTTCCAGACTGGAACTGAGACTGACAGGGACCACTGCCACTGGCGACCAAGCCCAACATAACCACACTGGCAACTGAAGCGTATGTCATGTTCACCATGAACAAGACCATGGCATGGATTAACAACAAACATCCAGAAAAACAAGATAAAATCCTGTCTGATGCACGGAAGGAAAGGAAGCACCTGCAAGAAAAGTTCAAGATGAGGAAGGCCGAGATAACAAAAGTGCGGCAAGATGTGATGAAGGAAAAGATACGGAAGGCAGAGTTAGCACAGGCAAAGAAGGTAAAGGACTTGGAGAAATATGCCTCAGATGTCATATACTGTAAACTCCCGCGTATAAGACGCGTCCTCTATGCCAAACAAAATGCTGGGGAGTCTTATAGCTTTCTCTCAAGTTGGGGGTGCGTCTTATACGAGGGGTATTTTTTCTATAGAAATGTACTAATCTTACAAATATCAGCATTAAAATGTGCGTCTTATACGCGAAAATGCATGTGCTAAGTTTAGGGTGCGTCTTATACGCGCAGCGCGTCTTATACGCGGGAGTTTACGGTACTATGGGTTATGGCAGTCAGTAGGTGAAATCGACAACATGCTAGAAACAATCACTACCAATGGAGAAAAAGAAGTGGCGCTGAAGGCACAGCTCCGTTTCCGGCAACAGCTCCTGCATCAAAACCCATCAAGGAAAGAGACATACAATTTCTCTGTGAAAAAAAGAAGGGAAATCAGGTAGACGAAACCTTACTGTGGATGAACTGATTATCAGTGTGAAAAGTCTGGTAATAGCAGCCTTAACCGAGCCTTTGAGGGAAGGGGGGGATGGAGTTCTGGTAGGCCATAGGATCCGGCATCAGTTCACCAAGAAAAAGAAGGGCCCTCTCATGGACTCTTGGTACAATGGAAAAGTCATTTCTCAGGTATGTAATGATGGAGAGATGTACTGTATTGTATTTGTACTGTATGGTCTAAATCAAGATAATACAAATATCTTGATTAACCATAAATGTATACGTTGCATGATGCAAATATCCTGATTTTTTAATCATACATGTTGTTTACTTTGCATGCTAGTTTAATATTAATTAATCCATCATTGATTGTCTTCATATTTCGTTGCAAATTAACCTACAGCATAACTAATTTTGGAATAGAAATATAAGTTGTTAATATTCATGCAGCCATCCCAATCCCCAACCTCTCCCTTTTGCCCCTGTGTGTCAGTGCTGTCATTTTTGCTTTATACTGTAAAGGTATATACATATACACGCAGCTTAGTGCTACAAAAGGCCCTGTTAACGCAATGTTATTTTCATGTAATTGTAACCACTGGGACATTTGTAACATGCCAGTTTTTATGGCTTGTCAATCAGACAAAGATTAACGCGTGCAATTATGCACAGCCGGCCCAGGTTGCCCACTACCTACCCTAGGGGACTGTCAATATAGTGACAGTGTGTCGAAGACTCAATGCTTAAGGCTATGGAGGATGCACCCATTATCGCTCGAATGTTTCATTGGCGAATAACTCCTCTCCTGGCGAGTTAAGCATTGCACAATACCAGCAGGTCTTGAATAAGGATCCATATTAAGCATACAAAAACGCATGAGACAATGTAATTCTCCTCCATTTTGTTATAATCCAGCAGTTTCTATGGCACCGTGAGTCGATCGTCTCGCTGTCTGCCATTTTGGATTTTGATGTACTGTGCGCATGCGCGACCCGCTCCTTGCCGGAAGTCGCATTTTCGGCGGAGAAATGATAGATTATATCGATTTAACTTGGCTTTTTGAATATAATCCATGCATGTTAGACAATATCAATTGAATTGAATCGAATACATGGCCTGTATTTACTTTAATATGAAAAATAAAAAAGCTTACGACGGACCACTCTGTGCGGATGTGCGAACTTGCACGAGGATGTTCTGGCTCGGGGGAAGAGTGTAAAGACTGGTACATATATAGTATGTCAGAGGGCGCATGTAGTACCAGGTGTAAAGGCTAAGACATAGAAATCATAACAGCCTGCGTCCTCTGACTATACTACTACCGTACATAGAGTCCTACACTAGCCTTGCCAGAAATGGGATAGCCATAACAAACGCATGGCGGTCTGATTTACAAGGTTGGTCTAGAAACGGCCTAACCGGTCCTATACAATAATTTCCCAACTTTTCCTGCATCTATCGCATTATATAAACGGTCTCCCGCCCCTACCTACTGAAAAAAACGTCTTAATTGGACAATTCCCATAGGAGCCCATGTGTGATGTCTATCGCGAAAATCTACCGCACAATGCTATCCTATGGAGCCTCATTTTCATGAAAATAAAGTCAAACATGTGAAGTTTTTTCTTCAGCATTTTTCATAGCTAAAGAATTTCTTTCCCAGGAATTGTGCATGTGCATTGAAAGACTAGATCCTAAAGAACATGTTTCCATAATTTTTTGTTTAATTATCCCCCAATATCGATGAGCAATTCCCATCTAAAGTTCCAATTTATGACCATCAGTTTTGACCGAAAAGGCGCCGCCAATAACCCAGGAGGACCTGGGCCAATTATTAAGGATTCTACAGTAAAAAGAAAATAGGATAAAAGAAAATAAAAATATTCAATGGGAATACATCATTTGCAAACCTATGTATGCCGGCAACTCTGGCAAGCAGATTTACATGTGACAATAACTCAACATAGACCATTGAGATGAATAGCATTCCTCACCAACCCCTGTTGTTAAAAATTTCCACCCACACACCTAATGTAACCAAGTAGCCTTGTGCATCTCCAAAAACGAAAGTCAATAAAGTGACACATGTATTCATAATTGTTTCTTGTATTTTTCGCTTTGCAGGTGCCTGAGTATCCTACCTGGTTCAATGATATATTTTATGATGGAGATGAGGCCGTCTATACATACAGGACGATCAGAGCAAGGGGAACCTGCAGCTCCTCGTCTGACTGACATTCCATTCCACATAAAACATGTATATTTTGTACAGATGTAAAGAGTAAGGCAGTAGTAGTATAAGGAAGGCATGAAATGTCTTGTCATTTGGGATACACTGTTAACCCTGGTTATAAGCCATCAGAGGCTTCCTGTTGCATACAGGGTGGCCCTGAATTCAATGTGTGGCTTATATGAGGGGTTTTATTACATTGGGAAGGCCTAGAATGGGTGCTAAACCTAGAATTGAGTGCAAATTATAGAATCCAGATTATTTCCTGTTTTCAAAGAAATCTAACAAGGAAATCTAAATGAGGTTTAGAATTATGAAATGAACTACAATTTCATGTGTTACATGAGTCAGTTATCTAACTATTAAATGACTACAAAATTACCAGGGTGTACCAGAATAATGTATCTGTGGTAAATCTAAGCTTTAGAGACCATGTCAGCCAACTACAAGCAACATGCTTTATTGGCTAAAGTCTTTTGTCGGTGTTAACGAGTCTTTCGTTCTGTGATGAAATAAGAACTGCTGATAGTAGCGTAAATTCTCTTGTATACGCCATAGTTTATACCTTAACCCAGATCAAAGTGAGGCTTATACCAGGGTGCGGCTCATATGAAAGAATTTACGGTATTAGCTTCTGAGAGATGTGTATTTGTCTTCATATGGACATTATTTTGATGTATATCATGATTAGGCAGACCAATATGTAATGTGTATGGACTGTTACCTTTACGCACTGTGAAATTGTCAGCATAGACCTGTTCATACTCTGGTTTTTGGATGCGTGATGAAATCTGCACTACCAATGATATTGTTAAGAGTTTTCTGTAGTTATCTGTAATGCTGTTTGTGTTCACTTTAAGACAATGCATGGTAAAACTATAACGAATTACTGTAAACAGTAAAGAACAGCTGAGGCATGTACTTTGTATCATGTATGAGTGTGTCGAAATTTTTAATATGCAATAAAATTTGATCTAATGGTCATAGAAATATGAAATCTGAACTAATGGTAATAGAAAGAAGATCTAAACAGATCTGCAATGCATATGGTAATAGCACTCATTTAATGTATGCCACAACCAGATTGTCCAACTTGTATTAACTTAAATGTTGTATGGACAGAAACTTATACACGCTGCAGACTTGTCATTGTAGACTACCGTAAACTCCCGCGTAGAAGCCGCAGTGCGCGTATAGGACGCACCCCCTTCTTGTGAGAAGCATTTTTGCGTATAAGACGCACCTCGTAGGTACCAATTTTGTAAATTCAGTACATTTCTATAGTAAAATTACCCCTCGTATAAGACGCACCCCCAATTTCACTACATCCTATAAGACCCCTCAGCATTTTGTTTGGCGTAGAGGACGCGTCTTATACGCGGGAGTTTACGGTAGTACATATTTGTATATTTAGATTTGTGATACAATCTTCACTGGCAATGATATCAATAAATGATTAAGTTATCTGTATTCCTGCTTTTGTTGGCTTTAATTTAATGTATTGCATGCCTATAATGGATCATTCTTTAGAACAGCCAAAGATGGGATGTAAAATGGGCGCAAAGTATGAATATGCGATCGGTCCGACAGCTCTTGGAGTGGCAGACGGGTGTGGGTTCCCCACACTAAGTCTAAGACTGGCTAGTGTGGGTATTTCCACACCGTCTGCCGCTCAGGGAGCTCTGTAACATCATATGCCTAGGGACCGGTTGGCATAGCTTAGAAATCTAAACACTCATCTCTGTGGCCGACGTGAGAGTTTAGAAAACCGGATGTTTACAGATGGGTGAAGAACTCTTCAGTGAGGAGGAATAAAAGCATAGAGTTCTAACCTACTTTCACGTCTATTTATACCTCCACCATTCTCCTGCTCAGCTGGGAAGGTGGCAGAATAGCAAGAGATTTGTTCAAGAAATCTCCTCTAAAACATTTATTATAAGCCATCCGAAGTGAGTGTGTACCCAACAAGTTGGGCTATGCAGGTAGGCACTGAAATAGCCCCAGTGCGTGAGTCTGCTACAGTAGAGGTGTGAAACTGTGATAAACTCCCCTTTGTTTACAAGCTTATTCTGAAGCTATTTACTGGAGGATCTTGACAAATGAGAGCTCATTTTAACAGGCTTGGCTTGATTTTGCCTTTGACCCCATTGAAGTTCAACCAAAAGTTTGGAAACATTTTTATGATGAGAGGATCACAGAGCACCTAAAAATAAATGGTTCCCCCCTGTTCTATGGTTAAAAATGATCAAGAAAATGGGGCTGCAGTAAAGAGAAAGTTTTCTAATCTCTCACGGCGGTACAGAGATGAGAGATTAGATTTCTTAGACCTGCCAACCGGTCCCTAGTGACTTGTTTAACGGCAGACAAATACATGAACGATGATCCCAGAACAATGATGCCACCTTTTGAGGAACCATGATACCATCATAAAGAAATGATGGCCCAACTGTTCAAATATGCTCATATTGTATTTCTATCCTATCCCTGAACATGTTATTGACAAAGTGGTATTTAGATGAAGATTTTTCCATGAAATCTAGGAAGAATTTGAGAGTGACAGTATAGTGACTGTAGGACTAAGTCTAAGAACTCTGAAATGTGCTGATCACTGTGATTCTGTACTGTGATGTATGAAATGTGTGATATCATTAATCATTTCTATCAATTTCCATGCATAAATCATTGAAAGATTTTTAAAAAAAGAAGAAAAAAAGTGAGAAGTAATTTTGGACATTTTTAGGCATTTTTTTGCTGTTATTATTCATCATTTCGGACATCTTTGCCATTACTACATTTGCCATTACTAGGCATTATTTACTATTTTGGACATTTTAGCCATTACTATTCATCATTTCAGATGTTTTTGCCATTATTATTCATCATTTCTATCAATTTCCATGCATAAATCACCAACAAATCATGAAATGTCGTTGTTTTTGTGCCTATTTGTAAGATTTAAAGAAAAAAATCAATTTCGGACATTTTAGGCATTTTAAATTTATTTTTTGCCATTATTATTCATCATTTTTATCAATTTCCCTGGATAAATCACCAACAAATCATAAAATACTAGTGCATAGGGGTCAATAAACATTAGCCTAGATTAGGGATGAGAGATATTCTACAGTGGGATCATCATTCCTTAAGATGGGATCATCATTCCTGGGGAGGAGAAAATGGGATCATCGTTCCTTGGGGTCATCGTTCCAGTAACCCGGCAGACGGGTGTGGAGTCCCCGACACGTGTCGCATGCGTTTTCTGGTCCGTGAGAAATATGGTCGCTCATTCTCCAAACATATCCCTTACAATATAAACCAATGCAAACAGATAGAGTTATCTGGTTAAAGAGTTATACTTTTTTGATAGCCTCAAAACGGATCATTTTAACTTTTGAAAGTTAAGAACCATGATAACATCCCCCAAGATCTAATAGAATTTGATTAATACCTAACCCTAATGATACTGTCCCTATGCCTTAGAATTATAATTTGGACAAAGTGGGATTTTAGAAATAATTAAACTTTGGTGACCAGATTTTGCATGGACCAGATTTTGCATACGACACCCGAACTAAGATTTCTAAGCTAGGTTGGCAGGTCGAAGACTGGCCAGAGAGGGAATGTCAGAAAGGTGACTTAGAAGACAGTAAACTATTCTAAAATTACAACCAATGCAGCCTCCAGTGCCTTAATACAACTTTGAAAAGGGTCTACTTGATCTACCAACCACAAGTAAACTGTAAGCACGATATAAACACAAACAATTCGTGACCCAGATAGTTCGCATCTACGGAGATTTAACACTGCATCTTACCTCAATATCGCCCAGGCTCTGTCCAAGGCGGCATCTGTGACTCTGTCCACGTTTTGGCAATGAATCATGCATTCCTGATATTTCAAGGGCCAGTCACTGGCTACAGCAAATGTCCATGTCGACAAGAAAGTTTGTTTATAAGCAATCAAGTGCTGTTTTCCGGCGTGCAGCGAAAAAAAGCACAAGAATCTCTGCTTTGTACACAAACTTTGCGAACGGCGCGCGCCTTCCTGTCACCTAGCGGCAAATGATCGCACTAAAACGCCACTAAACCAGAAATGCTGCCATCTTGCGGATATTTTCCCAACTGGCGTTCCCGCCTCGACAGTAGGCTGGAAACCTACCCCTGAATTCCGCTCCCGCTTCTCTCCCACTGCATATCATGGGGCAGGTGGAAACCTTGGCCAACTTGTTGGAAACTGTTGGATGTGCATGAGTAAGCACACTCTCCCAGCAGATGTTATCACTGATAGGTTATCTGAATATGTGGGGGAGAGTGTGAAATGAGACTGAGACAGACACTGAGACAGAGTGCAGAATAAACATCGACTAAGCACCCCCAATTAAGGGATTGGGAGAAGAATCTCTTTGATATAACAAGATTATATTTCTGTAATCCTCCCTCTCCCTGTCTGTCACCTGACCTTGACACAGGAGGAATTAAGGGGAGAGGGGTTAGGGGGTGGAGCCCTATGCCTGCGGTAGTTATACAGACCGCAGATGCCCAGCGTACCTCGACAGTACACCGATACTCGCTCACGCTCTGTGAGGCACGGATGTACCTCGACAGGCGTACACTGAAGGCCTATGGGTGTTCCGTTCCTCCACTATACCCACAGTGAATATATTTTGTAAGTAGGTCACTCTACCGACGGGAGACTGGGGTCAGGGAGAACCAATACACATTGAACTTCAATCATATCCTTATCCCAACTATTCACTGCGGTCCTCACGGGGGCCTACCGGTAGGTACCCATCTGATAGGTCTTATGGTGGGGCTAGCGTGCGACATCAAGAGGTCCACGTCGGGGTCCCGTAGTCACGTGGTACAGCTTATCTAGTCACGTGATGTAGCATTAATCTTGATCCAGATAAATAAGGCCGTACAAACCATGATTACATACTCTAAACTCTAATAGAACTAGAAACAATTAAAGGGCTAAGGATACTGTCCCTACGCCGTAGAACTACTTTTGCTAAAACTATTAGTTTATAAAAATTGGATCAAGGCTATTTGCTCTGATAGTGACGCTCGCGAGTCTGAACTACGAGGACTTCTTTAGAATCACGATTTGCCTTATGGTGGTACCACCCTAAATACCCAGGTGCGAACCGGAAAATACCAGTGTTGGCGACCTTGGATGTAACATTTGAAATACTTAAAATTCCCTGACAGCTTAGCACAATACACCAAAATTTAGCTTTTGAAATGGAGAAAAGTATGCAGTAGGTCCAGAATATAAAAGTCAGGCTCGATTTTTTTTAAATCGCCATGGCAAACAGCACACTGATTTTGAGCAGTGAGACCTGACTAGTGTAGGAATACACTATATGGTCATTTCACCCCCATAACCCTCCACTGTTTTCTTGATATCAATAAAAGATTGACTCTGGACTAAAGAAAAACACTTCCTGATTATTTTGATTATTGTGTTTTCTCTCCTCACAAATGGTCCGAATTCCTTGAAATGACAAAATTTCTGAGGAACTATTTGGCCATTCTACCTGGAAGTGGCTGAATTAGGGTGGTACCACCTTATCAGTAGAACTCGCTGGTAACAGTAGTATAATAGTTGGTCTTTTCTGGATTATATCCAGAAAAGACCACCATATTTGAATTATCCAGAGAAGACCTCCTATTTTTAGATTATTTATAAAAGAGGTCGTTAATAGATATATTTAATTTATCTATAAAAGAGGTCGTTTATAGATATATTTAGAATCCAGAAAAGACCTGTATTTTTGAGAAAATGTAGATTGCAAGTGAAACGAGAAGTCATAATATTTTTATTTTTTCTTTATTGTTCTTTTTGAGACATATCATATAGTCAGACAATCCAACAGATAATCCAATTTATTCCTTTATCGTTTATGAATAGAGAGGCGGAGAATGAGTTACAATAACAATGAATAACATAATTGGAATCTTCATGAATAATGTGATTTATTGAACCAATACCATAGTAAATTTTCGCCACCTAGTTCTTTGTTAGAATCAACTTTAAGAATTCCTCTAAAGACATTAATTCATTTTCGGAGGGGTCGATTTCATGAGAACCTTTTTTATCAGTTGGTTCTTCTTCCGCCGAATAAAATTCTTGTTCTTCAGACGACGTTTCATCAGCTAAATAAGATTGTTCTATATCTGATTCTTCAGACGAGTCACTTTCTCCAGAATCACTTTCTTCATAGTCGTTTTTTTCTTTCAATGAAGCAGATATCTTTTTGCCTGATCCAAAACCTTGATCATTTCTTTCGGTTTTATCAGGTGTATATACTTCTTCTAGCTCAGGGATGAGAATTTTTTCTAATATTATTTGAGCTATTTGATCTCCATGTTTTATTTCGAAGACCTCATTTCCAAAATTAAACAGCAAAACACCAATTTTTCCCCTGTAGTCTTCCTCTATTACCCCTGCTCCTACATCGATGAAATGATTAAGAGCAAGTCCTGATTTTGGTGCTATGCGACCATAGCATCCTGTAGGTATGCAAAGTATTATATCAGTTTGTACCAATTTTTTTTTCTTTAGCAGGAATAATATAATCATAAGCACTATATAAATCAAACCCTGCAGATTTTTTGTGGATCTGGTTGGCTTCAATGCCTTTGTTGATGCTTTAACATAATGCATAATAGGTTGGAGAATAGGTGAGGCAGGTAGTAAAGCAGATTTTTGACATGTTGTTACTAACAGTGTATTTGGTTTGTCTTTTACAAGAGTTATATAGAAAGAATCTTGACAACGCGCCATTTTGCTGAACGTTATTTCAGTTGTTTTGTTGTTTAATATAACGCTATTCACAGAGATGTTTTCTTTGTTTTAGTTCATTTAAGACGATCTTTGCTGTAATATTTAAGATTTTCATTGTAAATTTCTTCATATATTTTGCTGTAAGCTAATTGAGAGAGTTTTTCACCTTTTTCAGTGTTTTCAAGCTTAGAACGTTCTTCTAATTTTATAGGATAAATTTTTTGTAAAACAAGTCGCGCAACAGGATCACCACTTTTTATTTTTAGGTCTTCTTCTCCGAAGTTAAATAAAACAATGGTAATATACCCTCTGTAATCTTCGTCTATTATTTTTTGGTTGATTAACACAAAGTTATGTTTTCTTGATTTGCATAGAGGTAAAATTATACCATAATAACCTTTAGGGACAGCAACTTTAACTTCTGTTGTAATTGTACATGCTGTATTATTAGGAACAGTATGGTTATATGAACTGTACATTTGAATCCCTATGTTATTTTCCTCTTCAGTAGGAGAGAAGGAACCTGCTATTTTACTGTATTTTAGAACAGACATTTTCGTTCAGTTTTATATGACATGATGTGATGCCTATTGTTATGATTCTCAAGTAAGTAAAAAACCAAACAAACAAAATGAAATAATTTTTTATATGATTTTATTTTGATTGTCACATGTGTAAAGACAGTTTTTCATTTTCAGTTTGTTCCTGTTCTTTTATCGAATTCAAGGAATATCATGTTTAGCACATCATTTCTTTTCATGTCGTATACTGCTTTCATCAGTTGATGAGTAGCACTGTACTTAGATCTTTGCCACATTTTTAAGACATTGAAGGTTAATTGAGCTATGTCTTGTTCGGGCTGGGACGATATTGTTCTTCTTTCGTCAGACGTGATATGTAGATATGTAGCTATGTCCTTCCAGTCTCTTGACATTTTTTCACTCAATAAGCTGAAATACATTTGCACGGAGGTCGATTCCACGTCATACTCTTCTAGTTTTTTTTCTTTGAAGAAATTTTCAGTTAATTCCACCAAGTCTATTCTGTGGTTTTCCTTTAAACTTTTCATCAGTTCTTCTGTTCGTAAGTAGTAAGGAACTTCTCTCCACCATTTATTCAGCATCTCTATGCCCATAGCAGTTGGAGTTTTCGTCTTGTTCATGCTTTCAAGTTTAGCATGAGGGATGCCAAGATATACTCCTAAGGTCATCCATTGACGTGCTAACGATACAGAGATTTTTTGAAGAAAGATATCTGAATATCCTAAATCATCTTGAAAGTAATAAGTAGGTAAAGGCATTTTTTACCTTCAAAGGATTAGAGTGACAATCAAAAGTAGGAAAAGAAATAAATCAAAAATACATAGACCAATGATTTAAATAACACATATACTTCCTCAATAATATGTACTTATGAAGAACTTTAGATGCTCTTAACATGAGGCTTATATTTTATCTCAAGGAAGTAAAATTAAGTTCCAGACTGTTACAAAAAAGGTATATCGGGTAAATGTATACTAAGCATAAATAGACATAATGACATAGAAGAAAAGAAAACAGGATAAAAGATTATAGTAGTTATTAATCCATATATGAAATAGTATATAACGCTCATGAATCCATATGTAGTACAAAACAAAAGAAACAAAAACAAAAAAAATTTATATATTTTAAGACTATCAATATTTTTCTTTTTAATCATTTTTTTTTATTTAGATAAGTTGCAAGACAAAATATCTTTCCACGAAGACAGATATTCTTTCACTTTTTCTTTATCTTCTTCAGTATATCTTTCTAAGTATATTGGATTTATGTCCAAAAAATTGGTGATAGAAAGATCTCCGTCTAAAAAACCATGAACATTTATTTCTTCTGGCTTCAGATCTCGTTCTGCATGACAAGCTAACATGTCTATCACACTTTCAATTAAAGCATATTTTCTCATATTTCCTTCTCTGTAATATTCAGGATGATGATCATTGTTTTCATAGTGATGAAATAAAGCATTTTCCCAAGTTGTTTTTTCTTGGGAATTTTTTGGTCCATTTTTAGTATGGAACTTAAAGGTGTAACCTATGGCTTCTCTCATTGAAAACTTAGATAAGTCATGCACCATTATTCGTTCTGTTAAACACATTTTATCTTTTTTGTCAAATACGTTTTCTAAAAGGTAAAAAGTGAAACATATCATTTGTCTATGCCTTAAAACCTGTTCGAAATGTTGCAAGAGAAGTTTCAAGAAAGAATTGTTGCAAGTTATTTTTTCTTTTTTAGATTTTATGTATTTAATGGCTATATCGTCTTCCCAGTTTGCGTGTTTCAACAGTTTTTTTATTTTAAAAGTGTACTTTCCCATATCAGCGTAGTGTTCTGCTCATGAAGCCAGACAAAAGTTTCTCTTGTTTTTCTGTGATTCGTTGCACAAGAATATTATTTTTGTTTCCTAAAGATTTTATTATTTCTTGATTCTTTTTTCTCTCTGCTCTAAGAATGCGAAATTGGTTTTGTTGCCTTTTTCTTGTTTCTTCAAGGGTTTCTATCTTATGTATGCAATCAGGACACACCCCGTCTTCTAGCGAAGGCTTCCAATCAGAATAACTGTTCATGTTACTTTGACGCAGATCAATGTTCACATAAAGTCTGTTTGTTCACTTATCTCATCTATGTTTTTATTTCTTAATCACTTTCATGTTTTTTTTCTGAATTTAAATGAAAAGCTTCGTTTGGCTTATTCCTATAAGTCTCCATTAAAACATCAGAAGGCATAGAATCTGGCACATCACAAGTTTCGCCGTCTGCTACAATTTTACTGCCTTCTTCTGAGTCATCACCGTCGGCTACTGTACGACCATACGGATAAGAACCTCTCCTGATGTTATATATTCTCTTACTGTGTGACGAGGCGGGAATTGCTGGCGGTGGTGTTCGCGGTGAAAAAGTTTCGGCACTACCTGGTTGGGCGGCCGGTCCGGATACGCACAGACCATGCAGCCCTTAAATGGCTGGCGAGCTTCCTGGAACCAGAAGGGCAGGTGGCCCGGTGGTTACAACTCCTGGAGACGTTCGATCACGTGATCGAACACCGCCCCGGCCGGGATCATGGTAACGCGGATGGATTGTCCAGGCGGCCATGCACTCAGTGCGGTATGGAGGGGGAGGGGGGCTCTCCCCTGTTCGACCAACCGGGAGAATGCAGGGCAGTAACGAGGAGGGAGGCGGCCGCAGAGGCGGAGGCTGAGGAGGCCAGCGGGAGGCCCCGGACGGCGGAGGGGGACGGGGAGGAGGAGGGTCCCGTCTTGTCCTCTGCGGAGCACTGGGCGGCAGTACAGAACCAGGACGCCATTCTGGAGAGGGTCCGGCGGTGGGTAGCGGAGAACGCGGGCCCCGCATCGGACGAATTGGCCGGGGAACCCTACGCCGTGCGGGCGCTGGCGGTACAGGTGCCGCGACTGAGGCTAGAGGGAGGGGTGCTGACCCGGGTCTGGTGGGAGCCGGGGGGCCGATCCTTCGGCCAGATAGTCGTCCCGGAGGGAAGGGTGCCGGAGGTGTTGGCGGAAGTGCATGGGGCTCCTCTGAGCAGCCACTTCGGGAGGGCCCGCAGCCTACGACGGTTACAGCAATCCTATTACTGGCCCAGCTACAGAAGGGACCTAATACAGTGGTTGGAGACCTGCCCGCAATGCCTCAGCAGGAAGGGGGCCGTGCACCCCCCCCGGTCCATGATGAGACATGTGCCGGTAGCGGCGACGCTGGAAAGAATGGCCATGGACCTGATAGGGCCGTTGCCGAGGACAGGGAGAAAGAACCGGCACATCCTTCTGGTAATGGACTATTTCACGAAGTGGGCGGAGGCTATCCCCTTGCCGGACCAGGAGGCAGAAACAGTCGCCCGGGCCTTCGTTACGGAGGTGGTCTGCCGACTGGGGCCACCGGGAACGATTCATACCGACCAGGGGAGGAATTTTCAAGCTCAGATGTTCCGGGAGGTGCACCGTCTCTTGGGGGTGGCACAGACCCGTACCTGTCCCTACAATCCGAAGTCGGATGGATTGGTGGAGAGGTGCAACCGCACCGTGGAGGCCATGCTCGCCATGACGGTGGACGAGAACCAAGCTGACTGGGACTTACAGCTACCGTTCGTCATGGCCGCTTATCGGTCGTCGGTGCAGGCGTCGACCAACCAGACCCCCAACTTCATGATGATGGGGAGAGAGACGCTGTTACCTGGGAGCCTCATCTACCCCCAGCCGGAAGGGGGCCACCCGGAGGGAGCCGGGGGCGGGGAGGGGTTCGCCGTGGAACTGCAAGTCCGGATGGCGAAGGGCCACGCTTATGCTTTAAAGCATATGGGGGAAGCGGTCCGCCGGCAGGAGAGGAACTATTCCACCCGAGTGAGGGTGGAGGACCTGGCCGTCGGGGACACGGTATACTACCTGCTGCCTAAGAAAGAGGTAGGCAAGTGCCCCAAGTTCATGCGGCCATGGTCGGGCCCCTGGACGATCACCTGGAGTTTGGGGGGGCCGGTTTGGGAGATCAAAAAGGGCCGGAAGCTCCGAGTGGTTCACTATGACTTACTGAAAAAGACCCAGGCCCCGCGGGGGGAACCTGTATAGGTGGTACGGTGGGCGGGGTCGGCCGCCGGTGGGGAGCGGCCACCTGTGGCGCCCTCTGGAGCGGCCGCAGGGGTAAAGCCACCGGGGCGCCACCTAGTGTGGTCGGCGGAAGGCGGGCCACATCCAGGTGTTACGGCGGTAACCAAGGCGACTCCCGCCGACCACGGGGACACCGGCGACTCGGCGGCTCCCATGGGTGCGGTGACTAGAAGAGGAGGGCGCTTGTGCGCGTCATATTGGCACTGGAACCTCGTAAAAGGGGAGGAAAAAGGCGGGGGTGTCTTACCTGAGAGAGAGGGAATCCGGAGAGAGGCTGGAAGGTGTGGAGTGAGGGTCCCCAGGCCCGGGAAAGCGGATTTCATCCTTCGGCCACCGGCTGGCCACGGTGGGGGGTGGCGCCCTGAAAACGAAAGAAAGAAAATTAGCACTGAGAGAGTGGTGGGGCGGGGGAAATTGACTCAACAAAAGAGGGACTTACCTGCGATCGGTCCGGAGGGAGAGATAAGTGACAAGGTGGTCGCAATTTTTGCGGCCAAGAATCGGCGGTGGGAGGAAAGGCAGAGGCGGGAAATGGAGGTGGCCACGGCCACACCCACCGACCGCCGAACACCAACGGCTGACGCGGAGGCCGCCTGGTGTAGCGATCGGGAACTACACCGCGACCTCGTTAGGACCGCCGACCTAGAAAGACGAGAACGAGGCGCGGCGTGGCCCGAGAGAGACACCGACACCGAATCCGACATCATGAAGAAGTCGTCGGTGCCTCTCCCCTGCTCCATTTGTGGCCGCAAATTTATGCGAAAGGATAGCCTCTCGCGGCATGTTAAGGCTGTCCATGCGGAGAAGGGGCCGGGGTGGAACTGCCCAGGGAAGAAATGCCAGGCGCAGGCGAAAGAGGGTCGGTGGGACGACCTCATGACCCACATGTCAACACAACACCCGGGCCACCCGTGGCTGAGCCTGTCCAAGGCTGATCGGCCACCGCTATATACCATACGGTATAGGGGGGTCGCCACCGGAGCGGCAGCCACCGCCACCGGGGAGGAGCTATCGCCATCCGAGGAGGGCGCTAGCGCGGACCCCGAAGGGGAGGAGGGCAACACCTCGGAGACGGCCACCGACCGTGTGGAGGAGGCCGCCGACCACGGGGGGAAGACCACCGAGGAGGCAACCACCGGGGAGAGGGCCACCGAGAGTGGTGGGGACAGCCCGGCGGCCAGCCCCGCCAGCGCTCGAGACTCGCCCAGGCCTCGCTCCCGCAGCAGCACCCGAAGGGCGGCCCGCCTGACCACGGAAAGGACTCCCGTGCCCGCAAGCCCGCGTCGATCGCCCCGGCGGCTGCGCAGTGTGGTCTGCCCGGCTCCGCAGCCGAGAGAGCACAGCCGCTCGCCGCAGAGGGATCGAAAGCGGAAGTCGGAGTCGAGGGGGGCCGCGGAGGCGTGGGACGCCTATCCACCCCGGATCGAGTTGGGGGAGGGAGAAGAGGAGGCAGCCACACCTAGCAAGGTGGCCCGGACGGGAGCCGGGGGCGACCAGGCTCAGGGCTCGACAGAGCAAGGCCGGTCCCGTCACCACTCTGCGGAGGACCGGGAGGCCGCCAGGGTCCTGGTGGAGGAAATGGGGCGGTGCACACCCGTCCAGTCGACCTTGGGCGCGGAAGCGGAGGCCATCCTAGACCAGGTTCTGGACGCCCCCTCCGCCGGGGGTGAGGGCGACCCGCTCCTGCTGCGGTCGCTGCTCCGGAGCGAGGGGGGCGACCCAGCCCCAGCCGGGGTCGGAGAGGGTCTCCTCCGACAGACAGGCCAGATGGCCCAGGAGATGGCGAGGCGGTACCAGCGACAGTTGCTGGCGGAAGCCCTGCAACGTCGGCAGTGGCGGACCCCCGAGGGGGAGGTGGTGTCGCTGGACCGCCCCTCACCTGCCACGGTGGTCACAGAAGAGGGGGGGAGCGAATTGGTCGCTGGGGGGTCCCCCCGCCAGGGCCTACCGCCGGAGCAGGTGCGGCGTATCTTACAAACCACGCCGCCCCCCGTTCAGCCCCACACCTCCGACAACAACACCCCGGCTCCAGGGAGCCAACTGGAGGGCCTCATCGCCGCCCGAGTGGTGGACGACAGCCAGGAGGAGGAGGAACTCGACTGGGAGGAGGAGGAGCCCAGTCCGGGGGCGGTGGCCTACCGTACCGTGCCCCTGACTACGGACTCTGACGAGGAGGAGGCATCTCCGGGGGAGGCGGTCGACAGGCGGGTAATCACCCTTACTGGGCTGGACCGCTAGGACAGCCCAGCGCCTGAGGCCGAGGCTGAGATCCGCACGGTCACGATGGGGGGCGCGCCGCTACCCGTGGCCGCTAGTCAGGGAGCGGGAGAAAGGGAGAAGAAGGGAGGAGAGGGAGTAAAGGCACCCCGAGATAAGAAGGAGAGAGAGGGGGAGACGGCCGCTAAGGACAGGAAGGAGCGGGACAGAAAAGGGAGGGAGGAGGAGAAGGCGAGGAAGGGCAGCAAAGAGAGGGAGAGGAAAGAGAGAGAGGAAGAAAGAGCGGCCAAGGAGAAGAAAGAGAGAGAGAGGAAGGAGAGGGACGAGGAGAAGGCGGCTAGGGAAAAGGAAAGGAGGGAAAAGGAAAAGAGGGAGAGGGAGGAGGAGAGAGCGGTCAGAGAAAAGAGGGATAAAGAAAAGAAAGAAAGAGAGGAGAAGGAGAGAAAGGAGAGAGAGGAGAGAGTTGCGAGGGAAAGGAAGGAGATGGCCGAGAAAAGAGAGAAAGAGGAGAGGGCGACTAGGGAAAAGAAGGAAAGGGAGGAACGAGTGGCTAAGGAAAGGAAGGAGAAGGATGAGAGGGAGAGGAAGGAGAGGGAAGATCGGAGAGAGAGGGAGGAGAGAGCGGCCCACGAGAAGAAGGAGAGAGAGGACCGGGATAGGAGAGAGAGGGAGGAGAGACAGGTTGAGGAAAGGGAGAGGAGGAGACGGGAGGAGAGAAGAGTGGATGAGGAGACGAGGCGAGAGGGCCGGGGGAGTCAGCGGTACGAGGCTGGCCCCCACAGGAACGAGAGCTACGGGGAGTACCGGAGGCGCCGGGAGTACGAGGAAAGGTATGAGGAGGAGAGGGGCCGCCGGGGGGCGGGGCCCAGGAGAGAGGAGTGGCGGGAAGAGTGGGGGGAGAGGATCCCTGGGGTGGAGGTCCCCGGCCTGCCGCGGGCGGAGGAAATGGACCCGCTGGCGGGGAGGCCGCTTTGGATTGGGGATACCTACCAACGAATCCCCTGGCGGCGGGTGGACAACCCCGACAAGCTACAGAAGTGGGCGGTGGGGCTGGCTCCATCCCCGGACTTGGGCGATGAATACACCCCCGTAGGAGGGCGGGCGCACGGGTGGGTGGAGCTGGTGGGCCCATCCCTGTGGCGTACACACTATTACGCGACTACAGTTCAGAGGTACGACCCAGGGATGGGTCAGGGAAGCGTACCCCCACCACCACCTCCACCTCCCCCTCCGGGAGTGGGGCGACCCCCACCGTCGGCTGCAGCGGGCAGACCGCCCACCCAGGCGCCAGGAGCAGTTGGGACGGTCGGGCCCCAGGGTTCGGGCTTTGGTCTACCGCCGCCGTCAGCCCAGGGACAAGGGAGATATGGCCACCAGACCCTCCCACCCTTCGTCCCACCGCTCTCAGGGCCCTCCAGGGCCGCCCCGCAGCCGCCACCACCGCGACCAGCCGAGGCGCCCTTGAGCCGCGACCTAGAGGAGCGGATCCGTCGGATGGTCAGGGAGGAACAGCAGAGGGGGAGCCAGTAGGAGGGAGGAGCGGTTGCCAGGAAGGAGAGTGAGAGACGCGTGGGGGAAGAGGGGACGGGCAGTGGCCGGTGAGCAGGGATGGCTGGGACGTCGGAGGGCGCAGCCGGGAAGCTGAAGGACAGCCGGGAAGGGGGGTGTGAAGGGGGTTAGTAGGGGTAAGGGGAGTACTGGTGGGGGATTGAGTACCTGCCAGGAAACCCAGGCCCTGAACACCCCTGGAAGCCCCCAGGGCATAAGACAAGCAGCATAAGATAAGGGCTGGCGGCCCAGAGAGTCGGGAGGATCCCTGTGGCCAGGACAAGGAAGAGACGGCCCCAATTCCTGCAGCGTTTTACCGCGCCCTTCTAGACCGCAGATCTCCGGTGGTCGGATGTATATATACTTCGTTACGTGTATAAATGTAGAGATAAGGTTATCACACGAAAACCAAACATGGTCAGTTTCTTATTAATAACAGTTTATTCCTAGACAGTATGATAATTGATGTCACATTTTGTGCATAAGCAAATTAGGAACAGCCCACTGTTGGTGCTGGTAGTCCAGATTAAGTCATTGTAAATCGTTCACACGCTAGTCTGGTTATTACAATATATAGTTAGGGAGTTAAAGACGGGCGGTCCGCTGTTGGAGCCCATAGGTATTGTAACTAATCATGATAATAAGGGGGGGGGTACTCACCTGGTACATACTACGGTAATCATAGGGGTAAAAGAATCTAGGTTAAGCAAAGTAATACGAGTCCTTAGGCTGTACGGCCCGGGTGCCATTGTTGGACACTCAAGTAATGTTTATTATAAATGTTATACCCATAGAATAAAGTAAGGTGGGAGGGATGTAATAAACATAGGCCGGCGGCTCGGCGGCGGCCACCGAAGCTCGGTGGCGGGTTCCCGCTGTGGCCGCTAGGTGGGGCGTCGGCGGTGACGTCACAGCCTTGTGACGTCACCGTCGGCGGCCGGGGGCTATAAAACGCGGTGTTCGGTGGTTTTATGGCAGACGCGATCAGGCACTCAGGTGGCCTACGTGTAAGCTATCTTAAGGGAGTTCGGTGGCTAGTCCTAGCTCACGAACAGAGTGGCGTCTCTAAGCAAGAATAAGTACAAGTACAAGTATCAGTATAAGCGAGTAACTGATGACCAGTGGCTGTTAGTCCTTAAGGCTCCTAAGAAATAAAACAACAACAACGGCTGTAACTTTATATTCCATTCTTTATATACGGTGTCGACTCTGGTTATTACAATATCTTGGGTTTTTTTTGGTTCTTCTTCCAGATCGAGTAGAATAAGGTGACGGCTTTCCTGACAAATTTTTGTTTGTTTTAATTTTCCCGAAGACGTCTTCTTGTGGGCTTGGGTAAGATATTTTTACGTCTCTTTCTTTGCTGGGTTGCTTTTCTTCGAAAGGGAGAGGAGGGATATTTTTTATTGGAGTTTTCACTATGCCTCCGCTGGCTTCTCCTATTTTGTCTTCTTCATTTGCAGAAAGATAGTCGGTGTCGTTATTTTTATCTTCAGTATCTTCTGTAGTTGTTTTTTTCAGAAGGGGCTTTTCTTTTTCTTGAAGAAGAGTTTCATCAAAATTGCCGTCTTCAGAAAATTCATCGTCTGTAGCATCTGTAGAATAATTGCTTTCATTTCTTTGTTTGTCTTCCATGTTTTGATCTTCTAAAGGATATTTTTTTATGATATAAGGACGATTGTTTTTTTTAGTTATTTTTGGCTTATTTAAAAACCACGATTTAGGAATATGATTAGATATATTAACCCAAAGTTCTTCTGTTCCTATAGGTTCTGTTTTTATGCTTGCATTTGAAAAGAATTTCATGATGCTTATCACATTAGAATTTCTGATTAGTTTACCTCTGATGATAATTTCACCATGTTCATTCCATAGATAGTTCAGTTCTATCATTTTTTTGAGAATTTCTTTTATGTAAGGAATTTGTGCTTGTCTTATGTTGGATAAGATCTCAAGTATTGATATACCTGGTATTATTTCTTGTTTTTTTCTGTAGGAGCAGAATACATGAAAGCTGAGTCTTTAGCTATATTTTGATTTGTGCTTAATATCTTATACGGTTTCACGTTATACATTCTTTGCGCTAATAATTCTTGTTGCCTTTCGAGAGCAGGATTTTTTTCTTAGTCAGTGTTTTTTTCATTAGCATGATTTTTTGCTGAAGATAATTTTTTGTAAGTTGCTAAAGGTATAACTATACTTTTTTTGAAGCTAGCCATAATATTAATTTTTTGCACCTGCCAATCCTCCTATTAAGGACACTGCTAAAGGGAGGAGAAGAGAGAGAAATCCACCTTTTTGTTTTAAAACTGCTTTCCTTTTTTTGTTATTCACACGTCTATTAATAAGATATCTTAAAGTGTTCTTGTATTTTTTTAACTTTGAATAAGACACTGAATTTAATTTAATGTTTCCTGTAAGAACATTAAAAATGCACTGACATATAGAATCTAAATCTTCTTTATCTGCATATTCTATTAACAAATCTCTTTTTCTTTTGTTTTTTGTGTTTCCTAACATTGTCAAAAAAGCTAATCTTTTGACTGATCTGATGTTTGCTGCTTTCTTCTTGATTTTTCTTTTTGGTCGTTTGCAGCTAGTTCTTTTTTTTCTTTTTGCTACAATTGATTTCTTTTTTATTGTTTTTTTTCCTTTTCTTTTAGAAACAGGCATTTTTTTCTTTAACGGTGGCATTCTTATAAATCAACTTTCACACAAAAACTTTTATTTTTTTCATATATTTTATTCAATCTCACGAACTTTATGTTGGTTCATACATGTATAGTTGTTTTCTGTTTTATGTTTTGTTAGGTATATACACCTCTTGTCCTATGTCAAATATGTTGCTCCTAAATCTGTATTCTTGAGGAGTTTTTTGATGACCATCTATTAAAAGATAGGAATGTGGTTTCCTAGTTGCTTCATTAAAAATATTAACGAAAGTTTTATAATTTTTAGGCAACAGTTTTCTCCCTAATGTTAGAGGGACAGTTTGATCTAAAGGTGAATTAAAAATAACTAAATACGTCGCATTTCTATTAACAGTTTGCCTTTCTTTTCCTTCAGAATAATAATTTTGTGAAATATATATAACATTTATCGATTCATGATGACATGTTTGAGTGAAAAGTTTTCCTATTTCAGGATTATTTCCACATTCTTTCATTAAATCATCTAAAATAACAAGTCCATTAAGGTCAGGTTTTATATATT
This sequence comes from Acholoe squamosa, assembly GCA_949317995.1. Taxonomy (NCBI): domain Eukaryota; kingdom Metazoa; phylum Annelida; class Polychaeta; order Phyllodocida; family Polynoidae; genus Acholoe; species Acholoe squamosa. The sequence goes on along the minus strand of OX439052.1, from coordinate 30,149,408 downwards.
TATCAAAAGAAGAAGGAATACCTTTCAAAAATCTTATGCTTTTCCCCTCCATAAAGTCTTTTTTAGCAGGAGGGGTTTGACCATAACACCATATGACATAGTCTATTTTTTTTTCTATTATTCGCTCATTATTTTTTAATAGATCATACACAAAAGTAGTTTTTCCACTGTTGCTTGGTCCTGCTATGATCATAGAAAATGGAATTCTAATACATGCATTGAAAACAGGGAATTCTATGTCTTCCATTTTTTATTTTCCTTTTATTTTGTTTAATTCTTCTTTATAAAAACTACCACTCAATATTTCATTATTTTTGTCTGTTAACACATAAGTAGCAGGCCATGTTCTAAGAACATATGCTATTTGAAAAATTTCTTCTTTCCAATGAGAAGAATACCCTCTTCTGAAAGCAGTCTTATATTTACTTATTCGTACTTTATCTCCTACTTTAAAAGGCAGTTTAATTCTTTTGCTGTACAAATATTTTCCGTATTGCTTTAACCATATTTTTTTTTCGTTTGATTTGGTTACTTCAGAAGGACTTATTCCTAATGTTCTATGTTTACTATGATTATAACTTTTAACTAAATCCTGTAGAACGTCTATATATCTCAGACTCTTTTTGAAAGAAAGATATTTATATATTTTGTCTTGTATGGTACGATTGAATCTTTCTACTATAGCACATTTAGTGTCTTGAGAAGTACTGAAAAATTTTATTTCATTTTCTTTTAAAAAATTTTGAAAAACACCTTTAAATTCGCTTCCTTCATCTAATTGTATTAAGTTGGGCTTAACATTGCTTTTTAACAAAATTTTTTTGAAGCCGTCTAGAGTGACATATGCAGTTTTGTTCACTAAAGGTTCAACATAAGCATAACGTGAAAAACAATCTATACAGGCTAATAAATATTTTATTCCATTGTTTTGATCTTTAAGGTTAAAAATACTTATTAAATCAATTTGCCATTGATCGTTTATGCCTTTCACTATTGTTTTTCTTCGAAGAAATTTATATATTATTTTCTTATGTGAAGTATAAGTTCTAGTGTTACGGAGAAAATTTAGCACGTCCTTTCTCGTTATATTTTCATCTATTTTTTTAGCTGCTTCATATAATTTTTTCACAGAAGAAAAAGATGAAGGATGAGAAGGAGTGAAATAAATTTTTTTCAAAATATTTTCTTTGTCCATGTTTGAAAAATATTTGCTTATGAACATGAAAATAGAACCATCTCAGAGTAGTAGGTGATATAATTTTTGATGAATGAACGACATCTTTTGCAACAGCATTCAGACAAAACATTTTTCACAACATTTTTAAATAAATGAATGACACAACTTTTTTCGTGCACGCGAAACAAAATGGAAATCCGATACGCGTCCATTCCAAGAAAAAAAAGGTAGAGACATATTTTATCCCCTTATGAGTTGAGCAAGAGCACAAATTTCTCTTTCGAGATGTACTTTTTGCTGACACATAGGTTTTAAAATATATGTACCATAAAAAACTTGGCATTAGCGCAAGTTCCTCCATTGAGGTGTACTTTCTGCCAATGCATAAATTCACAGAATGGGGCATATTAGCACAGATTTTAACCCATTTTTACGCGTGAAAAAAGTCATTAAATGCAATGCAAGTTTCCGGATTTCCGTGAAAAAATGAAACAAAAAAATCTTTTTGCCTTATAAAAGAAATATTATTCTATAGCATAGATATTAGTGTATATAGGAATAAACCCATCAGGTATTCTAGTTTGGTTTGTGTTAGTTCCTATAGTTTTTTGTGCATGTTTTCTTACGTTTCCGGTTTTCTTCAACACAGTTTTACCTTTAGTGGAACAAATAGTTTTCTGTTTTTTTCCTTTCTTGACTTCTTTTTCTTCTTTCTCACTTTCTTCATCTTCTGTCATGCTAGTCCCTGCTTTTCTTTTATTTCTTTTTTTGCTTCGATTTTCATTTTCGTCTTCAGGCAAAGGAGAGGCTGTCAGGTTGTCTTTTCCTTCTGATTCTTCGGAGCTAGAGTTTTCTGTGTCGCTGATTTTTTCGTCGATAATTAGCTTCAATTTATTTTGAGCAGACTTAGCTTTGTTCCTCATTTTTTCTTTGAGATATTGTGTATGGCATGAATTACATCTCAAATGATTTTCGTCAGCAGAAAAATAATGGAGAGAATGAAAAGGTTTATGACACCTTATGCATTCTTGAACCATGCTTTTTTGACATTTTTCACAATAATTTTTATCTTGAACTATTCTCCCTTTTCTTCCACAATATTCACACTTAACAGGCATTTTATGTATATTTTTATCTAATTCAAAACAAAGATACTTTGACCGTAGATATCTTGTAATCTTTTTTGCTGTAGCTCTTATCTCACTAAGGTTTTCAATCGCTGTCACTGTCACTAGAGGCTATGTTATCGTCGCTGCTGCTGTCGCTATGAGACTTTGATTTTTCTTTCTTTTTCTTAGTGTTCTTAGTCTTTCCAGGCTTTTCTTCTTCACTCATTTTTTTAATTTTATCTATTTTTTTTTATCTATTTTATTCCTTAGTTCAAAGAGTAAATCATATTCTTCTTTAAGGAGAGAAATACTTTTGTCTTTTACCATATCATGAAAATGTAAGTATATTTTTCCTTTGAATTTATTTATGTCTATTCTTTTCCTTTTGCCAAAAGCTAAAGTAGGATATTTAGATGATTTACTCATTTTGTTTGTTTGCAGATAGTTTGCTATTGTATTTTTGTCTTTATCTCACAAACTTTTCTTCTTTTTGAATGAATATCTTCAAAAGGAATTTCTTTCATTTTTCTTTTTAAAGGGGGAATCTTATAATGACCATATGCGTAAGATTTAATTCCTCCTCTTCTCAAATATCTTTTATCTTCAAAAGGAGAAAGAGATATCTTTCTTTGAGACATAGTGTACACTTTGTGTTTTATGCTTCTTATGTTATCGAATTCTGCTTCTTTTATTCTATTTTGGACTAAAGTAAGCTTAAAGTCATTGTGCCTTATAGTTTCTATGCTACTTTTTTTGACTCCCTTTATTTTTTTCTCTTCTTCCCCCTTCTCAAACAAAATTGAATACATTTTTGGCCTGAGAGCAATAAATTCTTTTATTTTTTTCCCCCCTGCTTCATCTTTAAATTTACCTAAGACCTTTTTGTTCGTTTCATCATACAAAAAATGATCTTTAGGTAAATTAGAAAAATCAAAAAAATTATTTAGATCTTTTATTTTTTTAAGATAATTTGTATCTTTTATGTAATACACTAAAGAATCTGTGTCTGTATATAACAGTTGAATATGTACGTCTTTGAATTTAGGCAACATGATATTATAATGGAAATTAAACATCCATAGTTTAGATAACTCTAAAACAGAAAACCCAATGTAGATCGGTTTGTCTAGTAAAAGTTTTTCTTTGCTGCTTTGTATTCCTACAAAGTCCTTTTGAAATATATGAAGAGATTTAAAAGTAGGTTTTCACTTTCTTTAGGGTCTGAAGTTAATTTCATGTTAGTTCTTTTCTTGACATTTTCCATTGTTTTACCAAATGCTGCATTATTTAATAACTTAAAGAATTCTTTTTCGAAAGCAGAGGTAGCCAAAGTTCGTTCTCTGTTATTGAACAGAATGTAAGATTTCATCCAATCTTTCTGATGAAAGCTTAAAACACGATGAATTTTATTTATCTTTAAACCTAATGCAAGGTATAATTTTAAATTACGATAATGCACTACATAATTTTTTTTGTCTTTTAAATTGCATATAAGCTTTTTTCCTCCTTTTTTATAGGACGTTTCAGCTTTTTTCAATATTTCTTTTGCATACAGAGATAATTCTTGTTCTTCTATTTCTATTTTTTGTGGAGCTAGAGGAAAATCGTTGTGCATGTCATGAAGACAGTCAGGGTAAGTTAAACTTACCTCCAGTATGTATCCTGTTTCATTATGATCTGAAATGCTTTCTATGTTTAGTTTTTGAATTTGATTTTGGGTTAGCCATTTGAAATTTGAGTGAGGCAAAAAATCTGCTAAACATTTGCCGTAAAGGTTATTGCAGTCTATGTAAAAGATGATTTCGTCGGAAAAATTAGCTTTTGCATACCTATGAGAAACATTAGTAATGCCACCCCTTATACCGCCTTCTATAAAATTATATATTTCGATGTCAGAAAGCAACTCTAGTTCAACTTCTGTATGTTTCAACATAGCTTGATAACTCAAACTAGGTGCCGTTAGAAAATGAGCAGGGTCTAAACCGTAATAACTTAAGGCCTTTTCTCTAAAAGATTCAAAAACATCACATAAAAGCAAAACGTCTATTTTCAAGTAGGCTTTCAAATAATCTTTTATGTTTCTACATTTTAATGCTTTAAACATATGAATAGCATGACAGTAATCGTCCTCAGTTATATTTTTTTTGGTTAAAGTAGAATAAAATTTGTCTATAGGCGGCAATTTTTTTTCTTTCAAAACAGACCAAGAATCAATGTAATCATAGCACATGACACCTTTTCTTATCATATAAGGAATCATTTTTTTGTTTGAAGTATGTTTTTTTGTTTGAACGAAATCTTTTAAACCTTTCTCTTGCAAAAGTTCAGCTAATTTTGAAAGGGACGTAGGTAAAAATTGGAAGGAATCTATAATTCTAAAATTTTCGAAAGTTAAAGTAAGAAATTTTTCAGATGATTTAGCAATCACAGATATGGTGCTCTGGTTTATATATTTATATAATTTTTGGATGAGAAAATGAGTGTCATAATTCATGCTGTTGTGAATTATAATTGGTATCTTTAAATTGTCCATCCTAAGACTAGTGTAAGTAAGATTACATCTATTGCAAGCATAATTTAAATCTCTTCCTTTTCCTTCTTGTCCTATGTGAGCATGATCTAAAACTTTTCTTATACCTTTTTCGGTGAAAGATATCCCACATATGTAACAATTTTTTTTGCTTCACTATATGTGAAATATCGTCAGAAGACAAAGACAAAGGTTTTCTCTTATGATCTAAAATATACGAAATTTCAGCTCTTTTTTTATATAAGTAAGAAACAAATTTTTCTATCACATTTTTTCCTACGTATATAACAGGATCTTGACTGTATTTTTCATATTTAGAAATTAATATAGCTCCAAAAGCATTTAATTTGTGTTCTTTTGAGCAACACGATTTCCCTTTGTATATTTTGCTTATAGTGCGATTATAACATTCAAAATCTGCATATATCACAAAAGGACTTTTAACTTTAAATTTATGGTCAACGAATTTCAAGAAAGTCCCTTTCGGTGGAGTAGAATAACCCTGACCACTGTATACGTTAGTTTTGCAATTGTTGTTAACATGCATTTCATATTTTTTTTTTGAGCAATATGATATCAAACATTTGTAACAAAAGTACCTAGTTTTTTTCCAAAAAAAAAGGTCTGATAAATTTATGTAAATTTCTGATAAGATAATAGTGATCATTAAATAACAATAAATCAATATGTCTTCCTTCAGTAAGGGGAGAAGAAAGGACTGAAATATACATAGGGAAAGGCTGAAATTCTTTTTTTTCAGATTTTAAAAGGCCAAACACATTTACAGTAAGATTATTTTTCTTTTCGAACTTTGGAATTTCACTCAATTTGACAGGAAAAAAAAGAAAAGAAAGATTTAATTTTTCTAAAAAAATATCGTACGACTTAGCCAAGTTAGCATTGTGAGGAACTTTATGTAATCCTGCTAAAACAGAGTACACGAAGCATTTTTTGCCGCTTCCTTTTATGTTAAGAACTGATTTTTTTCTTTGAATAATGCTTTCTTTCCCTTTTTTCTCCCCTCCAAAAGGATTATATTTGAAAACAGAGAGGCGTAACACTTTTATTTCTCTTAAAAACCATCCTGACCCCATGTGCAAAAAAGCATCGAAAAAACCTAATATCACAGAAAAGGAATTTCTTATTAATTCCTCTACGTTATGAGAATCAAAGTTTACTTGAACAGGACTTTGGAACCATGGTTGAATTTCAAAATATTCATTGTTTTCTAGATTATATTTTCCTAACACTGTGCATAACGATAATTGAAATTTAACCCCCCCTTCTTTTTTTTTTTCTTCAAAATTAATCTTTTAATTTTTTTGGTCTGATTAAGTAAAAATAAATCAGGATCATATTTGTGAAGAGCAGGAGTTAAATCATATTCTATGATTAAATTTCTGAAAGCTTTACTTTTTTTCATTTCTTACAGGTCTAAAATGAAGAACTAAAAAAACTGTTCCATATTCAAATTGAACTAACTTTACCACATCGTCACATATAGTTATTTCGATTTCTTGTATTTCACTTTTTTTCACCTTTTTATAGTACGGAGAGACAAAAACTTCCTTTATATCATCTCCGAATTTTTCACTGCAACGAATAGTTCTCAATAAAGGAATTTGAAGATCGCCTACAATTTCATTTGCAACTATATCAGTATAAATATAAATATTAGAAGAAACGTGATGCAAATTAGGAACACCTCCCGCATGAAAATATTTATAATGTTTGTATCTTAAAGTAGTGCTCATTAAAATCTGAAAATCTAGTAAACTATTCAATGGAAGCCCTGAAAAAGTTATAACGTCACTGTTTTCGATCTCAGCTTCGTTGTCTATTTCTTCAGATATATCCAATCTCAGTACATTACTTAAATATTTAGACATAACAACTTTGTCTCCTCTCCCTACCTTTAAAATGGGTTTTAAATTTTGCAGCTCAGTTTTCACATATGGTTCTCTGCTTTTTCGAAAAAATTCATCGTCAGGGTATGCGTCTATTTTTTTCAAGGCTGCATTTATGCTTTTTATTAAACTATCTAAAGAAGTATAATTTCCATATGGAATTTTTTGCACGACATATCTTTTTTTTATTTCTATTTCATCTAATGAAGTTATTTTATTCACGTCTTGCTTCAACCTGAAATCTTTTCTTTCTACTACCAAAGTCCTATTTTTTTCTGGAAATTCTGGGAAATTATACCAGGAAACTGGTATGTTTACTTCTACTAATCCCACTTCCCATTCTCCTTGTAAAATTAAAATAGAAGGTAATTTAACCCAAAATTTGCTGGTTTTGTTTTCTCGAGAGGGATGAATAGTATTAGAAGGTAAATTAATGTAAAAAGGAGAAGACACATTCATTTTATGCAAATATATTAAAAATCAAACACTTTGTTTTTTCATATAAAACAGTTTTTTTTCTTATCTCAGGGAAAAAAAATATATCGGAAGTAAAATTCCTTTTTTCAGAAAACGTTTATGATTATGTCATTGAAAATTATAAAGCATAATTTATATTTGAAACCGTTTCGTAGGTATAATGATCTTTACTTTTCTCTCATAACATTTTCTTTTATGTTATCAAAAGAGTAAATGTAAGTAAGAATCTCAAGTGAATTTCTGGAAATCCCTCTGGTGGCTGATATGAACTCTATATTACCTGCTCACTAAAGACCTCTAGTGAGTTCAACTAAAACTAGTTTAAACTAAATGATGTTTAGGACTAAAGAAAACCTAGCTTACTCTAAAATGACCTCTAGTGAAGGCTACAATAAACTTTACATTTCCTACACAGCAAGGACATCTAGTGAGTGTCGCTAAAACTAACTTAAACCAAGGCAACCTTGTACACTAGTGACCCTTAAAGGCTACGACGAACACTACATTATTTGGATCAGTAAGAACCTCAAGTAAATTTCTCAAAATCCTTCTGGTGGCTGATATGAACACTACATTTCCTGCTTACTGAAAACCTCTAGTTTAAAATGAATGATATTTAGGACTGAAGAAACCCTACGTTACTCTAAAATGACCTCTAGTGAAAGCTACAATAAACTTTACATTTCCTTCTCAGTAAGGGCATCTAGTGGGTGTTGCTGAACTAACTTAAACCAAAGTAACCTTGCATTCTAGTGACCCTTAGAGGCTATAACAAATACTACATTTTTAACTCAGTATAAACCTTAAATGATTTAAACTTAAATATTTTTGCCAGAAAGGAATGCCTACGAGAGTAAATAAAAAAAAAACTTATGGAAGTGGATTTTTACCTTTTTAATGAAAGGATTAGTTGCGATACATGTTTTATGCCAAAAGCTTTGTAGCCTATACCGCTGAAATTAATTTTATCTTTCGTTCAGTCGTTAAATTATGATGCATTTTTACGTCTATTCTTAAAAGAATTTTCGAACTGCTGCTATATATCATATCATAAAATATATTGTAGAACAAAATAAAAAAAATAAAAATGTTTGTTTCAAATTATTTATTTCATTTAGAAAAGAAAGATATTTTTGTTTTTTTTCTTGATTTAACAAAAAGGTTTAAACTGAATTTCTCATTAACCATAGCAAACATTCATGACGAATCCAGGGTTTTTCATGCACCCATTTTATCAAACAGTAAGGACATTTTAATATTTCAGAAGAATGATACAAATTTGATTTTTGCTTAAAATAATCTAAACATTTTCTGTAAACCGGTTTGTTGCAACAATACATGTAAGCAACCTTTCTAGTTTCTTTAGATATAATCATTTCAGTATTGCATAATTTACATAGCATGTATTCCAGGGTGAGACCAATCCTGATTGGTCTATGTATTGATACGGTCAGTACCACTACTACTCACCCACCTGCTACTCCTACACACACACACACACACACACACACTGCTACTCCTCCCTGAACATACCTGTGGGCAGTGACCCACTACTGCAGCCTGCCAGCCTAAGGGCACACACACATGGGACTCTTCCACTGCTTCAATTTTTTGTTTTTTTTATGCATCATGGTGGTCTGTTTGGTATGCCAACAGGCATACCATGGCAACAAAAAGCACTGCCCCAACTGTGGGGTGCTAAACCACAAACTCACGGAGGAGACCAGGAGTAATGCAGTTTTTCATGAGGAAGAAGGGGGAGACCAAGGAGCTTCCAATATGGCCACCCCCTTGGGAGAGAGAAGGCAGAGTAATACACAGCCAAAGTCACCAGAAGCTATTCTCCAGGAGAAGATCGCTATAGCAGAAGAGAAGGCAGGACTACTCAGGAAAAAAGGTGACCTCTTAGCATTAGAAGAAAGGCTAGCCTTAATTGACTTAGAGAATGCAGAACTGGAGGAGGATTACAAAAAAATCCCTCAAAGACATACAGCAGAAGCAGCAGAGTGCTGCACACAAGAGGAGGGGTGCATTCGTAAATTTTCATGATTTGACTGCACCTAACAGCAGCTATTACCAGGGAGAAACGTTTACGAACGCACCCAGGAGCAGCAGCAGATACGCCGAAGACCGAGCGGAGTACACAACATTTACGAATGCAGCCAGCAGCGCCAAAGCCGAAGACGCCCGGACCTTGCCGAGCGCCTCCGAAGGCATATCCAACCCGAACACGGCCGGACACATACGGAGATACCCGAACGCCGCCGAAAACAGGCTCGGAGAGAGTCGGGGACAGTCGGCAGATGTACGGAGAATACCGAACGCCACTTCGGGTTTCTTCGGCGACGTAAACTCCTACAGCGGATTGAAAAACATCGGTCACGGCTTGGATTACGATACACACCAGAGAGCAAACGCAAGCGGCATATTAACCAACGAGGATATACCGAGCGCTGCCGACAGCCTAGGTCGGAAACTTTCGGATTACGTCGGCTCGGGCAAGCTCGGCAATGTTCGTGAACGCTCGGGAGTGCAAGATGGCGTTCCTTCCGCTTTCGCCGAGGGAGACAATTTGCAGCAGGAGTTTATGCTTTTTTTAGCTGGAAAACAGCAAAAATTGCTCAATCAGGCCAAGCAGAACCCAGTAGGCAGTGCTCCAGTCCCAACCACAGCAGCACAGGAGGTACCACAGCTGTATTACTTGGATGGGACACCCTACACTGGGTCTTTGCCTGACACACAACATCAACAACACAGGATCACACCACCCAAGCTTCCCTCCTCTGCTACCATCCAGGCTGGATTATCAACTGCAGGCCTGACAGCTGAGAATATGGGCGTGGAGGGGGACCTTGCCGGCTACCTGGATGCAAAGGACCAAGGTGACTTGTTATCCACTTTATTTAAGATAGGTGAAGCTTCTAAGAAAAAGAGGTCACAACACTGGTTAAGGCCAGATTACCACATTCCCACTGACAAAGTCTACTCTGATATGACATACAGAGAGCTAATATATGGTATGACATGTGTCCAGGAGAAGTTAGCTATTGCTAATTTACCACAGTGGTCTGCAAAAAGTTATGGTGACCATATGAGATTCGTAGCTAGGAAGGGTCTCAATGCCACTTATACCTCGAGTGCACTAGCTAAATATGAGCACGATCTCACTACTAGAGTGATTTCAGGGGAGTTACCCGGATTTCAGACAGCTGAGCACGCATCAGTCTCTGATAATTTGGGCTCCGATAACCTACAGGTGGTACAAGATTTGAAGGCTGAATTAGCCAGATTAAAAGCAGGTAACAAACAAGGCACTAAAGGTAAAGGCCCCTCTACTCAAAACAGAATCCATTGCCCTACGGATGTTTGTGCTTTGTTCAATTTCACTAGATGTTGGTATAACCCATGTAACAGGCAACACGTATGCGCGGTATGTAAGGGCCCCCACCCAGCAAAAGGGGGGTGCAAAAATCAGCCAACAACCACAAGCAGTGGAGCAAACAATAATGCGGGAGGGGGGTCAACCTTTTTCGCACCACCGATCCACTCCCGCGTATCTTGATGTACAAATAATATTGACGGTGCTCATGATATTCCGGATTCCTACGGTTCCGCGGTCAATGTAACAACCGACAATTTACCAGACATTTATTGTGATAGAGACTCGCTTGTGTGTACTTCGGACATATCAGAATTATTGTCAATTTATGTAAGCTATGCTCCATTATGGGATATTAACTCCACCCATATCCTAAAAGGGGTCAGATCTCAGATGAAACCCGCAGGCTGGTTATCAATGCTTAGTGGAGGCCCTAATTCGGTTTATGGTACAAATGGTTGGAATTATGACGCCGCATTCCTAATGGACGGCATAATGCACGGGTTTAAAGTAGTGGACCCAAACACACATATTAGTGAGTATAGCACTAAGAACTACGTACCCCAAGAAGCAAGGAACTTCATTGATAACCTGCTAAAGACAGAAGTAGACCAAGGCAAATTGTCTATAGTCACAGCAGCACCTACTTGCATCCACGCCTTAGGTGCGGTTGAGAAAAGAGATGGCGGTTATAGACCGGTAACGGACGCCAGTAGACCAGAAGGTCTATCTATTAATTCACACATGAACGAGACATTCCACCACTTTAGTTACACTAGCATCGATGATGTGACCAAGGTGCTCCGACCCGGTATGTTCATGGCAGTCACAGACATTTCCGCAGCATACCGCTCTATTATGATTAGGCCAAGCGATAGGCAATTCCAGGGCCTACAGTGGACATTCGACTCACAGAAAGTGTATTTAGTGGACAACTTTGTGTCATTCGGCACTAGAATGGCTGCATTCCTCTTTAATAGGATTACTGACAGCATAGCTCGTTATATGAGAGCTAACGGTTATTATTGCTTTAATTATCTCGATGACTTACTTACTATGGGTAACTCATATGCGGAGTGCCAAAAAGCACAGTTGTTTCTACATAGCACACTCCACTCGTTGGGTTTTTTCTTATCCTATAAGAAGGTTCTTTCACCTGCACAAGTTCAAATTTATCTAGGGATAGAAATTGACTCACTACAAATGTGCCTCAGACTACCGGAGAGCAAGATCAATAAATTGCACAGTGAGCTACGTTTCTTTGTAGGTCGTCGAAGGGCAACCAAGAAACAGCTGCGCCGTTTATGCGGGATCTTAGCACACTGCTCTACTTTAGTCAGGGGGGGCAGGACATTCTCTCACAGAGTCATAGGCATGTTATCCGCGTTCACGAGTACTAAAAGGTACATAACCCTCTCTACCGGGTTCTTCAAGGACCTAGACTGGTGGCTAAGATTCGCAAAGTGGTTTAATGGCGAAGCAAAAATTGTCAGCACTCTACCGTCCACAAAAAGTGACTTATACATGGACGCATCAGACAGGGGTTACGGTGTCAGGTACGGCAAGGACTGGATATGTGCAGGTTGGGGATGCAGGATCAGTATGAACATAGACAGTCATGGACACTGCCTCCCGCCACCTAGTCAATTCGTGCCTGAAAACATAAACATCAGGGAGCTATACCCCATCTTAATGGCGATTAATAGGTGGGGACCTTTGTGGCGCAATAGGAAAATTGTCTGTTACACGGATAACACCCATGTAGTAAGCGCACTGAATAAGGGCAAAAGTACAAATACAAGAGCGATGGACTTCCTGAGAGAACTGTTTTGGCTTACAGCTCTTTATAACTGCCATATTGTAGCATTACATATCCCAGGACGACTTAATGTCCTTGCAGATGCTTTGTCAAGAGTGTTATATTACCCGCATAACCTTCCTATGTATATATGTTGTAGCGGCGGCTAAGCTATGCGAAGATTTGGACATGAAAGCGGCAATAGCGAGAGCGCATGCTTGGAGCGTTTCCACCTGGAAAACTAAATGCAGCCAATGGAAAAGATTTATTATGTTCTGTACCATCTCTGCCTCTACAGTCGTACCCACTTCGGTTCAGACCATGTGTCGATATTCAGTGTACCTGTCTTCGGACTTGAAGTATAGCACTATAGACAATTACGTGAGTGCAGTGATAAGTTTAAATGCACATTATGGCTACGACGTAGCTTGGATAAGGACAAATTTTATGTTTAAGTGTACTATGTCAGGTCTGCGCAGGATCCTCGGTGACCCTATACCCACTAGAGTCACACTGTCAGTTTCGCAACTCTTGGACATGTCTACAAGGGTGAATCTAGCAGTACCTGACCATTTAGCTATGTGGGCATGCATCGTTACTAGCTTCAGGACCCTTCTCAGGAAGAGCAACCTAGTAGTAGACAACGCAGCAAAAGCATCACCACACTTTCTAAGAAGAAAGTCTGTATCATTCACTAGCTGGGGTATGATTGTCACGGTTTCAAGCTCAAAAACAATCCAATTTGGACAGAGAGTCCACCACATCCCGGTCGTAGGAGTCCCTAACTCACCACTTTGTGCAGTATCTTTACTCAAGAGACACTTTGACGGTACCCCCACGACAGACCCTGAAGCACCCGCCTTCCTAGTGCGCAAAGGGAATTCGCTGGTCCCATTACAATACTCAGCACTACTTAAGTTCCTGAAACACCTACTAAGTACTATTGGGATAGATACAAACAGGGCCGGAATACATTCTCTGAGACGTTCAGGCGCTGCCTTTATGCACCTGTGCGGTATCCCACTAGAGGACATCAGATACACCAGTGACTGGACAAGCTTGTCTGCTCTTTTGTACTTAGCCAAACCACTTGGTACCAGGATAGATATAGACAATATAGTCGCCACGGCACTGAAAGCTACTTTTTAGACATACTAGTGTGTAGAGTATCAGGACTATATCATTGTTCTGGTGTTGCCGGGTCATTTGGACTCAGTTTAGCCCAGACCGCAGCTACTCGTCCTTCATTACTGTTCCAGAATCAATGGGTGAGACCAATCCTGATTGGTCTATGTATTGATACGGTCAGTACCACTACTACTCACCCACCTGCTACTCCTACACACACACACACACACACACTGCTACTCCTCCCTGAACATACCTGTGGGCAGTGACCCACTACTGCAGCCTGCCAGCCTAAGGGCACACACACATGGGACTCTTCCACTGCTTCAATTTTTTTTTTATGTAATTTCTCTGTATTAATATGTTATTACTTGTTAATAAATAGGGCCGGGTCATTTGGACTCAGTTTAGCCCAGACCGCAGCTACTCGTCCTTCATTACTGTTCCAGAATCAATATGACATTTTATGTAATCTTTCTCTTACTTTATCTCTTAATTCTTTTGTGATATCTGATGAAACATATTCTTCTGCTTTTAAAGTATCGACATATTTTCTGTTCTTAGGTTTCATTAAATTTTCTACGTCATAAATATAGTGCTTCCCGAGGATGTCAGCAGCCAAATGCATCATAGTAAAGTAAAAATCTTGAAAAGGCATTAAAATACAGGAGATTTTAGGCACTCGCGGTAAAAGCATAATATCAGACAAAACTATATTTCCTATTTCATTTAGCTAATAAAACGACAGGAAATAATCCGCGAAATATACAAGAGCTTCTTCTTTTACTTTTTTTAACCTAGGTAAAGATTCGCTGTGAAACAAAGCAGAAAATATTTGTTCGGCTTCCTTCACAGACATATAAGGTTGAACAGAAAAACTGATATCAATAAAATCATTTTCTTTGTCTTTAAAATGTATCATACCTTTAAAGTAATCAATTCTATTTTTTAACAACTCATAATTAATTTTTATGATCATTTTTCTTATATGATATGTTACAACATTAAAACAAACATAAAATATATTGTAGTGAATTAATGCTGAGCACAAAAGACAAACACGGTCCACGTATGGTTTGGGTAGAACCCGTATATTATAACTAAATAAAATGTACAAGATCTCTTCTCCAATCGTCCTTCCTATAGGTGAGCTCTGCCGAGAGGTAGGTCTGATCCGCACTCGTCTACGACAGAGAGCCAACTGAGGAGGCAATGCCTCGCAACAACGTTATGTGTGTGTGTGTGCGTATATATATATATATATATATATATATATGTAGAATCAAGAAAATTAAATTCCTTTCCTTTCGAACAAAAACAAGAAAAGGATTTTATAGTCATATACGGTTATACCTAAATAAGACTAACGCAAGATATATGAAGAAGTAAATTCAAATCCTTTCCTCTTATACCGGAAAAAAAACATATATGTCTTATCTCAGAAGAGTTTGTGGAGAATTTAGAACTCTACAAAGAAAAAAAAGACATTTGGTTTCGATAGTATTTTTTCATCATTAATTTATATGTTTTCTTCTGCCATCTTATGAAGGTTCGAGAACATACCGGTTTAGCATTTGCCCATTTAACTCTACAATTTGAACATTTGATTCCCTCTCTGTTTATTTTAGTGTATGACTTTATCCTGAAGTTGGTGTAACATTTATAATAACATACACTACCACAGCAATCCATATTTTTAATTTTGTTTTCTTTCTTATCTTTTTTGTAGGAGTAATGAAATTCTCCACACCCAGAGCAGAAATAACGTACAGGGTAACAATCTATGTACATATCACGATAAGCATTTTTGATTTTTTTTGCTAATATTCTTGTCTTATAACATTTAAAACTGCAATATACATCTATATCATGAATATGACAATATATATCTTTAAGAAGATCTAACAAAGGATATTTTTCTCCAATTAGATCTGTACAAAAATATAACAAAGAAATAGTGGTATTATGACAAACGTTTCCTGTGTAGATAAAAACTTTTACAGTTTTGGCTATTTCATTTATGTGTTTTAAACTTCTTTTATGTAAATATTTGAACAAAAAATCACTTTGAAAGTAACACGCAAAAAAAGCTATAGATTCAACATCTTTCACTGTATCAAAACTAGAGAAAGAATCTGTTCAAAGGAATTTGAATATCTACTTCTTCTTTTTCGTTTTCTGTTTTTTCTTGAAAATTAAAATAAGACTTAAAATAAAAAATTCTAGAAGATAAAAGTTCTTTATTTAAAAAAATATTTCCCTCCATATAAACTAAAGAAATTTAACTTAAGTTTTCCTTTTATACCTTAAACAGAACCTTTAAATTTTATTCACTCCCCCTCGTGTTCATATATGATGTGTCTCGTGAGGCTCTTTTCTGTCTTGAAAGTAAGGTAACAAAAACGGCAAACGTACTGGGTTTTTTTTCGAGTGGTCAAAAGGAGAGAGCCTGCTAAATGAGAAGGCGTGTCACACCCTCCACAAGCCCGAGAAAGACTTAAATGATGAATAGTTTCATCGCTAGGAGGTCTAGCTAGTTTAGCCAAGACAGCTTGCTCGTAGAAATATCTGCCTAAATCTGACGATCCAAACAATCTCACATAATCTTCTAAAGGAGCTCTGTTAGCTACTAACGAGCTGTAAGTTGGTCTCACCACTCCCGTTGGAGGTGCGCTGCCGTCTATGCCTGACGTCTGAAATCTTGTGGTGTCAGGAGGACCTCTAGGAACGTCTGTTCGAAGTGTTTGACTCGGTGGTTGGAAGCCAGAACTTGTGCCTGCGTAACTCTGAGTTTGAAGTCTAGTAGAATTAGGAGGACCTCTAGGAACGCCTGTCTGAAGTATTTGACTCGGTTGTTGGAAGCCAGAACTTGTGCCTGCGTAGCTCTGAGAGGAGGTGCCGAAAGCTGACGGTTGTTGGGGGAAGATGACGAGAGGAGGAGCAGGAACTTGCGGGGTTCTTTGAGCAGGGAAGACAGCAGAAGCTTGCATTTGAGACAAGCTCAAAGAGACTGGAGCCGAAACGTTCGGAGGAGGGAAGGCGGGGACAGATGCTTGTGCTGGTGCCAAAACATTTGGAGGAGGGAAGGTGGGAAGAGATGCTTGTGTGGGTGCCAAAACGTTTGGAGGATAGAAGGCGGAAGAAGAACCTTGCTCTGGTAAGGAAGAGGTGGAAAAATCAAAAGACGATGCAATTTGTGATACAGATTTCTTTTGTCTTCTCAGGGGGGATGAAGCAGCAGAGCATTTCTTTCTGCTTCTTGTGTTTCCCTGGCTCTGAGGACAAGGAGCAGAAGGACGGTCAGTAACAGGAGCAGGAGGGAGAGGATTTTGGAGAATGCCAGCAACCTCTTCATCGCTTTCTGGCTCAGATTTGACATAAGAACAAGTACAAAACGAAGAAGAAGCTTTAGGCAGAGAAACAGATTTGTTAGGCAAAGGTACAAACAAAGCAGTTTTTATAGCAGGAAAATCACCAGAGGCAGCGGCTTGGGAAGGTGCTGCGGAAGGACCTGCTAGAGAAGCAACAGGAACAGGAACAGAGGAGGCTTCAAAAGAAAGAGTTACAGAGGCTTCAGGCGGAGAGACTTCAGATGAAGTAGCTTCAGAGCAGGCTTGAGGAACGGAAGCTTTGGTTTGAGTAGCAGAACGAGACTGCTTAGAAGAAGCAAAAGCAGAGGTCTTTGTCTCAGTAGAGGAAGGACAAGTAGAAAAGGAGACCTTAGTCTTAGCAGAGGAAGAGGTCTTAGCCTTAGAAGCAGAAGTCTCGCTTTTAGCAGCTGAAGTGGAGCCCTTAGAAGCAGAAGCCTTGCTCTTAGCAGCTGAAGAGGAGCCCTTTGACTCTATAGCAGAAGGAAGTTGTTCAGAGGAAAGGGAGGGTTCAGGCAAAGAAGTTCCCTTTTTTTTCAGGAAATTGATGAATTCTTCCTTGAAGGAAGATACGCCAGCAGTAATTTTAAAGAGAGAAACTACAGCTTCAGCGTTAGAAGAAACAGGCAAAGAGGAAGCTTCAGCGTCTGAAGAAACAGGCAGAGAGGAAGACGAGAGCTTTTCTGATTTCTTTTCTTGCATAGCAGGCAACGAAGCTTCGCTGGCTGATCGTTTAAGCATCTGTGAAGAAGAAGCGGAAGCATCTTGTGAGCTAATAGACTGCGGAACAGAAAGTGAAGCAGAGAAAGAAACCTGTGGAGGAGATGACAGGACTGAGTTAGAAATAGCAGAACCTGCTGAGGTGGAACTTGCAGGTTCCGCTACGGCTGGACGAAGAGGTTGTATATTTACTAATTTTGAGGGCAAGGGATGTCTAGCTTTCGGCATCTGGAGAAAAAATATATATATATATATATATATATATATATATCATAAACAATGTAATATATGAACAATTACATTAACATATATCATAAATCATGTGAAATCTTAATTTTCTTTGGTTTAGGTATTTTCGGACCTCTTTTGTCTTTTGTGCTTTTTAGAACTGCATAAGAACAGTGCTGTGGACATCTCGCACACTTCTCTAAATTTTCAGGTAATATATTTGACGATAAAACTACAAGATGTTTTTGAAGTCGCTCTATAACTTGAAAACAATATTCCATGTTTGCCTGGCTTAGTTCCAATTTGTCTTTGAATAATGTTGCTAAAGGAGGAAAATTTTTAAGATGCTGAACTTTATTTTCTATTTGAACTTTTCTCTCTTTTTCTCTAATTCTTTTTTGGTTTTAGGAGGACAAATATTTTTTTGATTTTTTTCACTTTCTTCTTCACTATCAGACAATGCAAGATCATCTTTAAGGAACATATATTCTGGATCACTTATAATAGCACTATCTTCTGACTGACTTCTTGATACTTTACTTTTAGAATATTTTTCTTCTTTTTTTTCTTCTTCGCTGTCACTCATTTGCATAGCAGAAGTGCTAGCTTTAGGTTCATAAGGTAAGTCATCATTTTTTTCTTTGCTTTCATCTTCACTGCTATCTGAGAAATTTTCTTCTTCATAAAAATTGCTAGGCATAGAAAATAAATTATCAGATTTCCTTTTTCTTTTTAAACTATTTTCTTTTTCATTTTTAACTCTACTTTGTGAAGGAAAATATTCTGTTATTTTTTTCAGATCTTCATTTAAAAATAAATTTACAGGCTTTGATCTAAAATTATGTAAAGGATGAAAATCAGTGCTTTGTTTTTTCGAAGCAAAATGAATATTTATTTTTAAAATTTCACAAACACATTCTACCAAAATACTATGAGAAGACAGCAAATCTGATAAAATTTTAGCTTTGTTTTGTGTCATGCAATATCCATAATATGTGCTATAAGCTTCATCCTTTTTCATATAAAAAACAAGAGAAGACCAAGCTTCGTCTTTTAATATAGCAATAACTTTATCCCTTGGAATTTTTTTTTCTTTTTGCTGTTTGCTGATCAGTTCAGTAACGTAAAACAAACAGTGAGTGTCTTCTTGTTTCACTTTACTCCAGTATTCATGATTTTCTTTTTTGTCTTGACACAATAAAGTAAACAAAACCAGAAAAAAATGTGAAATTATCTTAATTTCTTTCATTTTAATGAAGCTTGATTTTTTCTTTTTTTATTTCAAGCAATGCCTCCTTTATTTCAAAGCACAATTCTGAAAAAAATGATGTGTCTTTTACTATACAATTTCCTTTAAAATTATGACCTAAAGTAAAAGTAAGATATTTATTAGATAGCCTAAAAGAAGAAAAATAATTCAATTTTTTGGTGACAGCTATTTTATGATCATACAAAAGCCAAGAAGATTCAAAAGAATTTGACTCTCTAATTTTGTAGATATATTTTTCAGGCAATCTAGAAAAAAGCTTTAAGAAAAGCTCATATAGCTTTGTTCCCTGATTATTTAAATTTATTTCTATACTTAATTGCACATTCAATAAATTAACTTTTATTTTCTGGTAATCTATCTCAGAATATTTTGAATAAAAATGCAAACAATATTTAACAACGAATTTATCTATTTTGTTTAATAAATAAGAAAAATTATTTTTCAAAAATATATAGCAAAATCCATTTCTTGTAAATTTCAAAGAAAAGTTTTTTCTTACAACATGTATAGATCTCCTGTACTTAGAAATACTTTTCTTTGGAGACCTAAAACTTTCTATATCTATTTTAGCACTAGGATTTGTAGTAACTATAAGAACAATATTATTTACTATGTATTGAATAGACATATAACTGCATAACAAATTAAAAGGCTACAACCTTGCTTGGTAAATCAGCAAACTACGAACGTCTCGTAAACTTTTGCAGCAGGAACTATCAACTGCCTTAGGAACTTTGACAGCTTCAAACTATAACGAAAAAAATCATATAAATTATTTCCTAGAAATATTTTCAAGCTCAAATATTTGTATTTTTCGTCACTGGGGTATAACATACAGCTTACACAGTAATATCAATTAAAGTATTCCTTAAAATAAATAAAATAGTCACTTATGATGTGTCAAAAAAATAAAATCATGCAAATAAACATTTCACAGCCGTTCTTGACTTTGATACTCATAATTCAATTACTGCTATCAATGTCTTCACAGAAATAATTCTCTAAAGATTTACAACGATCAATTTTTGCATGGAACATCAAGCTGCTAGTAAAAGTCATAAATTCCCTCACCAGGAGGCAGCACTGCACTGCGTTGTTTGAGTTGTCTGCTGCTATAATCTGCTCTCTGTTGCCAGCAGAATATGGGTATGGTTTCCTGCTCTGGAATAAATAAAGTTTTAAATTACACCCTCACAAAAAAATAAATTATGCAAATAAAAGATTTTTCAGCCATCCTTATCCCTGTAATTTTAATTTCTACTATCAATTACTCTACTGAAAAGATTCTCTAAAAAATTATAGTTATCAGTTTTCATGTGGAACACCAAGTCTCCATATCAATTCTAAGAAAAGGTTATATCATTATCTATTTTTAAATATTGTTTGTGTCGCCTTATCTATTTCAAAAAACTTTTTCATGTTTCATGTTATTAAGCCTAAAATAACCTGTGTAGCCATATCGATTTCAGTAGTCTACACTAAACTATTCAACAATAAGCTGTTTATCACTTACCAGGAGGCTATGATGTGCAACAATGTATACTCGAGTAAGGCAGACAGTCAAAGTAGCTGCTGACGTATAGTACGCAGCTAGTGCAGCAATGTTTCTTAAAGTGTACCTAAAAAAATAAATTTTTAAGTTATAAAATCATAAAAACAAAGGATCTCACTACTGTTTTATATCCTATACACCGTAATTTTAATCACAGTCTTTAATGTCCACACAGAAATACTTCTCTTCAAAGTTACAGTAACCAACGTCCTATCAGCTCCTTACTATAATATTACCAAGAAACACTAAACAGCAGTAAAAGGATGTAACGTAGCTACTAACTAAATTTTTCAATCATGCATTAACAAGGCTAAAAAGCATAATCATTTATCACCCTTTAAGAAAATTTATACTATAGAGGGTATGGATAGGAGGTCTTCCATGTTACATGTCACATGTCATTTAAATTCTCATGTCCATGTCACCTCTAAAAACCTTACATGTCCCATGTCGAATTTAAAAAGGACCTATGTCATGTTACTAATTCTTTACCTCATGTAACTAAAGCTCATGTCACATGTTGATTTTAAGGAATAATCATGTCATCATGTCGAATTTAGTAGTCCACACTCATACTATACTATAGCCTACCTTCATAAGATCCGCAGAATTTACTTCTCAGTTTTATCTCCAGAGGGCAGCTCTGTGTTATGCTATCCTAGTCACAAGCACAGTCCCTGCCTTGTACGTTGTTTCAGATTTCTGCTGCTCTGGAAACAGGGATATACGTTTAACCCTGAAACAAAAAAATGAAATCAGTTTCAAAACAATGTTTATTGCAGCAGAGAAAGCTAACAGTGTTGCTTTGCTGTAGCAGATGCAGCGCAGGAAATATCGCCAGTGTTACAGACTCTAAGTCATAAAAGAAAAAACACTTCAACGTCGAACGCTGACAGCAGGATTCGTACCCGCAACCTAGAGATATGTGAGCGAACGCGCTACCACTGCGCCATCCTGTCAGGCTAAGGACCGCGACTGTTTAGATATATTTACCTCCCTGGATTCTTTCTATGATGCTAAACAACAGAAATTCTATTTCTACACCTCGGTATCTAAAGTGTATGAGTCATAGGTTTATCTTCAGGCAAGCAAACTTTATCTGCAGGTCAAACATCTTCCTTTCCTCTATTGTTTTGTTTCTTTATCTCAAAGAGGGATATAATGTCTAAAAAGAGGGATTCAGCTGCAGCTATCTAACTAGGACGTTTATACTTTGCTTAATATCAGCATTCAACATGAAAACTCTGTGGCTCCTAGTTGGGTTTCTGCAAGTCTGTTATATGCAGACAGTGCAACACAATTGTCAATGTGCCTTCACAGGATCTACTTTGATATGTCATCAACATATTGAATGCATTCAAGCTATAACAGCTTCTCATCTTTCTTTTGTCACATCTTTCATAAAAATCCAGGACATAGAAGGGAACAATACGGACGTTATTTCATACCATCAAAATGTTTTCCCTTTCCTAGAGAAACTCACGACAAACCATGGAATATATTATTGCGATGCTGGTTTATGCAGGTAAGAAAATGCTACACCAATTTGTTTCTATTTCAACTTAACCCATTAAGGACTGGCTGAAAGAGCCTTTTGGTAGGCTAGAGACCTAAATTTTGAGCAGAATATTTACCAGGGGCGAGACCTTGCTAACCAGCATACAGTCCCCATAACTTTGATCTTATTTTTGACATGATTCTATCGTCTGTATCACTCTAGACTCCTCAAATTTGAATTCCTCTTCCCTGAAATAGGTCTAAAAAATCATCAGACCAATAATAGCAGGTCAATTAAATCTATCTCACAATTCCAAACATGGCTACCGTATCAATATAGTAATGCCAATTATACTCAACATCAGGCCCTGCATAGTGTTGAGAATACTCAACATCAGGCCCTGCATGGATGTTAAGCATTCTCAACTTCAGGCCTCATTAGGTTAAGTTAAACAAATAGATTTTGCCGCATATCCCTTGTCTTCATATGAAACAACTATATTCCCACTATAGAGAGCCTACTTTGAACTAAATCTTTCTTTTGTCTTTTGATTCCAGATTGAAATACACTAAGCCAACAACTGCATGTCCTTCTTCTCCTGCTATACACTCTACGTCTAAACCAGGCTTAAATACGGCTATATCTACCACTACACGTCCTGCTACTACAGCTACTCATTCTATGCCTAAGCCGAGCTCAAACACTGCAACATCAACCTCTACACATCTTTCTTCTATTGTTACGCCTAAATCAAGCCTTCCTACATCAAATTATCCTTCAATGGCTACAAAACCTTACTCTACTTTCGGCCCTACTTCTTTTCCAAGGTAAGTTTAAAGGCTGATGTAAAAAAACCACACTATTACCATGTTCAGACCTCTGACACCAAAGGACATAAACCTTTCTTAAATCAGCAGGTAACATAGAGCTCAAAAACAAAAACCAAGGAAAATACAATATAATATCTGGTTCAAACAATTCCCAAACTTAACATAAAGTTTCACTTTCAAAAATATCATGTAATAAAATACTATAACTTAAGAATATTTTTCATTTCTTTATTTTCAGATCAACGTTAGCTACTGAGACCAACCTGAAGCCTAAGAACCAAAAAATCCTATCTGTGGAGCACGTAACCCATCCTCCTCTCCTCTATGACATTAGCCCAGAGGCTTTGTCCACAGCCTTCACAGAGCATGATATGGATTCATCCACTGCTAATTCTACCAGATCTTCTACTTCTAAACCTCTCCTGCCGTCCTTCCTCACTCAAACTAGCTCTACTTCAAGAACAACGTCTATGATTTCTCATCCTGCTCTTACTTTTCCCACTAAGGAAATTCAGCAAGCAAAAGAAAAAATCAGCTTCTCTAAAGATAACAAGTAAGCATAAAATTATTGTTATCTATTTCTAATAAAACAATGAAAATATTCAATCTGTATTTCATTTATAAAATATACATAAATCAGCTTAATTTTATGCTAGTGTAATTACCTGAAAATTATATTTCCCTTAACTTCATATCTAACACTGCATGAACCTTCAGATTTAAGCAATGTAAAGTTGATAAAATCTGGGTGTAAAGTTGCTTAAATGTGCTTGATAGCCTTCTTTAAGCATCTTTTATCCACTTAAAGCAAGTTAAAGCATTTCCTGCTTAAAGCTGATAAAAAGTGCATAAAGACGATCATTTAACAGATTTAAGCAACTTTACATCCAGATTTGATCAACTTTAAACAATTATACACTGCTTAAATCTAAAGGTTCATACAATGTGATCAAATAATTGTTAAATTTTCATACAATTTCAGGAAAATACTTACCTCTGAAAAAGGTAGCAGGAAGGAAACCGTGTTTAACTCTCCCACTACCTTGGCATGGGAATCTTCTTTGAGAAGGAAACCAAACTCGCCTCCAACGTCAGGGACCAAAAGGAAAACTGTATCTGTCTCTCCAGACTCCTTACACGGAGGATCACCAAGCACCAAATCTATCGCGCCTTCAAGAACACTAACTTATATCACCCCTCAGACGATATGGGAGGGGCCAAACTCTACCTCTGTGAGCCCCTCTTCTCCCCCTGCGTCACTTAACCCCTCAAGGGGAAAATGGATGACTATTACAGGCATTGTAATAGGTAGTGCATTAACACCTTTGGTGATATGTGTATCAATAATCACAGCACTGTTAATTAAAAAACGTAAAAGGTCCGTAATATACAGACCTAATCAATCTACTCCTAGCACAGCTAGAGATGAAGTGGAAATGCAGCCACTCAGATCTTTTCAGGCTTAAGTATTTTCTTTTAAGCTACAGGCTTGAAAACGATAAAACACCATGAGATTAACATGTAACTATGCTAGTTGTCTACATATCATTATCTAGTTGAGACGCAATAGTCCATATATGGAAGTTTACTAAGACGTAGTTACTTCCATGTATGGACCTTAGTTAAGACGTAGTTACTTCCATATATGGATCTTAGTTAAGACGCAATTACTTCCATATATAAATCTTCGCATAAAACATAACTACTTCTTTTTATACATCTTAGTTAAGACGCAGTTTCTTCCATATATAAATCTTCGCATAAAACATAGTTACTTCCATTTATACATCTTAGTTAAGACGCAGTAACTTCCATATATAAATCTTCGCATAAAAGGTAGTTGCTTCCATGTATAAATCTTCTGTTATAGATCTTTAAAGGTGACTACATTAATGCATAACGCTCTTGAGTTATAAAAATGCAGAAAATATATCCATAACGATTAATTTATCACCATAACAGCTCTGCATTATAGTAACATTATTGTCTGTGAAACAAGCATAACAGTCAAATAAAACAAAAATGTTAACGGCTCTTTACAACAGCAGCATGATAGTCAAAGGGATAAAGCATAAAAACAAAAAAACTGAGGCTCTTAAAGAGTTAACTCTGCGCTATTTCCCTTTTTACAGATGTACCCCATATATATACATATATCTTTATTCAAGACGTAGTTCCCTGCTCTGCTTTTACTTGATACACAAGCAAGGTTTAAAAAAGCTAATGGGATAAACCTTAGAAAGGATAGACAATAGACACTGACCAAAAAAAACCACGCAGCTTTTAATGAAGACAGATTAACGTGGACTAAAACAATAATACATACATAAAAACTAAAGCTTTAAATTTTCACCTATCTTAACAATTAAGATTTACTGTAGTTTCAGTAAAGTGATGAAATTGCTCTTAAAAAGTATACATAGTACTTACAATGCTTCAAGAGCATATCCAAAAAATGTGATCTGGAATAAGAAAGGTGTGGTTCTGTTTCAAAGGTTAAGGAGCCTCATGTGCCCAAGCCTCTCCAGCACTTAATCAAAACATGTTATTATAAAGTACAACGTAGTATTATATTAACTCAACAGCACTGCACCTGCTATGCTATAACTCGGAAAAAACCTACCACTCATGCTGTGCTTAACCCATTGAGGGCTAGCATCGACAACAGCAGATACCATGGTAGGCCTAGCGTCAACTATAGTGGATACCATGGCAGGTCTATGGATGTCAATCCTAAAAAATTAATACGTATACTCATGAAATATTCTGCTAAACAGCGAAAAATCTCACCAGCGCAGTAAAGTGAGATTTATCTGTCTATGAAATAAAAAATCTTGGTAAAAAACAACACTCTATTGTCATGACTTTATCATTATAAATCTATTCCTACTGTCTACCCTATTCCTGTGCGATAGACTGAAATAAAACTGTGCATTAACTTCTAAACACAAATGCGTAAAAAAATATAAATTTCCACCTTTATTTACGACAAATAAAAAAGCAAATCAAAAAATAACTATGCAATACCTGATTCAAACATAGCTGCGCAGAAAGAAAAGGATTTCCCCCTTTTTACTGCAGATAAAAAGTTAGGTTAAAAACTAACTACGCAGTGCCTTATTCAACTTACTACGCAAAATACTACTTTTTACCACTGATAAAAAGCCAGATCAAAAACTAACTACGCAGTGCCTTATTCAACTAACTGCGCAAAATCCTACTTTTTACCACTGATAAAAAGCTAGATCAAAAACTAACTACGCAGTGCCTTATTCAACTAACTGCGCAAATCCTACTTTTTACCACTGATAAAAAGCCAGATCAAAAACTAACTACGCAGTGCCTTATTCAACTAACTGCGCAAAATCCTACTTTTTACCACTGATAAAAAGCTAGATCAAAAACTAACTACGCAGTGCCTTATTCAACTGACTGCGCAAAATCCTACTTTTTACCACTGGTAAAAAGCCAGATCAAAAACTAACTACGCAGTGCCTTATTCAACTAACTGCGCAAAATCCTACTTTTTACCACTGATAAAAAGCTAGATCAAAAACTAACTACGCAGTGCCTTATTCAACTAACTGCGCAAATCCTACTTTTTACCACTAATAAAAAGCCAGATCAAAAACTAACTACGCAGTGCCTTATTCAACTAACTGCGCAAAATCCTACTTTTTACCACTGATAAAAAGCTAGATCAAAAACTAACTACGCAGTGCCTTATTCAACTAACTGCGCAAAATCCTACTTTTTACCACTGATAAAAAGCCAGGTTAAAAACTAACTACGCAGTGCCTTATTCAACCTAACTGCACAATGGCAATAACTTTTCCTGTCTGTTTAACTATAGCTACAGGGATTGGCTGAAACAGACCCCTCCCTATTTACATAGCTCCTCCCTATTTCATAAAAAATGCCTTTACCCTTTATATGCTCAAACTAAACAGGAAAATGGCAAAGAACCAGAAAAATGGGGAAGGCTTACTCAATGCAGGATATTTTATTTCTATTTGCTCGGATTTTGAGCATTAAACTACCAGCCTTTAATAAGGTAAGTGTTCCAACAGGATTTAAAAGAAGGAAACAAGATTCATATTCTTTGTGTGATTGCTTAGATGGGAAACAAAATAAATGTGGAAAGCTATCTATAAAAAGCTACTGGACAGGGCAAAACTATATCAAAATGTGCCCATACCACAATTCTGTCTGTCATTATTCACATGAAATGTACAAAGAAGCCAGCCATAAAAGTTACATTTTCAAACACCAGCCCTCAAAAAAGTCATTGTACGTAGCAATAGAAAGTGCTTTGCATATTTTTCAGGCTATCTTTTTATTCAATTGCAAAATAGACAAAGGGCACAGCTTCTATTTGGCTCAATTACTGAGTCAAATAATAAATGAAAATGAAATGTTGGCCTGCTTTAGATCAAAAGATATCGCAAAATTGGCAAAAAAAGGATTTACCAAGAAAGACTTCATATTTTTCTTGGCTCAAATGTTCATGAAGGGAACATATTTTTCTCACAAAAAAAAATATGTAGGGAAATCATACTACATAAGAGATTTAGATGTTACCATGCTGATTATAAAAAACATAGAACAAAAAGGGCTGACTCAAGCAATCAAGAATTTTTCCTTCTTTCAGATCATCAGAAACACGATAGAAAATGAAAGCCTTCTCCAACTTCATTTGAAATAACTACAAAAGCAATGTATTCACCTGTCTCTGCATATTAAGCATGTAGGTATATGTACAAATAAGGAAGCTGTATTTTTATGCTTGATCCAGATCTGGTTAAAAATCTGCTTCTCAAATAATTAGGCTTTATGTTATCACTTGATCCAGATCGGGTGAAAATAAAAGCTAAAAACAAGGCATTCAATATCTTCATTTTATTCAACGTAGGTTAGGTAAAATGAAATATACAATATATGCCATTCATATGTATCTATATATCTACTTAGCTCATAAAGAGATAGGAAACATTGTTTTTGTTCCAAAATTTTTAACTTTAGGCCTTTATTTTTTCAAAATTGTGTCAGTCATGTAGATCTACCTTCACGTGGTGACTGATGGATGTATATTTATACATATTAAACATGTGTAAATATATAACGAAGGATCTACTTTTTGTTAAAAATTGAGCAATATACTATACCTAACCTATAACAAAGAGCAGCTCAAATACTGTGTAAGCTACTCACCATAACCATATCAACAGCTTGCCTTTTACAGCGAGCAGCTAAGACTCTATATAAGCTGCTCGCTGTAGTACAAACTCACTAACTGACTCACTAAGTGCTGTATAAGCTACAGCTTTTAAACCATTTTAAGCCTCTGCTGCAGCTTATAACACCTCAAGAAAGTCAAAGTGCGGCTTACATGCAGGGATTTACTTATATAAGATTTAGGAAGGAATAAGAAACTTTTTTTCAAACCCTGGGAAGGCTTTTAGCAAAGCTGTTAACTCAGGGTGCGGCTTATACGCAGGTGCGGCTTATACAGGGGATTTTATGGTAACTCACTAAAAGACTCGCTGATTTGCTTAAGGTAATTAAATACAAAGTTTTATAATAAAGACTAGTCTGTAATTACTCTGCCATAGGGAAGAACACAAAGACTTCATAATGCTGCACATATAGTCTAAAACCCTAAATAAAAAAGTGTGCCGAGCTGCTCCTACTTATACATATATGTATACACGTTTACACACACATCCAGCAGCAGGCCTAAGGCTCAGTGACTCACTGACCCAGTCACCAGTCACCACGAAGCAACACATAAATGGGAACCGTTATGCCTAAGGCAACACAGCACTTCATTTTAAAAACAGAGCATCGTGATAACACAAGTGAAAGGCTGGAAGACTGCCTGCCTGTCCCCCATCTGGAGGGATCTATAATAACTATAGCTGCATAGATAGTTTCTAAGCCACTGACTGTTTGCTTTCCCATCTGGCGGCATTTATAAGAACTATCAAAAGCACTAGGAGGAGTTAGTCTAAATATATCTCTATAAATAACTCTTTTATAAATAATGTACCAAAATTACTCCTACTCAAGTGTTAGCATTTATAAAAACAGCTCAAATTATCATTGCTTATAGGCTTTATTATAATCTACTCACTATGGCTTATAGCGAGCAGCTTAATCCCTTTTGCCTATAGCTTTATTATATAAGGCCATGGGAAGTTAGGTCAATTTACCGCTCAAGCCATTTTGAAAATTAATGAGGCTTTTTTCATTATTCATTATATGGGTACCAGTGGCTGGAAATGTCTAGGTTGTATGTAACATCATGTTATTGATACTCCTTGCACTGTAAGCTTTAATTTGATACCAAATATGGCTCCCTTTGCTCATTCCTTACCATGTCCAAATAGATTTTTGAAAAATTCTGCAGTTTTTTTAGATAATAAATAATGAAAATTTCCCATGCGGCCCCTTCAAAAGCATACAAGCGGTGGACAGTAAACTGCAATGTGAGTTCCATTGGTCTAAGCTACTAGCTGTGGTTACTCTGAACACTTCACTTTAAAGCAAAGCATCGTGATGACGCTGGTACTGCACGTACTCCCATCTGGAGGGATCTAAAAGAACTATGTAGTTCGCACTCCCATCTGGAGAGGTCTAAAAGAACTATAACTACATAGATCTATAGGTCATGTGGAACTAATTCCATTTCCTCTATGTTTCTATAGCAAAACATATACATTAACTGACCTCTTTTATAAATAATATAAATATATCTATAAACGACCTCTTTTATAGATAATTTAAATATATCTATAAACGACCTCTTTTATAGATAAATTAAATATATCTATAAACGACCTTTTTTATAAATAATCTAAAAATAGGAGGTCTTCTCTGGATAATTCAAATATGGTGGTCTTTTCTGGATATAATCCAGAAAAGACCAACTATTATACTACTGGTAACAAGCTCCAGCAATGGCAGCTCCAATGGGACAATCTGCTACCTCGGAATATACACTAAGACAGATATCAACAACGCAGTTTTACCCATGGATGACTGGGCTCTTAGGGATGAGTTATAGGGAATTGAGAAGAGCGACAATTAAGTCGATCGCTATTGTTTGGGGAGTTACAATAGTAATTCTGGAAATAATATAAAGACATGGGGTTCCTTCATACTAAGTGTCTGCAGGTATATTCCCGTAGTATACATAAATGTTTACTATAAAGTATGATACAAAGAAAGAAAACTTTTGAATGTGATATGTCACGGGAACAGTTAAAGAATGTCACAATAAGTCCTTAGTCACATGAAGCCTAGCATGGGCGCGGCGTGTTATGGCCCTATAGGATGCCAGGAGTGGCTGTGAAGGCTGAGTCATTGTTTTGGACTTTGCCCATGTAGGTCCTGGGGGTCCCGGTGGCAGCAGTGGAGATTATATCTTTATGAGTGGATGGGTGTGTCCTTTATAAATGATCTGTTAGAGCACCACCAGGCTTAAAGTCCAAAGGGTGTCGGATGGCAAAGATCAGAACCACCGGCAGTCTGGGAGTATATAAGGCTGGAACTGAAGGGGCTGGGTGCAGGCTGTGCTCAGGAGTAAGGGATTCACAGTCTGCCCTGGAATTATAGGGGAAGAGATTTATATTCGGCAGCCCACAAGTAGGAATCGGTTGAAATTCTGAATAGTATTTACTGGAGCTTTGGTCACTGTCTAGAGTGCTTTCTGAAGTCTTAACTTCATTCAATTGGAGATCTAGACACACACTCTAAGGGATCTGCTTATTACATAGAGGAACCCCACATCAGAAGGACTTAGATTTGGTTAGCATTCATTTGGTCTCACTACCCATTACTATATTCTCAATGCTCACTTGAAAATCTTACTATGGAGTTATTGATTTAACTTGGAGTTATGCCATGATGGAATTTGAAGACACCAACAGTTTGTGATTTTGTATTGTGATAGCCATTTGTGATTATTGATTTAACTTGGAGTTATGCCATGATGGGATTCATATTGATTTAACTTGGGTGGAATTCAAAGACATCCACAGTTTGTGATTGTGTATTGGATAGCCATTTATGATTATGCTTTGAAATTCGATGACATTTCGTGAATTTGTGTACCCTCACATTGGAATTTTAATGAGGATGAAAATTTGTAAAGGTTTGTAATTGTGTGGAATTAAGTACATTCAACAACGATGGAAATAACTCATGCCCGAGATTTTTTTTTTTTTTGGACTTGCTCATTGCATTAATAAACTGCTATGTTCATTTAAATAATGCTATAGAGCAGACCAAGTTTTATTGATTTTTCAAAGGAAAGTCACAAATGAAACAGTACAATAACTTCATGGATCTTGACAAATGTCAATATGAACACAATCAGGAGATGGAAAAATAGGGACTGGCAATATTCACTCAATAGGTTATTAACATAGAAAGTACAGGCAAACAAATTAAAAGCAAAAAGAGATAGATAGTAAATAATATGTCATACATAGAGATTTGTGTGTTTACACATTATTTCAGTACATCATGATTACAGCTAAATACACCTTGTCTTTAGTTCAAATAAGTGATAATTAGAGTTGGTAGTATATGCTGTTATATGCATATGGGAACATCAGCAATATCAATATGGATGTAAACATGAAAAAGGATATGAATGTGAGTATGAATATGAATATGAAGCGGCGCAGTTTCCACACCTGCTTCTCATTATCAATTATAACCCAATTTCAGGTTCAACCTTATATTTTCTATCTTCATCACACCCTCTTTGAGATTGGGTATATGATGTTATTGATGAAATGTGGTGGCATTATTATTTGGGATTTATGGATATTGACACCATTGACTTTGAAAATTGATTGGATCTACCTTATTGAAATTCTTCCTGCTTGGGCGTGTGTTTAGGAATTCTAAATTGAAATGTGAAATCGACGCTGGAGTCTGAATTCTATTCAACCTTGGATTGGCATATATACCTATTCAATAAAAACCATTGGAGATGAAGTACCCAATCGTGTTTTCTTTCCAAATGGGCTATGGGATTTAAACACAGCTCTACTACTTGACGCTAGCTTGAGAACATCCCCCAAATACATAATTAAACTGCGAGTGGAGATGGGATTGAGGTGAAACATAACTGGTGGAAATCCGAGTTCGATTATTGCATCACAGCTACCCCAAAAGAAGCTACCCCCTTTAAAGATAGCTAACCCCCATTATAGCTACAACCCCCCCCCCTTTGGAAACAACACTTTCCCCAACATTAGAACATAAAACCCTCTCATCCCCTCCACCTGTGATAGCCCAGGAAGTGGTTATTTTTTAACAATGGTTGGGGGGGTTGGTGGGTTTGGGGGGAGGGACAAAAGAATTTCAGACCCCTCCTAGGGGGGTAACAAAAAACGAGAAAGCCCGCGCACGACTATAGAATAAAAGGGGGGATGGAATAATTTCAGACCCCTCGGAGGGGGGGACGGAAAAATTTTTGCTGCGCACGCGCAGAATTTCACCAACCCCTCCTGTTGTTAGAAAATGACCACTCCCTTATTAGCCCTATTTGCACACTATCAAACTCCTTAATACCATGGTTATCACATCTCAGAACGATTTTGGGTGCCCAAACTGGATAATCTGAGAGCATTTATTACAAGATAGAGGCACTGAGAGTTGACAGTGTTCTTTTTCTATGCTATTGTGGTGGTCCCGCGTCGTCTTCGAGGTACCTTCGTGGTCCTCGTGGGCGACATCGAGAGCACCTCTATTACCCGACGCCTGGGGGCGCTGGAGTCCAGTGCCACGTCACCACTTGGTCACGTGGCCCTCGACTCCGGTGTATATAAGGCCGTTGTATGGCCTTCCTCAGGGTCAGTCCAGCCCCGACTGACCATCGTGAGCGATGGTTGGCGGCTGCCCGGCTACCATATTCTAATACTCCTCTGTGCTGCTGCACAGAGGAGGTGTATGTGGAATATCAACTGTAGACACTAGAAGGCCTAGTGTCGAACTTGTTATAGAGTTCAAACTCTGCCACCTGTAACTGTGATCGAGAACGGCTGATGCCTATGTGTTATTAGACAATAAAGTTTTAACTGGAACCTGAATAGTTGTTCTTCGTTGTTTATCGAAAGATTCGATTGAACATCGAGGGGTAGAACACTACACTGGTGTCGTGACCAGTTGTTAACTTTAGTCCGCATAGGTACTGCGAGCTTAAGTTCGACATGCAGGGTCACTTGGATGAAGGTGATGACCCCAATCACCAACATCAAGCGACTGCAGGCCCGTTAGTGGATATGAACCATCCACTAATCGGTGGTGGTTTGAACCACTCTCTGATAATAGGTCCATTGTCTGACCCATTGGGCCTGTATCAAAGGAGCCGGCTACTCAATTGGCGAGTGTCGACTCAACTCTCTCCGGCTGCTGAGAATTTCTTGAGGGCACAGAGTTTGTCCTTTGTAGAAAAATCAGCCTCGCCCGTGGGAACTCCAATGGGCCTTGGCAGTTGGTCCTTCGAGGGTCCCTAGCCCGTGTCGGTACAAGGAAGTATGGACAGTGGCAGGGGACTCAACGAGGAGTTGCTGCAAGAGCAGCAACGCCAACTGCGCCAGGGTCGCCAGCAGTTGGATGCTCTCGCGAGTAACACCACGAAAGCTCAGGAGAAGAGTACAGAAATAGAGCTGAAATTGGAACAGCTTAGGCAGCAAGCGCTAGAGGCTTCGAATAAGACTCAGCAGCTCTCTAGCGAAAAAGAGTCCTTACTTGCAACGAAGTCAGAGATCGAGCGTAGTCGATTGACAGCAATGGATTGTCAATCACTAAAAGCGAAGATCGACCGCCTTGCTACTAGCCGCCGAGAATGTGTCGAGAGAGCTCGAAACGATTTTCGGGATGCCCAGCATGAGCAGACATCCCTTAAACATAAGTTGAAACTACAAGAAGTAGAAAAGACTATGTTGGAGGAACAACTGCAAGAGTTGCGGCATGAGTTAAACCAACAATCAGCCAAGCATACTGAAGAAGTAGCTGAGCACCTAACAGCTTATGAAAAGCAGGTCAAACAGCTACGTCAGGAACGGGAGTCGTTACTCTGTCAGATGCAAGCTGACGAGGATGCTCGAGCCAGGGACGAGGCAGAAATGCGTCGTCGCTGTGAGGAACGAATCGAACACGCAAACAAGATGGCGGAATATCAGATTCTAATGGAACAAAAAGCGAGGCACGAGGCCGAGCTTAATTCCTTGAAATCTGAATCCCTAGTAGCCCAATCACTGAAGGATCAGAAGGATTCGGATACTCTGGGAGCCATGCGTGGAGAAATCGATAAGCTCCGACGAGAGATATCGTCTCGCAGGGAGGCTGACGAAGCCAGGGTGAATAAAGAAGTTCGTGATGAACTCGCACTCGAGGAATGTCTGAAGGAGCAGACGGAATCTAAAGTGCGTGCCGCTAGACTTCGAGAGAAGCAACAAAGTAGTGAATGCAGCACTACTAGGGTTGCCACTCAAGAGGACCTAGTCGAAAACTCTGACTACAGGGAGTGGCTTGACCGTGCCATGAAGGAGGTTAAGCAACTCTTTGCCCTTGGCGAACAACGAGATCTCTCGAAGCCCGAACATGACCGCCTGGAATTCCTAGTATCGGAATTAAGACAGGCGGAACGTTCAAAACAGCAGGCAGAGATAAAAAGAATGGTGGGGATTATCGACAATATCTCGAATACAGATTCGAGATCACGTCGAGCCCGACCTGTTCCTTCGATGCCGGCACCGATGGTCTAAGTGGAGTGATCGGGCAGTTCTCTACCCCTACCACGGCCCAACAACATGTCGATCCACCCAAGTATAGGGATATCAGGTTCGAGGCTTCACATTTGAGTGAGGCCGAGACCGGTAACCCTTGGGGGATGAATCATAGTCGTGCAGACACGACTATGAGGAACATGGGGATGGACCATCAGATACCTAGAAGAGGTACAACGTTCGCTCTTGATCAGAAGATCAAGCAGAGATTTGAGGGCATTCTCTAGACTTCCTGATAGATACTGGTGCCAGCCACACCATTGTCTCTCGGGAACTCGCGAAAACGTTAGTAGTGCCGTCAGATAATCTCTACGAGGGAATAACGGCGTGCAATGCGTCTGGAGCCGAAATGCGGACCTATGGTCGATTGGTTCTACCTCTTAAGGTCGCATCGACCCACTATGTGTTTAGCCCAATAGTGGCAGATGTGGCTGACGATGGCATTCTGGGACTCGACTTCGCGGCATTATACGGTATGATCCTGAACCCAAGGACGGGTCAATTGGTCATGACCGAGCCGGTAGAAGAGCACCATCAGTGTAAACTGAAGAGAGTGTCATCGATAGCCTCAGTAGCACAGACCACGAGGATACCCGCCAGACATCGGTGCGATGTACTGGTGAAATCCGAAGGTCTGGAACCCGACCCGAGAAGTTTTGGGTTGGTTGGTGAGGCTGCCCTTGTCAGCAATGTCCGTCGAACAGTGTTTCCTGTCTGTAATCCACTGAATCGAGACATTGTCCTGGAAAAAGGCCAGTACGCTGACAGGAATGGTGAACTCTCTTCACCGGAGGTAGGATCTGTGATGATGCGTCTCGAGCAAGAAGCTGCAGAAATCGAGACGGCAGAAATCGCGAGCACCCACACGGGGGAGCTCCCTACCTGGCTGTTAGACATGTATGGTGACACCCACCTGACCCAGCCAGAAGAAAGACTGAAGCTGTCCGCCTTACTACGTAAGCATGTGGATGTCTTTAAATCCCCAGATGAACCGTTAGGGCGCACCGATCGATGTCTGCATAACATCGACACTGGTGACGCACAACCTATCTGAGTCCCTTACAGGAGGATTCCGCTCAGCAAGAAAGCTGCTGCGGATGAGCAACTTAAGGAGATGTTGGATACGGGGGTGGTTAGGCCAAGTACTAGTCCCTGGTCCAGTCCCGTCCAGATGGTGACGAAGAAGGATGGGACCATGAGATTCTGCGTCGATTATCGATGTCTGAATGGAGTGACTAAGAAAAATGCCTACCCTCTCCCGCGCATCGACGAATCCTTAGATGCCCTAGGAGGAAACAAGTGGTTTAGTTGTCTCGATCTCCAATCTGGATATTGGCAGATCGGGATGAATCCCGACGACGTCGAGAAAACCGCTTTTTCCTACCAGAGGGGACTCTACGAGTTCGATCGAATGGTGTTTGGTTTGTGTAACGCCCCCGCCACATTCGAGCGAATGATGGAGGAGATGTTGAGGGGTTTGCTGGGTAAAATTTGCCTGGTTTACCTCGATGATATCATCGTCTTCGGCAAAACGACGGATGAAGCAATGGCGAATCTGGCAGAAGTTTTCAACAGGATTCGAGCATGGGGGCTGAAGTTGAAGCCTAAAAAGTGTCAGCTTTTTAGGACTTCGGTCGAGTACCTAGGCCGAATTGTGTCTGAACAGGGTATAGAAGCCAACCCGGGGAAAACTAGCGATGTAATGACTTGGGCTAGGCCCACTACAGTGAAGGAAATCCAATCCTTCATTGGTTTTTGTTCCTACTACCGAGAGTTCATCCCGGGGTTCGCGGAACTCGTAAGTCCTTTGCAGGACTTAGTGATCCAAAAACCTAAAGGTAGTAGAGGTCGTTACGAGGCATTTGCGTGGACGGAGAGAGCCGAACATGCTTTTGTCGAGTTAAAACGAAGTTTCAAGGAGACACCTGTACTTCGATTCCCCACACCCGACGGTCGTTTTATCTTGGACACTGACGCTAGCAATACCGCGATCGGGGCTGTTCTATCCCAAGAGCAGGATGGAATAGAGGTCCCGATCTCATTTGCTAGCAACACTCTAAGTAAAACACAACGAAACTACTGCACCACCAAAAGGGAACTGTTGGCAGTTGTTGTGTACACCAGGAAGTTTAGGCACTACCTCTATGGTGGTAACTTCACTATCCGCACCGATCATTCGTCTTTGAAATGGCTCCTGAATTTCAAAGAGGCTGAAGGGATGATGGGTAGGTGGCTGGCCCACCTTTCGGAGTTCGGTCTCGAAAACTCTAAGATCGAACATCGAAGTGGGGCCAAGCATCTAAACGCCGATGGTCTTAGTCGTATCCCTGTGCGGCTATGCCAGAGATCGGATTGCACAGACTGCGGCAGTCATAATGCTGTTTTGGCAGCTGTAGGTAGTTTAGTAGACAGCCGGGTGGGTGTTGCATTTTGGTCTCTCGATGAACTCATTGATGCTCAGAAAGCGGACGCCAACATCAAACGAGTTGCTGAATGGCTAGTTAAGGGGGCTAAACCCACTAGGCCTGATGTATCAAGCGAGAGCGCCGAGGTACGGAAATTAATAGGGCAATGGCCTCTATTAACTTTCCGTGAAGGCTTGTTGTGTCGTTGGAAAGTCGAGGTGGGTCGAGCTAGACGCACGATTAAAGTAGTTGTACCACGCCAACTGAGGGGTGAGGTACTCTCCTTTTGCCATGGACACCGAACAGCGGCACATTTTGGTCGAAAACGAACGCTCGAAAAGGTGAAAAGGAGATATTACTGGCCTGGAATGGGGAAGGACATAGGTCGTTGGGTTCGACATTGTCCTACCTGTTGTCTGGTAAAGCCCGGTGAGGGCATGGGTAAATCCCCTTTACACCAAGAGCTGTTCGGGGTGAGATTCAGGAGGATAGCTATGGATATCATCTCGGGATTTACACCCACGCCAAACAAGAATACTTGCATGTTAGTAATCCAGGATTACTTCACCAAGTATGTACGCGCTATTCCCCTACCAAATCACACAGCAGAGACCTGTGCAGAAGCCTTCGTGGACGAATGGGTTTTGACCTTTGGTGTCCCGTTGCTTCTGCATTCCGACCAAGGTCGAGAATTCGAGTCTCGACTCTTCTCTGAGATGTGTGAATATTTGACGATTGTAAAACAGAGGACCAATCCGTACAGGCCACAGAGCGATGGTCAGGTGGAAAGGTTCAATAGAACATTGATTCAGAGTCTGACTATGTTGGTAGACAAACATATGGATGACTGGGATGAACAGGCTAAATATGTGGTGTCCGCATATAACAGCTCTGAACACAGTTCTACTGGATGCAGTCCAAATATGATGGTATTCGGGGAAGAAATTCTCATGCCAGCGGATGTGATTTTCGGCTCAATCGAGAACCCGCTCGAAGTCCCTTCATCCGTCACTTTCGTGGAACAGCTTCGTGATCGATTGAGAGAGAGTTACAGCATGGTAAGAGAGAATCTAGGTAAATCTGCGGAACGCCAGAAAGTCGGGTATGACTATGGGCTGAAGCAGAGAAGGTACTCAGTTGGGGAACAGGTGGTGAGGTACCACACCCCCCAAGCAGCTATGAAGCTTGCTCCCAACTGGGATGGGCCGTTCGTAGTGGACGGTTGCAAAAGAGCAATGTCGATAGAGTGCGCCGGTGGTTGGGCGTAGAACTATCACAAACTGTCGAGTTGTTGCAACCACAACTTGATGATGATTCACCTTCTCGTAAGGCCACGAAAAGGGCTAAGTCTGTTTCTGAACAGGTCGAAATAGAGATCGAAAGGTCGCGACCGGAAGTTCAGTCTAAAAAACAAACTACGCAGGGTCATCGAAAACGACAGCAAAAGGCTCGAAAACTGAGCGAGGTGGAGGTGTTGGATGCCAGTAAACCATCAAAGCGGCGCCGTGGTCGACCGGCTCGTCGAGATAAGTCGAAAGCATCTAAACAGCCTTTGAAGGGATGTCGGAAGCCCGACCCCCCCTTGAAGGTGCGAACGACTGAACAAACTTCACGTCGAAACGTTTCGATTGAGGTCAAAGATCAGTCACTCCAGTCTGGACCTATGACTCGAGCGAGGCTTAAGCGCCAAGGCTCATCAAAGGAACGGTCAGCGAGTGTCGAGGATGAAAGGAAACCCAGAGCAAACACTCTGGCTCCTACATCCACACCGTCACAAGTATTGGGAGGCAGACGCCGACGGAAACGGGTTAATAGCCCGGTCGGCCCGGCCACATCAAAGGACGGCGGGCTAGGAGGGGGTGATAGTAACCCGCCCCGAGGCTCAACACTCGTTCCTACAGTAAAGGTTAGAATCAGGAAAAGTCCTAGATTAAACCCTACTCAGTAATCGATGATTCGCACAATACTAAGCAGCAGCTTTACTAACCTGTTTTTTTAATGAAGATTTAAAATAACGGGTGCCGTTCTTGAGTAAATCTGTCTGTGGACGTGAAGCCGACGGTGAAAAAAAATTACACAACGAGAAGTCATTGCCTCTTAGTTTGAGACAACCTGAAATTTGGGGTCTCTGATTTTTATTGGACTGTGAGGATGGGTTCCCAGCATAGGCTGGTGGATTCTGCCCGAAGGGTAGATCCATATTGGAACCATTTTTAATCCCAGTAGTCTGATAGAAGGGGGGGTGTCCATGTTGATAGTGTTGGAACCCATAGACCGCATAGGAAATAACGGCATATGCAAACATTGCGACTGGAGAACCAGAGCGTGACGGTGAGAGGAGAGTGAGTCGTTCTATTTTTTGAGCATTACCTTATTTGGTCATGGCGTGATGCGCTGTGGACCAATAGGGTTCGCCCTTCCTCCAATCAGAGGCGTGCGCCACAGGGATAAAAGGCCGCATCGCACACCACGGAGGTCACATCTGCACCCTTCTCGTGAGAGTCGGACGCAGATAAGCTGGACTAAGCCTAGCTTATTCCAGCTAGTACGCTCCGCCTGGGGACTTCCTACCTGAGTGTAGGAGGTCTCCCCTGCCTAGTGTCGAGGGACACGACCTGCGTGAGCACAGGTTCGTGTTCTCTGGAGACTGCAGTCTTCGGTCCCTCGAGCCGCCTGAGTGCGGTTCAAGGTACATCGAAGGCACCTTCGAGGCTTCGACCCGCCAGAGTGCGGATCGAAACACCTCGAAGATCCTCTTCGCCGTCTCGTCCTGTCTGAGAACAGTTCGAGACCCGGAGTCTTCTCTTCAAGTGGAACCCATCAGTTCAGGAAGAACCATGGGGTCCTCGTCCGACGAGCAGTCAGGGTACAGCTCTTCGGCGAGCCACAAGTCGCAGAAGAAGAAGAAGAAAAAGTCCAAGAGGACCAGACCCGAGCAAGAGCTCGAGTCTACCTCGGCTAAAAGTGCAGCTCTTCTGAAGCAGATCGAGGATGCACAGAAAGCCTTGGCCGAGTCCCAGGAGCGGGAGAAGGAGCTCCGCCGAAAGGCGAAGGAGGCGGCAGAAGCGCGACTTGAAGGTCGCGACTGCTGCCGCCTCGAGGGACTCCTCCCCCGACGAGATGGAGGTCGACGAGCCGTCGACACCTGCTCCATCGAAAGGTGCTACCCCTTCAGGTTCTAAGGGCAAGAAGCCCACTGAATCGAAGGCATCCAAGGGGACCTTGAAAGACTTCAAGATCCCTAAGGTGCCCAAGAAGGAAAGTAGCAAAAAGGAATCCGCAGCCAAGAAGGCTCCAGCCCGGGAAAGGAGTAGCGAGTCTACTGCACCCCCGGAACCTGGAACTGAGCCGTCGGAAGTCGATGCCGGTGCTGTGGAGAGCACCGTATCCTCTCCCCCAGACACGGCCAAGGCTGTCGACGAGTGGAAGCGGCTGTCAGCGATCACTGCCAAGCGACGTACTGAGTACGTCGATGACAGGCCACTGACCAAGCTTCAGGACTACCGCAAGAATAGTCAAGTGGTACTCCCTAGTCTCGTCGGGAAGGATGGTAGTGACGATGTGGAGTGGTATTCAGATGATACTCATGCCATTGACTGGTATGTCTCGATGATCGAGAATATCACGAATGCCTCAGACTCGTCGGGGGTGTCGCTGCCCGAGCGACAGCAGATTGGGTTCGCATGGCGCATC
The DNA here is from genome assembly GCA_949317995.1 of Acholoe squamosa. NCBI lineage: Eukaryota > Metazoa > Annelida > Polychaeta > Phyllodocida > Polynoidae > Acholoe > Acholoe squamosa. The sequence continues at coordinate 30,108,532 of OX439052.1, read as the reverse complement.
TTCAATCCAGGGCAGCAGTGTGCTTTCGAGAACTGCACACTTAAGGGGTTCCCCCCTCGCGTATATGCGACAGACGGCAGGTATGCTCGACACTTGGTGGAAGAGCATCGAGCCGCATCGTCCGCAGTTTGGTTGTGTTACGGTGGAAAAGACCATTCCATGTTATCAGGACCCCGATGACCCGACCTCTCCTCCTTTCGTGACCACACGAAGGGGCTTGATGGCGCGTCATCTCAAGTCGTACAAGCAGCCCCATAAGTACAACGCCGAGGGCGCTATCCAACTAGTGGAGACGCTGGTTGGAAAGTGTGAACGGAATGAGAAAACAGGCGTGCCGACTAGACACTGGATGCGGATGGCACCCGCACCCCCGTCTACGGAAGCGCCTGTATATCAGACCGGAACTGATGCCCGCTTTCTACTGGGAGGTCTGCCAGTTCGACTGAACCTAAGAAGCCTAAGCTGCAGGCTGCTCCCTCAAAGCCCGAAAAGGCATCGAAAGCCGCCCCGGCCCTGGCTCCTAAAAAGTCGAAGACTGCTTCGACCGGTTCGGCCAAACCTAGCACCAGCGGTGCTAAAACTGGAGGCAAGACGGTGGAATCCCGGAGTGGTCGTGATCGACAACCCAAGGTGACCACCAACTCGTCTCCCCCTGTCAAGCCCCCTACAGCGGCAGAGGGCAGCACCCCAGCTGCCACGCCGCGTGTCCACGTGGGAGGTGCGACACTGACCTCTGGAGCAGGAGCCCCCTTCTCCAACGTCGTGTCAGGCGCCGACACCCCGACAGCAACCTTGCGTTGGGAGTTGGCACAGCCTGCATACGGCGATGGCGTCGAACGTGGGGTCCCCAAGACGTTCGTGGAACGTTGTAAAGGACTTCTACAAATGACAGGTAGCCCTGCTATCGATCATTTCGGTGAGGCATTCCGCGAGGAAGCAAGTGCCTATTTGTTCGGCCTGTTTGATAGAACAAACATGGCCATCCGTAACGAGCTCCTTCCGGCTCTTAGGGAAGAGGCGCGCCAGACCGTTCAGATGGAGATGGACTCTCGTCTGACCGATGTCCGAACGCGTCTCAATAACTTTGAGTCACAGGCCCAATATGATATCACCAAGAGGGATGGTATCATAGAAGGCTGGGAGGAAATCGACCATGAATTCTTTAGAGTCTTCGGGGTCCAACTCTCGGAATGGATGAAGGACAAGCACCATGGCGTCCGAACCCTGAAGCCCGTTCGAACTGAGCCCTCTCGCGAAGCGCAGAGGTACCTCGTCGAGGGTGGAGTGGTTCCTGACGTCAGGACGCTGGCGGCTCAGTCAAATCATTTAAGAGAGTTATCTCCAAGGATTGACAGTCTGAGCTCGGCTATGACGATGTTGGGCCGAGAGCAGGTGGTGCAGGACAAGCCTGACACCCCGGGTAGGTCTCCCGGCGCCTCCGTCTACCGACCAGCAGCCGCGCCTTCCTCATCGGCTCCCTTGATAACCCTCTCGGGAACCACCGAGCCTACACCGCCACCGATTCAGAGAGTGGTGTCACCGAAGATCCATCCGGATCTTCATGGCATCACACCTCTGGTCCCCGCGAGTGTAGCCGTCTGCCCGGACCCGTCGACTTCCGCCCAAGCAGTAGAACCTGCCGAGGCGGAACAGCCGATGGATATAGACGGGGACGTCGATGTCGTCGGTCAATCTCCAACGGCTCCCCCTGACCAGGGAGGCAAGGACGACCTTGAAGGTCGGGAGAGCGACGACGACGACGGAAGTGACTCAGCAGACTCGGCAGTCCTCCACTCAGATGCTGAGGGAGACTCCCGGGATGCACCCGAGACCTCTAATGAGGCTTGGAGTACGACAATGGACCGTGGGGCCCCATTGCCGGAGTCGCCGACGTTTTCAGGCCAGCTAGCCGCCAGTGCTTCACATGAGGATGAGCGCACTGACGGAGAGCAGGCTGAAATCGACGCCACTACAGGGTCCATCCCGGAGGATCAGTAGTATGATACCACTGCTCCTCCTCTTCAGCTTGGATCGCTGACATCGAACAGAGTCTCGATGTCAGCATGGAACCCCCGGGAACTCGTTCCCGGACGACGGTGTACCCTCCACGAGTGGGGGTACCTTTCCTGTCCCCGGACCTCCCTGCGAAGCTGTGTGGATCCGACGCCACCCCAGTCTTAGGGCCCGGTGGTGCCACACATCCTCGGCCTCACGGTCGAAGGACCATCATAGTAGTACTGTACACTATCTATGGGCTTCCTACGCTGGAAGGAGCTTCTCAACGAGACAGGGAGGAAACGACACGACCCCGGTTACCATACCCGGTCGTGCCTCCCTCGGATCGACCAGGAGCAGGTCGTGAAGCAGTGTTTCGACACTGGTCTCCTACGTTGGATGGAGCAACGCCTTATAATTAACTGTGATAATAATTTTTTTTCTACAGTACAGTAGAAACTATATTTCTATATATTCCTCTACTGTTTCTGTCGACCATGTCGACAGATCCAGTAGTTTAAATTATTATCTATTTGTTTAGACTGATCCGGGATCTCTGAATTTTCAGAGACCTCGTTTCAGTCTAGTGGGGGGTGGTGTGGTGGTCCCGCGTCGTCTTCGAGGTACCTTCGTGGTCCTCGTGGGCGACATCGAGAGCACCTCTATTACCCGACGCCTGGGGGCGCTGGAGTCCAGCGCCACCGTCACCACTTGGTCACGTGGCCCTCGACTCCGGTGTATATAAGGCCGTTGTACGGCCTTCCTTAGGGTCAGTCCAGGCCCGACTGACCATCGTGAGCGATGGTTGGCGGCTGCCCGGCTACCATATTCTAATACTCCTCTGTGCTGCTGCACAGAGGAGGTGTATGTGGAATATCAACTGTAGACACTAGAAGGCCTAGTGTCGAACTTGTTATAGAGTTCAAACTCTGTCACCTGTAACTGTGATCGAGAACGGCTGATGCCTATGTGTTATTAGATAATAAAGTTTTAACTGGAACCTGAATAGTTGTTCTTCGTTGTTTATCGAAAGACTCGATTGAACATCGAGGGGTAGAACACTACACTATTCCTATATGTGACAGCAGCTCAGGTTTAGCTTTGACCATGGTAGCGAAGTCAGCCTAAAATTTGGACCTCGGCAGAAAAATGCAATCTATATATCAAATGAAAGAGCTTGAAATTTGTAATTCATTGCTTTCTGGATCAAGTTGATACTCCTACTAGAAGCGTTTTTATACCAATTTATAGTTCAGAGGTGTAAAAATCTTTCTACCATTCATTGCCCTATGATTTTACTCAAATTTCCAGATAAGACCGACCATTAAACATGCACTGTGCATGGTGTGTGTATAAGGCCATCACTCTAGTTAATCACTGGTAAAATTTGACTGGAACTCAAATACTAACCAAAAACACCAACTTAAAGCTGAGAAATAGGGGATTAACATATATAAGTGACAATTAAATATTAGAGGCAGAAGTGTTCTAAATTTTAAGCTAAAATCTGAAATTTAAATATTTTTTCATCATTTTTTTGTTAGTATGCATTCAGCAGATTCAAAATCGCGGAAAATCGCAGCACTGTATGTGTATAAACTGACTTCATTATGATTAAATAGATGTTTACCACTGTGACAGATATGGGGTGCGAGTAGTATAGTATATATCGGAACGGAACTATAGCTAAGTACAGGATATTACTCACTGGGGATGCAGCCAATCAGAGGCCTCCATTTGGTCACGTGACCTGGACCCCCGTGGTGCACCTCATTTGCATAATAGACCACCCCCCTTAGCCAATCAGAGCCCTCCATTTGTCACGTGACCCCACTGCACATGCCAGATTGAAGGATATGGGGATGGTTTAATATTAGTTTTGGGAGAAAAGGGTGAGGCAGGTGTCGTGCTTGCATCTCAGCTCACGGACATGTAGGAGTAAAGTCGCCTGGGGGCCGACTACCCTTAGCATACCAGCTGCCGTAACAGTTGGTCCCCAGCCGACTTTGTTTGGAGTGGCTCTAAGTGTTGCTGAATTATGCTGTGGCCTGCCTCCGTTTATAACATTTCCCGGCGTGATCTTATATACTCACCCTCATCCACTAATCTACAGAAAAAGGTGTTTTAAATCATAAATGTATGTTAAATGTGCGTTGTCATTGCAACGCCACCTAGCACCCTGTGGCAGAATTACATTTTATTTTTTTTAAATAAAAATCTTTTAGTACCTTAAGACGCTTCACAACCAAAAATTATTACCCCTATTAAAGATGTAGTTATTTTAAAGGAGGTTGCAGGATCAATTCATGATAAAACCTCAATACTGACTGGAAATATAATAACACATCTTGGATACCATTTAGAGTATTCACCATGGTTACACCTGTTGTTACCAATCATAGCACTGCTCTGCTACGTCCTCACGTATCGTATACATATGCAAGTATCACACCTGTCTTAGCTCATCAGTATTTATAGCACCCCAAACATTACAGAAGTTGTATTTTGGATGAAACAAGGAGTGGACATTGTCCACCACACTGACAGACTAGGTGGATACTAACGTATATGGTTTATGGTAGAAATCTGTGACCATTACCCATTATCAGACCATCTTTGAACAGTTAGAAAAACTTACCAGAAAAGGGAAAGTACACCCAGCTGTCCACAAGTAAAGATGAACCAGGGAATTAGCTGTGCTGAACCCCAAAGTGTCCAGTCTCCTGAGGATTTGTATATGATCGACCCAACACTGGATGAGAGGGCCACTGATACCGTTGATGGTAGGTAAATTTTTAACTTATAAATCCAAAATGGGTGGTTTCGATTTATTGTGTAAATTATCCAGGGTGCCTACCGTCTTACCTTCGACCACTAGCGGACACCCCATGTAATTTTTAAATGTCAGTACCGATGCCATCTTGGATTTGTTTTAAAAGACCGAAATTAATGACCGTCACGACCGTCACCATGACAACCATTAGTCATGTGACGCACGCACGTGGTGTGAGCGTCACAACAACAACAATGACACGTGTTAGCACGATGGATTAATCAAAAATTACACCTACCTTAGATTCCATCAGGCACTCCCGGCGCCGGTGCCGGGATGACTTGCCACTGAATCTGCACGATTCTAAAATATGAAATAATACACAATTAGATCAATATCCCAAACAAAATCACAGTCAAAATTCAAAATTCAAAAGCAATACCAAAAAACAACACTTACTGTCCGGCTGCCATGGTCACTGTAATGTGGAGATGTTATAACACAGTGACGCTCTTTTTGTTGAAATGAACTTTAATGTGTGATCATGAATACAGTCTTCTCGTTGTGTGTGTGCTTAATGAAAAATAAATAACAGGATCTTGTCAGGTGAGGGCCAGGACCACCTCAGTACAGGCTACAGGACTGGAGTCAACATGGCATGATCAGGCAGCAGAGTCTGGGCAGCAGGGCTCATCCCTCAGGCAGTCGGGTCTCGGCTGGTGTGGTGCAGTCTCTGGTGGTCTGAGCAGGTCTCTGTGCAGGTCTGCCCGTGCCTCTTGCCAGCCAGTCCTTATATACAGGCCTTAATCAGGCTCAACCAGGCTATCTCCAGATATGAACCGGACCTGTCCTGTCACCACCTGACACATTCACAAAGGAACTTTTCATAACAGATCTTACCATATCCTGTTCTATTTCTGTCTATCTCTAATCAATATCCAGTGTCCTTCTGGTTAGGGTCTGGGTTCAATAAAAGTTCATGTATACAGTCCCTATGTATGGGTGTATTATAAATAAAGTATGCATCATAAAGTGTATCTAATTACTGGTGTGGTGGTCGCGAGTCCATGAAGGTACCTCGAGGACGACATCGAGAACACCTCTCTTACCCCACGCCTGGGGGCTCTGGAGTCCAGCGCCACGTCACCACAGGGTCTCGTGGCCCTCGACTCTGGTGTATATAAAGCCGTTTTACGGCCTTCCTCAGGGTCAGTCCAGTCATGACCGACCATCGTGAGCGAAGGTTGGCGGCTGCCCGACTGCCATGTTATAATACTTCTCTGTGCTGCTGCACAGAGAAGGTATATGTTGAATATAGACACTAGAAGGCTGTACTAGTCGTCTAGTGTCAAGAGTTGCTTAGTGGGTTGAACACTACTACCTGTGAACTGTCATCGAGAACGGCTGATGCCTATGCGTTATTGACAATAAAGTTTTAACTGGAACCTGACTTAGTTGTTCTTCATTGTCTATCAAAAGATTCGATTAGCATCGAGGGGTAGAACGCTACACTACTAATTGGAGGAATAACTTCTTACTTTGTTACAATGTCCCCCGTTTGGAAAAACCAAATCCACCAGGTAAATCTCCATCGTCGTAGATCTAGTTATGTAATGCAAGTGTCCTTTTATAGCAAACTCTGTCAAAATATCGCGACTTGAGAATCTTTATTTTTTTTTATTATTTTTATTTTCATAATTTTGGCCACAATTGAGTTCTCAATTACAACCATCGACAATATTAGTCCCATGGTTGGTAGACCAGAGGTAGAAGTTGACCGGTGCAGGTCAGGTCTATATTAAAAACCATAGTTAAATACATCATTCTCACCATTACGGTCCATCTAGGTAGTATTATATCCAGGTTATATTAAAATAATATAATTTTTCTTTTTCTTTTTTTGGGCAAGCTTTAACTAAAGGTCGCAAAATATTTTTTTTTGCAAGCTTTAAGCTTGCCTTTTTTTATTTTGTCCTCTCATCAAAAAAAGGTAAAGAATAGTAAAATTAACCAACGCTTAAATATTTCTTCTCGAGAAAAACTCAAACCTTTTATGCATAATTAAACCCACCCCTTGTTTAAAACAAGTGGTCACGTGACTACACCACATGGTCCAGGGGTATGGCCTATTATAGAAACCACATGGTTAAGTCACTTGACTAGATCACGTGTTGTTTACAAACAAGGGAGGTCACATGGTTGGGCAACCCCCATTTACATGATCGGGTCACTTGACCTAGACCATTAGCCAATCAGAGACCTCCATTTGGAAATCACTCCACAGGGGGTCTAAGTCACGTGATAAAGGGAATGTGGTCTATTATGCAAGTGAGGTCTCATTAGCATAAAGGGACGTGGTCTATTATGTAAATGAGGGGTCACGTGACCAAATGGAGGGCCCCTCATTGGCTAAGGGGCATGGCCTATCATGCAAATGAGGTCTCATTAGCATAAAGGGGCATGGCCTATTATGTAAATGAGGGGTCACGTGACCAAATGGAGGGCTCTGATTGGCTAAGGAGGCATGGTCTATCATGCAAATGAGGTGCACCACAGGGGATCCAGGTCACTCGACCAAATGGAGGCCTCTGATTGGCTGCATCCCCAGTGAGTAATATCCTTAACTTAGGTATAGTCCCGTTCCGATACATACTATACTACTGGTGCGGCCGGCCAAATTAGGCTGACTCCGCTAACCATGGTTCATACAGGAAAAGCTCCTCATGGGTGGGACTAGAACCTGGGATCTTCTGATGCAAAGTGCTTCATGCTATCCATTAGGCCATGGGGGCTGGACAATGGTGTTGGGTCAGATGAGTCTTATGTCTGGGACACTATGGATACTATATATATGTTTGTATGTCAGTGATTGCAGAATGCATTCTGATGCATTCTAATGCATCCTAAAGATGCAGACTGTGGTATAAAAGCAATGTGTGATGATTATGGACAAAATCATGAGGCAAAGCTGAAGGCTTTTATCTGGCCCTAAAGTCAACTTGTGTATCCATAATCATCAAATATTACATTACTAAAGTGATTATAAGCTAGGACTACATAATCATCAAGCTTAGCCTTGGAAATTAACACAGGATGAAGTTAGGCCTACTTAAAAAAAGACCTACATGTGTACATTTCTTTTGCTATGTAGGAAACAAGTTTTGACTTCTGATTATGTGTGTGTGTGTGTGATTTTAATCCTAACTCCAGGGAGATGGCAGGACCCAGAATCCCAAGTGGGGATTCACTGCACCCAGCACAATATCGGTGACCGCATCTATGAGAAGGTAGAAAGCACACTAATATTCATTTACAAAGGCAATGGTTCTTTAACATCCGCTACTATACATTGGCATAGTGATAGATGGACAGGCCTGTTTTAAGTCATTTGTCTGCCATGACCAGGATAGGGTGTCGCTCCGCCTATAGGGAACAGAGCCATTCCTGTGTGGAGATGGCCATCTTGAAATCAGTTATGTAACTGCCCCCCATGGCCATCTTGGATCTGGCAGAGGATTGTGGGTAAACTCTTATCTTCCCCTCCATCCACAGAAAACAATGGGAATTGATAAGACTGATAATCTGCCCCTGCCTCTATCTTAATCACTATAAGTACCTGTCTATTGTTTTAGGTGTGAATGGAGGGGATTAGCCCGATAGGGAGACAATGGCTTGGTTTTACTCAGCCTGGATTATATGTGCCCTCTAAGAAAACTTTTAAGGTTTAATTTCTCTTGTATTTGAAGTACTAAGTCTATACAATGCTTATATTATTTAAGTATTTGCTATCCAAAGGTATAGATTTTTAGAAAATAGCTTCATATAGACTATTAGGAAGAGCCCACCAAAGTAAACTGTACAAGGCCAACTGCTGATCTAGCCCCCGACTACATGAGCCACCTAGCTATTTGTTTGGTACTAGCAATGGCTGTGTCCCGTCATGGACCTGAAAGACTGGATGCGAATCAGTATAGCATTGCAGTCTATCAACTGTGCCATGGGTCCCTGGTGGGAGAAATGTGAACTACTGATGGTAGGCCTTAATGTGACCTACAGAAGATACTTTTCTTGTCCTACTTAGCTTTGTCAAAGCTCTTTGATTTAAAAAGCATCAGAAAGCCCTTGATTTGTAGTTTCTGACTGACCTCATTTCATCATGATATCAAAAGTTGATATTTTTGAGAGAAGGCTCCGATTTTGAACATTTTTTTTTTAAAAATTACCAAAAATTGACCCCCTCCTAGAAAGTTTTTTTTTGCATGACATCCATAGAAAATCATTTAGGTTGCATAGATGAGGAACAAAGCTATCTAAATCCTTTTGAATCATGGATCTATGACAGTTTTAAGGGACAGAAGAAAAGTGTCTCCTAAGGGCCAGTTACTGCAAGATTTTGTAGGAGGCTTCCAAAGTTACCCACCAGGGGCAGCACACTCACTTCTCTCTTTTACAGATATACTGTTTTCAATGCATATATAACCTAGCGGTGCCTTACCATAATGCTTAAGTAGCTATAAAAATTACATATTATTTGTAAGAATATGTTATAAATAAATAGAATATAAGATGTTTAACATGCTGGCTCTGTGCTGCCACCTAGTAACAAATATGGATTTCCATTGCCATCTAGTGGCAAATGGTGAAAACAAACCCATGGCAGACCTCTCCCAGAGAAGGCCTTTCTTTCATATCCAGTGTTTCAGGTCCATGGTCCCGTACATATGCCTGGCACTGACTACATTGACTAAGCTGACCCCCTTACCCTTCTGAATTAGGGCGGCCATTTTGAAAAATGGCCACCATCTTGGATTTTAAAAGTCTAATAACACAGATCTATATTACAGATAATCTCTTATGACTCAGCATAATTATTTCAAGCTTATATCACCATTCACAGCAGTCTTCATTACCTAACAACTGCTCATATCGGAAAAATTTCGAATGTGTGGGCACATTCTGACTATTAAGTTTACTTAGGCCTAATTCCATTTGTTTATAAGTGGTGAGTGCCACCACAGGATCTCCTTAACAAACACGCCCTCTCTCTCTCTCTCTCTCTCTCTCTCTCTCTCTCTCTCTCTCTCTCTCTCTATATATATATATATATATATATATATATATATATATGGCTCATTCCCAGATTTACTGGACATGGGGGGCCTGGGACTAGAAATAACAAACTTAGTATTTCTTAATAACATTATATTCTATTGATAGCCCTATATCTTGGTTTATTAAAAAGGTTCATTCAAGGATCCAACCCCTAAAATGTCAGTTTTTATCACTGATGCCGTAAAACCTTCCAAAAAAGCGGAATGTTACTGATCGTAATCAATCAAACATGAATAACACCACTAATATGAATCCTAGAAACTGGTACAATGTACGACTTTATGTATACCAAAAAGCTAAAGTGAGGCACGAAAACTCTTGAAGTTATACATTGGTGGAAAGATTGGAAACTCTGAAAATTTGGGAATTTATTCTCCCATTTCTTAACTTTAGCCTAGCTCATTCAAAATCCTTCATACAATGACTATATTATCTGTCCATTGTTTCTAGTAGAGCTACTGTACAGAATAATTACAATTAGCCTGATATATAACACTTGTACTGCATAGTCAGTAGCTGCGTAGAGGCCATATCACATGTACCATCAGTAACGTTCCCTATTCATTAACCTCTCAAAGAATTACCTCAGCTCATCTATGCATCATCACATACCATTGTCATCACATAAACAATGATAAAAGAGATTGTACTACATATATAGAGTCATTTAAACATGTATAAGGCCCATCTTGGGTGTCTTATATCACTTTGAAAATTGAAAATCACAACTTTTTGTACACTTGTTGCTAGGCGCACATGCCATATGGTGCTAAAATGTATCTTTACATACACCAAATATTATTTTCTCATAAGCCAAACATGTCTACTATTGAATACAAATGATAGAAAGTTACTGACTGCGGTGTGCATTGAAAATAACTTATAAGTACCTGGCATGGGTAATTCCCAGAGTACATCAAAGCATTTTTTATGGAAGACCCCCCCCCAGGGTTCCTCTTGATTGCATATAATAAGAAGACTGGTGATATTCCCTAACCAGGTTAGATGGACTCTAAATAAATAATGCGCCAAGACTCACCCAAACCATATGGAAGTCTTAGTTATGACCTCCCACTAAGGAATAAAAATATTATTGGTTGTGTAGAAGTGTTTCCCTTGCTATTATATGCCCAAGGAACCACATGTCCAGTAAATCTTGGAATGACCCACATATATATATATATATATATATATATATATATATATATATATATATATATATATATATATAGCTCACAGTGCCCCCTGTTGGAGTTTGGGCAATAAGTGTTTTGCTAACATTGTGCCAACATTTGTTTCCTTCCCATTATTTGGAGGACTCACTGCCAACGTTGTCACTACATAAAATTGCCAACATTGGTACAACCTGAATTATCTGACGTTATACAGGCTACAGGACAAAGGAACTTTTCATAACAGATCTTACCATATCCTGTTCTATTTCTGTCTATCTCTAATCAATATCCAGTGTCCTTCTGGTTAGGGTCTGGGTTCAATAAAAGTTCATGTATACAGTCCCTATGTATGGGTGTATTATAAATAAAGTATGCATCATAAAGTGTATCTAATTACTGGTGTGGTGGTCGCGAGTCCATGAAGGTACCTCGAGGACGACATCGAGAACACCTCTCTTACCCCACGCCTGGGGGCGCTGGAGTCCAGCGCCACGTCACCACAGGGTCTCGTGGCCCTCGACTCTGGTGTATATAAAGCCGTTTTACGGCCTTCCTCAGGGTCAGTCCAGTCATGACCGACCATCGTGAGCGAAGGTTGGCGGCTGCCCGACTGCCATGTTATAATACTTCTCTGTGCTGCTGCACAGAGAAGGTATATGTTGAATATAGACACTAGAAGGCTGTACTAGTCGTCTAGTGTCGAGAGTTGCTTAGTGGGTTGAACACTACTACCTGTGAACTGTCATCGAGAACGGCTGATGCCTATGCGTTATTGACAATAAAGTTTTAACTGGAACCTGACTTAGTTGTTCTTCATTGTCTATCAAAAGATTCGATTAGCATCGAGGGGTAGAACGCTACACTACTAATTGGAGGAATAACTTCTTACTTTGTTACAATGTCCCCCGTTTGGAAAAACCAAATCCACCAGGTAAATCTCCATCGTCGTAGATCTAGTTATGTAATGCAAGTGTCCTTTTATAGCAAACTCTGTCAAAATATCGCGACTTGAGAATCTTTATTTTTTTTTATTATTTTTATTTTCATAATTTTGGCCACAATTGAGTTCTCAATTACAACCATCGACAATATTAGTCCCATGGTTGGTAGACCAGAGGTAGAAGTTGACCGGTGCAGGTCAGGTCTATATTAAAAACCATAGTTAAATACATCATTCTCACCATTACGGTCCATCTAGGTAGTATTATATCCAGGTTATATTAAAATAATATAATTTTTCTTTTTCTTTTTTTGGGCAAGCTTTAACTAAAGGTCGCAAAATATTTTTTTTTGCAAGCTTTAAGCTTGCCTTTTTTTATTTTGTCCTCTCATCAAAAAAAGGTAAAGAATAGTAAAATTAACCAACGCTTAAATATTTCTTCTCGAGAAAAACTCAAACCTTTTATGCATAATTAAACCCACCCCTTGTTTAAAACAAGTGGTCACGTGACTACACCACATGGTCCAGGGGTATGGCCTATTATAGAAACCACATGGTTAAGTCACTTGACTAGATCACGTGTTGTTTACAAACAAGGGAGGTCACATGGTTGGGCAACCCCCATTTACATGATCGGGTCACTTGACCTAGACCATTAGCCAATCAGAGACCTCCATTTGGAAATCACTCCACAGGGGGTCTAAGTCACGTGATAAAGGGAATGTGGTCTATTATGCAAGTGAGGTCTCATTAGCATAAAGGGACGTGGTCTATTATGTAAATGAGGGGTCACGTGACCAAATGGAGGGCCCCTCATTGGCTAAGGGGCATGGCCTATCATGCAAATGAGGTCTCATTAGCATAAAGGGGCATGGCCTATTATGTAAATGAGGGGTCACGTGACCAAATGGAGGGCTCTGATTGGCTAAGGAGGCATGGTCTATCATGCAAATGAGGTGCACCACAGGGGATCCAGGTCACTCGACCAAATGGAGGCCTCTGATTGGCTGCATCCCCAGTGAGTAATATCCTTAACTTAGGTATAGTCCCGTTCCGATACATACTATACTACTGGTGCGGCCGGCCAAATTAGGCTGACTCCGCTAACCATGGTTCATACAGGAAAAGCTCCTCATGGGTGGGACTAGAACCTGGGATCTTCTGATGCAAAGTGCTTCATGCTATCCATTAGGCCATGGGGGCTGGACAATGGTGTTGGGTCAGATGAGTCTTATGTCTGGGACACTATGGATACTATATATATGTTTGTATGTCAGTGATTGCAGAATGCATTCTGATGCATTCTAATGCATCCTAAAGATGCAGACTGTGGTATAAAAGCAATGTGTGATGATTATGGACAAAATCATGAGGCAAAGCTGAAGGCTTTTATCTGGCCCTAAAGTCAACTTGTGTATCCATAATCATCAAATATTACATTACTAAAGTGATTATAAGCTAGGACTACATAATCATCAAGCTTAGCCTTGGAAATTAACACAGGATGAAGTTAGGCCTACTTAAAAAAAGACCTACATGTGTACATTTCTTTTGCTATGTAGGAAACAAGTTTTGACTTCTGATTATGTGTGTGTGTGTGTGATTTTAATCCTAACTCCAGGGAGATGGCAGGACCCAGAATCCCAAGTGGGGATTCACTGCACCCAGCACAATATCGGTGACCGCATCTATGAGAAGGTAGAAAGCACACTAATATTCATTTACAAAGGCAATGGTTCTTTAACATCCGCTACTATACATTGGCATAGTGATAGATGGACAGGCCTGTTTTAAGTCATTTGTCTGCCATGACCAGGATAGGGTGTCGCTCCGCCTATAGGGAACAGAGCCATTCCTGTGTGGAGATGGCCATCTTGAAATCAGTTATGTAACTGCCCCCCATGGCCATCTTGGATCTGGCAGAGGATTGTGGGTAAACTCTTATCTTCCCCTCCATCCACAGAAAACAATGGGAATTGATAAGACTGATAATCTGCCCCTGCCTCTATCTTAATCACTATAAGTACCTGTCTATTGTTTTAGGTGTGAATGGAGGGGATTAGCCCGATAGGGAGACAATGGCTTGGTTTTACTCAGCCTGGATTATATGTGCCCTCTAAGAAAACTTTTAAGGTTTAATTTCTCTTGTATTTGAAGTACTAAGTCTATACAATGCTTATATTATTTAAGTATTTGCTATCCAAAGGTATAGATTTTTAGAAAATAGCTTCATATAGACTATTAGGAAGAGCCCACCAAAGTAAACTGTACAAGGCCAACTGCTGATCTAGCCCCCGACTACATGAGCCACCTAGCTATTTGTTTGGTACTAGCAATGGCTGTGTCCCGTCATGGACCTGAAAGACTGGATGCGAATCAGTATAGCATTGCAGTCTATCAACTGTGCCATGGGTCCCTGGTGGGAGAAATGTGAACTACTGATGGTAGGCCTTAATGTGACCTACAGAAGATACTTTTCTTGTCCTACTTAGCTTTGTCAAAGCTCTTTGATTTAAAAAGCATCAGAAAGCCCTTGATTTGTAGTTTCTGACTGACCTCATTTCATCATGATATCAAAAGTTGATATTTTTGAGAGAAGGCTCCGATTTTGAACATTTTTTTTTTAAAAATTACCAAAAATTGACCCCCTCCTAGAAAGTTTTTTTTTGCATGACATCCATAGAAAATCATTTAGGTTGCATAGATGAGGAACAAAGCTATCTAAATCCTTTTGAATCATGGATCTATGACAGTTTTAAGGGACAGAAGAAAAGTGTCTCCTAAGGGCCAGTTACTGCAAGATTTTGTAGGAGGCTTCCAAAGTTACCCACCAGGGGCAGCACACTCACTTCTCTCTTTTACAGATATACTGTTTTCAATGCATATATAACCTAGCGGTGCCTTACCATAATGCTTAAGTAGCTATAAAAATTACATATTATTTGTAAGAATATGTTATAAATAAATAGAATATAAGATGTTTAACATGCTGGCTCTGTGCTGCCACCTAGTAACAAATATGGATTTCCATTGCCATCTAGTGGCAAATGGTGAAAACAAACCCATGGCAGACCTCTCCCAGAGAAGGCCTTTCTTTCATATCCAGTGTTTCAGGTCCATGGTCCCGTACATATGCCTGGCACTGACTACATTGACTAAGCTGACCCCCTTACCCTTCTGAATTAGGGCGGCCATTTTGAAAAATGGCCACCATCTTGGATTTTAAAAGTCTAATAACACAGATCTATATTACAGATAATCTCTTATGACTCAGCATAATTATTTCAAGCTTATATCACCATTCACAGCAGTCTTCATTACCTAACAACTGCTCATATCGGAAAAATTTCGAATGTGTGGGCACATTCTGACTATTAAGTTTACTTAGGCCTAATTCCATTTGTTTATAAGTGGTGAGTGCCACCACAGGATCTCCTTAACAAACACGCCCTCTCTCTCTCTCTCTCTCTCTCTCTCTCTCTCTCTCTCTCTCTCTCTCTCTATATATATATATATATATATATATATATATATATATGGCTCATTCCCAGATTTACTGGACATGGGGGGCCTGGGACTAGAAATAACAAACTTAGTATTTCTTAATAACATTATATTCTATTGATAGCCCTATATCTTGGTTTATTAAAAAGGTTCATTCAAGGATCCAACCCCTAAAATGTCAGTTTTTATCACTGATGCCGTAAAACCTTCCAAAAAAGCGGAATGTTACTGATCGTAATCAATCAAACATGAATAACACCACTAATATGAATCCTAGAAACTGGTACAATGTACGACTTTATGTATACCAAAAAGCTAAAGTGAGGCACGAAAACTCTTGAAGTTATACATTGGTGGAAAGATTGGAAACTCTGAAAATTTGGGAATTTATTCTCCCATTTCTTAACTTTAGCCTAGCTCATTCAAAATCCTTCATACAATGACTATATTATCTGTCCATTGTTTCTAGTAGAGCTACTGTACAGAATAATTACAATTAGCCTGATATATAACACTTGTACTGCATAGTCAGTAGCTGCGTAGAGGCCATATCACATGTACCATCAGTAACGTTCCCTATTCATTAACCTCTCAAAGAATTACCTCAGCTCATCTATGCATCATCACATACCATTGTCATCACATAAACAATGATAAAAGAGATTGTACTACATATATAGAGTCATTTAAACATGTATAAGGCCCATCTTGGGTGTCTTATATCACTTTGAAAATTGAAAATCACAACTTTTTGTACACTTGTTGCTAGGCGCACATGCCATATGGTGCTAAAATGTATCTTTACATACACCAAATATTATTTTCTCATAAGCCAAACATGTCTACTATTGAATACAAATGATAGAAAGTTACTGACTGCGGTGTGCATTGAAAATAACTTATAAGTACCTGGCATGGGTAATTCCCAGAGTACATCAAAGCATTTTTTATGGAAGACCCCCCCCCAGGGTTCCTCTTGATTGCATATAATAAGAAGACTGGTGATATTCCCTAACCAGGTTAGATGGACTCTAAATAAATAATGCGCCAAGACTCACCCAAACCATATGGAAGTCTTAGTTATGACCTCCCACTAAGGAATAAAAATATTATTGGTTGTGTAGAAGTGTTTCCCTTGCTATTATATGCCCAAGGAACCACATGTCCAGTAAATCTTGGAATGACCCACATATATATATATATATATATATATATATATATATATATATATATATATATATATATAGCTCACAGTGCCCCCTGTTGGAGTTTGGGCAATAAGTGTTTTGCTAACATTGTGCCAACATTTGTTTCCTTCCCATTATTTGGAGGACTCACTGCCAACGTTGTCACTACATAAAATTGCCAACATTGGTACAACCTGAATTATCTGACGTTATACAGGCTACAGGACAAAGGAACTTTTCATAACAGATCTTACCATATCCTGTTCTATTTCTGTCTATCTCTAATCAATATCCAGTGTCCTTCTGGTTAGGGTCTGGGTTCAATAAAAGTTCATGTATACAGTCCCTATGTATGGGTGTATTATAAATAAAGTATGCATCATAAAGTGTATCTAATTACTGGTGTGGTGGTCGCGAGTCCATGAAGGTACCTCGAGGACGACATCGAGAACACCTCTCTTACCCCACGCCTGGGGGCGCTGGAGTCCAGCGCCACGTCACCACAGGGTCTCGTGGCCCTCGACTCTGGTGTATATAAAGCCGTTTTACGGCCTTCCTCAGGGTCAGTCCAGTCATGACCGACCATCGTGAGCGAAGGTTGGCGGCTGCCCGACTGCCATGTTATAATACTTCTCTGTGCTGCTGCACAGAGAAGGTATATGTTGAATATAGACACTAGAAGGCTGTACTAGTCGTCTAGTGTCGAGAGTTGCTTAGTGGGTTGAACACTACTACCTGTGAACTGTCATCGAGAACGGCTGATGCCTATGCGTTATTGACAATAAAGTTTTAACTGGAACCTGACTTAGTTGTTCTTCATTGTCTATCAAAAGATTCGATTAGCATCGAGGGGTAGAACGCTACACTACTAATTGGAGGAATAACTTCTTACTTTGTTACAATGTCCCCCGTTTGGAAAAACCAAATCCACCAGGTAAATCTCCATCGTCGTAGATCTAGTTATGTAATGCAAGTGTCCTTTTATAGCAAACTCTGTCAAAATATCGCGACTTGAGAATCTTTATTTTTTTTTATTATTTTTATTTTCATAATTTTGGCCACAATTGAGTTCTCAATTACAACCATCGACAATATTAGTCCCATGGTTGGTAGACCAGAGGTAGAAGTTGACCGGTGCAGGTCAGGTCTATATTAAAAACCATAGTTAAATACATCATTCTCACCATTACGGTCCATCTAGGTAGTATTATATCCAGGTTATATTAAAATAATATAATTTTTCTTTTTCTTTTTTTGGGCAAGCTTTAACTAAAGGTCGCAAAATATTTTTTTTTGCAAGCTTTAAGCTTGCCTTTTTTTATTTTGTCCTCTCATCAAAAAAAGGTAAAGAATAGTAAAATTAACCAACGCTTAAATATTTCTTCTCGAGAAAAACTCAAACCTTTTATGCATAATTAAACCCACCCCTTGTTTAAAACAAGTGGTCACGTGACTACACCACATGGTCCAGGGGTATGGCCTATTATAGAAACCACATGGTTAAGTCACTTGACTAGATCACGTGTTGTTTACAAACAAGGGAGGTCACATGGTTGGGCAACCCCCATTTACATGATCGGGTCACTTGACCTAGACCATTAGCCAATCAGAGACCTCCATTTGGAAATCACTCCACAGGGGGTCTAAGTCACGTGATAAAGGGAATGTGGTCTATTATGCAAGTGAGGTCTCATTAGCATAAAGGGACGTGGTCTATTATGTAAATGAGGGGTCACGTGACCAAATGGAGGGCCCCTCATTGGCTAAGGGGCATGGCCTATCATGCAAATGAGGTCTCATTAGCATAAAGGGGCATGGCCTATTATGTAAATGAGGGGTCACGTGACCAAATGGAGGGCTCTGATTGGCTAAGGAGGCATGGTCTATCATGCAAATGAGGTGCACCACAGGGGATCCAGGTCACTCGACCAAATGGAGGCCTCTGATTGGCTGCATCCCCAGTGAGTAATATCCTTAACTTAGGTATAGTCCCGTTCCGATACATACTATACTACTGGTGCGGCCGGCCAAATTAGGCTGACTCCGCTAACCATGGTTCATACAGGAAAAGCTCCTCATGGGTGGGACTAGAACCTGGGATCTTCTGATGCAAAGTGCTTCATGCTATCCATTAGGCCATGGGGGCTGGACAATGGTGTTGGGTCAGATGAGTCTTATGTCTGGGACACTATGGATACTATATATATGTTTGTATGTCAGTGATTGCAGAATGCATTCTGATGCATTCTAATGCATCCTAAAGATGCAGACTGTGGTATAAAAGCAATGTGTGATGATTATGGACAAAATCATGAGGCAAAGCTGAAGGCTTTTATCTGGCCCTAAAGTCAACTTGTGTATCCATAATCATCAAATATTACATTACTAAAGTGATTATAAGCTAGGACTACATAATCATCAAGCTTAGCCTTGGAAATTAACACAGGATGAAGTTAGGCCTACTTAAAAAAAGACCTACATGTGTACATTTCTTTTGCTATGTAGGAAACAAGTTTTGACTTCTGATTATGTGTGTGTGTGTGTGATTTTAATCCTAACTCCAGGGAGATGGCAGGACCCAGAATCCCAAGTGGGGATTCACTGCACCCAGCACAATATCGGTGACCGCATCTATAAGAAGGTAGAAAGCAAACTAATATTCATTTACAAAGGCAATGGTTCTTTAACATCCGCTACTATACATTGGCATAGTGATAGATGGACAGGCCTGTTTTAAGTCATTTGTCTGCCATGACCAGGATAGGGTGTCGCTCCGCCTATAGGGAACAGAGCCATTCCTGTGTGGAGATGGCCATCTTGAAATCAGTTATGTAACTGCCCCCCATGGCCATCTTGGATCTGGCAGAGGATTGTGGGTAAACTCTTATCTTCCCCTCCATCCACAGAAAACAATGGGAATTGATAAGACTGATAATCTGCCCCTGCCTCTATCTTAATCACTATAAGTACCTGTCTATTGTTTTAGGTGTGAATGGAGGGGATTAGCCCGATAGGGAGACAATGGCTTGGTTTTACTCAGCCTGGATTATATGTGCCCTCTAAGAAAACTTTTAAGGTTTAATTTCTCTTGTATTTGAAGTACTAAGTCTATACAATGCTTATATTATTTAAGTATTTGCTATCCAAAGGTATAGATTTTTAGAAAATAGCTTCATATAGACTATTAGGAAGAGCCCACCAAAGTAAACTGTACAAGGCCAACTGCTGATCTAGCCCCCGACTACATGAGCCACCTAGCTATTTGTTTGGTACTAGCAATGGCTGTGTCCCGTCATGGACCTGAAAGACTGGATGCGAATCAGTATAGCATTGCAGTCTATCAACTGTGCCATGGGTCCCTGGTGGGAGAAATGTGAACTACTGATGGTAGGCCTTAATGTGACCTACAGAAGATACTTTTCTTGTCCTACTTAGCTTTGTCAAAGCTCTTTGATTTAAAAAGCATCAGAAAGCCCTTGATTTGTAGTTTCTGACTGACCTCATTTCATCATGATATCAAAAGTTGATATTTTTGAGAGAAGGCTCCGATTTTGAACATTTTTTTTTAAAAAATTACCAAAAATTGACCCCCTCCTAGAAAGTTTTTTTTTGCATGACATCCATAGAAAATCATTTAGGTTGCATAGATGAGGAACAAAGCTATCTAAATCCTTTTGAATCATGGATCTATGACAGTTTTAAGGGACAGAAGAAAAGTGTCTCCTAAGGGCCAGTTACTGCAAGATTTTGTAGGAGGCTTCCAAAGTTACCCACCAGGGGCAGCACACTCACTTCTCTCTTTTACAGATATACTGTTTTCAATGCATATATAACCTAGCGGTGCCTTACCATAATGCTTAAGTAGCTATAAAAATTACATATTATTTGTAAGAATATGTTATAAATAAATAGAATATAAGATGTTTAACATGCTGGCTCTGTGCTGCCACCTAGTAACAAATATGGATTTCCATTGCCATCTAGTGGCAAATGGTGAAAACAAACCCATGGCAGACCTCTCCCAGAGAAGGCCTTTCTTTCATATCCAGTGTTTCAGGTCCATGGTCCCGTACATATGCCTGGCACTGACTACATTGACTAAGCTGACCCCCTTACCCTTCTGAATTAGGGCGGCCATTTTGAAAAATGGCCACCATCTTGGATTTTAAAAGTCTAATAACACAGATCTATATTACAGATAATCTCTTATGACTCAGCATAATTATTTCAAGCTTATATCACCATTCACAGCAGTCTACATTACCTAACAACTGCTCATATCGGAAAAATTTCGAATGTGTGGGCACATTCTGACTATTAAGTTTACTTAGGCCTAATTCCATTTGTTTATAAGTGGTGAGTGCCACCACAGGATCTCCTTAACAAACATGCCCTCTCTCTCTCTCTCTCTCTCTCTCTCTCTCTCTCTCTCTATATATATATATATATATATATATATATATATATATATATATATATATATATATATGGCTCATTCCCAGATTTACTGGACATGGGGGGCCTGGGACTAGAAATAACAAACTTAGTATTTCTTAATAACATTATATTCTATTGATAGCCCTATATCTTGGTTTATTAAAAAGGTTCATTCAAGGATCCAACCCCTAAAATGTCAGTTTTTATCACTGATGCCGTAAAACCTTCCAAAAAAGCGGAATGTTACTGATCGTAATCAATCAAACATGAATAACACCACTAATATGAATCCTAGAAACTGGTACAATGTACGACTTTATGTATACCAAAAAGCTAAAGTGAGGCACGAAAACTCTTGAAGTTATACATTGGTGGAAAGATTGGAAACTCTGAAAATTTGGGAATTTATTCTCCCATTTCTTAACTTTAGCCTAGCTCATTCAAAATCCTTCATACAATGACTATATTATCTGTCCATTGTTTCTAGTAGAGCTACTGTACAGAATAATTACAATTAGCCTGATATATAACACTTGTACTGCATAGTCAGTAGCTGCGTAGAGGCCATATGACATGTACCATCAGTAACGTTCCCTATTCATTAACCTCTCAAAGAATTACCTCAGCTCATCTATGCATCATCACATACCATTGTCATCACATAAACAATGATAAAAGAGATTGTACTACATATATAGAGTCATTTAAACATGTATAAGGCCCATCTTGGGTGTCTTATATCACTTTGAAAATTGAAAATCACAACTTTTTGTACACTTGTTGCTAGGCGCACATGCCATATGGTGCTAAAATGTATCTTTACATACACCAAATAGTATTTTCTCATAAGCCAAACATGTCTACTATTGAATACAAATGATAGAAAGTTACTGACTGCGGTGTGCATTGAAAATAACTTATAAGTACCTGGCATGGGTAATTCCCAGAGTACATCAAAGCATTTTTTATGGAAGACCCCCCCCCCCAGGGTTCCTCTTGATTGCATATAATAAGAAGACTGGTGATATTCCCTAACCAGGTTAGATGGACTCTAAATAAATAATGCGCCAAGACTCACCCAAACCATATGGAAGTCTTAGTTATGACCTCCCACTAAGGAATAAAAATATTATTGGTTGTGTAGAAGTGTTTCCCTTGCTATTATATGCCCAAGGAACCACATGTCCAGTAAATCTTGGAATGACCCACATATATATATATATATATATATATATATATATATATATATATATATATAGCTCACAGTGCCCCCTGTTGGAGTTTGGGCAATAAGTGTTTTGCTAACATTGTGCCAACATTTGTTTCCTTCCCATTATTTGGAGGACTCACTGCCAACGTTGTCACTACATAAAATTGCCAACATTGGTACAACCTGAATTATCTGACGTTATATGCTGACATTGACCTATTACTGGGAGCACTATTAATTTTGGAATAATACCAATTTCCCATTGTTAACAATTCCAATGTTGTACACATTTGTTGGAACGCCTCTCGCCTGGGATGTTTTTGGGTGCAAACTACATTTTTTGTATAAGTATGAAAGAGTGCACATAACAGCAATAATTATGATAGAATGTAGACCTTGTGAGATTCCTGGAAACAAAACAGTTTGTCTCGTGTTCATCATATCATATGGGGAATGCCCCCTCCCTCTGGGATATTATCACACAACAATCAGCCAACACTAATACTCTCAATAGCCTTTCATTGTCACCAATATAATTATACAGCAGTTCCCTTGTACCCTTGTAGTGCTGCAGCATTGGACTGCTACGGGCATTATTTCAGAGAACACCTGTCATTAAAAAAGGACAGCAGACACTTGGTACCATTGGAAAGCCCAGATCAAGTACATTACAGCCCTGGCCTGTGTACAAATGAGTTCGGGGGATGAACTTGGCAAATCAGTTATGAAAAAAATAAGTTTGAAAATGCAATTTAATCATAATAAAATAGGAATAAAATGCTGAACCTACAAATATCAATTCTGTCTATATATTTTCACATAGAACTATAATATAAGACTTATATGGATAATATTTCAAGTTTTTTAGGTCATAGGTGAAAGGGCAAAGGTCAAATATCAGGGAATTGGGGTATAGGTATGACCACAATATATTACCATGTTTATGCATATGTAGGGGCCAGCATTGTTGTATATATATTAGTGCGCTTCATCCGAGAGATGTGTTTGTGTGGTGCTCGTTCCTTCTATGCCAACCTGGCGTCGCTTTGCGGTACCCGTTTGGTACAAGAGGGGGCAGCACCACGCCTCGCGTCCAGCTCCTACTAAGGAGCCGGATGAACCGCAGAAGGGGACTGGACTATGTCCAGTCCAGACGTGTTGTGTTGTGTTGGTATCTCTAGTGTTAAGGTGTCACAGTAGTAATCCGCCCTGGTAAGCTTAGGACAGCTAAATAGTCCAAAAAATTTTTGGTCACCATGGAAACCTATTTTGTCAGAGAGGGGTCCAAGGTCACATTTATGACTTGTCAGAAGCGCCTGTATCATTTAATTTATTCAACATGGTGGTTTCCATGGCAACTGGTGCAAAAACGGATCTGACTCCGTTATGGTTGACCATGCTAAAAAAATCAAGAATGACTTCAGCTTTAATTTAAGCCTTTATTTATGAACGCCATCAAATTAGAACCCGATTGACGCCAGTTTTATGGTGGAAGATGGGGGGGGGGGGAATCAGAACGTCCTTGGCCCTATTAGTACTGTGACACCTTAACTAGGTGGCTGGGTGGGGTGACTTTTGCCACATTTTGGGCTCTTGTAAGGACTCAATCCAAACTGGATGAATTTTTTTTATTAAAATAGCTAAATTAAGTGTAGGAGAAGCTATTTTGGTCATTTTTTCTTTGAATTTGTCTGGGATTTGCGTATGATTGACCTTTTTTTGCGCCAGATGGGGCAGTTGAGGCTACTTGGCACAGAAAGTGGTTCCAGGGCTCCTCCATAAAAATTACCTTGAAAGCCTCTAGAAATGCTATTAAATAGGACAAATTATGGTTCTTCTATTCAAAACATATGGAATATTCCTTTGAAAATAGGATTTTAGTCAAACCTCAGAATTTTTAATTGTGTAGTCAAGCGTTGCTAGGGAAAATAAACAGCCATCATTAAAAAAATACCACATTTTGCGCCAAATCATGCAGATTTTGGCCTAGTTTTGGGGACATTGCCCTTGTTTTGATTACTCTCATGCTTTTAGGTATTAGATGGGATCTTAACCAGTTATACATTATTGTTGTCAATGTGTTAAGGCATCATATGAGGGTAGTTTGCCATAACAAAGTCAGATCCAATTTTTCGGTAGAGCAAGCCAAAGAAAGGTCCCTGTTTTTAACCCCTAAAATACAAAAAAATGACCCCTGAGGGACCCCTCACCCATATTTCAATAGGCTCCATGGTCATAATATACAAATTTCCCATGTAAAAAGTTGAGATTCATGTCAGGGAGGTAAATATCTTTATTTCTGAGCAAACTATATATTGTCGGAAAAAACGACCCCAGCTGTTAAGGTGTCACGGTAGTAATCCGCCCTGGTAAGCCTAGGACAGCTAAATAGTCCAAACTAAAAACAGTGTTTTGCTTGGTATAATCAGTGCCAGGGGACCTTATTTTTATCGCAGATTAATAATTTTGGTACCAGAAGAAAGGTAACGATTTGGGGGGAAAAAGTTGCAAAAAATTTTTGGTCACCATGGAAACCTATTTTGTCAGAGAGGGGTCCAAGGTCACATTTATGACTTGTCAGAAGCGCCTGTATCATTTAATTTATTCAACATGGTGGTTTCCATGGCAACTGGTGCAAAAACGGATCTGACTCCGTTATGGTTGACCATGCTAAAAAAATCAAGAATGACTTCAGCTTTAATTTAAGCCTTTATTTATGAACGCCGTCAAATTAGAACCCGATTGACGCCAGTTTTATGGTGGAAGATGGGGGGGGAATCAGAACGTCCTTGGCCCTATTAGTACCGTGACACCTTAAGCGAGCCAAAGAGCCACCCAACATATAAGTCAATACAAACCTTTACACTGGTGCCATGACCAGTTGTTTTGGGGTGGAGCGCGGCCAGACGGCTGAAAGTCGCAGACTGCCTAATGCGAGTTCCTCCAGCCCAGGGCTTGAGGGATTCGAAGAGGATGGTTACACATCCCAGCATCTGCTGTTAGACTGGAAACCGGGTCAACAGCATATGTATAACCCGGAAGGTGTACAGGGAGTTTTCTCGACACCGGGTCTAACAGACGATCCCATGATTGGAGATGGGATCGTTAAACTATACCCAAGTGCCCCTAGACAGGTTGCTTCGGATACGAGGGTATTAAGCGGGTTGGTTAAACCTGCCAGGTTAGACTTGAGCGATTGGTCTCAAGTTTTAACTAGTAGGCGCCAGCTAGGACCTAGCATCCCAGCGAGCGCTTCTAATATTCTGGAAACCCCTAAGGCTCAAAGTCCAATTCAATGGACGGAGATGCCTACGAGAGGGGGAACGCATGGGGCGGTCCGATCAACTCGGGAGACCCCATTGATGACATCATCGGATCGGGAGAGCGATGATGATAGGGATGGGGAAGATCCAAAAGGATCTACCAGCACCAAGAGAGAACACACCCAAGAGGCATTACCGAAAAGTACGGAAATGTATACTCTGGGGCTATCCCTAGACAAAGCCTTATCGGACTCTGTATTCAATCCAAGGGGCAGCTGTAAGTCCAGGTATGGACGTCGGATGGGCCCAGGGTATAAGACGACCGCGGCTTATTTAAAAGCCAAAGAACAGGTAGAGCAACAAGCTAAGAGGCAGCACGAACAATTCATAGCTGCACAAAAGAAGATAGAAGATGAGACAAGAGAACAGATTGTAAAGCTTCGTTCTGTCGAACAGGAGGCGATTCTAAAGGAATCTGACCTCAAGTATCGTTTGTCGCCTCTAGCCCATCGGGTGGAGTTAAAGGCAAAGGATGAGAAGGAAAGAGAGAGTAAGTTGGCTGACCTAGAAAGGGAGGAAACCAATAGGCGAAGAGCGATTGACAAGGCTGGAGCCGAGGAAGTCGCTAAAGCTCGTGATGTAAATAGATTGCAACCCGAGTTGAGCACAATAGAGGAGAAGTTGAAAAGACTTCAACTCCGTAAAGCTGAGACGGAAGCCAAGTTGGTCTCGGAACAGGATGAAATCCGTAAGACCACCGAGTACCAAAGGTCCCAGAAACAGAAAGGTGAGAAGTATCGTTTGTTAAAAGATACTTTGAAGAAGGAGGCACAAGCTGCCCAGGCGGAACGGAACTGAGCTGTAGCAGACAATGAAAAGCTCAGATCCGAGATCTTGTCAGAGAATGCTCAATTAAGAGGAGAACAAAGGAACTTGACCACAGACGTGGCAACCCTGACTCTCAACAAGTCAGCTGTGGAAAGCTACTTGCAGGAAAAGGAGCATACGAATGCACCTCCAAGGAGTACGGACCAGAATCCTGACTCTACTTTTGTCAAACAGGGTGAGTTTGTCTCCTGTTCGACACCTAAGCAGCCGACAGGGGCGTACAACCCGTTTGTAAATGACAACGCCTCTCGGAACGTTGATCAAGGGGGTGTCTATGTTAGAACCCAAGATCAGAATGGCCAGACTAGTAGAGTTCGCATCAGCGAGGTCTCGATAGTCCATAATTTGGACCCGGACTACGTACAAAGGGACTGTTCCGACACAAGTGCTGAAACAAGCGGATTCCACATACATGTGGATCAAGCAGATAATGTTGGGCTGGACACGGATAATCCGGGCAACCAGCAAAATGCTCAAAGTAGCAGTAGCCAACAAGGGCAGGCTGGCCAAGCGGCTTATGAAGGTGGTCAGGGCGGGTCAGCCAATGAGAGCGGTCACGGGGGGAGTGGTACCAACCCTAATGCAGGGGGTGGAGGTTACGTGGGTAATAATGGGTCACAGTGGACTTATACCCAACCACCACCACCACCACCCCCAAACAATAACAGTTTTGGAGGGTTAGGAAGCAATCGAACCTTGAATGAGACCAAGGTGATTGAATGGAGCAAACAGCAATGCAGCAGATAATTGTATGCTCATAACTCAGCCCGAAGGGTAGCCGTCATCCCTAAGGAATACGACGGTACTCGACCATGGAAGGAATGGTTTGAAGACTTCATCGATGTAATGAATTGTAATTGGTGGACCCCATAGGAGGCCAAACCACATCTGATTAGATGTTTAAAAGGTGGTCCAGGAAGCATGGCCGTTGAGCAGTGGCGTACCTGGTATGGCCTCGCTGGGAGTTTTGAGCAACTTGTTGAATCTGCTAGTTAACTGTTATGTAATATGGTCAAGGAGGATCCGATGCTATGTTTTAGAAAACGTACCCAGAAACCTACAGAAGCCTTTAGGGCATATGGGATGGAACTCCATGCCCTGTTAAGTAAGGCCAGACCCGGGACAGAAAACCAGGACTGGTATATGGACGACTTGATAACTCAATTCGTCAAGGGTCTGAGGGACAAAGACGAGACCCATATCTGTGGAAGGCCGGGTAGGAGAATTCTTAGTGGATACTGGAGCTAGCCATTCCTGTGTGTCCAAAAGATTCTTCAACTCAGTGGCCAGCAGTCATGAGAACCTCAAAACGGGGGTAAAAGCTTGCACGGCCGACGGAAGCAGTATGAGAACTTTTGGGAGGATGTTTATGCCTATCCGAATAGGAGGCAAAGAATTTGTTCTTTCGCCGACTATCGCAGAGGTTAGCGATGATGGAATCCTCGGTTTAGACTTTGCAAGCCTATACGGGACCGTATTGGACCCCCGGGATGGAATGATGGGTATCCGGAACCCCTATGGCTTGTACGTACAGTGTGTATTAAGACAGGTGTCTTCAGTAGCCTCGGTTATGCATACGGTGAAAATCCCTCCGGGGACCACTTGTGATGTCCTTTGTGGCGGATCAATGGCCCAGAAGGGTGAGACGGGAGTCTTTGAACCCGATACGGTATATTTATCGAGCATCGGGTTGGATTCAGTGGATACATTAGTGGCGAATGCAGCATGGTCTGTATTACCCATGACTAACCGAACCGGCTCAGTGATATATTTAAAACATGGCGACAGTGTTGGGGAGATGAGTTCAGTAGAACACGTCGCCGAGGCCAAGTTTAATAAACCATTGAACCCTGTTAGTAAGCATCCATTGGATGAAGAATTCCAGAAACTGATTGATAAATCAGATTTACAGAATACAGAGGACAAACGGCACCTAAGAGATCTGCTGCGAAGGTACTAGAGTGTTTTCGGTAGGGAAGGAGGACCCGTGGGTAAAACCGATAAGGTGTTGCACACCATTGATGTGGGCGACGAGAAACCGTTCAAATGCCGTATCGTAGACTTCCTCTCAAGAAGAAGTTAATATGCGAGCAGGAAATACAAAAGCAACTGGAACTAGGGGTAATCGTGCCTAGATCGAGCCCTTGGTCCATTCCCGTTTGTATAACCACAAAGGAAGACGGTACAATCCATTTCTGTGTCGATTACCGAAAATTAAATGGTATGACAAAGTGACCTGCTGTAACCTGCTGTGGAAGAAGTGTTTGGTTTACCTAGATAATGTTGTTGTATTGGGCAAGTCATTTCAGGAATGCCACGCAATCCTGCAGCTGGTCCTGGATCGGATTCTAGCCAATGGCCTAAAACTCAAGCCTAAGAAATGTAACCTGTTCAAAAAAACAATTACATACCTGGGAAGGATCATAACTCCTAGTGGAGTGAGTGCAGATCCGGAAAATCTGGAGGCGGTGGAAAATTGGGAAAGGCCCACGAATGTTAAGGAGGTTAGATCATTCCTAGGATTTTGTTCCTACTACCGTGATTTTATACCGAATTTCTCTCGTGTAAGCTTTCCCATGCAATGCTTAGCTCACTGGACCCTGGGTAGGGCTCGGGAACCATTCCCATGGACCAGCGAGCAGAAAGAATCTTTTAACAAAATAAAAGATTTGTTTAGGAATACACCGGTATTGAAATATCCTACTCCCAATGGGCATTTCATACTAGACACCGATGCGAGCAATGATGCTATAGGGGCGGCCCTCTCTCAGGTCCAGAATGGAGTCGAAGTCCCATTAGCATTTGCTAGCAATACGTTAAGCAAGACCCAGCATAATTATTGTACCAC
Source organism: Acholoe squamosa (assembly GCA_949317995.1). NCBI lineage: Eukaryota > Metazoa > Annelida > Polychaeta > Phyllodocida > Polynoidae > Acholoe > Acholoe squamosa. The sequence goes on along the minus strand of OX439052.1, from coordinate 30,079,200 downwards.
TAGAAGAGAACTTCTCGCTGTAGTGGTGTATAGAAAGAAGTTTAAGCCTTTCCTGTGGGGAACTGACTTCACTTTACGGACTGACCATTCGTCTCTGAGGTGGCTTCTTAATTTTAAGGACGCCGAGGGGATGATTGGGAGATGGTTAGCTCATCTATCCGAATTCGGATTAGAGCACAAGCAGATCGAGCACCGTCCGGGTGTGAAGCATATCAATGCGGATGCCTTATTGAGACGACCGGTCCGTAAATGGGCCAAAATTCCACTTGTAAAGACTGCGGGGCCCACAATGCTGTGGTTGCAGAGTTGGTATATACCACCCCCCGTATCCCCTGGGAGGAGGCTGTATGCTGCTATCTCGATTGGTCCCCGGAGACCGTCAAGAAGTTCCAACAGTCGGATCCCACCACTAGGCGCATAATGGAATACTTGCGGAAAGGTATTAAGCCGGTAAGGCCGATGTTATCTCTAGAAGAAAGAGAGACGAGGTATTTGATAGCTCAATGGACCGAGCTGGAGATCCGAGATGGCATATTGTGTAGGTGGAAGACTTCTTCCACCGGCAATAAGCTATTGCAAATAGTGATTCCCACCTCAGTGAGAAGGGATATCATGTATTATTGTCATGGATACCAAACGAGTGGCCATTTTGGGAAGAAAAGATCCATAGAACGTCTGCAGAGACGATATTACTGGCCAGGGATGAGAAGTGACCTACTTCGGTGGATTGCAACTTGTCCCGATTGTTGTAAAAACAAGCCAAGACCCGGCCTAGGCAAGCTACCCTTGTCCCAGGAATTGTTTGGTGTCAGATTTGCTCGAGTAGCAATCGACATCATTAGTGGATTTAAAACGACGCCTAGAGAAAACACTTGTATGATGGTCGTCACAGACTACTATACTAAGTACCGTAATCTCCCGCGTATAAGGCGCGTTTTATACGAGGGGTTTTAGTTATCCCCAAATCCACAAGGGGGATACCAAGACATTTCTTTTGATATGTAACACTTCCCCTAAGTCCTAATAGGACATAATGTGGGCCAGAGGGGTCTGGGGGATCCTAGGTACATGTAGTTTTTTGAATTTTTAAAATCCATTCAGTAGAACAAAAGATATGAATTTTTCATTATTTTGGCAATATTTTCAAACTGTAGGTGCGCCTTATACGCGGGCTGCACCTTATACGCGGGAGATTATGGTACACTCGGGTGTTTCCTCTTCCAAATCACAAAGCCGCTACATGTGCCGAAGCATTTGTAAAGGGCTGGGTGCTACATTTGGGTGTACCCCTCATGATGCACAGTGATCAAGGTAGAGAGTTTGAGTCGGAGTTATGGCAGGAAATGTGCCATTACTTAGCAATATGTAAGACCCGAACCAACCCATACCGACCACAATCGGATGGTCAGGTAGAAAGGTTCAATAGGACTTTGATTCAAGTACTGAAGCCCCTGGTTAATAGTTACCAGGACGACTGGGATGAACAGTGCGCGTTTGTAGTACACGCCTACAACAACACTGTCCATTCATCTACTTATTGCACCCCAAACCTTTTGGTGTTCGGCGAGGACATAATTATGCCCGCCGACTTAGTACACGGAGTGGTTGGAATAGACCCGGAGGGGCCCTGCACTGTGTTGTTTGTGGAGTTGCTACGGGACAGATTCAAGCATACATACAAGGCCGTTCGTAAAGAACTGCTGAAAAGTGCTAAATGGCAGAAGGTGGGGTATGACACCAATGCAAGAAGAATACGTTTTACCGTAGGGGACAAGGTACTAAGGTATTACGAGCCACTCGAACGTTTGAAGCTCGTAACACCTTGGGAAGGTCCATTTAAGGTTGTGCGCATCATCTCCGAATCAACGGTGATGGTGGAAGACTGTTACACTGGTAGAAGGTGGACAACCTATGTAGGAAAGCTCCGGCCCTGGAAGGGACGCGAAGCGGGAGAGAGGGAGTTCGGCCAACCCCCTAGGCCAACTATAAGTAAGCCTAGCGTTGCGGTACCCGAGAAACGCCCTAGAGGTCAGCCTAGGAAACATCCGGAGACAAAAGTAGCTTCTAAAAAGAAGACGACGGTCCGGAAACGGCCTAATCGTAAGAAATGGAAAAATGTCTCGCTGAGTGAAGGCATTACATATGGGAAGGGTCCCGCCGTGGCTATGCAGGGCCCGGAGAAGACTGTATGTAAAGCCGGGAGAAATAAAATGCTAACCCAAGGCGTTAGACGCAGTCCTCGGTTGAGGTCCGCCGTTACCTAACTCAGTACACAACGAGCTACTGTGTTATATCTGCCGTAGGCGAATAACATATGTATCACGGCTGGGGCGTCCAACGCGTGTTCCCCGGGTAGCCATATCCCATGAGTGGTGGACGGATAAACCGGTACATTCGCTTTATAGCGATGTATATACCACCAAGCTCCAGATAAGATTATAACACAAGTTCATTGACTGACTGGTTGTCTTGGGAGCAATTCGTGAGGATTGCACCTACTATGACTACTATGACTACTATGACCACTTGATAAGTTCATAGAATATCTGAACTTTCTAAAAATGACCTGTTATTCTACCCTAGGCAACATGTTGCAATTTATGCACATAGCACATCCAAATTTGAGAGTGGAACTTTCAATAAAAGAAATGTATGCTTCACTCATTGTAAGCTTAGTCAAGCTGGTGTTGGTATATTGATGATTATACAAAGGGTGGTCTATGTTCTTGGTCGCTTAGTGTTAAGTAATGCATGGTTACATATATTTACTCGTGTACTACTTCTGTATTATTTTTGTCTACAGTTTTTTGTCACTTGAATGGCATGATACAATGAAATGCTAATTAAATCGCTGATCGGTTCATAATTGAAAAATATGTCACTGTTATTGATGTATTGTAATTTTTGATCTATTCTATTTGTAGGTAAGAACATTACTACTGGTGACGGTGGAATGATTACAGTGGGTGCATTGTGGTGTCTCAGAGAGCTACGAATACATAGATAAGATCTATGATCAAACTAGTACAAGGTCCGGTAACACTGGGTGAGCTAACTAACCCTTCATTAGTAGTAACTTATTAATTAATTTATCAATATTAATCCCTAACTTTTCATATGATTCTACATGACTAAGAAAATATTCTATACTAGAATCAAAATAACCAAGGGATTAAAACCTTTTTGAACTTCTAACTTTAACTATATTTTCCTCCTCCTTTAGGTGCTTATTTGTAATAAATTTATTTAACTAATTTACTGATTTGATAAGATGGAATAATATATAGAAATTTAAGTTAAAACCCAGAGTTTCCTAACTCATTGACACAACACAATATTGCATATGCATGGTTTTTTATCTTTTGTCACGGAGCTGAGATTATCTTATAAGTAACTTGGTATTAGCTCCCTCTCTCTTGTTGTATTCCACCCACAGAACATTAAGTTGGTTATTTCTGTTGGTGGATATCTGAGCCTCTGGCTAGAATTTAGTCAGGGGCTCCTTTATTTTAATTTATAATTCTTTATTTTTTGTATATAAATTATTGTCTACTTGTATTTGTTTATGTAATGGCAACAACTACACGATTAAATGATTTCCTAAATATGAAGGGCTTGAAAATGGTACATCTAAATACGCGAAGCATGTTTAACAAAAGGCAGGAAATATTTGACCATTTAGATGGTGCTGATATAGTCGGAATGAGTGAAACTTGGTTACATGAAGACTATGATGATGACTTAATAAACTGGGAAGGCATGAATTTGTTCAGGCTGGACCGAAAAAGAAAGAAAGGTGGAGGTTTAGCAGTTTACATTCGACATGACATTAATCTTGATGACATTAGTTGTAGTAACAAGGATATTAAATGTCTAGTATTAGATCTAGTCTTGAAGACACATACTTTACAATTGGTCACTCTATATAGACCTCCTTCTGGCAAGATAGATAAGTTTTTTCTACATTTGTCTTATGTTGTGGAAATTGCAGATAAAGAAGGGCTTGAACAATGGATTATTGGGGACATAAATATAAATACCTTGCGTGAAAAACTACCTAGTACTGTAAAGCTAATCGATGCTTGCCGATTTAACGGCTATCATAAACTCATTAATCAGTGCACTAGACCCTATAAGATTATTGTATCATGTTTAGATAATATATTGACTAATTACAATGAGTCTATTACATCTGGTGTCTTGAATTTTTTTAGTAAGTGATCATCTGCCTGTGTTTGCTGTAAAAACAAGAGAGAAGGTTGACTATATCAAAAAGAAAGTTTGGGTGAGAAAGTACAAAGGTTATGATGAAGGAACTTTCAAAGAGTGGCTAATAATGGCAGACTGGGATGTTTTTTTATGAACTGCACGACCCCGATGGTGCTTGGTCATTCATTGAAAACTTGATAATTGAATACTTAGATGAGTACTGTCCTTGGTCTGAAATTGAGATTGTGGACAGAAGAAATAAATGGATGACACATGACATCTTGTCAATGATAAATGAGCATGAGGACAATGTGGAAATGTTTCCGAAAATTAAAGATGATTATTATCTAAATAAAGCCAGGCAGCTACATTGTAGAATTAATAAGGCTATCAGGTACTCAAAGGCCAACCAGGTCAAGTCTGCACTGGATGAGGCTAAGTCTGACCCAAAGCGATTCTGGAGAGTTTTAAATGGAGTTTTGAAACCAGAGGTGCAAATTGCCCCTCCAGAATTGATAGGTGATGATGGTTTTATCAAGTCAGAGCACAAATCTGTAAATTATTTAAATGATTATTTCTCAAATATTGGTGCTAACCTATCTTCAGTTTTCACAGATAATGGTTATCCTGAACGTGTATGCAGATAATGACTGAACCTGTTGATTCAGCTGAAATTCCTGTGCGAGTTGAAAAAGGCTTTATTGAGATGCTCATAAAAGAAATAAATGTTAACAAAACTTCCGGAATCGATGGTATTAGATGTGATATTTTGAAAACAGCACTGTTATTTTTGTTAGATCCTGTTACTAGGTTGTACGAACTGAGCTTCACCAGTGGCATATTTCCTGAAAAATGGAAAAGGGCTAGGGTGAATCCAATACCCAAGCCCGGTAATAAAAAGTTAATCACCAATTGGCGGCCGATATCACTATTACCTGTACCTTCCAAAATTGCGGAAAAAATAATGTATTGCCATCTAAATGAAATTCTAAATAAGAAAAATGTTATTTCTGCAAAACAATTTGGTTATCGATCAGGACTGGGGACTGCAGATGCAGTCTTCAGACTCCTGAGTGATATCTATGAAAATAGAGATAGAGGCCATTTGACTGGAGTTTGTTATCTTGACCTACGTAAGGCGTTTGATTGTGTTAATCACGCCTATCTTGTTGAAATTTTAGGACAACTTGCAACTTGGTTTACATGACACAACACTCAATTGGCTAATGAGTTACTTAACTGGGAGAAGCCAGTATACTAAAATTGGTTCCTTTGTTTCTAATGAAGGCCCAGTACGATTTGGTGTCCCGCAAGGGTCTGTATTGGCACCGCTCTTGTTCATACTATATATAAATGATGTCAGTGATGTTCTTGCTGATTGTAAACATTATCTTTATGCAGACGACTTGGTAATATACAGCTCAAACAACAAAATTGAAACTATAACCAATAGGTTACAAACGGCATTAAATCGATTACAATCCTGGTTTGTAACCAAGAGGCTTACTGCTTACTGTGTGGTATGGTTCATGCAAAAAGTTACCAAAGTCCAGGGGCCAAAAACTATATTTGTATAACAAAGAACTTGAAACCCTGAATAACTACTGCTACTTAGGAATAAAGTTAGACAGTCTATTGAGTTTTGAACCTGTGCTAAAGGATTTAAATAGTAAAATTAACCACCATCTTTTTAGATTCAGTAAATTCAGAAACATGTTATCTGAAAAAGTTGCTGTAACAGTCTATAAAACCACCATAATGTCTGTTTTTGATTACGCTTGTTTTGCCTACGAGGGGGCTAATGAAGGCCTGTTAAAAATGTTGGACAGAATGCAGAAGAGAGGCCTTAAAATTTGTTTCAGAGGTTTGGATCTTAATGAAGAAGAGCTCCATGAACGGGCTAATATTCCACTCCTGATGAGGAGATGACAAGAATTATTGATTAGCTTTATTTACAAATTATCAAGAAATCCAGATTGGGTCGATGAGGAAATCAGAAGGCCAGGTATGAGGTCCGAATCAAAGATCAAGATAGTCGTTCCCAGAGCACGTAACATGGGATTCAACAACTCGCTGCTATATAGAGGAGTTGAGTTATGGAACAATCTCAGTTACCTTAAGCCCTCCGGCAGCTCATAGCTGTGTTTTTTTGTTTAATTTTGTTGGACGAATCCTTCGGGAGGATTCCAAAGCAACTACTGCCAATTTTATATTGGAAGATCGCCTGCTGTGATGGCACAGGGGACGATTGACGCTGCGCGTCACACTGCCAACGTTGAGTTGGATGAAGGCGAGGACCCAACGGTCACGTCTCGGGTAGCGGAAACCATGGAATCCTCTAATGCTGGCCTCATAGGGGTCAGAAGTGGAAGAAGCCGCACAATGTCTCGCTGCCAAGTCGACTGAGGTCACTGAGTAGGAGGAGCACCCGGGGTAAGGACAAGGAATCCCGTAAAACTGATTCCAGCCCTGAGGCCCCTTCACAGCCCGCTAAAGGGAACAAGAAGAAGAAGAATGGAGCAAAGGCGTCTCCGGCGGAACCCGAGCCCTCTACTACTAAGAAGGGGGAGAAGGGTAAGCCGAAGGCCGCAGCCCCTACATCCACCGCAGTCACAGTAGCCACCTTGGTTACTGCAGCACCCACTGTCACCACTAGCGGGGACGGCCGCCACCACCTCGGTTGTGGCTTCGACTGGTACCACTACTACCAGCCGAACCCAACCTAGAGGAGCGGGCATTTACTCGAGCAGCGACTCGGGAAGCGAAAGCGACCCGGAGCTGCCCGCGTCAGCCAAATCTGATTTCGAGTCCATGACGACGTGGGAAGAAATGACCACGGACGTCCCCAAGGACAAGAATCAGAAGTGGATGTTGAAGAATGCAGCCGAGGGATTTAAAGAACACGTCCCCCGCTGCTTCTCGGATCGTGCCTACCACACAATCCATTACATGTGCCCGGATGCCGTCAACAAGGACGGTGATAGTGACGATGAGGAGTGGATGAAGTCCGGCCCTCACGACACAACAGTTGGGAAGTTTTACCTGATTTGGATTGATCAGCTCAAATCCAAATTGGGTACAATATACCACTATGAGTCCAGGACGAAGGTTCAATGGGCTATGACACAATGGGGACCAAGCGGCAGCCGCCGCAAATGCCCATTCGAGTCGTGTCAGCTCTCACTCACCGGGGAGATCCTCGATACGAAGCCTCGGTTCGCCAGGCACATTGTGGAGCACCATATGCACCATAAGTCCTTCATGAGGTGTGTCCCTGGAGACCACCCCAGCAAGCTGTGTGACGGCACCTTCGTGACCAACCGGCGCCTGGACCTGGCTCTGCATCTGCAGAAAGCCCACGGTACCGGCCTGGAAAAGACACGAAAGCGTGCGGTAAAGTGCTTCAACGAGCTCCTGGCGAAGTGGGCTATGTTGACTGTCAATGATGTACGAGAGCAGGCGTTTGAACCCGAGTTCTGCGCCTGGAGGAGTGGTAACATTACCACTTATTTTGCAGTAAACCCCTCCAGTACTAAATTCGGAATGCCCACGGAGCTGCATCTGAAGGTTAAGAAGTGGCGGGGTAACGATAAACGAGAGAAGGGAAAGCAGGCTCGTTTGAAGGGAACCGCTGGGGCTTCGTCTCCGGACACAACCACCTCCAAATCGACCCGCGCCGACCGATCCATTAGCCCGGCAGGCAATAGGGATCAGCCCAGACCCTAGCCCACTTAAAAGGGTCTATATCTCCTCTTTCCTATCCCCTCAGGATGTGTGTGGTGCACATATGCGCGGGCACTGACACATTCTTCTCTTAGATTATCAACCTGTGAAGCACGGGATAGCCACTTAGTGCCGCTAAAGTGCTGTAAAAAACAAATCAATCAATCAATCAGCCCAGACCAGCTAATCCAGCTGATCGTCACCAGTCGGGACAACAAGTCTCGGCTTTGGATATGCCTGGCAACCAGACCCATCGGGTGGTCAGCCAGGCACCACCACCACAGCGCCCCCCGGGTGAAGCCACTGGAAGTCAGGATGACTGGAGTACCTTCTTCGGTGCCCCATCTGGCCACAGTGCATGGTGGGCCGGAGAGGGTCCCTCCAGTAAACAGCGTCAGGCTTATGAGGAGTACACGACAAAGTTACCTGCCATGTGACCCACAGGACCCGAATCACAGGTCCTGACCTCCTCGGGCCGAGCTAAAGCTCGGGGTAGAGGCCGTGGTGGACTTGTATCCACCCGAGCGGCTCCTGGCTACAGCCGAGGCCGGGGAGGTACAACGATCGAGGGTTCTGAGGTCCCTTCCGCAGGCGCTCCGCCTGGTACTGTGCAACCTCCAGCACCGGCGACGGCTACCACCCTATCCGGGGGCCCTCGGGTCCCCGTCATGGGGTTGATAGCTAGCACCCTGTCGGGCCTTCAGGATCCGGATACGTTCGTCGATCATAGAGACGTATGTACCTGCTAGATGCAGAACGACCTGATGGGCGAGTGGCAGTCCTTGCATCGCCAGAAGTCAATCGACTACTGGCGAACCATGACTGAAGCCACCTTTAATCTGGTCTATGAGATCCAGAAGAGGGAGGAAGACAAAATTAAGGAGCAGGAGATAAAGTGGGTCGAGGAGGCCTATAAATCCTGCAGGGAGAAACAGAGGGAAGCCGAGAAGCTTAAGGAGTTCCACGCTGCTGAGAACTTAAAGTACATCAATAGGTACAAGGAGGCAGACTTGAAGTTCTTCCTCTGCTTTGGCAAGCACCTAGATGACTGGGACGGCACCGCGCCGTCTCTAGTCATCCCTTTGGGTGCCAAAGCCGAGGCAGCGGGGGACAGCCCCTCTGAGGGCATGGGTGCTCTGAGTCTACTCAGTGACCCAAGCACCGAAGCCCTTAAGCTCCTTACTAAAAGCAGCAGCAGCTCGGCTCCCGTACCTAACCCGGAGCCAGCTGAGAAGATGGACACTGACGACTAGTCTGAGGACTTGTAAGTGTCCATCTGCCGGCTTCCCCTCATTAGTACTGGAGGGTAAAGGCATATGATATGCCAGAGATTAATTTCTCGGGGGACTACTCAGATCCAACGGACTGGAATGATGACCTGCAGCCAAGATGGACGCCACCCGAACCACTCATGGACTACCACACGAACAGGGGGCTCCATCTTCCCATCCTCACCAGGGCACTACATACAGCAACGTGGCTTGCCACCACTCGTTTGTCGCCGTATGGAGCTGCAGAAACCAGTCATTCCAGGTTTGCTGGAAGTTTAGTTTTATTGTAAGGGTGATCCTGCTACTCCGGTAGGACACCTCTTAAAGGCATATTTCTATGTATAGTATAATTTTCTATAAACTATATTTTTATATAAACTAAACATAAATTCTTTTTTTTTATTTCGGGTTACCTCACCTCTCGGGTCATTGATATTTCATATTGTATATAGTACTACACCATGTAATCTCCTTAATAACAATATACATTTAAACACGTCTTAACTATAATAACTTCGTAACACTGTTACTCATATATTCCGCCATAGGTTGATGGTGCATAAGGCACCACCTCCTATTTATGTTATTATTTAGTTACTTCGGATTATATGTGACGATGCCTATTATTATGTACATTATTCATAAGGCTGCTTAATGTCATACACTTTGTAAAACATTGTTATAATAGACTTACCTATGTATATACTGTTATATAACTTAAACAATAGGTATTTTTTAACACCTACCCTAGGTAAAGTCTAGGGGGGTGGTGTAGGGGCCGGCATCATTGTATATATATTAGTGCGCTTTATCCGAGAGATGTGTTCGTGTGGAGCTCGTTCCTTCTATGCCAACCAGGCGTCACTTTGCGGTACCCGTTTGGTACAAGAGGGGGCAGCACCACGCCTCGCGTCCAGCTCCTACTAAGGAGCCGAATGAACCGCAGAAGGGGACTGGACATAGTCCAGTCCAGACGTCTGTTTACTTAGCCATTAAAGGCCTACCTGAGCGGTAGGAAGTCTGGGGCTTTGCCCAACCCGAACTCCTCGTGTTGTGTTGGTATCTCTAGTGTTAAGCGAGCCAAAGAGCCACCCAACATATAAGTCGAAACGAACCGCTACACATAAATACTTGTGACCATGCTCATGTCTGTACCCTCACTGAAGCCTCAATTATATATGCTGTGTGCAGTGCCTTTCTTTTCTAGTCTAGTCATTTTCCTAATCACCAATGGCAAATTAAAGTGCATTTTGCCTGGGCCAGGGTCAGATCATACTGACCACATAGTCCAATACATGTACAGGCATGTAATATATCATTGGAAAGAGAATTTCATGCAGAATCTGCCTATCTGTAGATACAATATTATTTCATAAACCATATTAAGTGATCAAGATGGTAGTGGTGTATGTACATTTGATAGAAATTGAGCCCTTTGGTAACCTTTGAGTATGTGGGTGTCTTAATATTTTCAGCAAGAATATGTATGCTTATTCTCTTTCAGATACTATTCATTTTCTATGAATACAAATGCACTGGTTGGCATATATAAGGTCTTTCTGAAGCCCTCCCGGGGTCAGTGACGGACCATCCTCAGAGATGGTGATTGGCTGCCTGACTACCATGTGTTGCACAGAGAGGGTTTATGGTGTTAGCATTTACAAGGCATTAGTTGGCTGGAGATCAGCTAACTTTGAGTTGTTGACTAAGTGGTTAATACACTACACTTGTAACCAGTTTTTGAGAATGGCTGGTGTCGAGTGCATCGACAATAAAGTTTGAACTAGAACCTGTTTAAGTGTTTTTTCGTTATCTATTAAAGGATTCAATTAGTAATGAGGGTCAGGAACACTACAATTCCAGAGACCATGTCACAAGGATGCAGTGCCCTAAACACTTGAACAACTTTACCTGTGAATGCTCTAATGCATGTTCTGAAGGCTGCTACCTATAAAAAACTATGTGTCCCTACCAGTGTATGTAGTACTTAGTGACAACAGCATTGACACATGTGCAAATTATGTACAAATTGAGGGTTGACTCTGAAGATGATATTTTAACTTTGGAAACATATGCCATAATAGACAGGTAGGTCAATACTAATGGCATTGCTAAATACAAATATTTGACATTGACCATTCAATAACCAATCATTATGATGCAAACTGCCTTTTTGTTTGCTTCTACATAGGGAAAGACAATTGAGACAATGTGAGTATCAGATGTCTTGCCTCTGTTTTTTTCAAGATACATCATTTGAGGAATGATGTATCCAACAAACTGTACACATAGCTGAAGTCTATAGTGCTCAGTCAGAAGCAGCCAGCAGCTCGACGGGCGGTGACTATTTCCGATTGTTGAGCGGTCAAAAATTTTTTTGTCTTCAAAATGACTTGTAATGTGTTGATATGCCCCCCTTTTGCATTTTGGCACCTTATTTGAGGTATTTGCCATTGTAATTAATATGAATATATGTGAAATTAGGGTCTTTGAGAAAAAACCCCAGTCCGACTGAACTCAATACCGCCCGCTTGTCGGTCAGGTGTTGAGTCGGGCCCGACAATGTTGGGTCTGACCGACAAGCGGGCGGTCCGCCAGAGCGGCGGCTGGCAGCTACGTCGGCGGTCAGGTCGTTTTCTATTGAAATACAATGGAAATGATGCAAATACATGCAAACAGAAAGGCATCTTGATATAGCTATAGTTTC